>CM034701.1:159949-179889 GCA_020142125.1 Phrynosoma platyrhinos
GGCTATAAATAAAATTTATTATTATTATTATTATTATTATTATTATACCCCAATTAATTTTCTTCTTAAATTTCTATAAATATAAAAGTTTATAGTCAACCAATTTGTGTAATAAAATATCAAATATTTCCAATTAATATCCAAATCTACAAACATATAATCCCCAAATATTGTACACCAAGCCAGAAATTTCAATTCTAAACAATTCAAGTATTATAAACAATTTACATACCAGAAGTTCACTTTATGTTTTATAATCCTCCTTATCAAATTCCCAAATCATAAATTTCCCACTTATAATAACAGCACTCAATAATATGTAATATCCTTGAAATTCCCCCCAATCAATTCAAGAAATGATCTCTCATACTTAATTCTTTATTTCCTAATTCTTAATTTCTAAATTTTCCTAATAATAAATTTATCAGAGTTATCTATTCTTTTGTCCACAAAAAAGAGAAACCATATAACAAATATATCAAGAGGATACTTGATTGTCAGTTTCAATCTTCAGTCTTCTTAGAGAGCAATCTTCTTCTTCTTCTCCAGTCTTCTATCTAAACTTCCATTCTCTTATATCTCAGTCTTTCCGCTCCTTGGGTCTCCCAGTTCCTTATAATGTTAAATTTAAATCCAAGTTGAGACCAAAGTCGAAAGTCAAAAGTCAAAGTCTAACTCCTGTAGGAGGTGTATCAATTTTCTGTCCTCTACATGTAGCAAGGAAGCAAAAAGTGTACCTTTTGAGTTATTTTAAATTATTTGTTAAATTATTTGTTGATCCTTTCTTAGTGTCCCTTATAGTAACTCTTCTCCACAAACACCCCTGTCCAAGTTTTTTAACAGTTCTCTTTTCAAAGTCCTCTTTCTGTAAGATCACCAAGGTACTACAGAATCCACAATAGTAACAGAAAAAGGGGGAAAGGAGAAAAGTATATAAAAGTATCCTTATGCTACCCCAAAATCCGTTGTCCGATTGATAGATATTTCCACTCCTTCTCCTTCTCTCTTCAGTACACACCTGCCATTTTCTCTTCTGCCTTCTCCTTATTCAGTTCTTTTCCGCTTATTCAGATCACTTGGACCCAACCTCCGTCATACTGGGCTTCAGACTTTCACTTTATGACAGTCTCTTATGACTTCACTTTCAATTTTAATCACTTTTGCTGATTTTCTCAGCTCCTTACTTTGATTGCTTATAAAAACTTCCCAGCTCTAAAACATTAACTCTCAGTCTCTTCTCTCTGTCTTTCCTCTGTTCAAAGATATAGCTGTGTTAGTCTGTAGAATCAGTACATAAAGAGATCTTGCAGTACCTTTGAGACTCACTGGAAGAAAGAAATTGGCAGCATGAAGAGCTTTCCTAGACTTCAGTCTCCAAATGCATCTGAGGAAGTAGACTGAAGTCTATGAAAGCTCATGCTGCCAACTTCTTTCTTTCAGTGAGTCTCAAAGGTCATACAAGGCCTATCTATCTATCTATCTATCTATCTATCTCCTATTGCACACCATACTCGCAGTTCCAACCAGCCAGGGTTTTCTTAATAGTAGATTGTAATAGATGTGCCTGTTAGTTGAGAAAGCAGCTTCAACCAACAGATCGTTTATTGCTAACTTTGAAGGGTTTACCTTAAAAAAAGGAATAATAGTGGCAGCAGGGCTTTGCTGCTTAGGCAGCGACTTGTTGCTTGCTCTCATCCTCTTTTCTCCATTCTGCAGAGAATCCTTTTTTGTCATGCTAGATGAATTTTCACTTACAGAGGCATGGCCTCACTTGTATGATAACGCATCAGGTTTTACCTTTTTTCACAACCCCATCAATCGTCTTCTAGAATAGACATGTTTTATGCTACAAAAAACCTTTAATAGATATTATAGAGATGGAAATTGCCAATGCCAAACATCCTTCAGATCATAATCTATTAGAATTAAAGCTAGGCCTAAGGGGGGAAAATTACAAATGGAGATTAATTGAAAGTATATTACAGGATAAAGAATTTGTGGAAAAATAAAATAAAAAAAGAAACATTTTTTCCCCCCAGGAAAATAGTACAGGGAACATCAAGGAATATAATTTGGATACAGCCAAAACAGTTATAAGTGGATTACTAATCAAAAGAACTATAGAAGTGTGCAGGAAAAAAAAAGAGAAATATCAGAAAATAAAACAAGAGCTGAAAACTAAAGAGGAAGAATTAAGCAAAGCTCTATGGCAGGGGTAGGCAACCTTTCCCCTTTAAGGGCCGAGGAGGGACTTCAACTCCCAAAAGCCTCAGCCATGTTGGCCAATAGTCCCATGTTGGCCAATAGCTCCTGGGTTTCTGGGAGCTGAAGTCCCTCGGCCCTTAAAGGGGGCAGGTTGCCTACCCCTGCTCTATGGAATAAAAAGTTACCAAAAGAGATTAAAGATCACTACAAATACAAGTAACAGAAGAAATAGCAGATTGTTTTTTTTTTAAAAAGCAAATAAAACTAGCCCAAAGATTGAAGAAAGAGAGGGGAAAAAAACTAATTATGGAATTGAAGGTGAAAGGAGAGAAAATTACAAACCAAAAAAGCATTATAAAACAATTCTATGAAGGCTTTTCAAAGTTATTTAAAGAAAAAAACACAGATAATTTTAAGGAAAAGATGACAAAATATTTGGATCAGAAAGATATCTCTAAATAATCAATAATCAAAAGGAATATCTAGAATCACCTATAACTAAAATGGAAATCAGTCAAGTGATCAATAACCCAAAGATAATAATGCTCCTGGGCTAGATGGCTACACAACTTACTTTTATAAAATATTTGAAAGAGAACTCTTGGATCCTTTGTTTGAAATAATAAATAAAATACATAGTGGTGGAATCCCCAAATCTTGGGAAAAAGCAGGAATAGTTATTATTCCAAAGGAGGGAAGGGTACAACAGATATCAATAACTAAGATCTATATTACTGTTGAATGTTGATTATAAGATCTTTACTTTAATTTTGGCATCTAGATTAAAAAAAGTTTTGGAACATGTAATACATGAAGACCAAAATGGATTTATTCCTGGAAGGCAAATCAGACATAATGTAAGAGCAATTGTGAACTTAATTGAATATTATGATTTGAGGATCAATAGGAAACTAATGCTGATATTTGTGGATGAACAAAAAGCATTCAGTAATGTCAAGTGGGATTTTTTGTTAGATGTTTTAAGCAAAATGGGGTTTGGACCAAAATTTAGGGGAAGTATAACAAATGTATATGCACCAGGAGGCACAATTAGTAATAATTGGAGAAAGATTTAAAGAGTTCCAAATAAATGAAGGAACAAGGCAAAGTTGTCCAATGTTGCCCTTGCTGTTTATTTCAGTTTTAGAAATTTTGTTAAATTCACTAAGGAATAACCATCAACTCAAAGGAACAAAAATTAAAGTTCAGGAAATAAAAGTGAAAGTGTTTGTGGATGATTTAGTGATTGTCCTTGAAGACCCAGAAGACAGCATTGATCCGATCATTGATGAAATAAATAGCTTTGGAAACTTTTCAGGGTTCAAAGTGAATAGGAAGAAGACATGGCTACTTTCAAAAAACAAGAAAAGAGGAAGAAAGAAGACTAGAAGGGAAAATGGGGTGTAAAATAAAAAAAATCAGATACTTGGGAATTTGGTTAACTAGTAAAAATATTGACTTATTTGAAAAATAAGTACTGTAGTGTATGGAAAAACATTCAAAAAGATCTTCAAAGATGGAAGAAAAGCAACTTGACCCTACTTGGGAGAGTCGCTACAATCAAAATGAATGTTCTCCCCAAACTAATATTTTTATTTCTTAATTTACCAATAATATATATTTTGAAGGTTTTTAAAAAATGAAATAAAGAAATGAAGGAATTCATATGGAAGGGAGAAAAAAAAGCAAGAATAAAGTAGGACACATTGAGAGACATAAAGGAAAGAGGAGGATTTGCGATCCCAGATCTAAACTATATCACTTGGCGGCAAGTTTACTTTGGTTACAAGACTGGATTAAGTTAAAGAGCTCGACGGTGTTAAATTTAGAACAATGCAACACCAGGTATGGTCAACGTGACTACATCTGGTACGAAAAATATAAGATAAACAACAAATTAAATAACCACATAATAATAAGAGCCTTTCTAAAAAAACTGGCTGCAAATAAAAATAAAATTTTATCAAAAATACCAGAAGGCCTTTTTGCACAATGGGAAACAAACCAAAAATGGATAACCTATAAAGAATTATTCTATAAAAACCAAGAGAATAAAAGAGTCATGAAAACAAGAGAAGGCTTAGGAAAACAAGAGAGAGTAATTCATTGGATGAACTACTGGAAGATTAAAGAAAGGTTTAAGGAAGATCTCAAAACAACAGGTTTTTAAGAGAAGGAAAATGAACTGGATAAAATAATAAGGGCATCGGAACAAAAGAAAATTAGTAAAAGAGAACCAGAAGGAGACAGAATTAAAGGTTGCATGATAAATAAAGTGGGTGAAGGAATTAGGACATAATATAGAATTAGAAAAATGAGAATCAGCAAGAAAGAAAACAGATCGATTTACAGCATCACAAGGCTTAAAAGAAAACTACTATAAAATAGCTAACAAATGGTATTATACCCCACTTATGCTAAATAAAATATACAATCTAAACAACAATGGGTGTTGGAGATGTAAAAAAGAAAGAGCATCATTGATACACAAGTGGTGGATTTGTAATATAATAAACATTTTTTTGGTTGAAATAGATATTAACATAAAAGAAGTGCTGAAAATCGAATATGAGTTAAATCCAGAACTGTATCTACTGAATATAACTTCTGTGTTGGGAAAGGAAAAAGAAGGCAAAACCTGGAAAATCATCTTATATCTAATAACAGCAGCAAAGATACTAATTGCAAAGAATGGAAAAAAGATCAAGCGCTGAAGCTCAAAGACTGAAAAATAAAAATCTATGAAGTGAAAGAAATGGACCGGTTAACAGTGATAGTAAACAACAACAAAAAAGATATGGACAAATGGGAAAAAGTATGGAAATCAATGATAGCAACAATAGAAAGAACATAGAAATTGAAGGGGAAAAAATAACATTGACCTAAAATAAATAGACAAGATAAAAAGGGGAAAGGGAACAGTAAATATTAAGTAGTAGTTGGATAATAGAGGGAGGTCTTGGTATTGATTAAGAGTATTATTTTCATATTATTATCAGGAGATCATTTATACAAATGACTATTATGATTACAGAATGTGTGGAAAACGTAATTTGACTTGTTGGTTCTTCAAAATGATATTTAAAAGAAAAGATGAAGTGAAATAAAGAAGAAAGAAAAATCAAACCCCAGAAAGTAGAGAAAAGGAAGTCATCAAAGAGCTCAAGTGCAAGAAAACAAGAAGACAAGTAAACCAATAAGGATAAGAAGCAAGATACATGATGTATATTTCATAAATAATATTTTTAATGTTACGATGTAAGATTGAAAACTTTTGAAAATAAAAATCCTGATGGTAAGACCTATTTGACAGTGTTAGAGACTGCTGGCTGCCTCCATGGAGAGCGGTGGAGTCTCCTTCTTCAGAGGCTGGTTTCAAGCAGAGCCTGGATGGCCTTCTGTCGAGGATGCTTTGATTGCGAGTTCCTGCATGGCAGAAGAAGGGGACCCTGGGGGCCCCTTCCCCTCTGTGGTTCTATGATTCCCCTTCTCCTCTGGTCCTGTGGATGGGGTCCCGTTGGTGTCTTCCGCCTGCCTCAGGCTTCATAGGGTGATAGAAAACCAGAGCTGGAAGGATCCCGGGGGCATCTGGCTCAAGCCCCTTCTTCCATGCAGGATTTCACACCACTGAAGCACTCCCAAGAGGAGCCCATCCAACCTCTGTCTAAAGACTTCCCAAGTCCCCTCCCAGGCAGTCTGCCTGGCTCTTGAAGAGCTCCTACATCTGCATGCACAAACATGCACAAAACAACATCCAGGCACATGTGCATGCATTTAGTTGTGCAACTGTCAGTCAGCACAACGCACGCACACAACAACCAATGCATAGCTCCGCATGTGGAGGCTGGTGGTATGCAATCCTGGAGGGAGAACCAGGTGATGAATATGGAGTTTATCGCATTTAAAAACAAAACAAAACCCTTACGTACCCCTTCAGTGTTACAGTCTCTGACTGGATGCAGCTGGGAAGTATTGCATGGAAAATGGCACCAATGCTGCCTCATCCGACTGCATCCCACCTAAATCCCGGCTCTGAGGCACGCTCAGCTGGCCAACTTTGCAAATCAACCAGCTGAGTATGGCTGGGAGCCGGGATTTGGGCGGGATGCAGTCGGATGAGGCAGCATTGGTGCCATTTTCCGTGCAATACTTCCCAGCTGCATCCAGTAAGAGACTGCAAAACCAAGGAATAAGTCCATTTTTTAAAATGCAATAAACTCCTCTAAGTATGCACCTAGCTGCCCCAAACCAAGTTGCGCTTCTCTTCCTCACAGCCACCAAACTCTATCCCTCCCTCTTTTACACATCGGTGGGTGCATATTATTAAGTCATTAAGCATTTTGGGATCAGAAAACTTCATGGCTTCTCAGAGTGTTTGGAGGACAGCTACAGTTGCCCCTCCCAAATTTCAGGGGATCCATTATGAACTCCAACCCCCATGAAATGGCAGCTCTCAAATATTCAAATCCCATTTTAAACTAGTGGGGCACGCGCCCATGGGGCAGGTGTGTGGCGGTGCGCAAGCACGCATGGCCATTTAATAAAGTATAGCCCTTGTCCCTCCCCGCGAAGAGCGAGACCGCAGACTCAGAGTCTGCAAATGGGAGGGACGACTGCATTTCCTCTGTCTTGATTGTGCCCCCTCAATGGGTCAGCCGCCCTTTTCCGACGTGGAAAGCCTGCCTTGAGTTGAAGGCCATGGAAACGGTGCCATGGCGCATGCCTTCCTTCCTTCCTTCCTTCCTTCCTTCCTTCCTTCCTTGCTCCGCTTTGTGCACATGCGGATGTGGCTCTGAGCACTGCCTCGTCCATTCAGTGTTTGTTTGCACATTCAGTTGCACAGTGTTGCAGTTTGCTAACATACAAATCTTCACAAACCTTAGTGACTGTAAAGGTACTTTTTATCTCTTTGTTGCAGGATCTCAGCTCTTGTTTCCTCAGAGGGGAAAAGGTACTTTTGTTGGAAATTTATAATATAGATTTTTTTTAACCTCCTTAAAGCCAAAATGTTGGTTTTCGCAGTGCATTTTCCAAAAATCAATAGTGTAACAGCCTTTTTAAAAAACCTGCTGTGTCCTCAGAGAAGCAGTGGAGAAATTTTGCAGCAAGTGCAATTGACCTCTTACTTTGGGGATTGTGTGTGTGGGTGAGTGTGTGAAAGAGAGGAATTGGAAGAGGAAGGGATTTGCCTTGGCCTCATCCTGGAAATGGGAAAATACCCTCTGCTCATCTATTGTATTGTCTCTAACCTGGGCGGGGGAGACGTACGGTTTTGGCCAGTCTGTCCATCAAAGCCCTTGCCTTCACCAGCCTTGCTTGGGTCTTAGCCTTCATTTATGTCACTGGGAAGGGAACCACTTCCAGGCTTGGAGGCTGGGGCTGGATCTTCTGGGCTGCTGGCATGGCATGGCATGGGGCATTCAAGGGCTCTTGGCAAGCGGGCAACGATGGGGCCGGCCTCTCAGCTGTGCAGCTGAATCCCAGCCACGAAGAGAAGAGACTGGCCGGCCGGGCAGTTTGCAAAGAGGTGGTCAAGGGCAGAGGGCCCCCAAGGACATCCAGATGCCTTACAGCAAGGGTAGGCAACCTAAGGCCCGGGGGCCGGATGCCTATGAAATTCCTTAAAATTGCCCTTAAGAGTAATTCTTTAAAGCAAGTAAAATATGCTACTCCTTAGACTCATAGAATCCTGTAGATGGAGGGTCCCCCAGAGGCCACTGAGGCCACTCCGGTCAGTGCAGGTTTTCCAGCAAGAGCAGCATCCGCAGCAGAAGGGAGCTGACCAGCCTTTTTGGAAGACGTCCAGAGAAGGAGACCCCTCCACCTTTCTGGGCAAGTGGCTCCATTGCTGAACCGCTCTCACTGCCAAGAGGTTCCTACTAATGTTAACCAAATGATAACTGAAATCCAACTTCCTGTAAGCTCAGACCGTTAGACCTGGTCCTTCCTCTGGGGCAGCAAAGAACAAACCTGCCCCCTCTTCTCTGGGGCAACCCTTGAAGTACTTAAAAAGTATGATCCTGTCACCCCTCGGTCATCTCTCCCCCAGGCTGAACATGCTCAGCTCCTTCAGCCTCTTCTCACAGGTTTTGTTCCCCATGCCTCTTATCATCCCTTTTGCCCTTCTTTGAACTCACCCCAGCTTGTCCCTGTGCTTTTTTGAGAAGCACAAATGCCATGTAACTCCATGAATGCAAAGTTTCCCTCCATCTCCTTGAAGCAGGATCTCACCGCCGGAAGGGACCGCAAGGGCCATGTAGTCTAACCCCCTCCAGCTAAAGCACTCCAGAAAGAGACCAGCTCAGCCGGCATCAGGCAACCTCCCCAAGACCCCGGGACAGGGAACAATGGGGAGTCCTGGCTGCCCAGAGATCCAGTGGTCAAGCGAGGAAGAGCTTGCCTTGAGCCTTCCTTCTTTGTGGTGGATGGCCCACATGGTCCTGGAGACGCTGCTGGGGAACCTCAGCATCTGAGTAGCAGCAGATATGGGGAGAGACAGTCAGAGGCAAGGACGCTTGGGTGCCCTTTCTCCATTCATGGCATCGAGGCATCAAACGCTCCTTCCACTGAAGCGGTGTCCACACCACTGGTGCCACATTTCTGCAGTCTCTTGAGGACTTCACCAAATTTCTTATGCTTGCCAAGGTTGGGCAATTTAGTAAGGATGTTTCCTTGGAGACCTGTGCCATGGATAGACAAGCAGGTCAAGATGTAGCCAAGTTGGGGATTCCACATGAATTCATCGCTTTTGGATTTGAATAGCATTTCAATCTGCCTTCGCCTGCACAGAAGCGGATGAAAACTTCTCTCACATTTCCACCTTTCTGCCTGGGAATGCTCTACGATGGTCTTCCTCATTGACCCATTGGGCGCCCTTTCTCCCTTCTACCCTTCCGCTGTTGCAGCCAGAAGCCAGGAGAAGGGCAGGAGGGGCCTGTTCTCCCCATGCTTAGCAAAGGACTTTTTGCATTTTGGAAATGGAGGAGAGAGGGGCCTGGGGACACCCCTTGACGGTTTTGAGGGGAGAGGGAGAGCAGTGAGAGAAGTTCAATAAACAATGGTACCAATGGTCTTGAGAGGCAATGGAGTCTCCATCTCCGGACATCTTCAAAAAGAGGCTGGGGAGCTGCCTTTGCTGGGAGGTTCAAGCTGGAGATCCTTCATTGAAGGAAGAGGACAGAAAAGCATGTTGAAAAACAGAAAACAGAGAGGAGACCAGCTCCATGTGATCTGACATGGTCAACTGTTTATTCAATATATTTTTAAAAAGCCAAACATGTTTCAGCCTCAATGTGAAAAGCCTTTATACTCTATGGTCCTGTATTTTGGAGAGTGTTTTCAACTCCATTGATTTCTTTTGAAGGCCCTAGAAGAAGGTCTTTTCACGCTGAGGCCAAAATGCATTAGGCTTTGAAAAACAGTATTGAATAAACAGTTGTCCATCTCAGAGCGTGCTGAGCTGGTCTCCTCACTGTTTTCTGGTCCTCCGTTGAGCCAGTGGGGTTGGATTGGATGGCCCATGAGGCCCCTTCTGACTCTGTAATTCTATGATTCTATGGACCGTAACACCGTTCAACTGAATAATGTGCAAATGTAACAGGCATGGCTGCCAAGTGCAATGCACAAGTCTGCTTCCACAACCTTGAGCTGACTATGACTGTCCTGCATTGGACAAAAAAAACCAAAAACATTCGCCTCTTTGGGGCCATTTGTCAGATGGACGCAGATCGCCCCCAGCCCTAAGACTCTGCCTTGGCCAAGCCTGCATCCGTTGTTTGCTGTGTGTTTTGCAAGTGTGGTTTGGGTGCCTGGGGCTGTTGCGTTGCGTTGCATTGCGTTGCGTTGCGTTGCGTTGCTCTCTCTCTCTCTTCCACCTTTGGGGGCACTTGCCTGGCTCTGCCAGGTTTGATTAAAGTCCAGGACTCTGGATGAAAAGTACAGAAACAATTGTGATTCCCCCCCCCCCCACAGGATTTGTTTAGTTGTTTTCCCTTGTTGAGCCTGCAAATTTCAGCCAGAAGATCAAAATACAAAAATTCAGCTCAGCTCCAGCCTTTGTGAAACACTGGCTGTTAAGACATTTTTTCTCTTAAAAACTACATAAAAACAATACAAAACAGCATGAAGAAATGCCACTTAAATTAAATCATGGCCCAATTTAGCACAGTAACCAGCGGATAGTAACAGAGGAAAGAACTTCTTGAGGGAGTCAAGCAGCATCTCTGCTTGGAAAAGTTCCTTTTCCAGGCTGCAAATCCCAGAATCCTCTAGCTAGCATGGAGCTGCCCTCTCTAGTCCAGTGCCCTGTTTCCTGCAGTGGTCAGCCTTTGGGAAGAACTGATGCAAAGTGATTGCGATTGCGTGTTCCCTCCTCTTGCAATGGAGAAAGAGGCAAATGGCCTCCGAATGAGCAGGTGCCAACATATAGACAGATGTCAGATCTATCAAGATACAACAAAATACAAAATCCACAAAGCAGCAATACCTTTATTGGGCCAATCCTTGCTTTGTGGATGGTGATTTTGCAGTGTTTTGCTGCCTTGGCCAGACATGGCTGTCCCTGGATAAGTTTCCTAGACCTATTGAAGGCTTCATCCTCTGTGATCTGGGGGTCCACTCCAGTTCCCATTGGTGGCACTCAAGAAATGGACCATGGGCCTTGTCTGGTTTCACTGGACAGCAGCAGCAGCAGCAGCAGCAGCAACAGCAGCAATGGATCATAGAGCTGGAGGGCTCCTCAGAGGTCATTTAGTCCAACCAGTGGAGTTGGTGTCACCTTGTGCAGTGGCTCATGGACCTCCTCCCATTCCAGACCATATAAGATCCTTAGCAATCTTTTTGTACTGTTATTCATAAGCCAGCAGGAGCAAGTGTCAGGCTCCCTGTATGCTCCCTTGGCACCTCTGCTCCTCTTTCATCTCCACCTGGGTACAAGCTTCCATGGCACAGAGGCATCACTGGGGGGGGGGGGTGGTGGTTGTGGTGTCACCCCACTTGGGTTGACTACTGGTGTGCCCCATAGTCCCCACCCCTCCTCCCAATGATGCCCCTGAGTCCAACCCAATGCTGCCTGCCATGCAGGTGTCGATTGCTAAGAGTCACCTAAATGGCCATGATCCAACCTCTGCTTAAGTTCCTCTCCCAAGCAGATCTTCCTGGATTTGTTCTCCAGGGAGCCCTGTCTTCCTTGGCCTTTCCTCCCCTGGACCTCAACCCTCAGGATCTGAAGGCCCTGAAGATAGACCCATGGCATCCTAGAGTTGGAAGAGACCCCCGAGGGCCACCCGCTCCAACCCCCTTCTGCTATGCAGGAAGACACCATCCAAGCACAGACCCATTTTTGTCTGGTTTTGGAAGCTCAGCAAGGCCAGGCCAGGTGAGCATTTGGAAGAGGAATGAAATTATTTGCCAAGTAATGGCGATCTCATCCTGGGGTTTTCTTGGCCATATTGGGCCTGAGGAGGTTTGCTGCCATGGCCTCCCTCTGAGGCTGAGAAATCATGCCAGTGCTGAGCTGAGCAGGGACTCGAACCCTGGTCCCCCAGAGTGTTAGTCCAACACTCAAACCACTTTGCCCTGTGGCTCACTGATGCCTCCAAGCGGACTCCTTTTTATGGCAACCCTACGGCAGGGTTTTCTTTGCCAGATTTATTCCAAAGAGGCTGACCCCATGGCCTTCCTGTGATGCTCAAGATTAGCAGGTGTCTCCGTGACGGAGCAGGGGGTGAACACCGGTCTCCCAGAGTGCTATTATTCAAAACCCAAACAAAAACGCTACGCTGGCTCCAGTATGTTGACCCTGACATAGAATCATAGAATCATAGAATCATAGAATCATGAGTTTTTCTTGGCCAAATTCCTTCAGAGGAGGGTTGATGATCCCTTCCTCTGGGGCTGAGAGAGTGTGACTAGCCTATGGTTGGTCACCCAGTGGGTTTCCAGGGCTAGGAAGGAATTTGAACCCTGGTTTCTCACAGCCCAGCATTCAAACTACTGCACCACTCTGACTCTCCCACCCATTTCTACCCCATTATCTTTCATAACACACTCTTCCCTCCTCATTTGCGGCTTTGACTTTTGCAGATTTGATTATTCACAGATTTTATTAATATGTTATCTCTAGGAATATTTAGGTCCTCCAGTGTAACTCTATGGTCAACTTTAACCAAAAGTTGCACTGAAGGACTTAGAGATAGATTCCTAGGGAGAACCCTCCATTTGTAGGCATTTGTAGCTCCTCCAGCGCAGTTCTATGGTCAATGTCTGGCAGAGTTGCCCTGGAGGACCTAGAAGAGATTGTTCTCTCTGTACAAATATAGTGCTTTTGTTATTTGCAGTTTTTCCACATTCACGGGGAGCCTATATGTCCCTAGCCCCAGAGAATGTGGAGGGACAAATGTAGTTTAAACTAGGGAATGACAAAATAAAGAGTTATCCCCAAGGCAAGCTGCAGAAATGTCAGGGTTGTTTTTCTGCTTGGTCAAAGATACAGAATAAGGCACACGAGGCTCTTTGTATGTTTGGATTTAAATATTTATCATCCTTTTCTTCTCTGGTGTTTGCAGAGTGCCTCCCAGCTAGGATTGCTCAGCATTTCCCCAACGGCTGACCCCCTTGCTATGTCCGACTGAGGCTGCCAACAGGCCACTTGCGCCCTTTCGCAAGAATTCATCTCCTGGGGTCGTATTTATAATAGATTCACAGAATTGGAAGGGACCCCAGGGGCCATCTACTCCAATCTCCTTCTGCCAGCATCGGCAATCCAGAGCAAAAGCAATGCTGACAGAAGCCATCCAACTTCTGCGGAAAGACTTTTGGTAAAGGAGAGTCCAAAGGGAGCCTGCTCTTCTCTCCAGTGAAACTTTTTAGATCTAGATGGAATCTCTTGGCTTGAACCCAATATTGGTTCAGTCCTTATCCTCTGAAGCACCAGAAAACAAACTCTCCCCATCTTCCACATCTTGGCATATGTTTGGAATCCCAGAATCCTGGGGTTGGAAGGGACCCCCAAAGGCCATCCAGTCCAGCAAAAAAGGAGGCATTGGGGGTGAGGGTGGCTTCCATCTTGAGGTAGTGGGGCTCCGGGTCTTGGAAAGATCCCTCTCAGCAGCATATAGCATGGGCATACTTTTGATTATGGACAATCCATCTTATAAATGTCCCCCAGGAGAGGCAGCCGGACAGGAATGGAGAGCAGGAGGGAGATCCGATCTTTGGGGTGTGTGTGAATATGGAGACTATGGGGATCCCCCCCTCTCTTTCTCTCATCCCCCTCATCTCCACCTCTGAATCCATTCCTCATTTTATCACCCTTGTATTCTGATCTTGAAGCTGCCGTCCTCTCTGGAAAAATGAACAAATGTCCCGACGTAAATCCTAATAAAGGCTCTGTATGGATTTTGACATAAACCGGGAGTCGGTGCCAGCAAAGTGATACCAAATATTCAGATCACAAACATAAACCAGAGTTTATTAGAGTTAAAACCGTAGTAAATGTGCCACAGTCATAACGCCACCAGGTAATATATGGCTTGGCAGTAAAGCAATGTCCCACCAACGCCTAATTTATGACTTTGTGGGCTAATATTCCTGTTTTACGTATTGGTGCCCTTTGAAGCGCTGAGATAAATAAGCAGCATTACAGGACAACACACACACTCCATCTCCAGCTGCTAATAGATGTAATTTTATAAGAGGTTTGAGTTGGAAAGTGGAAGACCCCCCAATGCTCCCCCCATCTCTCTCTCTCTCTCTCTGCCCAACTAGACATGTTCTCCCCATTAATGTCTCTGCTGACAATACTCAGTGTTGCTATTTTGGGGGAGAGGAGTGTCTCTTTTCCTTCTAGCTGATACTTCAGTCAAACTTGAACCCCAACCTTCCAGTAATTCCCTGCCTCTTTTTCCTTGTGGGGAGAAAACCAGATGGGATGGATTGATTGGGAAAAGGAGGACCCCCCCCTCAAACCAATCCAAGCGGGGGCTTTGGGTGACTGCAGCCAAATAGGAAAAGAGTGACCTCTCTATTCTGCTTTGGTCAGGCCTCACCTGGAATCCCGTGTCCAGTTTGGGGTGCCACAAGTCAAGAAAGGACATGGACAAGCTGGAGTGTGTCCAGAGGAGGGTGACCAAAATGGTGGAAGATCTGGAAACCATAAAGCCCTCTGAGGAGTGACCTAGGGAGCTGGGTATGTTTAGCCTGGAGAAGAGGAGGTTAAGAGGTGATATGAAAAAGGATAATATGATACTATAGGTAAAGGTAAATCATATTGAGGATGGAGCAAGCTTCTTTTCTGCTGCTCCAGAGAATAGGACACAATGGAGCCTCAATGGATGGGAGCTACAGGAAAAGAGATTCCAGCTCAACATTAGGAAGAACTTCCTGACAGTAAGAGGTCTTCAACAGTGGAAGATGCTGCTGCCTTGATGGAGGGAGGCTGGTGGAGTCTTCTTCTTTGGAGGCTGTTATTAAACAGAGGCTGGATGTCCATCTGTCACAGGGATGACTTGGATGATGTCTTCCTGAATGGCAAAAGGGGGTTAGGCTGGATAGCCTTTGAGGGTCCCTTCCAACTCTTGGATTCTATGACTGGAGGATCTTATCCACTCCACACATCTTTTTTTTCCCTTTGGGGTGGATTTGATGGTGGAATGAGGCTCCTTTGAGTGTGGTGAGGAGCGCTTCCAGTCCTGGGTCCCACTCTTTGTGCTGGCAGAGAGCCTGTCTCAAAGGGTGGGAGGATAAGGCTTCTCTTTCCCTATCTCTATTATTTCCTATACAGAGGTGGAAGCCGAATTGCACCTCCTGACAGGAAGTGACCTGGTGGAGGTCCTGCGTTCCTGAGGGCTCTTCCCACCAAGCTTTCCTTGCAAAGGGTGAAATGACCAGGGGCAGAACCTGCTGGACCACAGTGTGCAATGCACCCACACACACACACCTGGGTGCCTGGCTCTGGACTGGCCGGCCTTTGATGGTGATTGTGGGAAACTGCCTTCTCTGGCCGGTGGGTCGGCTCCTTGCTTGATGGGGATGATTTGTCTCATTGATTGCTATTCATGTATTCTTGTTTGTTATTGTGCAGGACAGTTAGCTCCCTAGGAGGCCCCTCTGGGTCAGAAAGGCAGGATAAAAATAGCAGATTTTAATAAATACATAATCATGGGCTGCCTTTTTGGATATCTGGCCTGCAGTACCTGGGGCAGCATTGCATTGTGGGTAGGCGCTTGTCTGGACTGATAGATCTTCCTGGTTCACGGTGACAGGGCTGCTGGGCTGAGGATGCTTCCAGAAAACGAAGCCATCCCTCCTGTTGGGAGGGAAGGAGGGTCTTCAGCCTCTGCCTTGGAAGGGGGTCCCTCTCTCCCTCCTGCTTCTCTGCTTGCAAAGGTCACCAACACTCAGTCTTCTCCTTCTTCCTCAACTGCAGATGCCGATGCCGATGCCGATGCCGATGCCGATGCCGATGCCGATGCCGATGCCGATGCCGATGCCGATGCCGATGCCGATGCCGATGCATGGAGGTTAGCTGGCACCAGCCTTGGATTGTGTGAATGTGTGTTTGTGTGACAAATGGCACAGGTCTTGTGGCCCCTTGCATTATCCTATGGCCCCGGGGGTGATGGGGCAGGCATAGATGCACAGAGTCAGAAGGGGTCCCCAGAGGCCATAAGGTCCATCCACCTGCCCAGTGCAAGACCTCCGGCCGGAGCATCCCCAGCAGATGGGAGCAGTCCAGCCGCTCTTTGAAGAGCTCCAGAGAAGGAGACCCAGCACTTTTCTAGGCAACTGATTCCATTGCCCAAATGCAAGAGTGATTGTCATTGCTTATTCATTTATATCCCACCTTGTCCCCAATAATAGGACTCAAAGTGGCTTACAAAAATGAAAGCCAACAACAACAACAACAACAACAACAACAATCTTTTATTGAGGTGGGTTACAACATAGTTAAAAAACACAATCGTTACATAAAATACACATATTAAAATGCATCTCTACACAATATTTATATTAAAATACATAAAACAATGATTAAAAATAAAATTCATGTTTAAAATTCATAATTAAAACTGCCTGGGTAGGCCTGCCAGAAGAGATAGGTCTCCAAATGTGTTTTATATTACTGTCGGATCTCTTCCGGCCGGTCATCCCACGGTCTTGGGGTGTCCGATGAAAAGAATCCCAGAGCTGGAAGGGTCCATTTAGGCCATATAGTCCAACCGCTGCTCAGTCGGGGGCTCCAGCAGAAGGGAGCTGTCCAGCCTCTCTCTCTTTGAAGACCTCTGGAGAAGGAGACCCTCCATCTTCAGGGGCTCTATTGGCTCTATTGCTGAACAGCTCTCACTATGCCAAACCTTAGCAGCGCTCCAGTGGAAGATCATACCTAAACCCTATAACACCGCTTTGAAAGGGATTGCACTGGCTGCTGCTATTTTCCCTGTCCTGGTAAAGGCACTTAAAGCCCTCAACAGTTTGGGGCCTCAATAATGGAAGGAGAGTCTCTCCCTGCATCTAACTGTATGAGAACTGAGACCGGCTGGAGAGATCTGCTCCCCATCCGAAGACTAACAAGGCTGTCTGCTGAGAGACCACTTCCCAACAAGACAAGACAAAAGAGGAGAGACCTATCACAAGTTTTTCTTGGCAAGATTTGTTCAGAGGAGGATGGCCACAATTGCCTTGCCTGAAGCTGACCCAAGGTCACTCATGGCTGAGCAGAGGGGATTCGAACCCTGGTCTCCCAGAGTCCTAGTCCAACATTCAGACAGGTGTACACATGCCGCTTTTTACCTTTATTATCGTGTCTTTTAATTGCTTTTATAGTATTGTACAATGTAGGAAATGAATATAGGAATCCTTGTGGTCTCTTCCAACTCTCTGGTTCTATGATTCTATGAATGGGTCCAAGAGCAAATGAAGCCTGGACTAAACCCAGTCTGTTGTCTTTGGACACATCAAGAGAAAACAAGACTCACTAGAAAAGACAGAAATTCTTGAGAAGGTAAAATTTATTATTATTATTATTATTCATTTATGGGATTTAT
Source organism: Phrynosoma platyrhinos (assembly GCA_020142125.1). Taxonomy (NCBI): domain Eukaryota; kingdom Metazoa; phylum Chordata; class Lepidosauria; order Squamata; family Phrynosomatidae; genus Phrynosoma; species Phrynosoma platyrhinos. The sequence continues at coordinate 177,199 of CM034701.1, forward strand.
ATCCTGCCTTTCTCCCAAAATTGGGTTCATAAATAAAATAATGTCATATTTGGACTGGATGGCTCTTGTGGTCCCTTCCAAATCTATGATTCTATGAAAATAAATAAAACAAAGTCAACTTGATGGCACTTAAGAACAACAACACAATGTAGGCATTTTAACACGATGGCTAATTTAATTATGTTCTAACTTTTGTATATTATTAGGTTTTAATGTATTTGGTTTTTAACTTTAGTGTAAATCTCCTTGAGTGCCCTGTCTGGAGGATGGAGGGATATGAAAGAAAGAAAGAAAGAAAGAAAGAAAGAAAGAAAGAAAGAAAGGGAGGGAGGAAGAAAGGGAAAAGAAAGGACAAGTCAAAAGAGGAGAAGAGAGGAGGGGGGACCCCCTTTTGTGGCCCAGCTGTGCTTTATCTCTTTAATTGTGTTTTAAATGTCTCTTAAATTGTCTTAACTAGGTGCTGATATTTAACTGATATTGCTTAATTGTTTAACCTTTCTAAGATAAAATCCTAGCAATTTGTTATTGTTGTGTGTCTCAGATTCAGAAAACCTATCATGGTGTTTTCTTGGCAAGTTTCTTCAGAGGAGATTTTCCCTTGAATGGATGGATGAACAAATGGATGGATGGATGGATGAATATCAGGGCAGAAGGTGGAGAGGTGTGGTGGGTCCCTCCAATTCCACACAGAATCCTCACATTGGACAATCACAGTTGGCTCAGGACATTTTGCTGCCTGAGGCCAAGGGAGAGATGCCTCCTGTCGTGTGATGCACAGAAGATGTCCAGCGTGGCCACTTAACCTCTGTGAGCCAGGACTCCATCCCTGATGCCGCTACCACTGTCCAGTTCAGATGTTTTTTAATTGTGGTGCCCAGAACTGTACGCCGCGGCCACTGTCCCTGAATGGGTCAACCAGGAGGTGGTCCTCCTCCTCTGGACAGATTGGCACACCTTCTCCTCTGGGGTCCCCAGTGGGAGGAAATGGCTCCTCTCTGCCCACGGAAGAGGAGCCCCAAGCCACTGCAGCCTCTTCCTCTCCAGGGATTCATAGAATAGGATCCCATAATCCACAGGATGATTCCAGGTGAGGCCTGACCAAAGCAGAATAGAGTGGCACTATGACTTCCCTCGGAGGAAAATGAAAGCCTACCTAGCAACGGGCTCCCTACCTCCGCTCTGGGCCACTGGATGCCAAGCCCACCAAGCCCACCTGGAGCAGGTGAGTGAAGCGTTGTCTCTGTGGCACCTGAGAGTCTGCAGCTGGATCCCTGTTGGGGAATCTGTGGTTGAATGGGGAGTCAACACCTGGGAAAGTCCAGCTGAATCCATGGGTCTCCTCTTGTTCAGATTCTCCAAAACAAGATTCCAGGCTCTGTGACTCTGAGGAAATGGGACTAGAATCCACAAAAGCTTCTTCCTGGAATAAATGTCAGAGTTAATAAATAAAATACCACCACCACCACTACTACAAATATAGTTTTGTTGGCTTGGGTTTGAGGGTTGCATTTATTGGCTTTTTATGGCTATGCTTTGAAATGTCTTTTGATTCTGTTGACGGTTTCATTATATTTTGACGTCTCTTTGTACTAGTGATGTGAGCCTTTATCCATATCTGTTTTTATTTTTGTAAACCACTTTGAATCTCAGAGCTGGGGGCTATAAACAAATAAACAATAAACAAAACAACACTAATCTTAATCCTAATACTAGTAGTAAGAATAGGAACCATCCCCCCAACTTTCATGAAGTTTTTCTTGTCCCAGCAGTGACCTTCCCTTTTCCCTTATGCACTGCTTCCTTTTGCTTTTCCTCTTCCTCTTCTTCTTCCTGAGTCAGTTTCCAGTCCTCTTATGGGTCTTTGGGATCAGATGTTTTGTCATCGCAAGAGAGGTCCAACAATGTTCCCACCAAATGATTCAGGGCCATTGAGAGCTTGGCTGCGTCTTCCAAAATGGTGGTGAGTTGGGACCTCCCTTGGATCCAAGCCCTGCTGATTCCTCCTCCTCTTCCTCCTCTTTTGGGAGGCCTTGTCCTTCTGGCCCAGCTTTCTCGTCACTGGAGGACAGCATCTCAAAGGTGGAGGACAAGGTGCGGTGGGCCTGGCACCAGGCCACTGGCAGAATTTCCTCATTCCTCCAACAACACTTCGCTTTGCTTTGCTTTGCTTTGCTTTGCTTTGTGATGGAGCCAGTTCACCCTTTCAGAAGCATGAAGGGGGTACAAATGCTTCAAGCAGGGAGGAACAGACACCAACCAACCCGCCTTGGTGACTGGCTGACTCTTGGATGTGTGGAAAGCTTTGCCTTTGGCGGCGGCGGGGGGGCGACGATGACGGACAAAGTTGTGCCCTCCATGTGTGTGTGTGTGTGTGTGTGTGTGCTCTCCTGGTCCGTTCAGATGTGCAAGACCTCTCTCTCCCTTGGAGACTACATTCTATCCCCGTCCATTCCTTTCTGGAGCTGCTGCAGAGGCTCACTTTATGAATTGGAGAGATGCTCCAGGTGAAGATCTGCCCATTTCAGCAGAGCTCAGAGTGTGCAGAAATTGGAGAAACAGCCAGGCCCAAATCCCGCCGACGTCTTGCATGCACATATGAGTCCTCCTATGGAAGCAGCTGGGCATTTCCCTCCATGGACAATCTCCGCATTTGATCCAAGGTGGTGGAGGCACATTTGTCCAGGGAAGGTT
>CM034701.1:293391-311475 GCA_020142125.1 Phrynosoma platyrhinos
GTGTGTGTGTGTGTGTTAATGGAGGGGATGCCTCCAAGTCTAATAGTGGGAATAAGGCTCTCCCATATTCTTTGCTCATCCCTTATAATTTAGGAAGATGATCTGCTGGTGGTTATTGACAAAATAATTATTTTCTGGAGGGTTTTCCCCTCCTTCTTCTTGTCCAGCAATGATCTTGATCTTTGGAAAATGGTTTCAATCTCCTCAGCACAACAGCATACAGAAGATGGGTTTATGCACACCAGATTGTGCTGTTTTTGATGACCCAAGACTCAGAATTTTTGTGCAAGAAATGTTCTTTATTAAATTGTAGAAAAGTCTTATTTACTCTGCTTCAAAGAACTCTCTCCAGAGCTGTCTTCCCCCATGTATCAGGTATCCAGTCAGTGTAACCAGTCTCACTGGGTTCTTGTTACTACAGGCAACAGGAATTCCTAATTCTTGTAGTGCTGAATTGTCATGATCCCACAAAAACATGGGACCACTCAGTACCATTGGACTAACACACTATGCTTGGGGATCCTGTGGGTGTCTTACCCATGCACAAATTCCTCTATGGAAGCAGTTTGACGTTTTCCTTGTGATGCAGGACAGGTGTGTTAGGTTCAAGGTTGTGGGAGTGGAGTTGGGCAGGTGGTGCCATTGTGCATGGATTCACCTTGCGCATGGACACACATTGTGCCTTGCAGATAGATGCATTCAGGTGCACAATGCTGCATAGTATCGTATGTAGAGAATTAGCACATAGGATCCCAACCTTCATTTCATTACATACACTTTGTTGGTAGCCTCTAATAGACTGTAGTTGTGTGCCTTAGTGAAACGTTTTAGCTTGGGTATATAAATCAGGGCTTGGATATGTTAGCTTTTGATGCACATCTCTGGGAAATTCCAGTGCGAGGTTCTGGGATCTGTAATCACCCAGAAGCAACTTTCCAACATGTCCTCAAAGTGTCAGCCATGTTTTTTAAACCTCATGCTGGAATGGGCAGGCTTTGGCAATTCTCTAAGTGTCATAGGCCATTTGGCTGTCAGGTGTTGGAAGCCACCCCGATTGCTATGCAGAGGGGCAGGGTATTCTAATAATAATAATAATAATAATAATAATAATAATAATAATAATAATAATAATAATAGCAGAAAAGTGGTGGTGGGGCAACTCCAGGCACTAACCCAGCCTTTATAGAATCACAGAATCATATTGATGGAAGAGACCGCAAGGGCCATCCACTCCAACCCCATTCTGCCATGCAGGAATACACAATCATTAAATCATAGAATCACAGAACTGAAAGAGACCTCAAGGGCCTCTTTGAAGGAGGAGTTCTGTCCAAGGGGCAAAAGCTGTTTTGTTGGAGCTGGGAGAGCCCCCCCCCCCAGGCTATCTGAAATGTGGACTGGATCTACTGGCCCCATTTAGGCTGAGGTGAGATTCCCCAAGATCTGAGGCCGGAGTGAAGACACAGGTGTTTGCTCAGCCACTCAGCAGTGGCAGCTGTTGCCTCTGGGTATTGGGTGCCCTGTGTTACCCAAAATCCCAGGGTCCTGAGAGGGCACCCACAGTCAATATTTGATAGGGGAATTTAATTAGCAGAAATGACAGCAGCCAGGAGGGCTTGGACAACTGAAAGCTGGGATCAAGCCTATGTATAACAGTTCCAAGAAACAGAACTCCTAAGTGCAGGTTCAATGCAATTTTATTTGTAATTGAGGGAAATCTTTCACACAAGACATCCACTCTCTCACACACATTCAAGAACTAACCATACAAATGTGATAGTAGATAGTGACTTAAAGGGATTTTGCACAGGGCAATACTGTACCAATTCCACATGTGTAGATCCAATCAGGGAAAGCAGTGAAATGGAAAGTGACTCAGCAGCTGCCTTGGGACCCTGGGATGGCCAGCTTATGCCAAGGAGTCAGGTGAGATACGGACAGAGTGTCTGTCTTAATCTCAAATGAGACCAAATTAGCAGTGCCTGAGTGGGCATATGTATAGGGCTGAACATATCCCAGGGCAGTTTTGGGATTAAGATGATTTTCTCAGGAGGAAAGAATAGAACTGGGATTCTGTAAATGGCTGGACAATCACTGTGAATGTCCCTGGACAAAGGAGTCTCACTCCCAGAGGTAAGCCATCTTGGACTTCTGTTCACATGTAAGCACCATGTGGTCTATCATCCACCATCACTCCTATTAGTGAAGGGATTATGCAGATTCTGATCTTAATTGATCTATCTTGACTATGTGCCCTGGCTTCCTCCATGCTGACCCAGAAGTGTCTCCTTATATGGTCACAGATGTCCTCATATGGTATGGCTAGTTTCTTTCACTGGATCCACCCTCCTTGGCTATGTGCCAAAAACATTCCCTTGATATCAACTTGATATTGAAAAAAGGCAGAAGTGCAGAGAGTTGGACCTTGGGGTAACACCTGGTATTGGTTGCTTTTGAACCGTTTGAAACCAGTGCTTCTTCTATGCCTTTTAAGCTCTATCTCTGTTCCGAGGCCACATTGTTGGATCCCACAGCAGGAGCAAAGTGGGACAGAAATGACATAAACTGATAAAGAAAGCTTTCCAGGAAGAAATGCTATTGATAATCAACCATGCCTTTAATATGCTTGTGTATTGGGATCCAAGCCCTTGGATGGGCTAAATGACATTTTGCAAATCGTGACTCGCGGTGCCTTTTCAGCCTGAGTCAATTTGGCAGGTGTGTGTGTGTGTGTGTGTGTACACCATCTCAACCTGGTGCCAGGAGTTAAACCTTGGATTCCACTTGTTTAGCAATTCCTAAGCATTAGAGCACTACTTATTCCAACGTTTAGCACTTTTAACAACTTTCTTTCTCACAAGCTGTTCCCTGTGGAAAGTGTGTGTGGTATGTGTGTGTGTAGAGTGTGCATGTGTGAAGACTGCAGCAGCTTCTTGATGGGGAAGTGCAAAAGACGTGTGCCAGTCATGTGGGATGGGATACATCTGTGCCAGGAATGGAAGCGGATAGGCTGGTGTTGCTTTGCTTTGCTGAGAAATTTTACTTGATCTGGGAGAGGGAAGGCAGGAGTCGATTTGAACTCGGCTTCTCTTGAATGTGGCTCTCGTTGCTTTGGATAGGCCACGGTGGTGGTGGTGGTGGAAAGTTCCCCCATAGGCCAACCCCCCTGACACAGCAAGCCCAAATGCCTCCATTTCCTTTGCAGTCTGTCTCAAAATGGCAACAGGACATGGCATTGCATCACTTCCTGTCACCATTTTGAGATGGGCTGTAGAGGAAAGTGGAGGTATGTGGGGTCAGTTTGGGGTTCTAGGGTGTGGGGGTGTTTTCATGCATGTGGCCCACACCATGCCCACACCTGCTTTGGAGGGTCTCCTTTGTCCTTCTCTCTCTCTCTCAATCTGCTTCGGTTGCATCTGAATCCTAGAGGCACTTGGGTTTGGGCTGTGGGTGTTTTAACTCACACAAGTCCCCTTACCTTGTACTTTTTGGGGTCACTGCGTAACATCTGTGTTCACAGCTAAAGTGATAGCAGAGTTCTGCAAGTGTGACCACTATGTGCAGCTGCACATTACATGCACCTGCATATTCCTGAAGGGCTTCCAGCTCTTCCTTGATGCCTTCAACATCTCCCTTGATTCCTAGATTTGCAGGAACAGCCCTGTGCATTGTTGTCCCTCATGGCACAAGGGGAAAAAATGCAGAAGCACTTGGCAGGCAGATACATCCCTGGTTGAACAATGCCAGTGTGGTGGTGGGGTAGCACAACTGGGATGTAACTACATGGGGGTGGATGTATATTGTGTAAGCTGGATCTTGGCCTTGGAGAATAGAGTGCTGAGAATGGGGTGAGTAGATCCAACTTTGCATTTAGATGCCCACCATGCCAGCCCCACATTTGACTCCTGTGATCCAACTTTGTGTATAGATGTCCATCATGCCAGCCCCAGATCTATAGGTTTTTGTGAGTTTTTCAGGCTGTGAGGCCGTGTTCTAGAAGAATGTATTCATGATGTTTTGCCTGCATCTGTGGCTGGCATCTTCAGAGAATGGTGGCATGGAGGTGTGTGAGGTATATATACTGTGTGACCTTTCATTGAGAGGATTAGCATATAAATCTGTGTATTGTTGTGTTGAGGCAAGGCTTCAGGATGGGAGGATATGCAAGGAGGATTAGTGTCTATTTAATAATCTGTTGACAATTGGGTTAAAGCGGTTGCAGGAAGGAAAAAGATACAGTCTGGGAGATTCACCTCCATGATCATGTCAATCTGGGTTCACGTTCCCAGAAAAACACCTAGCATCAGTTCCAAATAGGGTTGCCAAAATGCCAGTTGGAATGGGCTTCTTGCCCTTGAATGACTGCATAGAAGAAGGACTTTCAGCAGGTGTTGCTGGCAACCTGGTTGTGTGGGAAGCAATTCCTGCTGAAATTTCCACCCCTCTACAACGCTTAAAGATATGGGAGCCCTCTCCAGTTTTCACTCTGGCAACCCTTGTTCTGGAACATAAATGTGATGTCCCAACTGCAGCTTGCTTTGGCTCTCTTCACCACCACACACTTGCTGTTTTCCCCAGAGATTTTACCTCTGTTGCAAATGGAGGCAAACTTTTTCTTTCTTCCAAATAGCCATGCTGAGAATTGTCCTCAGGTGAGGGTTGGTTTCCTTTCCCACTTTGGCAGGTTGCTGGGGCGATGTAAAGGCAAAAATCGTGCTCTGCAAAACTCAGACAAAAGCTATTGTGCTGTGTGTACAACACATTCATTGTAATGCAGTGTGTACTGTACATAACTTTGTTCGTAATGCGCCAGTCAGTGTATAAGTAATGTAATAGTTATGCCACACCAATGTATGTAATTTCCTTTTTCATTATTGGTAAAATAAAGCAGAAGTGTACGAACATGAATAATCGTTGACTGACACATTACACGCAACCCCTAATGTAATTATGCAAATATTTCCAAGCAAATTTGTAAAATCTCTCTGAGTGTCTTGGAGGATGGTGGTGAAGGAAGCGGTGGATGGGTCTGTGGTGGAGGAGGAGGAGGAAGATGAGGAGGAATATCTGGATCAATGGACCAGAAAATGGGAGCCTGGAGGCAACAAAGAAGCTCAGCAGCATGACATGTAGTGCTTGGCCACCTGAGCTATGGAAACCCACATTGTGACTATTGAAGGATGTCCTGCTCCCAAACTCTGGGACATCTCCAAGGTCCCTCCTTCAGCTCATGGGGGTTTCCTTGAGAGAAATCCCTGGGGGAGAATAAGGGCTCCAGAAGAAACTCTTCAGATGGAGAATGGTAAGAATGGTGTTCCCATCCTACTGAAAGGCATTAGTCTTGTGCTCACTGGCCCACAGGAGAAGGGAGAAGAAATACCCCAAATGCTCATTTCTGGAGTCCATGTGGCAACAAGGATTGGCATGGAAAATGTACCAACAACAAGCATAAGGAGATGTGGGCCAAGATCCCCCTTCAAGGAGGTGGAAAGTAACTTTATACTCATGGGGTTCGGTGATGATGGTGAACTAGTGAATTATGTGGAATGTACAATTGCAATACATATGTACACAAGCAATACACGAGGAAATTATTCACTGCAGAAATGCCTGTAGGGTTTTTCCACAAAAGGGTTTGTGCACAAAAAAAGAGTGTAGGAATGTATGTGTCTATGTGTGTATCTGTGCATGTGTGTAAAGTGTGTACAGAATGGGCAGTTTTTTGTTTTTTTTTTGGCAAAAAACAGCATTTTCTGTGTAGATAACATTACTACACAAATTATTACAGGAAATGCTGTTTCCTGTGCAAACATTGCTGTTTCCTGTGCAAAAGTTACCATGTGCAAATTTTGTTCACAATAAGTCCTGCAAATACTTTGTGCATTTTCAAAAACTGTCTTGCAATAGGAAGGAAATTGCTAAAATTTTCTTTTACATCTTTTGGGAACAAAATCAGTGAAGAATTGCTTTGCTGTTGCACTCCCGTGTAGAAACTGGATTCAAGCAGATGACAATCTGAATTACAGGCAGGGCCTCCCAGTTTTCATGGAATGAGGGTCAAGGGGAGAGTCCCTTCCTGCACGGCCTCCATCTTTGAGCTTCTGATTCACTTGTTGGCCAACCTCTCCATGACCGGGTGGCAAAGGCCACAGTTGCTCACTTGGGGTGGACGAAATGCCCTTGGGTGGCCCTTTGGAGGGCACTCAAAAGCCTTTCCTGAGCAGCCCACCCTGGTTGTCTCTTTGCAGTTCCCAGATGGAGCAGAAGGAGCAGCCGGTCATGGCACATGGCATGGCGCAGGAGGAGGCGACTGCGAGGGCTCCGGCTCAGAGAGGTGTGAGTCTGGCTGCCACTTGGATGGCCGTATGGAGGGAGCATAATGGGAGCCAGATGCTATGCCGAGATAAGCGGGGAGGAGGAGAAGGAAGGAAGATGGCAGTTTCCTAGGGGCGATGGGACAGGTGGCTGCTGGCCCTGGCTGCAGTTAGCAGAAATGAGCCAAAGCCTAAATTGCGTCCGGTTGCTGTTCCAGGCTGGCAGCGTCCAAGCGCACTCTTCCGCATCACCCACAGCGTAGACTGCTCCAGCCGTGGGCCTGCCATCATGCAGAAGCAAAAGTCCTTATGCCAATGGCAGCTGCGCTGGATCTTTTGGCCGTGTGCGTCAGAGTGCAGAACAACAGCCCTGCCAGGGTGCCTTCTCTTGGGAGGGGACCGAGACTGTCCACTGGTTCTGGTGGGTCCAGGGCCTTTCTTCCTTTCCACTCTTTCATTTTAGCCAGCTGCACAGGGAGGTAGATGCCCAAGGACCTTAAGAGTCTGACAGGCCAGTGCACAGACTCCCTTCTCCTCCTCAATAGGAAAGGAATGAGAAGAGGCAATGAAGCACCTAATGCAGAATGTAACGAGGTACGGAGTTTTGCAAGGTTGATGGGAACCAACTGTTTTCTGGGTGTGAGAGAGAATTTTGCAATGGCTGTTAATGCAGTTTCCTCTCTCTCTTCAGGGCCTGGCTTAGCCATGAAAGGAGATACAGGGATGGGATGGACACTGTTGCTCCAGGGCTTCCTCAGTCCTTCCCTGGGCCCATTAGGAAGAACCCTGGATTGCAAGAGTCATTGGAAAGTGGAATGGACTGCTGCTGCTGCTGCTGCTGCTGCCTTGGAGGGTAGTGGAGCCTCCTCCATCTTTGGAGATCTCTCAAGAGAGGTTAAATGGGCATCTCCCAGGAGCGCTGTAATTGTGGGTGCCTGCATTGGCATTTGACCTTTGGGATCCCTTCCAGCTCAGCCATTCTGTGATCCTCTGGGTGGCCTCTCCAGGCTCTCAGGCAGAGGCCAGCATCCTGGGTCAGACGTCCGAGACCCACCTCAGAGCAGGGACTGAGCCTGGCATTGCCCAAGCGAGTGGCAAGGCGGCTGTGCCCAGGGAAAGCTGGATCTCTGCCGCCTGCACTCGAAGCTGGCTTGGGGCCTCTGGCTGTTCTTCATGCAGCCTCCCTGTCCAGGAGCAGATTTGCCTCAGAAGGGATGGCAAAGGGGGGATTTTGTTGCCTGCTCAGGTAGCACCTCATTGCGCCAGGGCAGGTGCAGGCAAAGGCACAGTGCCAAGCAGGGCCTGGATCTTCCTTCCAGTCTGGGGCAATTTGGAGAAGAAAAGCAGTGGGCAAGGAATGGATTATGCCCCCTCCCTCCTTCCCTTCTGCTGCTTCGTTGTTGTTGTTGTTGTTGTTGTTGTGTGCCTTCAAGTTGCTTCTCATTCAGAGAGTCCCCATCAGATGAAGCTGCCTTGATGGCACATAAGGATGCCAGCAATCTGTGACCAAAGCAAGCATCCAGGGAGACATCAGAGCTCTCCAGGAAGCAGCAGCCAGGAAGGAACAAAGGCTGTGTGCACTCAGTCATCAGTCCCTGACACAGGAGATGCCTCCGGGCATCTTCAGTAGAGATGCTTTTGCTAATGAGAAAGGACTTTAATGAGGTTTGTGTCACTCCAATCACCCTGCCCTTATCAGGAAACAGAACGAGAATGTCTTCCCTTCCGGCTGGGAGGCAGCACTGTCTTGTCACGTCTGGCCTTCAGGACTGGTAGCATCTCTCCATCCTCCAGACCAGGGATGGACGAGTGCCTTCCTCGATGCCATCCTCCATGGGCCATAGTGATATTCCAGTTGGGGTCCCGAGGGGCAGAGGGATGAACAAACTTGGATTGTGGGTATGGCAGATCGTTCATTGATGATGGCTTTTTTGTCTTGTTTCAAATATTGGGAGGTTACGTGCCTTTTTTGGGGGGGGTCTCTTGAGGGGTTTTCAAGGTCTGTAAACAAGTTACTTGGAAATGAATTGGGGAAAGTACTAGTCCCACTATATTCTGTACTGGTTGGGCCTCATCTGGAGTCCTGTGTTCAGTTTTGGGCACCTCATTTTGAGAAGGATAGAGACACGCTAGAGCAAGTTCAGTGAAGGGAACCAAGGATGATAAGAGGGATGGAGAACAAAACAGAGGAGGAAAAGAGATGGACTTGTTCAACTTGGTGAAGAGAAGACTGAGGTGTGACAGAAGTGTATACTTTAAATACCTGAAGGGTTGCCTCTGAGAGGATGGGGCAGATCTGTTCTCTGCTGCTTCAAAAGATGAGGTCTCATGGTTTGAAGTTGCACAAGGGTATATTTTGATTGCAACATTAGAAGGAACTTCTTGAGAACAGGGACAGTTCATCTACGGGAAGAGCTGGGTGCGTTCAGCTTGGTGAGGAGAAGACTAGGGAGTTTATCACATGGGAGGCTAAGGACTGATGCAGATGGCCTCGAAGGGGACACTCTGCCACCCCTGGGAGCTCTGGATTGGGGCCGTGGGAACCACACGCAGCGGCCCTGATCCTCCTTTTTGCCACACCAAAAACAGATGGCAAATGCTGCTCCTTTTTGGGGCTGCAAAAAGCCACCCTTAGAGCCTCCACTGTGGTTCTTTTCCATCCCTTTGGCACATCATGTGTGCATGCTTGCGCCAACAGAGTGCCCTGACACTGCGCGCCATGTGGTCAGGCGCGTGCCGTGATGGCGGTGTTGGGGTGGAGTTGGGCCGGCCAGCATGTGGTCACCCCGCCCCAACTCCATCCCTATGCCAGCCCTTTAGGCTGCTCTGCATCGGCCCTAAGTGCCTAAATCCTGTGCAGAAACTGGATTTAAATTCTGGGAATATCCTGTAAAAGCAGGATCATTTTCAGACACATCGGGGGGCATTGAGCATTAATCTGACATTATCCCGCACAGAAAGTGGACAAAATCGGCCACTTTATACTTTCGGGAAAATCCTGAAAATAAAAAGCAACTGATTTTGTCCACTTTCTGTGTGGGTTAATTTCGGATTAATGCTTAATGTGTCTGAAAACAATCCCGCTTTTGTGGATTTAAATCCCGTTTCTGCACAGGTTTTGGCCGATTCCCTCCCATGTGATAAACTCCTAGGTCTAACGGTTTGAAGTTACAGGATGGAAGATTTTAACTGAAGACCAGAAGGAACTTGGACAATGGAACCAGTGGTCTAGAGAGGTGGATGGGTCTCCTTCTGTGGACATCTTCCAAAAGAAGTTAGACAGATCTCTGCTTCTGGAGATGCTTTTGCTGGAGTCCCTGCATTGAGCAGGAGGCTGGGTCCAAAGCTGTCCTTAGGGCTTCAGGTGGGCCAGCCCTGCGCTCGACTGAGACGGTGGTCTTCTCAGGAGGAGTCGCTGGGTTCCTCACAGAGGCCACGATCCTGGAGGTGTTCATGTTCCCTCATCCAGGCAGTTGCAGCTTTTGGCTGTTGAGCATTCAGTTCATGGTGGCACAAACAGGGTCCCACAATCGTAACCACTTTACGGGGTCTTGGGTCCTGTTGTTTAGGATTTAGGGTACAGCCAACTGGAACAGAATTTACCTATGTGTTGACTCATCATTATGCTACAGTTGACTCAGTGGGTTTGCTGCATCTGGCATTTACTATTTATCTATGTAATTCACTTCCCACCTTTCTTCTGACACACGACTGACTCCCTTGCTTAAAAAGTTGCTCTGGCTGCTGGTCTGTTTCTGGGCAGAATCCAAGGAGCTGGTTATGACCTATAAACCTCTACACAGCTTAGTCCTAGCCTGCCTGAAAGACCGTATCTCCCTCTGTGAGCCGACCCAAGTTTTAAGCCGACCTTCTAAGGGAGGGCTTTCTCTTGGTCACACCATCTTCACAGGTACAGGACCCAGGAGACAGGGCCTTCCCCTGGAGACTATCAAATGCTTTGCTAAGAGAGGCCCGCTTGGTCCCTTCCCCGCTCTCCTTCCATTAGTAGGCAAAGGATTTCCTCTGTAAACAGTAGGCCTTCAGTTTTAAATCTGGCTGGGGTAGTGCAATAGGTAGGTTTTAATGTGCTTTTAACTGTTTTAAATTAACATTTTGTTTAAGAGGGTTGCATTTAATGCTTTTTAGACGTTTGGATTCCAGATTATTTTTAGCTGTACTGTTTTAACCTATGATGTGATGTGTTTGTAACTTCCATCTTTTAAACATCCGTAGGATCTGTAGGTTTTTGACCATCAAGACTGCCAATTTACTTGCCCAGGCCTTGGTTATTTCATGCCTGGACTATTGTAAGAGCCTACTGGCAGGTTTGTCGTCCTGGTCTCTTACTCCTTTGGTTTTAATCCAGAACAGTGCTGTTTGGATTGTCTTAAATTTCCCCAGATACACTCGTCCCTCCATTTTTGCAGACTTGGAGTCTGTGGTATCGGTCCTTCGTGGACCGCAAGCGGGGAGGGTTAAAATGGCATGTGCACCCATGGCATGTGGCCATTCAAGCCTATGGGGCTTGAATATTTGCGAATTTCCATTTTTGTGGGGGTGTGGTCTGGAACGGATCCCCTGTGAAAATGTAGGTACAACTGTACTCACATGTCTCTTCCCTCACAAATCTCTCCACTGAGTACCAGCCCAGTCCAGGGCTCTTTACAAGCTTTTGGTCCTGGTATTTAAGGCTTTAACTTCCCCCAGTATGTGTCAGCTTGGATAGCATGGCATGTACCATCTAGGAATTCAAGATCTACAGGCAAAGCATTATTGGTGCATATGCTTTTGTCAAAGCTCTGAGCCTTTCAGGATCTGGCTCTGCATTTGGGAAATAGTCTTCCTTTGCACTTTGAGCTGGAGGAGGATCTCAATCACTTTCGTAAAGGGTTGAATACCTTCCTATTTGATTCCCCAGATTGTTGAGTTGCTAAATATGTCTAAGGTGGCTGAGATGGGCAGTGACTGATAAGGATTTTATTTTAGAATAATAATAATAATAATAATAATAATAATAATAATAATAATAATAATAATTTATAATGCCCTTTCCACCAAAGGGTGGTACATGAGAACATATACAATTAAAAGCGAACAATAAACCACCACACTATAAAATTTTAAAATAATACACTAAGATGCTAAAAACCAAACTAAACCAAACCCTCCTCAGTCACTACCCATCTTGCTCACTGTAGGCATGCTCAGAAATTTAGGACTGATACAGATGGCCCGTTTGGGGTGGCTCTTGGCCACCCCTTGGAGTGGCGGATTGGGGCCGTGGCAACCATACGCCGTGGCCCTGATCCTCCTTTTTGCCACCCCAAAAAAGAGTGGCAAAATGCTGCTCCTTTTTGGGGTGGCAAAAGGCCGCCCTTTCAGCTGTTGCTGCTGTTGGCGCACGTGTGCGCACACTGCGGCAGGAGGACATCCTGATGCCATGTGCCTTGTGGATGGACGAGTGCCATGCGGCTGGCATTGGGATGGAGTTGGGGCGGCCGGCGTGCGGCTGCTCTGCCCCAACTCCACTCCCAGGCTAGCCTTTGTGCCGGTCTGCATCGGCCCTTAATCTGGCAAATCGAAGAGGATGGTCTTCAACCCTTTACGAAAGTGGCTTAGATCCCCCTTCAGTGCAAAGGAAGCCTGTTTTGGTATATTATTTCAGTATTTTAGCATTTTATAGTGTTGTGTTTTATTGTCTGTATTTGATTATATATGCTTCATGTTCTGTCCTTTGGTGGAAGAGACATTATAAATAAACATATTATTATTATTATTATTATTATTATTATTATTATTATTATTAGAATCATAGAATTGGAAGGGACCCCAAAATCCAACCCTATTTTGCCATGCAGGAACTCTCAGTCAAAGCACCCCCAATGACAGATGGCCACCCAGCTGCTGTTTAAAGACTCCAAAGAAAGAGACTCCACCGCTCTCCATCGAGGGAGCAGATTGGAACAGCTCTGGCCGCCAACATGCTCTGAATCCGGGGCGTCACTGAGGGCTACAGGGGTGCAGACCACACCGGGCGTCACCTCAGAGGGGCTGTCGCCTGGTGCCCTTTGGGTCTGGGGTCTCTGCTGCCAGGCAAGAAAGAGGGTCTCCTTGCTTTGCCAGGCACCCAGTAGCTCTGCCAGACCCAGAAAGGCTGCATGGTAGCAGAGCATCATCATCATCAGCATCCCAGTTCCACCAGTGACCACTGCTGGGAAGGAGCTGCCTTTGGGCCTGCTGGCTCTGCTGGCTATATGGGAAAGCGAGTGCCCTCCCTCTTCCAGCCAGCCATCAGCTCTACCAGACCCAGAAATGGCTGTTATAGAGGGAGGAGGGGTATTAAAAAATGATCCGCGCCGAGCATCAAATATACAGGTACACCATTGCTCTGAGTTCTCCTGCAGAGCATTTATGGCTGGATCCTCCAGTTTGCTCTCTCTTTGTGCTTTGGCATTTCTGCAGAAGAGCGAAGATCTCACCGAAGCTTCTAAATGCAAAATGGAGTGAGAAATAAAACCCAACCCGAGTCTCCCCCTTGGGTGGAAGTCAATGTCGTCTGTGCCGATGTCTAGATTTACTGCTTGTTTAAATTTAGAAAACTTTAAGAAAACCGCCTCCTGTGGCACTGCAACTTCAGCAGATGCAACTGCCTAGGACACAGTAGTCCCTCTCCAGCCGACCGAGAAGAGACTGAGATTGAATCAAAGTGAACTGAGGGAGGAATCAATTGCTGCTTGCCAAGCCATCCTGACAGCTCAGCCAGGAGGAGGAGGAGGAGGAGGAGGAGGAGGAAATACCTTCCACCGCTCCAAGATATGTGTGTGTGTGTGTGTGTGTGTGTATAGGCTGCAAACATGAAAGGTCTGGGAACTCCCCCCAAACCCTCTGAGGACTGACTTAAGGAGGCCTTCAACCGCTGCCTCTCCACAAAGAGCCTCCAGAAGGGAAGAACCACAATTGCATTTTGCTCAGGTCGTCCATATTTCCTTCCTTGGGGCCATGAGATTTCCCTCTTAATTTATTTGTTCCTCCCCAGCCTACTTTCCTCCTCTTGACTTTTGTATTCTCATCCTGTTTTCAGACACCACTTTGGATCCTTTTCCTCATAGCTTTTTAAGCAGTTGTGCTTACATGGAAGTTTTCCAAGGATCTAGCCGAAATCAGTGGCCAAGATCCAACATCTGTCTGATTGTTGTTTTTTGCCCACCGAAAGGGAGACCCCCTGCCCCCCATGGTCACCCACATTCCTGCTCATGTCTTGCAAACTCAGTTGTGGATTCCATGATGGAGGTGTCTCTCTTTCCCTGCTGCCTTCCACTTTACCAAGCATTACCATCATGCCATTTCAGGATTGTGTCCAAAGTACGATAGACCCAGCTTAGGACCTTATCCCACGCTGCTCTCAAAAGTGGCAAGAAAGCGATATGAGCATCATTGCAGTACTATAGCGCTAGTATAAATATGGCGCTAGCGCTATAATAGCGCTATGGATAAGCTTGCGCTATTGCAATGCCCGCTGAAACCGACATTCAAAAGAACCCGAATGATGCTGCATTCCGAGCGGTTTCTTGTTGGATTCCGAGCGACGTCGTGGGATCACCCGGAAAACTATAGCGCTATAGCGCCTGATTCTTAGCGGATTCTGAGCGACGTCGTGTGATCACCTGGAAAACTATAGCGCTATAGCGCCTGATTCTTAGCCGATTCTGAGCGACGTCGTGTGATCACCCGGGAATGTATAGCGCTATAGCGCCTGATTCTTAGTGGATTCTTGCTGCTTTTGGCCCCGTGGGATAAGGTCCTTAGTCATTTTGGCTTCCAGGGAGAGTTCAGGGTTGGTTTGCTTTCAGATGCATGCATGGGGTCTTTTTGGCAGTCCATGGAATCTGCAGAATTCTCCTTGCAACACCGGGGTTGCGTAGCACGGACCTCCTCATGTGGAGTTATGCATTGATTGTGCCATGCAAGCCTTGTGCTGAAGAGAAAGCAGACCCCAAACATGGGAGCAAGAGGAGGAAATGCACAACCCAACGCAGATGTGCTTCTGTGCTTAACCATGAAGGCACTGCTCCTTCAACCTTGAACTGAATGCAGATGCTGGCCATCAGGCAAACACATCCAGCTGCACATGAGCATGCAATAGTCCCGAGTGCACCTCCTCCTCCTGTGTATCCCACCATCGCAGCTTCTGCATCTCAGAAACAACTCCCCAAAGCTTGGCACTGGGGAGCAGACCAGGAGGAAATACCTCTCAAGCTCCAAGGTCTTCATGGATATATATTCTTAAAGAAGCTGCAAGCATGAAAGGTCTAGAAACTATGTTTTGCCTGGAGAAGAGACTGTTAAGAGGTGATACAAGAGCCCTCTTTTGAAGGGATGTCCTCCTATTGAGGATGGAGCAAGCTTGTTTTCTGCTGCTCCAGATAATAGGACATATAGAGAGCAATGGATGCAAACTACAGGAAAAGAGATTCCTCTTAAACATTAGGAGGACCTTCTTGATGGTAAGAGCAGTTTGACAGTGGAAGATGCTTCTGTCTCAGAGAGTGGTGGTCTCCTTCTCTAGAGGCAGTTTTTAAAGAGGGGCTGGATGGCCATCAGTCAGTCGCAGGCCGGGCTTGGATGGAGTCTTCCTGCATGGCAGATTGGGGTTAGATTGGATGGCTTTGGGGTCTCTTCCAACTCTAGGAACTTTATCACACTGGCAAAAAAGACAGGAGCATACCAGGATGCTCCTGTCAATATGGCACAATCACAGGATGATTACACACAATGTCATGTGATGTTGTGATTATCCTGCGAGTATCCCATGAATAAAGAGGAATTCTAGCACTGCTTTTTATTCATGGGATTGATCATACGATATTGACGGGCGCATCCCACTACGCTCCCGTCTGTCTTCTTTTGCCGGTGTGATAATCTCCTCTTCTCTGATCACTTTTGTGTGTGTGTGTGGGGGGGGACACAGACAACCCATTTGCTGTTTTCCACATCCAATTCCCGGCTTCCACCCCCCACCCCTGGTTTGGCTGGCCCTGATCCCCTCCATTGGCTGCAACTAATAAAACAGCTCAGATGAGCGCATTTACCTTTTGGAGCCTCCCTATGAATATATTTATAATATTCAGTATTAATTAGTAGTTGGAAAGTTCCAGCCCTGCAGACTGCTATGGCAAAACCCAGGGAACAGAGTCTACCTTTCTCTCTCTGACACACTTAATACTCACACACACAACATCTCCCCCTCCCTCCCTTGGTCTTCCTCCTTCCATCCTCTTTCAAACCATTCCCATCCAGGAGGCCAATGAGCCAAAAGGCGACTCCTCCAAATCCGAAGGAAGGGCCTGGAAAGAAGGACCTGGATGGAAGGAGTCAGTTCAGAGGCAGAAGAAGCCAAAGAGCCCTCCCTCCAAGACCTGGAGAGGGATCCCCCCGAATCCTCTGCAGAGGGAAGAGAGACGTGTCAGAGCCATTTTCCCCTGCTTTTCAAGCCCTTATCACTTGTCTCTGGCTCCCCAAATTATGCCTCTCTGCATGAGTGTTTATTCCATCCGGCTGGCTGTCATGTTCTCCGACCCACTTCCTACCTTCCTCCTCCTCTTGCCTTCAAAAGGAGACACAAGAACATCAGCCAGGAGTGTGTCTGTGGGTCTGCCTGTGTTTGTGCGTGTGTGTCTTCCCATTCGGACAAGGAAAAGCTCTGAGGGTCAGGGTTTTGTGTGTGTGTCTCTCTCTGTGTATAATACTGCTTTCCCCTCTTCTCCCCTCCTTTCTTCTCCCCTACCTCTTATTCTCTTCATTTATATCTTTCTTTAAAGCTTTGTTCTAACTAAAGGAGTCCAAGAGTAAAAGGATATCACTACATGAAGGACCAACTTGTTGTTGTTCTCTGCCTCGATCCATGGGTAAGAAGTATTAATAATAATAATAATAATAATAATAATAATAATAATAATAATAATAATATTAATAATAATAATAATAGGGGCTGATGCATTCTGATTGCTCTGTATTGCTCACAAGCACCTCTTGCTCATCATTATTTTAAATTAAAGAAAATATTTAGATTGAAGAGGCTGATGCTCTTAGAAGGCAGGCTGGACATCCAGCGCTTGGTCACCTTTGGGCAGAAACTGGTAGGAGAAGACAGCTTTTCTGCGCAGAAACATTGTGGATTTCTGCTTGTCAGCATTTTCTGATCCTTAGGAAACCCTTTTCTTTGTACAGGACGCAAATGTTTCCAGATATTATTTCCATGGCTGTGGGAACCTTATGTGTTTCCAAAAAGACCCAGCCCAAGAGCAAGAAGGTAGCCAAACTCTTCTGAGCATGAAGACACCTCCACCAGAGATGGATGCTGGAGAACCCCTCTTCCCCCTCTTCCTCTTCCTCCTCTGACATCTCTCTCTCCTTCCTTCCTTCCTTCCTTCCTTCCTTCCTTCCTTCCTTCCTTCCTTCCCTACCTCCCTCCTTCTCTCGCTGCCTCTCTGCTTTTCAGGACAGCTAATTGCCTGATCCATAGTATGAAGTGCAAATCAATAGGAAAATATTACCCCAAATTGTTCTTAATTCTCTTCTTTAAAAGGATCAGAAAGTGCCATTGAATATGACACTTCTAATTACATGGCACAAATTAACTTTCTCTCTTAGCTCAAGAAGAGCTGCTCACAGATGCCTTCGCAGAGGACACCTCCAGCCTCACATCTGCATTTGGCCCCATTGAGGCTTCGGGGGGGGGACCGGAGGATGGGGGCCCCCAGGGAAGGAGCAGAAGGGGGCCCCCAGGGCTGCTGCTGCTGCTGGTGATGGTGATAGCAATAGCAATAGCAATAGCAATAGCAATAGCAATAGTGGCTTCATTTATACACCGCTTCATACTGCACTATGCACTCTCTAAGCGGTTTACAACTGTAAGCCAATTGCCCTCAATAATCTGGGGACTGACTCATTTTAGCAACCTTGGAAGGATGCCAGGCTGAGTCGACCCTGAGCCCCTGGCTGGAATTGAACCTGCAGCCTTGTGGTTTGTGAGTGAGTGGCTGCAGGACGGGCATTGAACCAGTGACCCACCAGGAGTGATGGTGGGGGGGGTGTCTCCTCCTTTTGCTCTCAAGTTGACTTTGCCTTTGACCCCATGAATGAGAGGCCTCCAAGTCATCCTCTCATCAACTCCGCTGCAGACTTTTGCAGGCTCAGGGCAAGTGTGGCTTCCTTGATTGACTCAATCAATCCAGAATGCGCCATGTGATCAGATGTCCCCCTTTTCCAGGACATGTCCTACATTTCAACCTTCTTTCCGGGAAGATTTTCAATATGTCCTCTGTTTTGAGCATCACTAAGAGGCCCATCGAGTAACACCGCATTTGCTGTCCCTCTTTGAGAAATATGTCTACTATCCCTTGTCCTAGATCATTGTGACCAGATGCCTTCCTTTTTCAGGACGTGTCCTACATTTCAACCTTCTGTTCAGGAGGGATTCCAAAATGTCTTCCATTTTGACCATGGCTAGGAAAGTCCATTGAGTAACACAACATTTGCTATTTCCCTTCAGGAAACGTATTTACTATCACTAGATCCCTAGGAAGCCAATTGAGTAACACAACATTTACTATTGCCCTTCAAGAAACATGTCTACTATCCCTTGTCCTAGATCATGGTGACCAGATGTCCCCCTTTTCCAGGACATGTCCTACATTTCAAATGTCTGTCCAGGATGAATTCCAAAATTTCCTCTATTTTTCGAGCATGACTAAGGACCTTATCACACGGG
>CM034701.1:360627-372921 GCA_020142125.1 Phrynosoma platyrhinos
TGATGATGATGATGCATGGCTGCCGAAATGGGGGAAGGGATGGCTGAAGGAGCTATGATCAGAGTACAGACCGATGTGGAGTCAGCACGCACTCCAAAGATAGCACATGGACCCTACAAATCTAAGGATTCATATAGGAAATTTCTACCTTCTGGCTATTAACTAAACGGCTTGGCTGAAGCCAGGACAAAGGCGTTGATAGTCTTAGCTTTGTCAAACCTCGGTGTGAGAATAGTCTAAACAATGCATTTGGTTTCGAGACTATCAAGGAAGGGAGGTTAGAGAAAAGGGTGCAGTCAAATCTGATCACTGCTCCATTATGTGTGAGACTCAAGACAAATAAGCACTATTAGGGGT
The DNA here is from genome assembly GCA_020142125.1 of Phrynosoma platyrhinos. NCBI lineage: Eukaryota > Metazoa > Chordata > Lepidosauria > Squamata > Phrynosomatidae > Phrynosoma > Phrynosoma platyrhinos. The sequence goes on from CM034701.1 coordinate 360,985, forward strand.
CTTTTCCATATAATGGTCTTTCCCTTTTGGCAACTCCCAAACCTGTCTGGTAGGGAATTTTCCATCTTTCCTGGGCAGATCTCTGGGTGCCTACATGACCTGCTATCTAAGGGATTATGGCTGACATCCCTCAGAGGTCAGCCTGGGGTCATAGAGGGAACTCCACACGTGTCCAAAATTTTATGAAAAAAATCACATGTTTAGCCTGGAGAAGAGAAGGTTAAGAGGTGATATGATAGCCCTCCTTAAATATCTGAAGGGATGTCATATTAAGGATGGACCAAGCTTGTATTCTGCTGCTCCAGAGAATAGGGCACAATGGAGCAATGGATGTAAATTGCAGGAAAAGTGATTCCACCTCAACATTAGGAAGAACTTCCTGAGGGTACGAGCTGTTTGATGGTGGAAGATGCTGCTGCCTCAATGGAGGGTGGTGGAGTCTCCTTCTTTGGAGGCTGTTTTTAGGTAGAGGCTAGATGGAATCCTAGAGCTGGAAGAGACCCCAAGAAGGAAGGGCCATCCATTCCAGCCCCATCCTTCTGCCATCCAAGCTCTCCTCCCTGGGACAGATGGCCACCCAGCCTCTGTTTAAAAAGAGCCTCCAAAGAAGGAGTCTCCACCATCTCCATGTACAGTGGAACATGGATTCAGGATTTCACACACACACACAAAGCCACAGAAGGTTAAGAGGTGACATGATAGACATGCTTAAATATTTGAAGGGATGCCCTATGGAAGAAAGAGAAAGCTTGTTTTCTGCTGCTCCAGGGAACAGGACAGGGAGCAACAGACTGAAGGAACAGGAAAAGAGATTTCCCCTAAACATTAGGAAGAAGTTCATGATGGTAAGAGCTATTTGACAATGGAAGAAGCTGCTGCCTCAGAAAGTGCCGGAGTCTCTTTCTTTGGGGTTTTTTGAACAGAAGCTGGATGGCCATCTTTCCCAGGGAATGCTTTGAGGGTGCCTTCCTTCATGGCAGAATGGAGTCCAACTGGATGGTCCTTATGGTCTCTTCCAACTCTATGATTCGTTGATTCTATGAAAGATACCCATCCAAGACTGCCAAAGATGGAGACATACCTTTTACTTCTTTCTATCCTCCAGCCAGAGGCAAAGACATCAGTGTGTAAATGCCTCTTGCCTTTACCTGCCATAGCTGCCCAAATGCCATCTCTCAGCCCTTCTGCAGCCTCCTCACTCCCTCAATGGAGATTTTGGTGGAGTCTCCTTCCTTGGAGGCCTTTAAACAGAGGCTGGATGGACATCTGTCGGAGGTGCTTTGATGGTGAGTTCCTGCATGGCAGAATGGGGCTGGACTGGATGGCCCCTTGGGGTCTCTTCCAGCTCTTGGATCCTATATTCTATGACACAAACGCAGCCCACAAGAGACTGGTGTGTTCAGGGAGGAAAAGGGAAGCCTGACAGCAAGACTTAAGGCGATTTCTCTATTGCTTCCCATCTCACAAGGGCGATGGACAAAGCAGAGCAATTAAAGCAATGCAAGGAGAAAAACATTTCCAAAGCACATTAAAATGAATTTAAAATTACAGCATAGATGTTCAAAGAAAAGGGCCAGGAAAATTGATGGGGGGGGGGAATGCAGGGAACGTTAAGCGTCTGGGTGTGAAGGATCCTCAGCGTCTCCTCACTCTCTGCAAGACTAGAAATTTGAGGAATGAAGGACAATTTCAAGTCTTATTTGAGGGTCAGTGCTCTCCTCCCAGAAGCTGCACCCGTGCCATACAGCCACCTTTGCCATTTCCATATACATGTATGTTTGCCTCTGTGTATTTCCTCTCTGCATTATAGCTTTAGTTTGGTAGTTACTCAACGGTGTGATATTTTAGTCCTTGCTCAGCTTTTGCTTTCTTGCTTGTCAGGTTGTTGCTTGCTTCAGTTGGAGAGTTATTGGTAATGTTATTTTAAGGCAAGGCATTGTGTGTTTTCTTTGCATTTTTAAAAATTAAAGTACCTGCAAGAAGGTAAATCGATCATGACCTTCCCGCCAGCACAGGGCCCCTCAGCTTAAAAAGGGCCCAGGGCCTCCCCTGTCTGTCTGTCTTCCTTCCTTTGCTTCTGCCTCCCAACTTTCCAAAGGCATGAGCCAAACATTTCCTTTCTGCTCAAGGAATCTGCCAGAGAACTGAGCAATGTTTGTGTGGAAACACACAATTTACAACCGCCACGGTGTGTGTGCACAAGGCAGAAGAAAGATTGTTTGCTAGCAATTCAGGGATTTGCATCTCTTTCCAGCTGTATATACATATATATATGTCTCTGGAAAGAGATGCAAATCCCTGAATTGTTAGCAAACTGACCTTGGCTCAGGAGAAGTCCCTCCGTTTTCCCAATTAGTCTGAAGCAAAGAGCGGCCAAAGGGATGTTTGTGAACTTCTTCCCACTCCCAAACTCAGCTGGCGATCAAGAAAGCAAACAAAGGCCCACGAAGGGAGAAGGGAGAAGGGAGAAGGGAGAAGAAGACGATGGAGAGGACGCTGGTGGTGCCCTTCCAGGCCGGCACAATGCCAGGCCCTCCATCTCCATAAAAATCCAAAAAGGAACACAGGAGGGCCGGAGGATGGTGGGAGCATTATTAAAAGTGCCAAGATGTAATTAAGAGAGACTAATGCGGGGCACTGTGGAAGCGGGTCTCTGCGCTGGTGTGTGTGTGTGTGTGTGTGTTTGCAGCTGGAGAAGGAGGAGGAAGGACGCAGGAGCCAGTGGGGACAAGCCTTGCAAACTGAGAGTCACTCTCTGGATTCATCCTCAACTATCCCTTGATGTGCACCAAAGGAAACATCTCTGGGGAAAACTGGTCCACAATGGTTCACTCCCCCCCCAACAAACACACACACACACACACACACACAAAGTGCAACATCAAGGATCTGCTATAGCAGGGGTAGGCAACCTTTTTTCCCCTTTAAGGGCCAAGGAGGGACTTCAGCTCCCAGAAGCCTCAGCCATGTTGGCCAATAGTCCCATGTTGGCCAATGGCTCCTGGGATTCTGGGAGTTGAAGTCCCTCGGCCCTTAAAGGGGAAAGGTTGCCTACCCCTGTGCTATAGCATACCCCTGCATACCAGTTGAAGCAACAAGAGGAGTATGAAATCATAGAACCACTGTGGCGTATGGTCTGAGCACTGGACTATGATTCTGGAACCAGGGTTCGATTCTCCGCTCAGCCATGAAACCCACTAGGTGCCCTTGGGCAAGTCATACTCTCTCAGCCTCGGGGATGGCAATGGCAAGCCTCCTCTTGTAAGGGAACCAGAGCAGTGCCATTATGCAAGGAAAGGAATAGTATGTGGCCTTGAAAGGTAAACCATGCAGAGCAATGGAAGGTACTGAAGAAAGATAGAGAAGCGAAACTTAACTGAGGGAAGTGAAGACTGGGGTGTTGATAAAGGAGGAAACAAAACTCATGGGGAGAAATGAAACTTGAAAGTTGTTGAGTGTATAAAAAAACTGCACCCCGACTGCCAGGTGCGCAGTTTGGTGGATTCATCCCCCTGTGCCAATTGCATGCAAATAAAGCCTTTATCTGATGAACCAAACCTGGGCCTGAGACTCCGTTATTGACCTTAATACTCTGAAGAAATGTATAACATATGATACTTAACAGATTGAGTGTAGAGTAAAAAGTAAATGAGCTAATTGAAAGTTTAAAATGATATTTGTTAGAGTAACGAATGAAATGAAACTGGTAGAATATAGGTCATTATGATACATGTAGATATATATAGTTACATAGATCGTTGTTGTGGGTGTTTTTTTTGTTTTGATTTGTTTTGTTTGGTTTTGTCTTGTTTTGTACTGTTTTGTACGTCTTACATTTTAAGGTCGGTGTGACTATTATGTTTTTTTTCATGATTCTTTGCTTGTTTTGTTTCAGGTTTGTAATTGTCATGTTGTGTATTATTATGTTTTTAATCAATAAACTTTTTAAAATAAAAAAAAAATACTCTGAAGAAATCTTGGCAAGAAAACCTCATGAAAGCCTTGGGGTCACCATAAATTGGAAATGACTTAAAGGTACACAACAACAACAACAGCAATAAAACCATAGCCTTAAAGAGCGGGAAGGTACCCCAAGGGCCATCTGATCCCATGCCCACCATATGGGAATCTAGAGCTAAATAGCAATAGCAATAGCAAGTACATTTCTCTACCGCTTATCAGTGCACTTAAGCACTCCCTAAGCGCTTTACAAGGTGTAATAAGCCAATTGCCCCCAACAATCTGGACACTCATTTTAGCAACCTATGAAAGGATGCAAGCCTGAGTCGAGCCTGAGCCCCTGGCTGGGATTGAACCCGCAGCCTTATGGTTTGTGAGTGAGTGGCTGCAGCACGGGCATTGAACCACTGTGCAAGCAGGGCCTCTAAAAGCAAAGCAGCTAAAGCAGCTTCATTTATATACCATTTTATATCATGCTATGGGATGTCTAAGCGGTTTACAACTGTAAGCTCATTGCCCCCAACAAGCTGGGGACTCATTTTAGCGACCTCGGAAGGATGCAGGCCTGAGTCGAGCTTGAGCCCTTGGCTGGTATTGAACTCACAACCTTGTGGTTTGTGAGTGAGTGGCTGCAGGACAGGCATTGCACCACTGTGCCAGCAGGGCCTCTGAAGTCCCCAAGAGGTGCCTACCTGACCTTTGCTTCCCTCTCTAGCCCATGAAGGAGAGCCCAGACCCTTCCAAGGGAGCCTCTGTCGTGTTGTCCAACAGCTCTTACCCTCAGGGAGTTCTCAGTTCCCAATGCTCAGGGGAATCTCCCTTCGGATAACTTGAATCACAGAATCAAGAACCATAGAGTTGGAGGATACCCCAAGGGCCATCCAGCCCAACCCCAGACTTCTGCCATGCAGGAAGACACACTCAAAGCACCCCCACTGACAGATGGCCATCCAGTCTCTCTTTAAAAGCCTCCAAAGAAGGAGACTAGACCACCCTCCAAGGGAGCGCCTTCCATTGTCAAGTAGTTCTTACTGTCAGGAAGTTCCTCCTAATGTTGAGCTGGAATCTCTTTTCCTGGAGCTTACATCCATTGAGGCTCCATTGTGTCCTATTCTCTGGAGCAGCCGAAAACAAGCTTGCTCCATCCTCAGTATGACATCCCTTCAGTCACTTCTCAACCTTCGCTTCTCCAGGCTAAACATCCCCAGCAGCTTCCTAAGCTGCTCCTCTTAGGACTTGGTGGTTTCCAGATCTTCCACCATTTTGGCTTCCCTCCTCTGGACCCGCTTCGGCTTCTCAATGACCTTTTTGAAGCGTGGTGCCCAGAAACCAATGGCACCAATGACTTCCCGAACCTTGCTTGCGCAACCTTGCACTGGATGTGGGCTTCGTCACCAGACAAAAATGTCCGTCCACCTCTGCCCCCGTAGGTCTCCTCCATCAAATGGTGTTGACAATGGTGTCCAGGCATCGCTCTTTTATTTGCAGAGCGTCTCCCCTGCCCTCTGGCAAGAGGTCCAGAGTGGCCTGCAAGGCTCTCAGGTTGAAGAGAACAAAAACAGCGAATTGAACCACAGTCGTGAAAATAAGAGGCATGATTTAAATTCAGCAAGAGTGAGAAAAGCACTCAGAGCCAGGGCTTTAAACATGCCAGCTGAAATGAAATTGTTTTTGGCGCTTAGGAACATAATAACATGCTGGGATCGGAGCAAAGGAGGCCTCTCTAGCTCAGCATCCCTGGGATTTAAATGGAGTCTCCCAAGGCAACGAAGGGGGAACTATCGTGGCTTCAGAACCTCTTTGAGGGGACAGGATGCAGCCCCTCGGGGAGCTTCTTTGCCTTCATGCGCGAGGGCACCTTCTTCCAAACTGGACAGCTCTCAGCATCTCTCACCATTGGCCATGAGGGTTGGGGCTGCTGGGAGCTGCAGTCCAGCCACATCTGGAGGCCTGCATTTTGTTCTGCGTGAAAACGTAGCTATTGCTTATTTGTTGGGTCAGAGCCAAGGCTTCTTTCATCCAGCATTCACTTCACAGCATGGACAGTCCAGCGGGATTTTGGCCACCAGCAGGACAAGAGGTAGTCCTCTAGACAGCCCTCCATCCACCATCATCCAGAGGGAGAGAAGGAAAAAGAAGGAAAGCCCTCCCTCCAGTCCATCTGCCTTGGTCCAGCTTTTAGAGGGAAAGAAGGACTCCTGGACTTATTCCCCTTCCCACCACCATTCCCTTCTCCTTTGGTGTCTTGTCTTTTTGGATTGTAAGCCTTTGGGCAGGGAAATGTCCAGTTAATAATCCGTAAGCCACTCAGAGAGCCTTTTGGCTGAAGAACGGGGTATAAATACTCTAAATAAATAAATAAATAAATAAATAAATAAAATAACCCATTGCACCCACCATGCCACTCTCGAGAGTAACTGACACACCGAGGGATACTGGCTTGGGCACCATGGGCACTGATTTAGCAGCCCCTGGGGTCTCCTTGAATTTATCCAGTCGGTGCTGAAATCTGCCCATGTTGACACTCAGCCATAACTGCATTTTGGGGCAGAGAATTCCCCAGTGTAACTCTGGACTATCTGGGTGAGTCCTTCCCTCCCTCCCTCCTTCCTTCCTTCCTTCCTTCCTGGATGCCTCCATCATTCAGCTTCACAAGAGGATCCCATTGCTTATAAAATTTTCAGATGATGCCAAATTAGGAGGAGTAGCTAATACTCCAGAGGAAAGGACAAGAATTCAAAGCAACCTTAATAGATTAGAAAGCTGAGCCAAAGCTAACAAAATGAAATTTAACATGAGAAATGTAAGGTACTGAACATGAGTCAACAGTGTGATGCAGCAGCGAAAAAGGCCAATGCAATTTTAGGCTGCATCAATAGAAGTATAGTGTCTAGATAGATCAAGGGAAGTAATAGTGCCACTGTATTCTGCGTTGGTCAGGCCCCACCTGGAATAATCCTGTGTCCAGTTCTGGGCACCACAATTCAAAAAAGGATGTGGAGAAACTGGAGCGTGTCCAGAGGAGGGCAACTAAAATGGTGAAGGGTCTGGAAACCATGAAGCCCTATGAGGAGAGACTGAGAGAGCTGGGTATGTTTAGCCTTGTGGTCGCTTCCAACTAGGATTCTAGGATTTTATGATTCTGTGGGTTCTAGTGTTATGGGACAGAAAAGCCAAATGCAGTCCCCATCGCATTTCCCCTCAATCTGTACAATTCTAGACTCAAGTTTCCACATCAGCCAACTTATCCCCCCTCCCGCCCCCTGAGAAAAGCTTGCCTCCAATCTGTTCATCCCGTCCCTGGATCTTGCCGGTTGAGGTATTTCCTGCAATTTCCCCATAGCTCTCCGGATCCTTGTTTCAGGCCCAGAGGCCTTGGCTGTGCACAAGGCTCTGGATGAGGCCATGCTGTGGGTTTGGGGCCAGATGCATTTGCAAGGTGACGCTAACTGACCCTTTTGTCCTCGATTCCCTTTTGAGTCATGCCCAATGTGGAATTCACCTTTTCCACAACAGCCACCTGCTAGGCTGACATTTTCACAGAGGTATTCACCAAGACCCCAAGTTCATTTTGTTGCTGGGTTGCTTGCCAGTTCAAACTCCATCCGTGTATATGGGAAATTGGGATGAATGGATGGATAGATGGATGAATGGATGGATGGATGATTTTTGACCAGACATGCCCCACTTTACACTCATTTACCGTGAACCTCACTTGGCACTTGACCTCCCCTCTCATTCCTTTTGGAGTCTAGAAAGATCCTTTTGCATTTCTTTGCAATCCGTGTCTGTTCTCCCCACTTTGAACAATTTTGGGTGTTTCTTCTCTGCAGCCAAATGGGCCCTCATTGCCAACTCCAGTTCATTTATGAACAAGTCAGAAGGCATGAAGCAGCTCTAAAGAAGGAGTCCCTCAAAAGCCTCTCTAACCCATCATCCCCTCTCTACCAGAGGCCAAACAGGTATGTCAATGGGAAACCAGAACTTGACTGGGAAGATCTGTATAGAGTCCTGTTTCAACACAGTGTGTGTCTGTGTGTGCTGTGTGTCTTCAAGTCATTTCCAGCTTACGGAGACCCTAAGGCAAATCTTTCATAGAGCCTTCTTGGCAAGATTCCTTCAGAGGAGGTTTGCAATTGTCTTTTCCCGAGGCTGAGAGGTTGTGACTTTCTCAAGGTCGCCCAGTGAGTTTCATGGACAAGCTGGGAATTGAACCCTGGTCTCCAGAGTCGTAGTCCAATGCTCAAACCACTACACAATAGCAGCATCATTCAACATAGAGTGGGATACAAATAATTATCAACCATTTGTCTACATCACTTTTGTTTTGGAAGACAGTGTACAAACCAAGCATGGCTCTTATCATCCCAGAATGATAAGAGCTGAAGGGCATCCCAAAGGCCACCTAGTCCAACCCCCTACTGACAAGGTAGGAAATTCAAGCTTAAATCTTCCCTGATTTGAAGGCCATCCAGCCTCTGCTTAAATACCTCCAAGGAAGGAAGGAAGGAAGGAAGGATTCTCGCTCACCATCTCTGCGTTGTTGACCATGAATGTCAGGCAGGAGCTTGTTCTGGGATTCAGAGCAGACAAAGTGGGATATAAATGGATGGGGGTCTTGGTCAGATCCCCATTTCCTCCAGGCCCCCAGGGGCCACAAACGTCCCTCCATCCCTGGATGGCTGTTCTTGCCTTTGATCCTTCAGCATCCTTCAGTATTTCTTCTTCTTCTTCTTCTTCTTCTTCTTCTTTGTAGGGAGATGACTCCCAGCTAATTATTTATTTTTGCTTGATAAAATCTGTTAATTATTTGTGTTAAGTCATTACTCTTACAACACGTCCTTCTGCGTAATTAATTAAACGGAACGCTTGCTGCCATAATGATCCGCTCCCCCGGGTGCGCGCATGAAGGCCCTGCCACGCCGGATCCCCAAAGGGCCCACGGTCCGACCAAGATGGCAGGCAGGCAGGCAGGCAGGCGGCCCCTCGGGGGAAGAACAGCTGCTGCTGCTGCTGCTGCTGCTGCTGCTGCTGCTGGGGAGAGATAATCCCACCGCCTCCCACCAGCCAGGATGAGATGGAATAAAGGGAATCCAATTAGTTAACAGTTCCATTGGTTTCCAGCCTCTGCGTCGGGGCTCAGAGGACTCCGGTCGCTCAGCCACAAAGGCAATGATCAATCCCTCAAAGTAAATGCTGGAGCCAAGGCTGGGGACTGAGGTCCACCTCGAGCTGCGGGTTGATTGTGCTACGCCACCCCTTTCTTGGACAGCAGTGTGACACAACCAAATGGGCAGCTGGGTGCACAACTGAAGGTGCAACTCAAATGGGCTGCCATGCACAATTTCACCACACAGGCAACTCTGCTCCCGTGACTTTGAACTGCATTGTGAGCCTTCAAAAATGTCCAGCCACTGGGGCTTACAAGGTGGGTTGAAGATCCTGACAGGATTGGGGCCCTGTCCTCCAGGGCAATGCCAGGGACACTACCAGCGTTGGAGGGGTCAGCGTTGCTTGGGGAGGTGGGGGTGCCCCATGTCTTGCTTGCAGCCTGTCTGTCCACTTAGAATCACAGAGTAGAATCATGTAAAATAGTCATAGAGTTGGAGGAGGCCCCAAGGTCCTTCCATTGAGTCCATCTCTTTCTGCCATGCAGATGAAGACACTTTCCTTCAAGCCCTTCCTGGAACAGGCGGCTATCCAGACTCTGTTTAATAACAGCCTACAAAGGAAGCCAAGAAAGAACACTGGAGAGTGCTGCTGCACACGATATCAACAGCAAGAACTTAATTAGCAAAAAGTGGAAAGAAACAGAAAACCCCGGCTATTGATGAGCGGTTATTAAAACTGATGGATATGCAAGAAGTAGACACATTAACCAATTGATTAAATAGACACAAGACAAAGCAAACAAGCAAACAAACAAACAAAAAAAAGAGTGGGAACTGATAATTACTGTAAAAAGAAATGGTCATAAATGGTTATAATTAACCATTGATTATTATTCTTTTTAGGTCAAAATAAAGAACTGTATGAGTTACAAACTGAGAGACAATATGAATTTTTTTTTGTATTTTAGAAATCTGAAGTCATAAATGGGAAATAGGTTTTTGCATACTAGATTACAAATGGAAGTGTATAGGTAAACAATAAAGTTAGTAAAGAAGAGAAGACAACTATATTTATTCAAAATAACTTTATTATATTGAACAAGGACATTGGAAATAATCTTCATTAATGTATGTACAAATGCTTTATTTGATGGATTTTGTTTATAAAAATACCCCCCCCCAAAAAAAAGCCATCCTCAAAAGGAGACCCCATCACTCTCCAAGGGAGCAGAGTATTCCACTGTCAAAGAACTGTTTTTACCAGGAGGTTTTCCTCCTAATGTGGAAGTGAAATCTCCTTTCCTGTAGTTTGAACCCATTGCTCCAAGTCCTGTTCTCTGGAAGAGCAGAAAACAAGCTTCCTCCATCCTCAATATGAGGACACCCCTTCAAATATTTAAACAGGGCTAGCATGGTCAGACATGACCTTACAACCTTGTCAATGGGGAATACCTTTACCTGTTTTACCTTTTATCATAGCCCCTCTTAACCATTTCATCTCCAGGCTCCCTAAGTCACTTTGGAGATTACCACACTGGCCATTTTCTCCCGATCTGGGCATGGGCTGATTTGGTGTAAAAACGGATGCTATCGCACAGCTTCGTGACCAGGATGGAGGCATCCTGTACCCGATTGGGACCTCTCCCGTACTGAGCTAAAATGATTCTTATCCATTTATTGCTCAGTATGGGAGAAGTCCTGATTGGGAATGGGATGCCTCTGGTCTGGGCACGAAGCTATGCGATAGCATCCTTTTTTACATGGTCTCAGCCCGTGCCCAAATGGACTAAAAAAGCAGTGTGATAATCTCCTTTGATGCCAGACTAACTGGGCAATATTGTTGGGATCCTCTTTTTCCCCTTTTTGAAGATGGGGACAATGTTTGCCCTCCTCCAGTCTGCTGGGACCTCTCCTGTTCTCCAGGAATTCTCAAAGATTATTATTGCCAGTGGCTCTGAGATTACATTTGCCAGCTCATTTAATATCCTTGGATGTAGTTCATTTGGATTGAGTTGGGAGCCGGCTGCTGGATGTCCAAACTTTGGTGCATTTTAGAAACATGTTGGTTGCTGACCAGGGGGCTTTCCTAGGGGTGAATCTTCTTCCTAAAGCCAGATTTTAATAAAATAAAACAAAACAATAAGTTGCAGGTGAGTGTGGGTTAAGATGCCAAAGCATCTAAGAGGGCAGCTGGGCACCTTCTGGGTTGCACAATTTATCAGGTCCCAGTGGGCAAAGGTGGGGGGGGGGTAGAGAGAGGCTTAGGAAGCTGCCCATGGCTTTTGCAGATTGCCATCCATCTGGGGCAGGAAGAGCATTTTCCAAGGACCCTCTTTGCCTCCCCTGCCCTTCTGTGATTCCTTGCATTCCCAAAGGGCTCTGAAGCCTGGGTTTCTTGGGAGCAGGAAAGCACAGAGCATTTCCAGAAGTTTCCTTCTTCCCATCATGGTTCAGCTGAACATGACCTGAGATGAATCCCTTCTCTCCCTTCCTGGAGAAGACACTTGGTGACTTCAGTCGCCTGATTTGGAGATGTCACAAAAGGGCTTCACCTTGTTCTTTATTTTACAAAAGGATGCATGCTATCCTCTTTCATTCTAAAAAGACATAAAGGAAAGCAGGGTCAAGGGGGGAAATGACTCATTTTTGCAGAGCTTTTGAGGAGCCCAACTGACTTTCTCAGAGACAGGGATGGTGCAGCCCCTGTGGCTTGAAGGTCATACTCCATCCCTTCATCCAAAAAAGGGGATTGAAATAACAAACTCACAGACTCCTAGAGTTGGAAAGGACTCCAAGCGCCATCCAGTCCAACCCCATTCTTCTGCCATGCAGGAAGACACAATCCAAGCCCTCCCTGGGACAGATG
>CM034701.1:373021-383051 GCA_020142125.1 Phrynosoma platyrhinos
TTCATTTATATGTCACCTTTCTTTCAAAGTGGGACTCAAGGTGAACCACAGAAGCTAAATACTTTGCAATTATTTAATTATTATATGTTTATAGAATGCTTATGGAATGTTTAAGAAATGTTAATGATATTTGTGGTGACGTGTGATTGATAATATTTTAAATGTTCCATAAAAAATTAAAATGCAAAAAAAGAAGAAGAATTTCCTAAAGTTTAAAGCAACCCATGCAAACTCCAGTACTTTCTCTCTCTGTGTGTGTCTTTCTCCCTTAAACAACTTAAAATTTTGAAATGCTGGGGAGGAAAATCCTCAACTCTTTTCTTCTTCATTAGAGGAAAAGGCTGAATTGCTCTCCAAGCATAACTGGTGTTTTGTTTCTTTGTCTCTATATAACATCTGTGCCATTAAAATTTTCTTCCCTGGCAAAGTGTTAATGAATAATGTCTGTTTTATAGGTGTGATTCAGTAATCAGTGCTATTTGTCCTCCTCCCAGCTCTTGTCCAAATTGTGTTAATGCGAACGCCGGAGGCCGGCCTGGATCTTCCATCAAAGCGCTGCAAACCCTTTTGGCATCCTTGGTAATTTAAATCATCTTATTCTCTCGGCCTCCTTGCTATTTTCGGGGCCCAAGGAAAACATACCCGACGCATCCTTTATTATTAGCTTCTCCTGATTGCTCTATTGGGGAAACCATCAAGATGGAGATCCGTCTTTTCTGGTGTGGCTCCGAAGGAAGGAGGAAAACAGCCCTCCTGGACCCAACTCCTTGCAGAGAGAAACCCTTGATCTGCTCACGTCAGGAACGTAAATCGAGATCAATCCCACTCTTGCAGGGAAAAACAAACCATTTTACCATTTTACTCCTCACTGCAAGAAAGTCATCCAAACATGTGCAGCCTGGACTTACTATAATCTTGTACATTTTGATTATATGCATTTGTCACTTCGCTTTATGCTATATTCTGTATTTTGTCTGTTTTACAATTGTGTTGTGTATTTTTATGTTTTTATTATCCCTTCCTTCACTCTGTATATTTGTATGCAAACACACACACGCATTTTGGATTGCACGCCTTTGGCAAGAGCCACTGTCTTTGGTTGTTTTACTTGTAAAGTACCATGTGCATTGATGACACTATATAAATAAACAACAACAACAACAACAACATGCAGGGTGGCTTTGCACAGAAAGTAGCATTTTTGTTCAGGAAGCAAATTTGTCGTACAGAAAACAGCACTTTCTAAGCAGGAATTCTGTTTTCTGTCATTTTCTGTGCAGAAAAATATTATGGAAAATAGCATTTTCTGTTTTAAGGCCAGACAGCATTGCTTCATGTTCAGAAAAAAAGTCTCTTGCTGTACACGAAATTAGTTTTCTGTGCAGAAAATGCTGTTTTCTGCCCACATGCGCACACAAATCCTTGTGCAAGGAAGTCCCTGCCTGCAAAGATTCTCACCTGTCTAGGGTTCTCTTCTTTGTCAGGGTTTTCTGGCACCCAAGAAACCATTTTTAATAATAATAATAATAATAATAATAATAATAATAATAATAAAAACAATTTCGGAATCTTTTGAATATTCTTTCCATGTCTAACTCATATTGTAATAAAACTGAAAAGCTACCCTTGCTATTGAAGTGTTCCTGTGGCTAGAGCTGGAAAAGTTACTTTGCAAAGCAATCCCTTCCCATGGCAAGTTCTGGTGCTTGAAATGAAATTTGTCATTGATATAGCCGTGGTATTTAAAAGTTAAGGTATTTACAAATACCAGATGTATGGCATTTCCAAAGCAATCCATTCCCATTAGAAGTTATAGCTGCTATCGCTATGGAAGTGATAAAAGTTAATTGCTGCTTTGTTTTGGCTATAGCAGAATTGTTGTTGAGGGCAACCATAGGAACCAGATTTCTGAGCTTGTAGTGTGCTTTCAAGTCACTCCCAACTTATGGCAATCCTGAGGCGAACCGATCATGGGTTTTCTGGATAAGATTGGTTCAGAGGAGGTTTGCCATTCCCTTCCCTTGAGGATGAGAGAGTGTGACTTGCCCAAGGCCACCCAGTGAGATCCAAACTCTCCAGAGTCATAGTCCAATACTCAGACCACTATGCCCGCCATGCTTCATTCATCCCATGGGCATAATTTGGCATTACCAAGGACTCCGGCCACTGGTAGGAGGACATGACAACTCCGCCAAATCCAGTGTGGTCCTAATGGATGTCCACTCGGCTGCAGGTCCAGCAGGACTTAGCCACAGGCAGGTGAGTGCTGGGCGGCAGCCTCTGTGTGTCCATACGCTGCTACCTGTGGTCTTGGAAGCAGACATGTCCCAGTTCAGGGTTTCAGGGTTTCTTCCCATCATCTCCCCCAGAAGCAGCCGAGGAGCCCCTCCTTGACCTCTCCCACTTTGTCCCACTTGACAAGCCCTTTGGGTCCTCCTCCTGCGGCCACCCTCCCTCCCTCCGGTCAGCCTCTCTTTGGCCTCTGTGTCTGGCCACACGTGAAGAACACCAGGAGCCATGATAGAGGCCAGAGGCTTTCTGACCACATCTGCCCTTTTGCAAGCTTCTTCTCTCCTCCTGCTGGAGCTCCTCCAACTGGGATCCTTAGAGAGCGCTTGCGCATCTAGCATCCCCAGGATTTGGTTTTTAAAGCAATTGTGCCTGGAGGCAGGGGACTGGTTCCTGCGTCCCTCCCAGGAAGAAATCCATGGAGGCCAGAGGAAGTCCGGGAACATGTCAGCACCGCAGAGATCTTCCATGCTTCTCCCTGTCCAGTCTTGGAGCAAAGAGGACTGACTATTGGCTGTTAAAAATGAAGGGAGATTGGGGTCTTTGGTGGAGGGCAGGAGGAGGTGGGAAACAGCCTCCCTTTTCTGAAATTCCAAAATCTGAAATACTCCAAATCCTAAATTATCTTCTTCAGTGGCTGAGATAGTGGCACCTTTGCTTGTTGGTGGTTCAATGTATACAAACTTTGTTTCATGCACAAAATGACTAAAAATATTATGTATAGAATTACCTTCACACCTTGTGCAGAGGGCCTATATGAAACATTAATGAATTTCATATTTAGACTTGGGGCCCATCTCCAAGATATCCGATTTGCATATATGTTATGTATATGTGAATATTCCAAAATCTGAAAAAAAATTGAAATCCAAAACACTTCTAGTCCTAAATGTTTTGGTTAAGGGAGACTCCATCTGTATCATGGGAACAAAGATGGGACACCTTCCTTCCTTCCTTCCTTCCTTCCTTCCTTCCTTCCTTCCTTCCTTCCTTCCCATATATTGTGTGATATATAATGAGATTACAGGTCAGCCTAAATGTGAAATCATAGTTTGAAACAGGAGTGGGCAACTCTGGAAAACTAAGGGGTCCTATTAGCCCTCAAGGAGGCCATGGAGGGCCACACTGACCGCCCCAAAAAACAACCACCATGAACCTCTATGGGATGCGGGGCATGTTTTGGGGACTTTCAGATGCTTAGAGGGCATTTGGGGACATTTTGAGGCAAAACAAGTTTGTTTGAAATTTTTTACAAAAATGTTATTTTGATCCCAGGGGGCTCCAAATTGTCTGCACCTCCCATAGATTATTTTTGGGCACTTTGGAGCAAAAGAAACTGAAACTTTTTTTGACCCCTGAGGTGCACTTGGCCCAAATCTGCTTTCAAACCATTTAAAATTAAGAACAATAAAACAAAGGTCCTACACCAAGATCGCTAGCAAATGCTCTCCATGGCGGTGTTGCAAATTGGAGGTCAGATGCATTCTTCTTTGTCTTTTTTGGGTTGGTTTTTGCTGCTGTAACGGTTATTATATTTTGTTGCTGTAAGGGTTTCATACACAGTCAATGAATGCAGCATGCAGCATGCAGTGCACTGTATAGATTTAGAGGTGTATAGATTGCTATTTCCCCTATATATGTTGTTTTATATTATCACAACTTGTGTTTTAATTTTAAAAAATCAGAGGTCACTTTCCAAGCTCTACGGTCAATCATATGCCTCCCCCCCCCGCCCCAATGAAAGGATCCTCTTCCTTGCAAGGACTTTGGGCCCTGATCCTCAGAGCGGATCCCCAATTACTTGAATTGCTCCTCCAGCCCCTGATTTCTGCTCCTTTCCCGGGGCTTTGATGCTCCTTTTCCCAACAAGGGATGGCTGGCATGTCTTCTTAGGCAGGCAGCTACACCGCAGATTTATAGAAAAGCATTACAATATTAGTGGTTTTATATGTGATCCCTTTTGTAATAATCCCTAGCATGGCATCTGCCGTTTTCACAGCTGCTCACACCGGCTGACATTTTCATAGCTTCTTGGCCCGGGTCTGGTCTCTTTCGTGGGAAGACGGTCTGTCTAACAAGGCTACAGACAAACACCCCACTTTTGCCCCTGGATCTCTGTGGCTGCAAACCAGTCTTTGCCCCAGGGCTGTTTTATTGCAAATCAGAAAAATAATGATGCTATAAAAAATGATTTTATTTGATATAGACACTGTACTTCTATTAATGCAGCCTAGAATTGCAATGGCCTTTTTAGCTGCCTTTCTTTCCAGTTAAAGTTCTGTATTTTGCTTTATTTTGCATCCTTCCTTTCCTGTCATGCGGTTTCGGAAGGTCTCCAAATGCAGTCTCTGTGACTCCTGAGGCAACAAGGGTTGCATTTCCAAATTTTAAGCAAGGGAGGCGAAGACCTGAATTTTTGCATGTTACCTCTTGAAGCCAAGTCTTTGATGGCTATTTTTGGGGCCAGGTACGCAAGACTTGCAGTGCTCTCTGGTCAACCATTGCAAAATGCACCATGCTTTTCTTGAAAGAGTGAAGGAGAATTCTATAAAGCAAAGGAAAACAACAATAACAATGAAAAGGGGAAATGATTTAAACTGGAAGCCACAGAAATGTGAGGAAATGCTATTTGTTGTTGATACCAAAGTCCATTTCCAGATCTTATCTTTTGCAAATGTCCCATTTATCAGTTGCCGTTTAGCCCAGGCGTGGTGGATTTTTTGGCCAGAGCATCAGGAAGGAGTAATCAAGGCGCTTGTGGAATTATGAGACACCCGTGAAAAATAAATTGATTTTTAAAAAAAGAAGACTGCAATGGTTTTATTATCTTGGTATATAGCTCAGTGATAATGCGGTTGCTGATGGATTTTGTTATGGGGGTTACAGTTTGCTAACTGGAAACCAAAATAGAGAATGCACCACTTTCTCAGCACTGCCATGTAGAAATATTATGTCGGACAAAAACTCTCTTTGGATCCTGAGGTGGAGGATAATCATGCCATAAATTTGTTTAATTGTTCTTAGCGGCAGGTGTTTTATTCAGCCTCTTAGAGTATTGTCCTTTGTTACACATCCATAAAAGTCACTGTACAAAGAAGTCTAAAACCCATTGGCTGTCAGAAGCAGAATAGGCCTATTGAATCAATGGGATTTACATAAGGGTCGACTCTCCATTCAACACTTGACTCAATAGGTCCATTCTGGATTGGGAGAGGAACAAGAAACAGGTTGCAGAGATGGAGGTTTTCTCCCGGGAAAAGGAAATAGACTGGCTCCAATCCTATTGGCAGAAACGGTTGGACATTTGTGTCCAATGCAAAATGGCCAAATTCAGTTGCAAGAGTGCGGTTGAGCATGTCAACACACAAGAACATCCAGTTGCCCATTTAGAGATGCATTCAGGAGCACAGCTCTGCTCTTCATTCAACACAAGAGCTGAGTGATGAGTTTCAATGGTGCCAGTCCAACACACGTCATCACAACCCACTTGTTTTGGGCATTGTGGAGGTCAGAATCCTGTTCCAAGCATGCAAGGGCTAAGGTCTCTTCCCTTGCCAAGATCTGACTCCCAAGGATTATCTGCCAAGGTTGCTTAGGGACCTTGTGTGCTTACAGTATTATGCATGATGGATTATGGGATGGGATGGGTTGTGTTAACAATGACATGTGCTGCTCACATTCTAAGGATCATAGATTCATAGAGTTGGAAGAGCCATCCAACTTCCTTCTAACATGCAGGAAGACACCATCCAACCTGCAACCTGTGACAGATGGATCTATCCAGCCTCTGCTTAAAGGCCTCCAAAGAAGAAGGCTCCACCAATCTCCAAGGCAGCAGAGTCTTCCAGTGTCAAACAGCTCTTACTGTTAGGAAGTTCTTCCTAAACACAGAATTCTAGAGTTGGAAGGAACCCCCAAAGGCCATCCAGTCCAAACACATTCGTGCAACCAGCACCTTCCCTGTGACAGATGGCCATCCAGCTTCTGTTGAAAGACAACCTCCAAAGAAGGAGACTCCACCAAAATCTCCAAGAGAGCAGCATCTTCCATTGTCAAAAAGCTCTCACTGTCAGGAAGCTCCTCCTAATGTTGAGCTGGAATCTCTTTTTCTGTGCTTGCATCCATTGCTCTGGGTCCTAGTCTGCAGAAAACAAGCTTCCTCCACGATCATTATGATGGTTAATGAGAAGACATATGGAGAGTAGAGACTGTGGTAGGAGCTCCAAGGTAGGTCCCATGAGAATGGCTGGTATGAGGTTGACAGGAGGGCCAAGCCTAGGAAAAGGGGCAATGCCAATGTGTTTTGCTTTATGGGCAAATACGGGTCAAGACTGCCCAAACCTCCCTTTTGCACTGGGGCAATGTCCCTTTCCTGCTGGCCATTTCTGTGCAGGGGGTGTGTATGGGGGACACTCAACAACATCACCTTTGGGAACCTCCTGGGGCCCCCAGGGAGATCCAGGAAGAGGATGAGCATTGCCATCTTTCCAACAAAGGGGACCCATTGGGATGCTTCTCCTTCTTTCCCCAACAATGTGGAAATGGCTGTCCTGGGAAAGGGACTGAAACAAGGGGGTGGCGGGGGAAAGGTGGGTCATTCTGGGGGACACATCCTAGGTATGAGCCAGAGATACCTTTACCAGCGCAGGATCGTAGCCCCATGTGGAGACGTACACCGGTGTGGAATCTCAGTCCCTGATCTCATTCACAAACATAAATACGCCAAGTGTTATTAACAAAGACTTCTGTAAATGATCCTCACTCAGCCATCGTCTCATCTCAGGTTTAATGAAGGCAAGCAAGTGGGGAAAAGTAATTAGAGTGATAACGATAACGAACAGCCTCTGGACCTTTCAGTAGGGCTTCAGTCACTTCATCTTCCTTAATGAAAACACATCTGACATTTTCTGGGAACTCAAGAAGAATGTGCGGTTGCAGCAGGAAATGAGGATTTGGAAGAGAAAGATTCTCAGTCCCATTGACGGCCATTAAAACCCATCATCCTCAACAGTTCTGTTGTTGCTGACAAGTCCAGATTGAGGGAATTGAGGCCCCCAGGAACTGTTCCAAAATAGCCCCTGCCCTGAATGCATGTGTCACTTTGGAAAGCAAGTCTTTGTAAATTTCATTCTCACCGACAAGAACAAATAACTTTAACATTTTTATACCCACTGCAAGAAAATCACCAAAATCTGGACAGTTTTTGAAGATGATTTGCAGCTCAGGAATTATTCTGTGCAAAATATTGCATGTGGATCCCCCCCCCGCCACCCAAAGAAAATGACTTTCTGGAATGTTCTGTGCAAAAAGAAAAGCATGCACATTTCCCATGCAGAATAAGGGCTGAACTGCAAGGATTCTTACTCTTCTAGGATTTCCCAAAACTCAAGAAACCCACCATGTTTTGAATATTTTTGGATATTTTTCTAAAATATAGGATGCTGGCATAGATAATAAATAAAATGCAGCCTACAACAGAGAGGAGCACAAAACCCCTCTTCAACCCATTTCCAGGAAATTTGCAGCCCAACCCTTTGCATTTACTCAAGTGATTCCCGAAACTGTGCAGATAACAGGAGCAAAGGGAGAGTCAAAACAAGGCTGAGGAAGTCGGAAGAAAGAGAATGAAATGACCCCTTTGCCCATCAGTGAGGAGGGACCCACTGGACCCAATGAACCAAGCAAAATCCATCCCAGGTTGCTCAGTTGCATGAGCTTCCTTCTCCTTCTTACACTCATCGACAGGAGATTTCTGGATCTGGACAGGATATGACAGGATACACAGGCGAGTGACTAACAAGAAGCCAAGGGCAGGAGGCTGGCCTGGAAGGAAAATCCTTCTGGGAACCTTCAGCATCTCAATATCTTGCTGAACTCCTTCTCAAACTTGTTAGCAGTCCATTGCATGGGGCTGGGCAACTTCCAGGGGCCGGAGGGGATGCATGGTTCTCCCCCCAAATCAGTTAGGAGCTGATGTGGCAACTGTGGTGGATTGCTATGGTGGAGGACTTGTAGGACTGTCAGGGGAGGAATCTCAGGGCAAGAGCACTGCCCCAAAAAGTGTTGGGAAATTTCATCATTCTGTCTTCCCTCCCTCTTTGCTATTGAAAGCAAGTGGGATTTTAGATAGCATAGATTTCCTGCATGCATATCTCTCCTCATTTAAAGTCTCCCATTTGCTCCCTACTAGCATTGAATTAAAGATAAAGGTAGAGGTATTCCCCATTGACAGGTTTGTCAAGTCGTGTCTGACCGTCTGGGGCTGTGTTCATCTCCGTTCCTAAGCTGAAGAGCCAGCTTTGTCAGAGACTATTCTGTGATCCTGTGACTGCCATCATGATTGCACTAGATGCTGTTACCTTCCCACCAAAGTGGTCCCTATTTATCTCCTTGCATTTGCATGCTTTCAATCTGCTAAGTTGGCAGAAGCTGGGACTAGTGATGGGAGCTCACTCCATCATGCAGAACCGGGCCTTGAACTGCCAACCTGCCGATCTTGCAATTAACAGAATCAGCATCTTAACCACTGCGACCCATTGAATTACATGGCCATAAGTACCTTTTATAACCCAGTAAACAAACCATACGATTGAGATCACTTCCTTTTTGCAAGTTACCACACAAAGAGATTCTTCTCTCCCTGTTGGGTTGCCATCTCCTCCTCCCATGTTGGAAAGATGGTGAGAAGAAATAAAGATTTCTTATTTTTTCCTGATCTATTCATTAGCTAGTTAAGATGTGGGCTCCCCAAACATATGTAGTTTTAGTCCATTAGTAAACTTTTCATGGAATGGGATGCGGTGGCTCAAGTGGTTAAGACGCTGACTCTCTTGATCTCAAGATCGGAAGGTTGGCATTTGGAGGCCCAGGTGCTGCATGATGGAGTGAGATCCTGTCACTAGTCCCAGCTTCTGCCAGTTTATAAATAGGTACCACTTTGGTGGGAAGGTCAACAGCATTCTGTGCAATCATGATGGCAATCACAGGATCACAGAGTAGTCTCTGACAAAGCTGGCTCTTCGGCTTAGGAATAGAGATGAACACAGACCCCTACAGTCTGGCCCCTGGGCCTTAGGTTGCCTACCCCTGCTTTAGGCTGTATATTTCAGAGGAAGGAAATGGCAAACCTACCTCTGAGGATTCCTGGCCTAAGAAAACCCTGGGAAATAATGCATACGGTCACCACACACACACACACACACACACACACACACACTTACTTCTGGGAGTGTTTAAAATTTAAGTGCTTCTTTCGAAAGGCTTCAAACAGTCCTTTCAAAACACATAAGCCAGGCACCCAGCTGTGCAGCAGCCACAGACCGAAAACTGGAATCCTACTCGAGAGCAAGGCTTGGTTTTTGCAAAATCCCTTCAGTCCTCATCTGGTCCAGACTTCTTTCCAGGCGGATGGATGAGGTTTGAGGAAATGGGCCATTTCTTCCTTCCACTTTGGTGTCCATGCCCTCAGCACCATTTTGGAGTCTGTCAATGAAACACAATCATCCCTTCACAGCCGGGCTTGGCTGAGCCCTGTTTTCGGAGCAGACTGGGAGCCATTTAGGGCTGCACACCTATGTCTCTGCTTCTATGGCATGGGGCTTAGAAAGAGACGTGGCTGCCTTCCCTCCTTTTCCAGGGCGCAGGATCAGCCCCTGGCTTGGCTTAGGATGTTATCACACGGAGAGTTGCAGGGAGAAAGTGGAAATAAACCGGATGAGCGTAAGACTTTAATTTACGGGAT
>CM034701.1:398030-408401 GCA_020142125.1 Phrynosoma platyrhinos
ATTGCAGAAGAAAAATATTTGGTTGAGCAGGCTTTTATTTACCATGAAGAAGCTTTCAAAGAGAACACCTCAAAGAAGGAAAGGCTCTTGTTACCTCCCAAAAGGCTATGAAAAGACCAAGGCCACCCACCTCTCCAATGAGTGTTGTGCTTGCGGTGTTGAAGTCTGAGCCTTTGGCCCAGTGACGATGATGATGATGATGATGATGATGATTCTGGAGAGAAGTGACCCAGTGGGGTGCCACAGGGGTCAGTCCTGGGCCTAGTTTTTGTGTGTGTGTGTGACAGCATGCTTGTGTATGTGTTGCTTAATTTCTTAATAAAACAAAACAAAACAAAGCAAACAAAACCTTATTTGGAATTGCCTCTGGAGTTCTGTGTGATTTGGAACCGGCATACAAAATGTTAAGATCCCAGACAAAGGTATATTTTAATTGAGCTAAATTAATTCCCTTATTATATATTAATTTGTGGGTGCCCTCCTGGGACCCTAGTAATTTGGGTAACAGGTCTTACCTGGAGACCCCAGGTCCTCTGTCCTGGTGGGCCTCCATCTGGGGACTTACTAGGCTGGGCCTGGCTTAGCTTCCAAAATCAGGTGGGATTTTGGGTACGTTTGGATGGCGTGATGGGCTTTGAGGCTGGGAGACACCGGAGTCCATTTTCCTCAGGCCTGGACCCAGGTCCCATGCTCCAGATGGCAATGGCCACGTGGCCACGAGAAGGCTGCCCCACGCTTCCCTGGGATCAGGCACAAGCCCTCTTAAACCCAACATGGCTTACGTTTGAGGAGAGATGCACAGGATTGCAAGCGCTTCTCCGCCCCCATTCCAGGGCAAAGGGCAGCATTAAGCTAAGCCTACCGTCATAAAAACTAATTATAAACTGAATAAGGAACTGGTTAATGGTACCCTTAACTACAATGCAAGGTGCAACACTGCTGAATGAATGCTTCCTAATTAGTAGCTTTTACGGGCGATTATTGCACCCTCAGTTTTGCTGAAGTTTAATAACAGCTTTAATTTAATTACTGAGACGGCACCACGGACAGCTTATGTGTAAAAGACCCCACCATTTTTCACCCGGCATGACCGCACTACATTGCTCGCACCCGCTGTGCAGCAAAGTCACTCGAGGACACAACAACAGTCCTCCAATCGATTCAGCAAGAGTGGAAGGGTTGGCCATTGAGATGTGGGACCCTGTCTGCATCTGCACTGCAGAACTGATGCAGTTTCACACCACTTTAACTGCCATGGTGGCTCAGTGCCATGGGATTCTGGGATTAGCCCTCTCTGTCAGAAAGCTCTAGTGCCATAGCAAAGTACAACTCCCAGGCCTCCATAGGATGGAGCCATGACATTTAACCCAATGTCAAACTGCATTAATTCTGCAGTGTGGCAGCATCCTCCGTCCTATTGCTTTTCCTGGGAAGAGTAGAGCCACTGAATCAATTGGATTTGCTCACCGTTCCTTACTCGATTAAAATGGTCCCACTCCGGCTGGAAGCAGCCCATAGGATTCTGGAAACCTTATACCCATAGCCTGAAGGTAATTTTTATACACAATATTTTTAAAGTAATTTTGTGCATGAAATGAAGTTTGTGTACACTGATCCATCATAATGCAAAGGTGTCACTATGTCCCAGGTGGACAATTTTGAATTTTGGAGTATTCTGGATTTCGGATCTGGGAGAGTCAACCTGTAGAGGTTTTTGGGGAAGCTGAGCAGTTTTGTCAGGAGGCTTTGTTTGGGAAGGTGAGATTGTTTTCCATGTCTTGGGGCTCTCCACTAGAGATGGAAAGAAAGTTTGAAAAATGGCCTTGAGTTTCAGAAAGCCCTGTTGAGACTGAGGAGAATCTTCAAAGTTTGGGACTCATTCTGCCAAAAGTCGCACATAGTATTTTTGCACAGAAAACCACAAGTGAATGTAAAAGTTCACAGCTTTTGGAGACTCTCTCACAGAGTTGCGGAAATTACTCATTCTTTCCTTTGAGAACAAAAATAGGAATTAGTGAGGAATTTCATCCCTGCTCTCTGCAGAGTTTTCAGTCACAGAAAAGTGTGAAAACCACACCATTTTTAAACAGAGTGTTGGCTAGATTTGGGAGATGAAGGGGGGCTTTTTCTTCAGGGGAGTTGCTGACTGATCTGGGGAGAAAGAGTATGTAGAGAGGAGATCTTGGGGCACCTTTGAGACTAACGGAAAGAAAGAAGGTGGCAGCGTGAGCTTTCCTAGACCTAAGTCTACTTCCTCAGATGCATTTCTCAGATGTGAAGAGAGAGGAAGAGACTGAGAGAGGACACTGATCTGCAGAAATCATCTTTTCCCACAGCCCTGAGTTTGCGAAGGATGCCTGCTAACTGGTTGTGACCAAAGTGAGGTCAATTGTGCAAAGTGACTGGGTTTGTTCAGGAGTTGGCAGCTCCAAGGGACAAATTGAGGATCTCCTCCTAGAAATGGGGAGAACTGGAGCAAAGCCTGAGGAAAAACCCATGGCACAGTCTCCGTCACACACTGCACAAAGCTTCATGGGTTTCTGGGAACTTGGAAGCAACAGGTGACTATTCAGGGGCATACCCCAAAAGGCTGGAGCCCCAAACTCTTGGTGATCTGAGCCGGTTGGAGGGATGGGTAGGCTGAGATCCGACTCCAGGCTTGTGGGTGCGTATGGTGGTTGCATTGTGTCACTCTTCTGCTGGATATCAATGTTGGCCGGCATCCTGGTGGCACTTACATCTTCGTAAGTGGACTTAACATCTGTGAGAAACTG
The DNA here is from genome assembly GCA_020142125.1 of Phrynosoma platyrhinos. Classification (NCBI taxonomy): domain Eukaryota; kingdom Metazoa; phylum Chordata; class Lepidosauria; order Squamata; family Phrynosomatidae; genus Phrynosoma; species Phrynosoma platyrhinos. Next base: position 400,805 of record CM034701.1, read on the forward strand.
ATGCAGTTCTGTAACGTCTGTATCCATTAGAGATCTGCTGTTGTGTTACTACATAGCAGAGCCGGCAAAGCAACCGTTGTGCAATTGGACTGTTGCATAATGGGATCTATGCACAATGGGATACTGTCAGAGCCAAGCACTTCTCTGGTGTGTGCAGGGGTCAAATGCCAATACTGGAGCCAGAAGGTTGTGAGTTTGATCCCAGGTAGAGCTCCAAGGTTCACTCAGCCTTCCACCTTTTCGGAGGTCAGCAAAATGAGGACCCAGATTGTTGGGGCAACTGGCTTACAGATTGTAAACTGGTTAGAGCAGGGGTAGGCAACCTTTCCCCTTTAAGGGCCGAGGGACTTCAGCTCCCAGAAGCCTTAGCCATGTTGGCCAATAGTTCCATGTTGGCCAATAGCTCCTGGGATTCTGGGAGCTGAAGTCCCTCAGCCCTTAAAGGGGAAAGGTTGCCTACCCCTGGCTTAGAGAGTGCTGAGTTCACTGATAAGCGGTATAGAAATGTAAATGCTATTGCTATATTGCTATCCATGGTCCTTCATTGCTGGACTGTCAGAACCTAGAATTGTGCAAGGTGCTCAATAATAACTCAGAGTCTCCAAGTTCTAAGCACAGAACTTTACTACAGGGTATTTACAGCACTATATACAAACCAACAACTATCCAACTAACCATCCACTAACAACAGCAACCCACACTGAGGAGAGGCCACAGCCATATTTATGCATTTTGTCCATGGCATGGTCTTCTCACCCAGATGTCTGCAATAGTCCTCTTGCTTCATGTCCATTGTGCCATCCTGGGTGTATCCTCCAAGTGGTGTGATGATGACTCTCCGTGGCGGTCATCATGCTGCAAACTTTCCCAAGTGTTTCATCGTCCAGCATCCAACATCCATATTCTGTGCAGTGAAATTCAAAGCCAATTTTTACATATCTGACAAATACGCATTCCATTAGTCCCAATGCCATTCCGATGTGCATCAGGCAGAAATGCACATGTCCTTGCCAGTGTCCTGTTATGCATGTTCACAATTCCCTAACAAGGTTTCTTAGCATCTCTGCTACGTAGCTAAGTATATGTAAAGCTGTGTAATGTAGTCATATAAGCATTCCAGCGGTTGTGCAAGGGATGGTGTCTCTGGCTTCTGTGCCTTCTGCTCCTTGCTCCCTTGTGCAATGGGGAATAGCAAAGCACAGAGTCCCAAAGAATCAAGGGGGACAGTGAAGACCCTGGCAAAGAGTCAGCCACGATCCAAGGAAGAGCAGCTGCTTGTGAAATGACTACCCTCACAGCATTCCACTTACACAACTGTGGACTGAATACAGTTGTTACACAAAGGCCAAAGAAGTACAAGCGCATGCATTAGGGAAGGGATTCCAGCCTCAGCGTCGCTCTTTTTTTCTTGGCAGTATGCTAGAAATGGCATCGACTTGGATTCAATTTATGCCCCCCACCCACCCCAAATAACTGCCAAAGATGGAGGGGGGCTGTGTGATATCAAATGCTGCGTGGCCAAGCTGAGCTTTTATGTCTTCTCCTTTATCTGCAGAATGTGCAGAAAGATTTTTAGTGACATTGCAAAAGAGTCGCTCTTAACTTTGGTCCCTCTCCTCCCATTTTTAATGGGGAGGATCAATATCATATTGGCCTCTTGGGGATGGTGCGTCTGTGTGTGTGTGTGCGTGTGTGTGTGTGCATGTGTGTGTGTGTGATCCAGAATGTCAGCAACTGGCTTGGAGCTGTTAAGAGAACAGATACTCTGAGACACAGAGAGGTTTCTTTTGGGTGTGTTCTTGTATTAGAGCAATCAGCAAACAGAATTTAACAACTGAATTAAGAAGCAAAATGCTTTGGCTTCTGCCTTCCTCGGCTGCTTAAAATAAAGGGGACAGGATAGAAGACTCCATAGTTACCATTCTTAAGTGGATGATGTATTGTCATCCAGGTTGTTGATAATGATGATGATAATAATAATAATAATAATAATAATAATAATAATAATAATAATAATAATAATTTATATACCACCCAATGGTTGCCCAATCAGGGTGGTTTACAACATAAAACACAATTACAATAAAAAAAAATTTCCCCCCTTAAACAAATAACATGATTAAAATCCATTAACAATTAAAACAGAATAAAATCATAATAATTAAATGATTAAAACATGAGACCATGTTGTGTTAAAGTCATGAGTTTATGGGGCAAATTCTGGGACCCCAGAATCCCACTGGGTTCCACACAGAAACATGGTGGACCCTGCACCATCCAAAGAAGGGACATACTTATAAGCAAATATTACATCAAGAGACGCATGGACATGCCAGAGCTTGAGGTTCACAAGAGGGACCCCTTGCTTGATGACAGCAAAGGCTTTATAGCTTGTAGCTCACAGCGATCAACTGCGCATGAGCCTGAAAAGTGTTTAGTTGACAATCAGAATGGTCACAGCCAGGCTTCTGGCCAGTGGAAGGAACAGAAGAGTAGGCTAGAAATGTTGGCGTTTGCAGCCACAGGGGCCTGTAGGACTAGTCCCTGGGAAGGCGGCCAGACAAGAGACGTTGGCAACATTAGGGTACCCCAAATCCCTTCCCACAGGTGCCTCTTGCAAGACACATTCCCTTTATCTCAGGAATAAGTGGAGAAGGAGGAGAAGATGCTGATGAGAGCAGAAGGAAAACAAATTTGAGTAAGCAGGAAGAGCTAAACCTCTATCTGGTTTCCAGGTTCGCTGTCCAGGGTTCTGATTGCTGGCCATTGGTTAACATTGGCAGTAACTACCTTAACTTCTCCTTTACACCTTTCTAAATTTTCCTGCTTTGTGTCCAAAGTACAATCATCAAATCTTTGGGGCTTATTGCATGGCTAAAAAATGTGACTTACCTTGTCCCGTTTGAATCCTCTTCCGGGATGCAGCTGGCTATTATCACAGCAATGTCACTGCCAATTCTGCTGGCCGAGTGCAGATTAGCTGCATCCCAGGTCCCAGGCACCGCTTTTCAAAGTAGAAAAGCTCCCAGCTTGGAAAATGGCCGCCAAAGCACACTTGGGACCAGGGATGCAGCTGGGCTGCACTCGGCCGGCAGAATTGGCGGCAACTATTGGTGTGATAATACCTGGCTGCATCCTAGAAGAGGATTCAAACTGGGGAAGGTAAGCCAGTTTTTTTAGCTGTGCAAAAAGCTCCTTAGAGTCATAGCACTGAAGAGCCACCAGGTCCAACCTCCTTCGCAGTGCAGGATCCCCAGCTAGAGCCTCCCCAACAAGAATCAGAGAATCATAGAGTTGGAAGAGACCAGTCTGACCCCCTGCCCTGCTTTTTGGAAGACCACCAGAGAAGGAGACCCCATGACCTCTCTAGGCCATTGGTCCAATTGCTGAGCTGCCTTCAATGCCAAGAGGTTCCTTCTAATGTTCTGAGATGGCACCTCAGTTCCCAACTGGGACAAATGGGAGAGGCTGTGAGGTTCAGAGCTGAAATGCCCAGCCGTGGGTTGCTCCAGGTTCCTGGTCAGGATTGCAGACTTGAGGTTCCCCAAGTGCGTATGTGAATGGGGGCCTGTTTTCCTCCCGTACTTCAGGCGGCGTCCTGTGCATCTGCACTCAGTCCTACAAAGTAATCAGACTGCAGGACTGGCAGGCGATGTCTGGCTTGAGACAGTCGGTCCTGCCAGGAGCTATTATAATAAATCAGAGAGAGAGAGAAAATATCTGACTGGACTAGATTGGATTTTCCCCGGAGCAGATTCGTGGGGTTCTCCTTGGGTCCTGGGGTGGCCACTCATGTCTTCCACACATTCCTAGAGTTAAAAGGTCTAGCCGAGTTTCCTGGGTGTCAATGGCTGGAGAGCAATGAGGTAGGTGCCCCCCCTCAGAGACCCGGACAAAGGTTTTCCCCTGACATCTATCAACCCAATTTATTTTTAACTAATTACCCACGGTATTAACTCCCAAAATCAGAACTGTTTCTGATTATTCCATGTCTCTGATTTCTGTGCATAACTGTGAAATCTGTACAAGCCTGTTTTCCTCCAGACTGCCATCCTCTTGCCTTGCTTTTGATATAAGAGGACTGTGTATTATTTCGGGGGGGGGGGACGATGGCAGGATTTCTTAGATTTACAATGTAAGCCCTGGAGCTGAATAAGTCCTTCTTTGTTGTAAATCCTGGAAGGAGGAAAAGGGCAGCGGGGAAATGCCAGGCCAGGGGCAACGAGGCAAGGCAGGTGGAGGGACTGCCAAGGCTTGCAGGTTCTGGCCTTGTCTTTCCTTCTGAACCTTCGCTTTGACATGCCTCCTGTTCCTGCTGGAGGAGAATCTCTTTAGCTCTTGCATTTGTGCCTCATTCATTGTTTCCAATTCTGTCATGTTCCTTCAAGGAAAGCAGCGGGTAATTGCCCCGTAAGTAGTGTTTAGGAAATTAGCAAAACGCTGGAGTGTCAGGATAAAAGGCAAGCCAGCAAGGTATGACGTTCAGACCTTAATTTCTCTTTCCCCTGGAGCATAAGGAACCCTTCCTAGAAACAATGATTTCATCTGCACAGGATATCAGAGCTCACTGTAGTTTCCCAAAGACGGTGGCATCGTGGGGCTCCCCCAGGAGACCTGGCTGAGGAGCATGGAAGGGGACCGAAACAGCAATCAGAGAATGCAATGGGAGAGAGGGAGGCAAACCTTCTTCTTCAGCCCTGGCCTTTGTAATATTATGGGGAGGAAGGAGGAAAGGAAGGAAGGGGGGGGGACTGTGGGACCAGAGAGATGCTGCAGAAGGAAGGGAAGCACACAGGAAATGCAAGCAACCATCACACATGCATGCAATCATTCATCTCTTTGACACATTTGTACACTGCACTTCACTGATTCCAGGGACTTGAGCAGCAAATATGGAATTATGGATTCCTAGAGCTGGAAGAGACCTCCAGGGGACATCTAGTTCAGCCCTGTTCTGCCATGCAGGAATAAAGCACTTCCTATGACAGAAGACCACCCCGCCTCTGTTGAAAAACAGCCTACAAAGAAGGAGATGCCGCCACATTCGGATGGAAAGTCTTTCACTGTCAAACAGCCTTTACTGTCAGGAAGTTCCTCCTAATGTTGAGGTGGAATCTCTTTTCCAGGAGCTTGCATCCATTGCTCCAGGTCCTATTCTCTGGAACAGCAGAAAACAAGCTTGCTCCATCTTCAATATGACATCCTTTCAAATATTTAAACAAGGCTATCATATCACCTCTCAACCTTCTCTTCTCCAGGTGAAACATACCCAGCTCCCTCAGCTGCTCCTCATAGTTCTTGCTGGTTTCCAGACCTTTCAACATTTTGGTCTCCCTCCTCTAGAAACGCCTCATAAATACAGTGTCATACAATGAACAATGAACAACCAACCACACAGGGCAATGGCCAGCCAATGCAAAGTGAACAAGAATAGCAACAGCAACAGCAACACAATTTAAAGGTAAGTCAACAGACGCCTACAGTAAGAAGGATGTCTTATGCATGCACATATTCTTCTACAGAAGTGGTGGGAAGTGTTTGTCCCGTGTGGAAGGTCTGCATCCAGTTTAAGGCTGCAGAAGTGAAGCTGTGCATGTGGTGTTATTGTGTAGGAATGTGCATTTCCACGTGTACATGTATGAACATTCCATATGAATGCATATTATGCATTGCACATAGATGCACATTTAGTTATGCATTCACATGCACATTTTCCATCTTTGTTTAGTTGTGCAACACTGCCGTTCAATTCATGTGGAACTGTTGCAAATGTGCCATAATGCCTCTAGAGGAGTGTGTCAGTGGGATCCTGGATGAACAAGCTGACCTGGCCTGTATTATAGAGACCTGGATGGATGGAGTGGGTGGTGGTGGTGGTGGGGTGTTTCTGTGCTGGGTGGAGTGATTATGAACTCCCCACAGTTCCATTGTCACGGACATATCATTATCTGGTCAGGTTTAGACTCACTGGGACTCAGAGACTCTTCCCAGGTGGGGGACCGATTAGTATGCTCCGCCCCAGGAGGCTGATGGATCCGGGTGGATTCCTGAGGGCTCTTGGGGAGTTTTCTGTCACGTTGGCAGGTGATTCTGTTGAAGCCCTGGCCAGCCTTTGGAATGGGGAAGTGGCCAGGGCTGTGGACACAATTGCTCCTGAGCATCCTCTCTTATGGAGTGGATCCAAACCAGCCTCCTGGTTCTCCAGGGATCTGATGGTGATAGATCAAGTGAGCCAGAGACTAGAGCAATGTTGGCGGAAGACTCAAAGTGAATCTGACGGAACATGGGCTACAGCTTATTTGAAGGCCTACTCCGTGGCAATGCGGGCAGCAAGGACATTATTTTTTGCTGCCAGCATTGCATCTGCACTGAGCCATCCGGCAGAGCTGTTCCGAGTGGTCAGGGGTCTCTTACACACTCACACTCAAGTAGAAAATGTGGACCACTCGGCAGCACACTGTGAAGAATTTGCACGGGACTTTGCATATAAAGTCGCTCAGATCCGTTCTGACTTAGTTGATATAGTTCCAGTGGATATAACCTTGGCACATGTCTGCCCAGTGTTAATGGATACTTTTCAACTTGGGCAGCCTGAGGATTTGGACAGGATCCTTGGGGAAGTAAAAGCCACCTCATGGGTCTTAGACCCCTGTCCATCTTGGCTTATCAAACAGGCCAGAGGGGGTGCCTCCCTACAACAAGGCAGAGGTCCATCTTGCCTAAAGGAGGCAGTTTGTTAAAAAAAAGCCATCCCTCAATGCTGTTATAATGAATGATCATTGGCCCGTGTCCAACCTACCATTTTTGGGTAAGGTTTTAGAACATGTGGTGGCTTCCCAACTCCAGGCGTTTCTGGATGAAACTGATTACCTTGATCCATTTCAATCTGGTTCCAGACTTGGCTATGGAACAGAGACAGCCTTGGTTGCCTTGGTGGATGACTTACTAAGGAACTGGACTGGGGGAGTGTGTCCCTGTTGGTCCTGCTGGACCTCTCAGTGGCTTTCGATACCATTGACCATGGGATCCTCCTGGGCTGCCTCTCTGGGATGGGACTTGGGGGTACTGTTTTACAGTGGCTCCATTCCTTCCTAGAGGGGCGAACCCAGAAGGTGGTGCTGGGGGACTCCTGCTCGACCCCCTGGCCATTGGCCTGTGGAGTCCCCCAGGGTTCTGTGTTGTCCCTTAAGCTATTTAACATATACATGAAGCCGCTGGGAGAGGTCATCTGGAATTTTGGGATGCAGTGTCATCAATATGCAGATTACACACAACTCTACTACTCCTTTCCACCTCAATCCAAGGAGGCTGTCCAGGTCCTAAAGCAGTGTCTGCCATCAGTAATAGACTGGATGAGGGCAAACAAGTTGAAACTTACTCCAGACAAGACAGAGGTGCTCCTGGTCAGTTGGAAGGCAGATCTGGGAATAGAGATCCAGCCTGTGTTAGATGGGGTCACATTCCCCCTGAAGACACAGGTTTGCAATTTGGGTGCCCTCCAGGACCCATCTTTGAACCTGGAGGCCCAGGTCTCTGCAGTGACAGGAGAGCTTTTGCACATTTAAAACTTGTGCGCCAACTGCACCCATTCCTTGAG
>CM034701.1:512200-523464 GCA_020142125.1 Phrynosoma platyrhinos
TTCTTCCTGTACTCCTTCATAGAATCTATCAATTTCTTCCTGTTTTGCTTCTGTGGTTGGTGCATATACTTGAATTATGGTGATGTTTATAGGTTTACCATGATATTCATAGGTTTACCAGACACAGTCTCCATGGGAGTGTGTTCCACTATCGAACAGCCCTTACTGTCAGGAACTTCCTCCTAATGTTTAGGTGGAATCTCTTAACTATTGCTTGAATTCATTGTTCCGGATCCTATTTTATGGATACCCAGAACATACCCAGCTCCCTGTCTCTCCTCATAGGGCTTTATGGTTTCCAGACCCTTCAGCATTGTGGTTGCCCTCCTCTGGACACACTCCAGCTTGTCCACATCCTTTTTGAATTGTAATGCCCAGAGCTGGATGCAGGATTTTAGGACCCTGATGCAGACTCTGACACCGACACTGACATCTCAGAGAAGTAACAGAGCGACAGGGAGAGTTCCCGGTGCCAGAGATGGAGAGTGAGACACACACACACACACACACCCCATCAGCAGCCATGGCCAGACACAGACACAAATGAAGAGTATGCTCCCTAGCACAGCTGTTGAGAGAAGGAGGGTTGAGGCACTCCAAACATTGGTATGTCAAATGCTCACAACCCCTCAGAGAGGATGCCAGACCAAACGTACTGACAACTGAATTTGGTGGTGGAAGTAAAACTCGTGCTTCCTGTGTTCCTGTTCATGATGCCTGATAGCCTTAAACCTTGCTTTTGGGTCTCCCTTTGGACTGTCAGCTGGATTTATTGCTGGACTGTCTATGACCTGGACTGAACTCCCTTTGCTGCTTCCATCTTCTTGCTGGTGAGCCACAACTTGGCTCTTGGTATCTATGTCTTCCTGCTTCCCTTTCAGGGAGACCCAAACAGGCCAAGGACTTTTCTGACCTCCGATGCAGACAGAAGGCCCCAGTCCTTGCAGAGTGGTCAAACAGCCTCCGGACAGTTCATATGAGGAAAGACTTAGGGAGATGCTGGGTGCGTTTATCCTGGAGAAGAGGTGGTTAAGAAGTGATATGATAGCCCTGTTTAAATATTTCAAGGGAGGTCATATTGAGGATGGAGAAAGCTTGTGGTCCAGAGAATAGGACAAGGAACAATGGATGGAAGCTACAGGAAAAGAGATTCCACTTCCTAAACATTAGGAGGAACTTCTTGACAGTAGGAGCTGTTTGACAGTGGAAGACACTCCCTCAATGGAGATTTTGGTGGAGTCTCCTTCTTTGGAGGTCTTTAAACACAGGCTGGATGGCCATCTCTCGGAGGTGCTTTGATTGAGAGTTCCTGCATGGCAGAATGGGGTTGGACTGCATGGCCCTTGGGGTCTCTTCAAACTTTATGAATCTATGATTCTATGATTCATTAGCAACCCTGGCTGCCCATCAGTTTTTCAGAAGGTGTCAGTTCCTTGAACACAACAGGGATTATATGAGTATGTGCACAAGTATTTATTTCTTGAGGATATGACCCTGGATTTTCCTTTGGCCATATTTTAAATCCTTTTATTATGACAAAGAGAAAGTAGGAGAATATAGAGCACAGCCTGTGCAGTGAGATACCTGACAACACACTGATAAATGTGATTTAGAGAGCCAGTGTTGCGTAGTGGTTTGAGCATTGGACTAGGACTCTGGAGAACAGGGTTTGAATCCCTGCTCAGATATAGAGATCCCCTGGGTTACTTTGGGCAAGTCACACTCTCTCAGCCTGAGGAGAAGGCAGTGGCAAAACCCCTCTGAAGAAACTTGCCAAGAAAACCTGATGATGGATTCACCTCCTTAGGGTTGCCATAAGTTGGAAACAACTCGAAGGCACACAGCAACGTCAACAACAACAAATGTGATTTGCAGTCTACACATAGAGATATACTCCCTTGCAATTGGAAAGCATGGCTTTTCTCCTACCCCAACCTTAAATGACTGTGGTTGCATTCTTTAAAAAGAAAAAGAAGATCGCATAAGGTAGCAAAATCCTACACAAAATATTTATCGTCATTGTGTGCCTCCAAGACTTTTCTGACTTATGGCGACCCTATCACACGATTTTCTTGGCAAGATTTCATCAGAGAGGCTCTCCCATTGTCATCCTCTGAGGAGGCCGAGAGAGTGTGACTTGCCCAAGGTCACCCAGGGGCTTTCAGTGGAGATTTGAATGGCCTCCCAGAGTCCTGGTCCAATACTCAAACCACCACATCATGACGGTTCTCTGGGAACTTATGTGTGCATCAAAAGCCAGGTATTGTTTACACACACACACTCACGCATTGTGCAAGAAAGAAAGAAAGAAAGAAAAATTGCATTTACCATTGCTTTTGTGAAAAATTCAATGGCTGAGGCTCTACACCAGGGTTTCTTTGCAATGTGGAATTACGGGCTGACCCTTGCGATGAATGGCAGCCTTGTACCATATGTACAAACATCGCCAGCTTCCCATTTTATTGTATTTATGGTTTATCTTTGTTTGGTTTTAATCTGTATTGGTTTAATCTGTACTGGTTTAATACTGTTTTGGCGGGGAGGGTATAGGCCAGGGGTTGATTGTATTGGTATTTTAACATGTTGTTAGCTGCCCTGATTGCTCTCAGAGGGGTGGGATAAAAATAAAAATTATTATTATTATTATTATTATTATTATTATTTACAAATAGATGTGTAACGGATTGCAAAATGGAATGCACAAGGAGCAATGTGCATTGCGTATCTCTGGGCACAATGTTGGCTTCTTATTCCTTCTGAACAGCCTTCTTGTGTTGCTCCACAATTGAAAACTTTTCCAAAAAGGCACTTATCTTCGAGGATGATTGGCATCAAATAGCCAATGGCACCAACGCGTGTGGCTCTGCTCCTGAGACCTTGAACTCAATGCAAAGGACCCACAGGAGACAGAAATGTCCGGCCGCTCTTGTAGGGGCCAAGCTGGGAATCGGACCCTGGTCCAAGAGGCAAAGCACTACGCCACGCTGGCCGCAAGCCATGGACCCGGGGCATTTCTGGCAAATCCTCTCTCTCAGTCACGCAAGAAGAGAAGGCCTGCAGATTTGCCTGTGTGCAAAATCAGTCCTTACGAGAAGAGTCCCAATTTGCTCCAAGCGCAGTCTTGACCGTTGCATTCGTCAAGCGGCCGCACTCTTGTTTTCAGGTTAAATCCCATCTGTCTCATCCTGTTAATGGAAGCTGACCTTCCAATCTGGACCCTTCCAGGAGCTCCAAGCATTTGGAGGCCCAGCCGGGTGGGACCCCAGAAGTTCCAGAAGTTTAAAAAGTGGTAATGTCACATTTGTTATGGTCACTTGATATATTTATCATCTATAACTCCAGACCCCCCCCTTTTTTAAAAAAATATATATTCTCAAAGCAGTTGCCACTGTCAGAGCAACAATCTTAAAATGCAAAGGTGGTTTTCTTTTAAAAAGAAAAGAAAGAAAGAAACTGCCAGTTTAAAACAATTTGAAACATTTAGTCTGACATTTAAAGCATTCATGCCAGACAAATAAGGAGGAAAAGTTGAAAATTTCAGCACGAAGGCTTCATGCTGGCTTCTCAACTGGATGGAGCATGAAATTTTGAAGGGCCTTAAGGATCCTTTTGATATTAGATGAAATAGCTTTTAATATTTCACAGATGAAAACTGAAGCACATGTGGCTAGGCAACATCAGAGGGTGGTCAAGATGGCCAAAGTTATGAATGAAAGGAACGGACAGGTTAGGAGAGGCCACCGCAGTTTGCTTTTGCCTCAACCAACTGGGAAGGACAAGATTTCACCCCCTTTTCTCCTCTCCCTCTCTCCCAAATTAAATGACTGCCTTTTGAATGTTGAACGTAGTTTGCAGAAAAGTACAGAGTCATCCAAAATCCACCAAACAGTGATACCTTTATTGGGCCAACCAAAATGCACAAAATACACATTGCAAGCTTTTGAAGTTCCACTGGCTTCTTCAAAGGTTTTTAAAATAATACAAGAGAAAGAAAGAAAAATTGACGATGTTAGTCCTAGCCTTGCGTTTGGTCCAGATGTTGCAGTTGTGGTCCTCAGTTCAGATGGTTTGGAAAGCAGATGAAGAAGCCAGTGCAGCTGCAAAAGCTTGCAACACATACAATGCGCATTTTGGTTGGCCCAATAAAGGCATCACTGTTTGGTGGATTTTTGACGATGCTGTACTTTGCTATATGGCCAATGGGGCTACCCCTGCCCTTGGGTTAGTTTGCAGCAATTGAAGCCATCTGATGATAAAATGGAGAGGAAAAGAATAGACTCATCTGAGTTGTAGTTCTGGAGACAAATTCTATGGATAAAGCGGACAAATAAAAAGATGAATAAAGGTGTCTGAGAGCAAATTAAGCCTGGACTCTCCCCAGAAAGAAGCCAAGGTGACTAAACTGGGGCAGTCATATTTGGCTGCTCATGTGAAGACGTGACTCATTGGGAAAGAGGTTAATGTTGGTAAAGCAGAAGGCAGGAGGAAAAGAAAAGAGGGAGGCCATGTTGCAAGTGGATGGACGCCATCAAGGATGCCCTGGATCTGCAAGACCTGAGCAGGACAGTGGTGACCAACCTGATGGCAAATAGCAACAAACCCCAGAGTTACAGATGTGTAACTGCCCTGTAACAAAGGGGCTAGTAGTAGCCTCACAACAGAGTGGAGACAAACTGGATCTCCACGGCAGCAGCTTTTGGTCTTGCTAATGGAACTTAAAGTTTATTTCCTGGACTGAATCTCCCAGCATCCACATGGCCAGAAGGAGGAGGAAGGACCCACCTGCGTGAATAACCCTCCATACCTTCTGAACTGAGGACAACAACAACAGTATCTGGACCAAATGCAGGCCTAGGATTAACATCATCAATCCCCCCCTTCTTTCTCCTGTATCATTTGTAACACCTTGACCTGATGAAGATGCCAGTGGAGCCTTGACAGCTTGCATCGTAGAAACATGGAGCCCAAGGGGCCACCCAGTCCAAACCCCTTCTGCCATGCAGGAACTCACTGTGACACTTGGCCACCCAGCCTCTGTTTAAAAACCTCCAAAGAAGGAGACTCCATCATCCTCCATTGAGGCAGCAGCATCTTCCTCTTACCATCAGTTCCTCAGGAGCTTCTTCCTAATGTTGAGGTGGAATCTCTTTTCCTGTAGACTCCATCCATTGTCCCAAGTCCTGTTCTCTGGAGCAGCAGAAAACAAGCTTGCTCCATACGCAAGATGGCATTTCTTCAAATACTTAAACAGGGCAATCATATCACTTCTTAACCATCTCTTCTCCAGGCTAAACATGTCTCTCTCATAGGGCTTCATGGTTTCCAGACCCTTCACCATTTTGGTCGCCCACCTCTGGACACGCTCCACAGTGGTACTATTACTTCCTTCATTCTGGACATTATACTTCTCTTGATGCAGTCTTGAATCACATTGGCCTTTTTAGCTGCCGCTTCACACTGTTGACTCATGTTCACATGCAAAGCATCCCCGACAGGTAGATATAGGGTCTTTGCAAACTGCCAGAAATAGTGCACATTAAATTGAGGCACTGCCCTGGCTCAGTGCTAGGGAATCATGGGAACTGTAATTTTTTCTGAGACATTGAGCCTTCTCTGTCAGAGAGCTCTGGTGCCACAATAAATTACAGTTCCCATGATTCCCTAGCACTGAGCCAGGGCAGTGCCTCCATTTAATGTGCACTATTTCTGGCAGTCTGCAAAGGCCTATAGCAGGGGTAGGCAACCTTTCCCCTTTAAGGGCCGAGGGACTTCAGCTCCCAGAATCCCAGGAGCTATTGGACAACATGGGACTATTGGCCAACATGGCTGAGGCTTCTGGGAGCTGAAGTCCCTCGGCCCTTAAAGGGGAAAGGTTACCTACCTCTGGCCTATAGTCTCATTAAGCCAGGTGTTCCCCATCCTATATCAATGCATTAGAAAGATACACACACACACCCCTAAAAAATCTATGCATTAGACCACCACAAAACAGCTGTTCTGGAGGCACAGAAACACCCCTAATTTCCCATTGCAAAGAGACAAATCAACACTTTCTGGAAGGCAAATGTTGGGGGACTCTCAGGGGAAAATCAATGGTCTCAGTTTGTAGCTGTTGACCTCTCCCTTGGTCTGCCATGACAGAAGGACACATCCACCTGTGTGAATGGTTCCATGGTCTCACTCCCCTCTGTAGGTTTGCAGAGCTCATGTCTGTAGAAATCTGAAAGGCTGAGATCCCACGTCCAAGAGCTGGAGCGTGACTTTATGCCCAGCAAGTTGTGCAATGGTTTCACGTTGCTACCTTATTAGTAAATTGCAATGCTATAAGAATGAATGTGCAGACAAGGTCCATGTTCATCTGCACGCCCAGGGCACACCATGAGTTGTTCACAAACATGTGCCATGAAAATGGGTATGCGTGCCCATTGTCAGAGTCCATGCCCATGGTTCTGCCATGATCGGTGTGGTTTATGGGAAAGGACTATGTGTCGACTATAGAAGGATATTGAATACTGAAATGCATGCATGAATCATGTATGGGCTCTGGGCAGAGGAAATAGAAGGAGTGGGCAAATGGTGTGTGTGTGTGTGTGTGTGGGAGGCAAATGTTAAACAGGGTGGAGGGATTTATGGCTTTATGACCCTGTCATTCCTGCAGCAATCCTGGGATGCAGAGGAAGAAGGGACTATTAGCATTTGCTTTGATCAGGATCAAGGGCTGGGCAGCAACAGCCAGGAAGAGTGGGCTGGATAGTTTGTATTCTAATTCTGTGGGAGGGGAAAGGGACCCTCCATTGCAGCAAAGACCCTGAACTGGTATCTTATAAAAGTCTTTTGCTTTTAATCACGACAAGATGTTTTTCTGTCCATTGGGAACTGAGTTCACTGGTTCTGACACCCTGGTGCAAATGTGGAGTGATGCACAATGCACACCAGTGTGTGGTACTGCCAAATGCACAATTCTGCTTCTTCAACCTTGAATTGAATACAAGATTCTGCATTGGACAAGAACATCCAACTGTCTCTGTGTATATTTTATCTACAGTAATGTAAGACATGCCCACACACCCAGCTTCTGGCAACACACACACACACACACACACACACACACGCACACACCCAGTTGGCAGCAATGAAGGAATATTAAGATCTTGCAGGCAGAGAGATCTTGCAAATTTCCTGCATTTGTTCCCTGGAGTCCATTTACTATAACAGTAAGAAAAGTGAAAAGGAGGGAGGATTTTTTTTTTTTAAGGACTGGTTGTTTAAATAAGATGGGCTTTATGCTAGATATTTATGACATCTTGCATTATCAGAAAGGGATTAAAAAAAATAAAAGTAGATGTTATTTAAATGTAATGTTTACTTAGATGTTCAAGTTAGGTTATTATATAGCAGAAACATGCTAAAATTAAATCCATAATGTGCATTACAGAAACTTGAGCAAATTGTACCTTGGAGCAATTTCTGTTTTGAATCCAGGCTGCATGCCTCTTTTTTCCTATCACAGGGAAGTAAATTTGCAAAGCCTTCCCTCCTTCTCTCCAGAAAACTGTTTTTTTATTATTATTGTGCCCATTAGTAAATCAGCGGAGAGTCTGGGAGAGAGGAAGTGCAGCCGCTCACGAAGCAGCGACACACGCAAAGTCAGGAGGAGAAGGTGTTTGATGGCAAAGCCACACACACACAACACACAGATACACACAACACACCCTTCTCTTGCCCCATTTGGCAAGATTCAGCATGAAGAACTAGAATTCCCAGTTCTCAGGGCCCAGCACCTCTTCTCCAATCCTCAGGGAGAAATCTTAGGGCAAGCACATCACCTTAAAAATTACACACACACATGCACAAGCACATATATTTCTGTTTTGCTCTTCAGCCCCCCCTTCCACTCCTTCAGGCTTCCTTGAAAACCTTCTTTGGTTGCACTACAGCTCCCAGGAGTTCTTGAAAGCTGGGTTTGCAAAGGTTTTCAAAGTAGAGCTGGGAGATGAATGCACTTGTTTTTCCTGCTGCTCAGGGCTGAGCTTGGAGAAGGTAATTGCCAGCCAGAGAAATATGTTCTTCCCTCTAAGAGCTGGAGTTTATTGTTTGAACAACATGCTTTGAGCAACTGTGGTTGATGCCAAATGCACCTGGCCCTATGGCGCCGCTTGAAATACCAGGACTGCTCCCCAAATTACAAGGGTTCTGGGAGAGCACCCAAAACCAATATTTAATAGGGGAATAGCGGCATTATTTCTGGCAGTCTGTAAAGGCCCTTAGCTCAGTTAAAGCAGCTGAGAGGGCTTGGACAACTAAAAGTAGGGGTCAAGCCAATGTATATCAGTTCCAAGTGCAAGATCCAAATATGGTTTTATTTGTAAACAACAGAGAGTCACCATGCACACACCCAAGAACTAACAATATAAAAGGTGCTAGAAAACAGACTTGAGGAATTGCAGGGGCTGATATTGCACTGATTCCAGAAGCAGAGAGCCCAGTTGCGGGATTCTGTGAGATGAAGGAGGCTCAGTATTTGCTGAGGAGTCAGGCGAGATCCTGACAGAGTGTTTGTCTGATCTCAAAATGAGACCAAATTGGAGGTGCCTTGACAGACATATTTATAGGGCAGAATGTATCCTGGGGCTGATAGAATTTTTCTTGAGATTTGTTAGAAAGCTCATAGGAGAAATGGATTTGGGGCCTCTACAGGCAGCCCTTTGCACTGTCTTGGAGGCAGGGAAGGGGAAGGGCAGCCACATGCCGGCCACCCCAACACCTCCCCCAAGACGTTCTGATGGCGCGTGTTGTTACGCATGGTGTGGGCCGTCAGAACGTCTTTCCGCAGCAGTGTCTTGATGCACTGCATCTGGAAGGGGTGCAGAAGAGCCGTGTGGTGGCTCTTTGGGTGCCCTTTTTGCTGACTCTGAAAGGAGAGGCATTTTGCCTCTCTTTTCTGGGCTGGCAAAAGGGAGGATTGGGGCCGCTGTGTGTGCTAACAGCAACCCCAATCCTCTGCTTCCCAGAGCAGCCCAGGGCAGCCCGTCTGCATCCCCCCTTAATCTCACCAGCAAAGTGAACACAGCAGAAAGTGCGTGAGCAGGAAAGGCAAGCTAGTCCACTCTTATTCTTCTCCCAGCTCCCATGTGTCTTCCAATAAAGAACTGAGGGCCTCGACAGACGGGTAATTGGGCCGTCTCCGAGGCCCGGAAGAGGAGGAGCCGCCGCACGTTCGGCGGCCCTTCCTCTTCCTGAGGGCGCACCAGGAAGCGCTGGCCGTCCGCACGGCCGGCGACTGCGGGTTGCCCTCACGCCGCGGCAGCCGAACGCGCCGCGGCGTTTGAGCCCTGGAAAGTGCACCCGCCGCTTTTAGGGCGCACTTTCCAGAGAATCTAAAAGGATCGCCATTTTGGCGGTCCTTTTAGATTCGCCGCAGGAGCGCCGTGGTCCGGAGGCTGAACTCCGGCGGCGCTCTGGACCAGGGCGTCTCCGACGCCCTGGTCTGCATCCCCCCTAAGACAAGTCCTTAGTTAGAGTAATGTAAAAAGGTAAATTTATTTACAAAATCATGTGCATATTCATACACAGGTAAAACTTCATGTTGCAAAGAAAATGAGGTCGAAAAAGTCGTCTACATGCTTGCAAAGAAAGTTTCTTATCAGCATACTAGAAAGTCATGCTGCTCCCGACAAAAGAGAAAGGAGAAAAAGGTAATGGTGATCCCTCCAGAGACAAATAAAAGTGTGCTCTGAGAAGGAGGAAATGAAGGGTCATAAAACAAGAAGCTATCATAGACCTGCATCTATGTTCCTAGAAAGACTCAGCATGCATGAGTTGCAGTAACAAGGGCAGATTTGGGGATTAAAATGGAGTTTCCAGGAGAGAAGAATGAGAAGGATACTTGTAAACGGCTGGACAATCGGTGCAAATGAAGTGGTGCTTCTAGAAGAAAGAGTACTTGGGTTTGTGTCCCTATGCAAGCCCAGGTCTATTGCCCACCATCACTCCTATTAGGGAAAGGATTATGCAGATTACGATCGTAATCGATCTGTCCTGGCTAAGTGCTTTAGCTTTCCTCCACGATGAGCCTCCTGGATCTCCTCAGATCATGGCTCATTTCCTGTGCTGAGGGCTGCCTCTTGGCTTCCTGGCTCAAATATCTCTTTGGATATCAGCTTGACACTGGGAAGGGCAGGGGTGCAGAGAGCCAGACTTTGGGGAACATGCTGGTAATACAAGAAAGCCCAGGGAGTTTAGCCCACTCCCCATTGACCTCTTTGGTGCCTTTGTTCAGACAAAACCCCTGATCTGGGGCAATGTCTTTGCATGCTATTCTGGAATCTCCCCTCCTTTGTTTTAACCCAGGTCCAGAGAGAACCACAGAGTCCTGGGGAGACTGGGGAGAAAGCAAGGCCCCTGGAACAGCAGCCAGCCAGGGCTGACAGATGTCACTTTCCTCCATCTTTCTCTTTCCTGCCATGAAAGGAGGAAGAGGAGTTGAAAAAGAGGAAAAACAGCAGCAAGGGGAGCCTGCAGGTCCCTCATGTGTTGAGAGGGAAGGGCTTTGCAGCTGCCATCTTTCCTTCCCTCTGTTTTTGTGGGGAGGAGGCTGCAAAGATACAGCTGGAATCCCATCAGCGTCTTAGCACTTGTGCACATTACCCTACAAAAGCAATGGGACACTTGACAAGCTGGAGGGGGTCCAGAGGAGGGCAACCAAAATGGTGAAAGGGCTGGGAACCACCATGCCCTATGAAGAGCGACTTTAGGGAGCTGGGGATGTTTAGCCTGGAGAAGAGATGTTTAAGAGGGGATACTGAGGATGGAGCAAGAGAACAGGACCCAGAGCAATGGATGCAAGCTACAGGAAAAGAGATTCCAGCTCAACATTAGGAGGAACTTCCTGACAGTAAGAACTACTTGGCAATGGAAGACGCTCCCTCTGAGATTGTGGTGGAGTCTCTTTCTTTGGAGGCTGTTTCTAAACAGAGGCTGGATGGCCATCTGTCGGGATGCTTTAATTGCGAGTTCCTGCATGTCAGAATGGGGTTGGACTGGATGGCCCTTGAGGTCTCCTCCAACTCTAGGATTCTATAATCTTCAGGGTTGTCATCTCTCTGGGTTTGATCTTGATTTGAACTCCTTCTCAATGAAGCTGGTGCAGGGTCTTTCATCTTCTGGTGCTCTTATTTTCTTTGATGTTGATGTTTACTAAAATTAACTGCTTTTGTTAACTAATCTGGCTAAATGGTAACTAAATTGGCTAATGGTAAGTAAAT
>CM034701.1:523564-534767 GCA_020142125.1 Phrynosoma platyrhinos
CCACAAACTAATACAGTGGAACATTCCTATGCTCAAACATACTAAGGATTAACTAAAAATGAGGGAAAATGCAGGGGAGAATTTAAACAGTCCAGGCTGGACATCACAATACCAACAACATCAACAAGAACCACCATCATCCTGTGGCCCTCCATTGGATACCTCCCTCCCACGTGAAGCGCAGCCATTGATGATGACTCTTCAAATGGGAAGGAGGGCCTTGTGTGGAGTGCTGTCCTGGGGCTGACACTCTCCAGGAGTTATTCTGAAACTGCAAGTTTGACTTCAGTCCAGGATTGTCCTTGTCTGGGCTTCTCAACCACTTATTGCAGATTTTCCAATATTCTTTCTGTCCCTACTCAGAATCCAAAGTACTTCAGGGGGAGAAACAGCAGCAAAGCTGTTGTTCTCACCTAATTGCAAGAGGAGGAGGAGGAGAAGGACTGGGAAGCCTCTGAATCTCCAAAGGCTACTCTTTCTCTCCATCTCTCTGTCTCTCTCCTTCCTTACTTTCCCAGTGTCTCTGGAGGGAAGACTGACTCCTTGTTGCCCCCATTCTCTGAGTCAGAAAGCATCTCATTTCTCCAAACAAGGCCTCTCTTTGCCATCTGGATTTGCACCTGTCGTTTGTGAGCAGCTGCTGGCAGACCGTGCATCCCAAAGTTTGCTCAGCCCACGGAAGCTCTCCGAATGCAATGGCCCACATCTGTCTTCTTCTCACTTCTCAGATGGGAGTCTGTCTGGGAGATTGGGGCACTGTCTGTTCCCATTAGGCTGCCTGTTTTCCTTCCACTTCTCCCCTGGGCTCCTTCCATGTGAGTGTCCACGAAGGCTGCAAAAGGTCCCCCTTCCACGTACTGGAGCAGCCTCTCGTCCAGAGTCATTTGGCGATAGGGATGCAGGTCAAATCCACAACAGAATCCAGTCGAATGCAGGGACAGCAACATCCCTAGTGCATCCTTGACATTTTCTCCCCATTGCAAGACTAAACAAACATTCCTCTGCAGTATTATCCCTCTATTTGATTGCAGAAATTACTCTGCAGAGGAAAACATGTGGATTATGCACACACACACACACACACACATACGCAAAGAAAGTGGTTTTCTGTTTAAAAACTTATGGTCTCCTGCACAGGAAATTGGGGTGCTCAGGGGAAAAAAAAGTTCTGGGGGAAAAACACATGGCCGCACGCAGTTTCTACATCAGCAGTTTCTACAGCATCAGCCACTGCAGAATTAAATGCAGTCTGACACTGCTTTGAATGTCATGGTTCCATCCTATGGAATTCTGGGATTTGTAGTTTTGTGGGATATTTAGCCTTCTCTGTAAGAGAGCTCTGATATTGCAACAAACTACAAATCCCTGGATTCCATAGCATTGAGCCATGGAAGTTAAAGCAGTGTCAAACTCCATTATTTTTGTAGCACAAACCTGATGGAAATGTCTTTCCCCTGTTCTCAGATGGCTGGAAGAATGGACCTCCTTCTTCCCATGCCATGATGCCCAGTCAAGTTGGCTGGAAAAGTGGCGATTGTTATGATTGTGGCAATGGTGTTGCAATTGTGCCCAGTTAATGCTTGCAAATATGAAACAGTTACAGGTGAATAATAAGCGTATTGTACCAGTACCTGTAACGTTCCCACCGAGTCCCTGGAACATAATGATATGGGAATGGGTGTTACTGCATTTGACTATTGATAATGCGATAGTAACGTTATGAGAACACCTATTATCACACAGCATTTACTGTTGTACCAGCACCAGCGCTAAAGCAGTTCCTCAACCGTCCCTCATTGGCGCATGCTCACTGTTACGAAAACCTCTATGTCTGCATTGGAAAGAATGCTACCGAGAGGTTTAGGTAGCAAGCATTCATTGTTTTTCCTTGTAAACACGACACAATTCAATGTACAAAAATTAAAAAAAAATTTTTTTAAATTGCCTGTGGCACCTTCCTTGCGTCAACACTGGAAGAGTTGAGTTGAGTTTGTGGACGTTCTCGGATGGGAGAGGAGGAGGTAGTCTTAGCCAACCAGAACATGAAGATGGATTGAGACCGGTAGGATTATTGCACACACATCATCTGGAACGGTCTGAAAGCATTCATGCTGGCTGAGGATGCATTTTTAGAGTTCTCCTCCTGGAACGGGCTAGGGACTGTCAGAGCACAGAATGGGAACTCAATGAGGATCATACCATGCAATAAAATACATTCCCTTCCATTCACATTACGTACCCATTACGTTACGAGAACACAGTGCGATAAGCTTATAAGTCTAGGTAGCTGTTCTCTGTTCACAATCACTATGTAAGACTACCATTGGTAAGGCACCACAATCACGTTAGTGCAGGAAATGCAAACATACCAGGCTGGGGACAGTCATCACTGCAAACATATCATGTTGGGGACAGTCATTATTGTAAACATATCAGGTTGGTTGATAGTCATATCAGGTTGGTTGATAGTCAATAATGACTATCAACCAACCTGATATGTTTACAATAATGACTATCAACCAACCTGGTATGTTTGCAGTAATGACTGTCCCCAACCTGGTATGTTTGCATTTCTTGCACTAATGCGATTGTGGTGCCTTACCAATGATAATGTCTTACATGGGTTGGTTGATAGTCATTATTATAAACATACCAGGTTGGGGGACAGTCATTATTGCACGGCTCTTCAAAACCACCGCATCGGGATGGACTCCACCAAGGAAGCCCCATTGCTGAATCAAGTTTGCAAGACCTGAGCAGGGCACTTGAGGACAGAGTGACTTGGGGGTCTCTCATTGAAAGGGTTGGCATAAGCTGAGAGCCAGCATGGTGTCATGGTTTTAGCATTGGACTAGGACTCTGGGGACCAGGGTCTGAATCCCTGCTTGGGCAAGAAAATGGACTGGGTGACCTTGGGCAAGTCACAGGATTTTATCACACTAGGCTCTTAAGCTGACACAATCACATTTGCAAATGCAAACATACCAGGTTGTTATTGCACAGCTCTTCTAAGCAGGGCTCTGCCTTCCTCAAGCCAGCCTTCATAATCCCCCCTCCTGGACCTAAGCATTCCTTTCAATCTATACTTACTTTTGTTTTATCTTGTATTTTTAGGGTAATTGCACAATCATGACAATCCATTAGGTAAAAAAAAAAAAGAGGGAGAGAAAATAATTGGAATAAGAAAAGAAAAACTGCCTGTGTCTCTTCTCTTTCGTTTTGCTCACCGAAAGTATCTTCTTGCATTCTTCCTCAATTATCTCCCAGGCTTCTGACCATAGTTCTTCTGGTTCCTGGTTGATTACGCTTAATAGTGCAAATCTGGGTCTTACATTGTTTGTAAATTCTGTTGAGATATTATTGTTCAGATCATCATTTGCTATGATGACTGTTTTTGCTTTCTTCTTCACCTTCACTCTAATTTTTGATATAAGTAGTTCATGAGCTTTACTACGGTCCGCACCTGGTCTAGTTTTGGCTGCAAGGAAGGAGATTCTCCATCTTCTGCTTCCAGTTATATAGTCTGTCTGATTTTTGTATTGACCATCTGGTGAGGTCCATGTGCATAGTTTCAGCTGCCTTGCTCTAATTCCATTTGGGATAAAGTCCTTCGTTACGATGGTGAATCTATTGCCGCAGCCATAACATTCCCTTCCCCTCCTACTTGGTGTTGCTGCCGGATCCTTTCACAGAAGGGCAGCTGAGATCCATGGGGCACTTTCACACTGACATACATGGCCCGACATCCCTTGGCCTTCTCCCTTGGAGGGATGCATTGCAAGTGCTGGGGATCCACGCTTGGCTCTTTTTTAAAGGATTACTTTACTTAGGAGTTTATCACACGGGGGAAATTAACAGTTTAAACCAGGGGTAGGCAACCTTTTTCCCCCTTTAAGGGCCGAGGAGGGACTTCAGCTCCCAGAATCCCAGGAGCTATTGGCCAACATGGGACTATTGGCCAACATGGCTGAGGCTTCTGGGAGCTGAAGTCCCTCGGCCCTTAAAGGGGAAAGGTTGCCTACCCCTGGTTTAAACAATGATTAACCCGTGAAAATCGCGCAATCGACATTAAAACGTGTTTAAAATAACATTAATGCAGGTGCCATTATCCCATGAAGAACCAGGCAAGAAACAGCAAAAAGTCATTCATGGGAATATTCAATGAATAAGTTACTGTTGTTTCTTGCCTGGCTCTTTAATGGCACTTTAATCATGTTTTGTCTCAATGTCATGTGAAAACCATTCACGCAATTGTGCACAAGTGTGGGTTAACAATGGATTCTGCATTAGGTAACATGGTATGAAAGCCATTTGCGCAATTGTGTGCAAGCTTGGGTTAATCACAGATTCTGCCTGGGATAACAGCACTTTGTACGCTGACATCATTTGAATACCATTTGCGTAATGTGTGTTAATCACGGGTTAATCACCATTTATCCTTCCAATTTCCCCCATGTGATAAACTCCTTAGATGTAGCTAGTTGACCAAGACTTGAGAGGCTAATTCAAGGCCTTTCTTTACATGTGGAAGTCCTCTGCCCCATGGCCCTCCTCCTCCTCCTCCTCCTCTTCTCAGCCCAAAGGCGTGGGATTGCATGCCATCCAACCGAATGAGGCTTAGCCATGCGCCGAGGGTTGCGCATCAGCCTCCAATGGACCCAGGCTCTCTCGCGGATGTGAGGAAAGAGGCAACACATTGATTCTCCACACTCCTTTTCACGGACTGATGGGAATCCAGTTAGCCAACAATTTGCACATGCGTTCCCCATCCTTTGTCTCCTGCGGTGCGGATGCTAAAAGAGAGATCTCTCTTTTTGTACGCCACCACGATTTCCACTGCGAATCCATTTCTAAACTAAACAAGAGCAAATGGACCCAGAGGTTAGTCCCACAGCAGCTGGGAGAAGGACACTGGTGCGAGACCTGACAAGGCAGGCTGAGAAGGTAAACCCTCGATTATGGCTCGGCCCCAAAAGGAAGGCTGCGAGGCTGAATACACATGCCTGGAGGTCAGAGGAAGAGAAATCAGGTGTGTGAGATTGATACATGTAATCCCACCCCCACCCCATGCACAACTGTCCACTCCCCAATGTCCAGGGGAACAATCCTAGTGAGACCCAGCGTGGCATAGTGCTATAACACTGGGGACCAGGGTTCAATTCCCAGCTCAGCCATGAAATCCACTGGGTGACCTTGGGCAAGGCACACTCTCTCAGCCTCTTCAGGGGAAGGCAAGGGCAAAGATCCTGTGAATAAATCTTTCCAAGAAACCCTCATGATAGGTTTCCCTTACGGTCATCGTAAGTTGGAAATGACTGGAAGGCAAACAACCACCACCACAACAAACCATCCTATCATCCCCATCCAGCATGGTCATTGTCTGTGGAAAGTGGGGATAATAGGTGTTGGGATGTTCAGGGGATGGGTGTTACTCTAGTAAGAAGAATGTGTATGGATATAGTTAAGCGGAGAGGGCAGGTATCCTGATAACTGAAACAGCCCAAGTGTAGTATGGTCAGCCCCCCATATCCACGGTTTCCTTATCCACAGTTTGAATATGAGAGAGTGTGACCATGGCTGAGTGGGTCATGCACCCTGGTCTGTCTCAGATGCTCAGATCATTGGACCATACTGGCTCTTCTTAAGAGGAGAATTGCCACCATCACCTTCCTCCAAGGTTGAGGGTGACTTATCCAAAGAAAACCAATGGGATTTGGACCCAGGACTCCAGAAAACTTGACTCAGTGTTCAGACTACAGCATTAGGCTTGCTTGCTATCCTTTTGGGAAACTAATGCACACAGAAAATATATGGAACTAGGGTAAAATTATTCAGGAACTAGGGCAAAATGGTAAAAATTGAAGAAGACAAGACAGCGGTGAGACCAACCGAATGCCAGATCTCTCATTGCTACTCATTTCTTTTCTTACTGCTGCTTTGCAATCTATCTTTGGACCACGTTTCATTTTTGCAGTTTTTAATCCAGTTGTGAAGCACATTGGGCATCACAGCATGGTTGGGAGAAAAATGTTGGTATAGAAATCTTTTAAATAAAGGAAGAGATTTGCAGAGTCCTCCAGAAACTGCCGAATTGCCTTGAATTTCACATGAAGGTTTCCATTACGCTTTTCAAAAACCCTGCTGAGTATTAGCTCAGCCCTGGTAGTCTCTGCTGATATTCGTGTTCTTTCACATTTCATTATCGCTTTTAGAGTGTTGATGGTAGATAATATAATAGAGGTACAGTTGTTTACAATGTTGTTTCTCTGCATCAGTTGCATTACAAGCAAGGGAGCAAGCGCACCGGGCAACTCTCCTTCCTTCCTTCCTTCCTTCCTTCCTTCTTTTTTTCTCTCTCTCCTGAATCTCCTGTCAGCATTAAGCAGCCTCTGAGAAACCTTCCAGCAGATGAGATGGAAATGAAAGCAGACAGATATTTCATGGCGAGCCCAAGGTTCCCAATCCTATTACTCATCTGATGTGAAATTCAGGGAGAGGCTGCAAGCAGATGCGCAAAGGGGTCACACAGGTTGCATCCGCACCACAGAAATAATCCACTTTGGCAGCACATTAACTGCCATGGATCAATGCTATGGAATTTTGGGAACTGTAGTTTTGGGAGACATTTAGCCTTCTCTTTAGGAGGACTCTGCTGCCACAACAAAGTACAATTCCCAGATTTCCATAAGACTGAGCCATGGCAGTTAAAGCAGTGTCAAACTGGATTATTTCTGCAATGCGGATGCAGCCAGAGAAAGAGAAAGAGAGATGGGTGAAAATAGCACCCTCAGTTGTTTGGATTTTGGTACCTCCCCCATGAATGCTGTCATAAAGTCATAACATTGGAGGGAACTCATAGAATCATAGAGTTGGAAGAGACCACAAGGGCCATCCAGTCCAACCCCATTCTGCCATGCACGAACTCTGAATCAAAGCACTCCTGACTGATGGCCATCCAGCCTCTGCTTAAAGTCATCCAAGGAGGGAGAGTCCAAGGGAGTGTGTTCCACTGTAGAACAGCCCCTATTGTCAGGAAGCTCTGGTACCATAATAAACTACAATTTCCAAGATTCCCTAGAACTAAGCCAGGGCAGTTAAAGCAATCTCAAACTGGATTATTTCTGCAGTGCATTTTGGACCAGAGTCATAGAATCATAGAGTTGGTTGGCTCTCCCCCACGCAATCCAGTCTCACCTGTTATCCCAAAAGGTGAGGAGACTTGGGGGGGTCTCCACCAACTGTGTGAGCATTTCCTGAAATGTTGGGGGTCTTGTTTAGCTCAAGGAGGACTACAAGAGTCTGGGTAACTTGAGGATCATTTTCACTTGTTTATACCAGTACTAACTGTGGGAGGACTACAAGTTTGGTGAGTAAAAGAAGGTTTTTATTTTGGGAAATATGCAAGAGTGCAACTATGCACATGGTAGCAGTTCAAACAGAGACACCATTCTGAGTTAAACAAAATAGAGGCATGGAAATCGGACAGTGGAGGCTTAGGATTGTAATATTACTGGTCCTGAATGGGGTGACCACGGAAGGCGGGACGTGGCTCAGACAGCATCTGAGGGTGATACAGCATGTGGAAGAGGCTCTCTGTGCAGGAGCTGGGAGCAATATTTATACCTGGGGTACTGGTGATATCTTGCAGTGTAATAACAATCTGATGGTCTTCTCAAGGAATCAGCAAAAAAACAGCGGTTGGATTTAGGACAACCCCAGAATGGTGGATCAAGAAGTTGGCTGGCAATACATGGTGGGGGTGGGGTGGGGGAGGGAGGAAAATTGGTCTTATTTGCCTTGGTGCAAGGAGACCTCCATAGCTTTTTGTGGGTTTTTTGGGCTATGTGGCTGTGTTCTGGAAGAGTTCATTCCTGATGTTTCACCAGCAGCTGTGGCTGGCATCTTCAGAGAATACTGGCATGGAGGTGTATGGGGAGTGACCCTTGGTTGAGAGAAGGTGATTTATACGTTACTCTCTGTGTGGGTCTGTTGTTGAATGGCAAGGCCTCAGTGTGTCTATTTAAGTAATGATCCATTGTCTGTTGGGAAATCCTCTGACCCTCGGTGGTTTTCATTTGCATTTGCTGGGTCTTGATTTTGGTGGGGTATTTTTTAGCCAAACTTTGGGCTGATGCAGATGGCCCATGCCGCAGGCCCGATCTGGCTTTTTGCCACTCCCAAAAGAGTGGGCAAATACCACATCTTATTGGGGAGCAAAAAGCCACCCTTAGAGCCATCGTCGCGGCTCTTTTGCACCCCTTTGGTGCAGTGTGTGGGCAGACTGCGCCAAGGGGGTACCCTGCTGCTGCGCGCCCTGCAGACAGGTGCACACCATGACAGTAGCATTGGGGCAGAGTCAGGGCAGCCGGCGTGCAGTCGCCTCACCCCCAACTCCATCCCCAGTCCCACCCTTTAGGCTGGTCTGTATGGGCCCTTTGTTTACTTTCAAGGCTTCTTCTTTCCTGATGAAGTAGTCCAAGTGTTTGTGGATTTCAATGGCTTCCCTGTGCATTCTGACCCGATAGTTATTGGCATGGTCCAGAATTTCAGTGTTTTCAAATAGCATTTTGTGCTCAGGTTGGTTTATTTGGGCCTCGGCAGACACGCTGCGGTGGAAAAGTCAGCGAAAGTGTGCCACAAGCTATTTTAGCACTCCTTTCAGGGGTGGCGAAGGTGCACCACAGGATCGAGGTGTGGGGATGCCTCAGTCCCACGGTGCACCTTCCCAGGGCAGCCCCGTGCCACCAGTCTGCTTAGGCCCTTTGTCTCTTAGTTCAAGAGGATATGCGGAGAGCCTGGGAGGAGGACAGAGTTATCAGCAAACCCATTTAACCCTTATTATGATAATACCTAGGTCCCCCACAATCTTCTTTTCCCATAAGAATCTTCCTAGCACAGTGGGCCCTTGGTATTTGCTGGAGTTTGGTTCCAGGACCCCCTGCAGATACCAAAATCCATGGATGTTCAAGTCCTATTAAATACAATAGATAGTAAAAATGGCGACCCTTATATAAAATGCCAAAATCAAGGTTTGCTTTTTGGAACGTATATGTCTTTTTAATATTTCCAAGCCATAGATGCTTGATCCGTAGATAAATAATCTGTGGATACAGAGGGATGACTGTATTTGAAAGGTCATTATGACCTGCTAAAACATGCCTAGCTCTAAATCTTAAGAGGCTCATCCAGCCTCCTCTTGAAAATCTTCACCTGCAGAGAGTCCTCCACCTCCAAGGTAGTCTAATCCTGTCTGACAAACAGTTCTTATTCCCAGGGCGTTCTTCCTAATGTTTAGACAGAATTTCTGTTCTTGAAGTTTGACTCCCTTATGGGAACGGGTCATCTCCTAAGAAGACTAGTCCACTCCATCTTCTGTAAGCCATGGCAGCCCTTCATATACTTAAAGGCAGAGATGTGGGCTCTCTTCTCCATCTTGTGCATCTATGTCTTTGGAGAACCTTTTCGCCTCCTCTTTTGGTCTTCTGCTTCGGACAGAAAGCTGGTCTTTGGCTTCCCTTCCCTTTGACCTCCCTTTGTTCCTTCCATGTTGCAGTTCTCTTATTTTATTGTTTCTTTGCACTTCTATCTTTTCTGAGTTTATTTTTCTAAGCATTGTGCACACACCAAGTTCTTTAAAAATCTTGATATTGTCTGCCTTAATTACTCTGTGTTCAGAATGGAAAGGTGAGGTTTAAATTCTCTGATACAGACATACATTATCTTAATTTTTTTTTGAAGTTTTGGGCTGGATTACTTAGAGGTATTTCTAAAGCAAATTTGATGTATTAGGAAATGTCAGTGGTCTGGTTTTCTTTTCTTTATTTAAGATTTCTGAATTTTGAACAGAACCGTGCATACATACAGGCTTCAGAAGTCTTTACTTGCTCCAGTTCCTTTTTGTGCCAAAGGCCATCCATCGTTCTGAATCCTGTGGGAGTCTTTCACATGTGTCCATTTATTTCTCTATAGAAGCAGTTGGAGGTTTTTATCTGGTGAGAATATCTACATTCAGTTTATGGTTGTGGAAACGGAGTTGCACATGTGAATGAAGGCACATGTGTGTGCATTGTGCATGGGAGTGTACTGCGTCACACATCCATGTTCATGCATATTTGGTTGTGCACTTGGTTGCACATTTGGTGTCTTCATTCATTTCCACTCAACACAAGGTTTCTGTAATGCAATTACACTTTAATTTGCATAAAGAGATTTACATTGTGCAGTCCCAATGCTGGATTTTGGCCCTTGAGTTATTTTATGATACTGGACTGGATTGGCCTTTGGTTTGCATGTCAATAAAGTACATCAAACACACACACACACACACACACACACACACACACACACACACACACATCTTGCTGCGCCAAGGGAAACTCTGCTTAAGGAATCTCAACTGGCCCCCAATTGATTGACTCTTCCATCATCTTTTGTGATTTGCTCAACAAATTGTCAAATCCATAGTCTAATTTCAGGCAAAGATTTTTTTGTAATAACTGCATTTCAAAGAAACAGTGAATTTAAATGCACAGTAATCCCATGGAGTACAAAGTCCTTTCTATCATTTTATTCTGTTTTTTCTTCTTCCTTTTCTTTACAATTTTCAAGATGAGGATCTCTGTGAGAAGACAGGTGAACAAAGAAAAAGTCTGAGAGTCTTCTTGGAGTGCTACATCAGAGTTGCATAGAACAAAGTTTGCATTTCTTGCTTGCTGGATTGATTTTGGTGCCCTGGAAGAAGCTGTGGGCAATCTCTCCCTCTCATTATCCTTGGGGCTTAATGGGAAGACTAGCAAGGTCTTGGTTGCTAACCACCCCTAAGTTGATCTTGACTCATGGCAAACCTATGGGTGAGACATCTCCAAGACCCCCTGTCCTCCACTTTGTTGTTGTTGTTGTTAACTGCCTTCATGTTAATCTCAACTCATGGTGGCCCTATGGATGAGACATCTCCAAGAAGACCCTCTGTCCTCCCCTGCTCTGCTTAATTCCTGCAACCCTTAAATAATACCCATAGTGACCTCCCTAATAATAGAGTCCCTCCATCTGGCAGCATGCGGCCTTCCTCTCTTCCTCTTCCCTCCACCTTCCACAGCATTATTGCCTTTCCCAAAGAGTCCTCCCTTCTCATGATGTCCCCAAAGTAGGACAGCCCCAGTTTGGCCATCTTGGCTTCTTCCAGGGAGGTTTCTGGCTTGATCTG
>CM034701.1:546398-564149 GCA_020142125.1 Phrynosoma platyrhinos
GCACCTTCCCAGGGCGGCCCCGTGCCGCCAGTCTGCTTAGGCCCTTAGGGAGCTGGGGATGTGTAGCCTGCAGAAGACATGGTTAAGAGGGGATATGATGGCCATGTTTAAATATTTGAAGGGATGTCTTCATATCGAGGAGGGAACAAGCTTGTTTTCTGCTGCTCCAGAGACTAGGACCCGAAACAATGGATGCAAGCTCCAGGAAAAGAGATTCCACCTCAATATTAGGAGGACCTTCCTGACAGTAAGGGCGGTTTGACAGTGGAAGACTCTGCTGCCTTGGAGTGTGGTGGAGTCTCCTTCTTTGGAGGCTGTTTTTAGGTAGCGGCTGGTGGCCATCTGTCCCAAGGACAGAACGGAGTCCCAATGGATGCCCCTTGAGGTCTCTTCCAAGCCTATCCTCCTAGGACTCTATGAAGTTGGAGCAAAATTGCTTTCTGTGCTCTCAGCTGCTCAGCATATTCACTCATGATCAAGATGGATTGTACCTCACAAGACTAGGTCACCCTTAGAGGGTAAGTCCTCTCCTATCCATGGAAATAAAAACATGCAAAATGTTGTTATTTAAGGTGCAATTGAACAATCCATGGAATTAATGCTATTCATTAAAGAGAGAAAAGTCAATAAAATAGGACACAATCAAAAGTCCTTGCAGTCAGTTCGTCTGCAGCCAAACAATCTCCTTTAAACAAAGGCTCCTCCTTCCAGATTGCAAAGCCTTAGATGGCCTCATTTTGCTTTGGATTTATTTTCAGATATTTTAAGCTGTCCGTAAGGTACAACTTTCCAAGATGTCTTGCATAATAAAACCCAATGCACTGATAAAACACCAGAGATCAGTAAAAACAATAAATACCATAATAAAAACCAAGCCGGAGAAACATTAATGTATTTATAGCATAAAGAGAAAAAAGAGATTATAGAATAAGCCTGGTAGCTCCTCCTGGAAGCCTTGTTAACTGGTAATGCTGTCTGGAAATGTCTTTCTTCTTGAATTGTGGAGACCAGAAATGGACACAATAATGTTCCAAGTAAATTTGGGGCTTTGACCAAAGCAGAGTCCCACTCTCTTCTGCGTTGGTCTGGCCTCACCTGGAATAATCCTGAGTCCAGTTCTGGGCATCACAATTCAAAAAGGATGCTGAGAAACTGGAGCATGTCCAGAGGAGGAAGAACAAAATGGGGAAGGGTCTGGAAACCATGAATCCCTACAAGGAACGACTTAGGGACATGGTCCACAATCCTATATCCAAGAGACAGAGCATCACTTCAGGCTCATGGCATCAGGCAGCAAGCAGATATGCAACTCTCTTGTGATTGAACTGTGATGTCACACAAGCAAATGCACATGCACACGTACACCCATGCTTACCTGCATGCACAATACACACTGCACATCCGTCCACATCTGTATGTGCAAAACGCAGTGCACATCTGCATGCACACTTCACAGTGGGCATCCACGCACAGCTGCAAGCACAATTTTCAGTGGACGTTCATGTACATCTTCATGGACAATGCATGGTGCATGTCCATACACATCTTTATGTGCAATATGCAGTGCCATCCATGCTCTTCTGTATGCACAATACATAATGCATATTGCACACACACACACACACACATCTGCATCCGCAATACAGAATGTGTGTCTATGCGTATCTGCCTGTGTAGATTCCTATAATCATAGATAATGCACACCCATGAACACCTGCAACCATGCTCACCTTCAGTGCACCTCCAACTCCCCTTCCACAACCTTGAACTGGATACAGGCATCCTTCATCAGACCAAAACATTCATCCATTTCAGTGTGCAAGGCACCCACAGGATCCTGGCCTATTTCTTTTTACATTCGAGTGCATGGCCCGTAGCCACTATCTGCAATGTTTAAACATTTCTATAAAAGAAAGAAAATGAAAGAGAGTGAGAGAGAGGGAGAAAGGAGGAAAGATAAATAAATGCCATGGTTTAAATTTCTAAGGGATAAAATAATCAGAAACAGGCAGCGCAAAGTATATTCTTCAAAAGAAAAGGTATAAAATGATATATTTGATTGCCGGTATCTTTAAGAGCTAAGCGCTACAGCATGCTGATACCTAAGTCATCTACGCAGGGAGATGTGTTAAAAATGCATTTATTTTATAGCCAGCACCTTAAGGTTTGACAATATTTTCCTTAGTTACCAATCTGGAAGTTACAGTGAAAATGTAAGCTTTTAATATTGCTCCTAATAGCAATTCTGAAAAGGCAAATGTAACGGCTATAAAATGGCAATCATGAAAAAGTGATGGGAGAAGCAAGGAATCAGGAGAAACGAGCTTCCCAAATCTGTCTGGTTCTGTTGGACTGTAAGTCCCAGCACCCTTAGCCAGCATCATCCATGGTGAGAAATGATGGGAATTGCAGTCCTATCACCTCATATTGGAGGCAGTTGTCCAGTCCAGGTTTCCACAGGAGGCACCAGGGAAGAAGATGTCTAAAGAAAGAAAGAAAGAAAGAAAGAAAGAAAGAAAGAAAGAAAGAAAGAAAGAAAGTTGGCTGCAAAAGAGCCAGAAATCTCAAGCCCAGCATCCCCTCTTCTTATGCAGCGTCAGTCACCCAGGACCATTCCTCTCCTCCGGCTCCCATTTCGCTCTCAATAAATTCATGCAAAGAGTGACTGCATTATTTATATTGCCTTTCCTGCTGCAAAGGGTGATCTAAATGGACAAAAACTTCCACAGGGGAAAACACAAAATCGAACAATTCCGGCATATGCAAGACAAGCATCTTGGGGCAAAGGATCTATTTTTTATGCAAAGCTTTTGATACAGAGCATTCAGCCGTGTGGATTATATATACAGCATATATATATATATATATATATATACACACACACACACACACACACACACACACACACACACAGCCTGAAGGAAAGAGGTCTAACCAAACTACATTGTGCATCCTGCATTCCACCTTTGCACATCCAGCTGCGCAGTGTTGCAGTTCATTCATGCACAATTGCCACATAACTCTGACTAACTGTAAAGTTAACATTGCATCTCCTTTGTGTCAGGTCCAGAGCAACAGCCATCTTGCATCCAGATTCTGTTTCCAAAGGGGCATCTGTTATTTGTTCTCTGTCCTTTGTGCAAACATGTGAAGCATGCCTGGCATGCACCTTCTGTTACGGCATGGTAGTCCCTTTAGGTAAGCACAGTGTGTATGTGTGTGTGTGTGTGTTGTCTGCCTTCAAGTCATTTCTGACTTATGGCAACCCTAAAGTGAACCTGTCATGGGGTTTTCTTGGCAAGTTTCGTCTGGTGGAGCTCTCCCATTGCGCCTTCCTTCCCCTGAGGCTGAGAGCATGTGACTTGCCCAAGGTCGCCCAGTGGGTTGCTGTGGCTAAGCTAGGAATCGAACCACGGTCTCCAGAGTTGCAGTTCAACTCTCAGACCACTACGCCATGCTGGATCACAGACAAGTACAACACTCCATGGCTTGGTTCTGGGCTCCCTGAAGAAATGTTTTATCCCATAGGAGCCTCCCTGAGCCCTGAGATTTTCAGGGGAGGCCCTTGTTCCAGTCCCACCGCCTTCACAGGTAGGTAGGTACACCTGGCGAGAAAACAGAAGGGACAGGGCCTTCTCCATGATGGCTCCCAAACTCCCAAAATCTTCCTCCTTATGCAGGGCAGGATGCTGTCCATCTGGATGCAGGAGAAGACTTCCATTTTAAACTTGCATTGTTAAAATTACTGTTTGTGGCCTGAATGATGGCCCTAGAGGTCTCTTCTATGATTCTATGATTTTATGAGCACAATATTATTAACCAGCCAGAGGATACCTATTCAATAAATGGAATTTACATACTTATTGACTTACCATTGAACAATTGATTGAATGATTCTACTTTGGTCGGCACTAACCAACAAGACTCCAGGTTTGTGCGTTGCGTGCATTATGTGCTTTTCTCCGTATTTGTCTTAAGTTTTTTGAGCTGTCTTGACTCCCATTGCAAGAAAGCAAGGTGGGATATCAATGAATAAACGATAAGAGCTGGCACTTCATATCTTATGCCCCGCTGGAAACAGAATCTGGATGCAAGAACAGCCAGGGCTGTCGATCTGACTCCAAGGAGATGCAATGTTAACTTTACAGTCAGAGTTATGTGGCAATTGTGCATCAATGCATTGCAATACTGCACAGCTGAAGGTGCAAACCAAGGTAGAATGCATGATTGCAATATGAAATGCACACCTTCGTGCACTATGTGAAATGCAGTTTGGTCAGTGGCACTAGCAGGCATCACCAAAGTATAAATCCCAGGATTCTCCAGGATGTAGCCATAGCTGTTAAGGTGGGATCGAAGCATGGAAGAAACTCTGGCTTAGACGGAAAAGGTATTCCACCTAAATATTAGGAAGAACCTCCTGACAGTAAGAACTGTTTGACAGTGGAAGGCACTGCTGCCTTGGAGATTGGTGGAGACTCTTTCTTTGGGGGCCTTTGAGCAGAGGCTAGATGGCCATCGGTCCCAGGGAGGGCTTGGAAGATGTCTTCCTGAACAGCAGAATGGGTTGGACTGGATGGCCCCTTGGGGTCCCTTCCAACTCTAGCATGCTTTGGTTCTATAGAAAGCTGGCACACCATGATTTTCTTCCTCCTCCTCCTCCTCCTCCTCCTCCTCCCATTTAGGACTTCCAGGGCCAAACATGCAAATTTCTCAATGCCTGATGATGAAAAAAACTTTTCTACACTGCACAGGTAAAGTGCTTTGGTCCCACATTATTGGCCATTTGTGGAATTTGTAGTTTGGGGAGTCACAAGAGCTCTCTGGCAGAGAATTCTAAATGCGTCAAACCAATCTGCAAATCCTGGGTTTCTGTGGGATGCAAACAGGGCCATTCAGGTGGGATCGAAGAAATGTGTTCGTAGTGTGGAAGGGAATCTGGTTTCCAAGAGCACACAAGGATTCTGGCCTTATGTTGGGAATAGCAGGGTTCCACCTGGCATGGATTCATCCCCTTGAAGCCACGGGGCCACGATCCGCCTCTTGCAAGAGCGGCGCCCAGGTCACCTTTCCCAGTCCCATAGCAAAGATTGCCAAGGAGAGGCTGAGGCCATGCCAGGTGGAACCACTGCATTTGCCAGAGAAGAAGATGGCTCCCAAGGGCTCCATGGTGGCCAAGCACTGGAAGAAGAGGCAAGGCTCCATCCGTGTGCCTCCGAATGCCCTTGCGTACCCAAGAAAGAAAAAGGAGACCTCCTCCATCTACCCTGTGGTGAAGACTCAGGCTGCCCTGTGGAACCAGTTGCACATCAGTTAAACATTTTGGAAGCAGAGTTGCACATGTAGTGCCATTGTACATGAATGCACATGCTTATTGCACATGGATACACACATCACATTATGAATGGATGTACATGCACTTTTGGTTGTAACATCAGTTGCACATTTGGGCCAGCATCCTAATGACATTTGCAAGAGGGCCTCTATAGAGGGCCCTTTGCACCGTCTTGGCGGCAGGGAAGGGGAGGGGCAGCCGCACGCCAGCCGCCCCATCCCTCCCCGAGGATTTTCCGACGGCGCACGCCATTACGCATGGCATGCACTGTCAGGACGTCCTCCTGGCTCAATGTCTTGATGCACTGCACTGGAAGAGACGCAGAAGAGCCATGCGGTGGCTCTTCGGCCATCCTTTTTGCCAGCTCTGAAAAGAGCGACATTTTGCCACTATTTTCTGGGCCGGCAAACGGGAGGATCGGGGCCTCTGCATGTGCTAGCAGTGGCCCCAGTCTTCTGCTTCCCAGGGCAGCTTAGGGCCGCCCATCTGTATCCTCCCTTAGTTCACATCATCATAATCTCCTTCCTTGGAGTTCTTTAAGCAGAGGCTGGATGCCCATCTGTCAATGGGGATGCTTTGATTGGGAGTCCCTGCATGGCAGGGGGGTTGGACTGGATGGCCCTTGGGGTCTCTTCCAACTCTATGATTCTATGATTCTATGATTCTATGAATCCTTCTCCTCCTCCTCTTCCTCCTAACAGAATTCCAAAATCTGAAACATTCCAAAAACCAAAACTTTTTTTCATGTGTCACTGAGATAGTGACACCTTTGCTTTCTGATGGTTCAGTTTATATGAACTTTGATTCATGCACAAAATT
This sequence comes from Phrynosoma platyrhinos, assembly GCA_020142125.1. NCBI lineage: Eukaryota > Metazoa > Chordata > Lepidosauria > Squamata > Phrynosomatidae > Phrynosoma > Phrynosoma platyrhinos. Next base: position 552,553 of record CM034701.1, read on the forward strand.
ATTTAAACAGATTGTATAAAATTACCTTCAGTCTGTGTGCATAAGGTGTATATAAAACACAAATGAATTTTGTGTTTAACTTGGGTCCCACCTCCAACATATCTCATTATGTACGTTTGTGCAGAAACAGGTATTTTGAAATCCCCCAAAATCTGAAATCTAAAACATTTGTGGTCCCAAGCATTTCAGAAGGGTCACTCAACCAGTAGTAGTATTATCCCATCTTTCACCCCCAAATTGGCTCTCAATGCTGCTTTGGAGCCACACATGTATTTTCTGGTCATTGTGGAGGTTGGCATTCCCTTCCTTTCTCTACGATGACCACCACAGTGGTCAAGGACTGACCGCCACAATCCGATGGGCCCCCAATGGCCATTCTGTTGCTGATGGAGAGCAGAGCGGGTCAGAGAGACATCTATCTCGGTCTCCATGCCCAGACACAGAACAGTGGCATCATCCACGGAGACCTATCTCTTCCTAAACGTCCCGTCCAGCAGAACTGTTTAGGGTGGTGGGGGAGCTGACTCGAGTACCTCCCACCCAGGTCCCGTTACTTAACCCGACAACGGCCTGCTGTGATGCATTTAACAACTTTTTTGCAGATAAAATCTCTCAGATAAGAGCCGACTTAGACGCCAGTGTTTTGACAGAAACAACTGACGAGGTGTCCATAGACTCCGTTAATGAAACTATTCTGGATCAAGTCGTGCCGTTGCACATGAGTTTGCATTGTACATTGTTTGTGTAGCCTGTTGCACATCTCAGGTGTCAGTTCAGCTTAGGGATGAAAATAATATTCAAGAATATTTTTTAAAAATGGTTTGGAAAAATCAACCGTGTTTCTTAAGCGTCAGGAAACCCTGACAAGGAGAACCCAAGCCAGGAGAATATCTTTCCAGTTCTGAACTTATTCTCTGTGAAAAATGAGTGTTCACATAGAAAATTCCTGCTTTTTCTAAACAGGAAATGCTGTTTTGCACAGAATAAGTCTCAAGGCACAAACAATTTTGAAAACAGTGCACCATTTTGCACTGACAAGTGCTAATAATGATTTCTTCTTGCCATGAGAGGAAGTTTACAAAGAGCTGGTCCCCTAATGTTTTGAGAATCAGCACAAGGGCTTCAGAGCATAATTCGTGCATAACTCTGATTGTGAAGATTTACCTCGGATGGTGTCTTTCGATCTTGGCCTTCTCTAGGTTTCCGTGGCCAGTGCTGCCTTGCATCAGGGCCATCTGGAGCCCTTAAATTTTTAAACGCTCTGGGCATAAGCAACAAAAGGACTCTGGTCCCTGTGGCCTGCAATAAGCCCTCTTCCAAGGAGGCTGGAAGGAGATGGAGCATGAACAGAGACTTGGAAATGTGTTAACCGTCCGAGAAGGTTATGCCAGATGTCCTGCTCCGGCCGTGGGATGGTAGCCATGGAGGAGAACCTGGGTGACTTCTTCCAGGAGGAAGGAAGGAAGGAAGGAAGGAGCCATTGAAGAGCTTTATGGGGCTCCATCCCATTTCTCTCAGGGAAGGTTTCTATCTGGAAGAGATTCAAGCTCCCTCTCGCTGGCAGCAGAGACACGGCTAATCAGAACACGGCTCCGCCATACGTCAGCGCAAACACCTTTTGTGCGAGGATAACAATGGGGATGTTTATTGCACCCATTACTCAGCCAAGGCACAGCCCCCCCCTGGAGCATCTCAGGCCAGCTGTAATCTCCCTGAAAGGCTGCAGCGGCGGCGGCGGCAGGAGATCTGTATTGATGGCAGGGAAATAAAACCAGCCCTGGGCCTGTTGGGCATGAGCTGCTTTTCTTGGGCTCAGAGCAGAGAGAGCAGTGCAAGAACGGCAGGGGGGGATGATGCTGCAGCAACAAAAGCCAATGCCATTATGTTGGCTTGCATTAACAGAAGCATAGTTTCCAAGTTGAGGGAAGTAATAGTCAGTCCCACTATATTCTGCACTGATTTGGTCTTACCTGGAGTACTGCGTTACGTCGTGGACCAGTTGGAGCGACTTCAGAGAAGGACAATGGGGATGATGAGAGGTATGGAGAACAAATCCTATGAAGAAAGGTTGAAGGAGCTGGGCATGTTCAGCCTGATGAAGAGGAGACTGAGGGGTGGCATGATTACCCTCTTTAAATATCTCTAGGGCTGCCCCAGAAGGTAGGACCAGGCCTAATGGGCTGAAGTTACAGAAGGGTAGATTTCAACAGAACATTAGAAGGAACGTCTTGACAGGGAGCTCAGTTCTGCAATGGAGCCAACTGCCCAGGGAGCTGGTGGACAGTCTTCTTCTCTGGACATCTTCAGAAAGAAGCTGGACAGCTCCCTTCTTAGGAGTGCTTTCTCTGGGGAGCCTGCACTGAGCAAGGAGCTGGACTGGATGAGCTCTGGGGGACCCTTCATTTTCTATGACTACTGTTGTTGTTGTTGTTGTGTGCCTTCAAGTCGTTTCTGGTTTACGGCAACACTATCATGGGGTTTTCCTGGCAAGATTTGTTCAGAGGAGTATTACCATTGCCTTCCCCTGAGGCTGAGAGAGTGTGATTGGCCCAAGGTCACCCATGACTGAACTGGGAACTGAACCCTGGTTCCCAGAGTCATAGTCCAATGCTCAAACCAGTACGCCATGCTGGCACCTATATTCTGCGATAGATAGATAGGTAGGTAGGTAGGTAGTCTCTCCATAACATACACACACAAAATCTCTCTAAATGCTGTGACAGGCACTCATAAACGCAACAGTCTCAAACACAGGCAGCCACACAAGTGGGCAGGATTGGAGTTGTGACATTCTGAGGGAACACAATGTCAAGGAGGAGAGAAAGGAAGGAAATTAATCTCCCGCAGCCGGCGCTGCTTTTGTCTGGAGGGCGGCAGGGTTCAAACCAAAACACTGGCCCCGGGTGTGTGTGTGTGTGTGTGTGTGTGTGTGTGTGTGTTGCTAAGTGCCTTCGGAGAGGAGAGCTATTGGTGTGATGGAGGGGGGTCCCTTGTGTAGCCCTTGCGGTGCCTTGCAGGGAGATAAAGCTTCTGGGACCAGGGTGAGGACAAAGTGGGTCTGCGGGCAGAAATTCAGGGGTCTCCACCAGATACAGCCTTTGATTTACACAAATGAGTGGTGAAGTCTCCATCTTTGGAGGCTGTTTTGAAGCAGAGACTGGATGTCCATCTGTCCATAAAACCTACCCGGATGGTTTTCAGACCTTCCACCATTTTGGTCACCCTTCTCTGGACACGCTCCAGCTTCTCAACATCCTTCTCATATGACACCCTTTCAAATATCTAAACATGGCTCCTCTATCATGTCACCCCTGAACCTTCTCTTCTCCAGGCCAGACATTCCCAGAGGTTGCCTCAGCCACTCCACAGAGCATTTGGTGCTTTCCAGACCTTCCAACATTTTGGCCACTCTGCTCTGGACACACTCCAGCTTTTCAGCCTCCTTCTTGAATTGTGGTGCCTAACACTAGACACAGTACTATTCCAGATGAGGCCTGACCAAAGCAGAATAGAATGGGACTATTGCTTCCCTCTACCTAGAAGCAGCCTATCGATGCAGCCAAGGATCATCCTGGGGAGGCAGATTGGTCTTAGCTACACCACCAATGCAGGATCTCAGCTAAAACAGGTTGGGTTTTTGGGCTAAAAGCAAGACTTTGTACAAAATTCTTGTTGTTTGCAGAAGTGAATTTTTCAAAAACGTCCCACAGTGTGAACAATCTTGCAGCAGTTGACTAAGTGCTCGAGGAGATGACTTGGGGAATAGATGAATCTAGGTGCCTTTTCTCAGGGAGGAAGAGAAAACTTGAGATTATTCTTGACATTTCCAAGAAAGAAAGAAAGAAGCATATGGTGCTGCTGGGTAAATTGAAAGAGGATCCGTGTAATGCAGTGATTCCCAAACTTTGGTCCTCCAGATGTTTTGGGCTTCAGTTCCCAGAAGTCTTAGCCACCTTGGCCAATGGCCTGGGATTGTGGTAGCTGAAGTTCATAACACCTGGAAGGGCAAAGTTTGGGAATCACTGCTATAATGCAATGGACATAAATACACTTTACACATTTAGTTGAGCAACATCACAATTCACCCACAATCCACAGAACTCCAAAAGTGCAAAGTTGTGCAGTGTGTCTGCAGTGCAGAATCTCAGTCATGTTAGGAAGGATCTAATTAGAGGAATTTATAATTAGCTCAAAATATGCAAGAGTGGGGCCCTAACAACACCCCATGGGACCAGGGACCATTATGTATACCAGAGGTCTAAGGAATCCCACAATGGATGACACTGAAACAGGCTTCTCCAATTAAAGTCTAAATATTTATTATTAACAAGGGAAAACCACACACACACACACACACACACACACACACACACAAATATGGCACACACACACACTGCACTCTTAGAAATAAAGGGGGTGAAAGTGGGAATAGCTTGAGAGGGACCAGGCTGATGGAGTTACTCACTTCCAAAGGCTTCTCCAGGATCTGCTGTGGATGTTGATGATGATGATGATGATGCATGGCCGCCGAAATGGGGGAAAGGATGGCTGAAGGAGCTATGATCAGAGCACAGACCGACGTGGAGTCAGCATGCACTCTCAAGATAGCACACGGAGCCTACAAATCTAAGGATTCTTATAGGAAATTTCTACCTTCTGGCTATTGACTAGTTTGAGTCAGTTTTTCCTCATCCAGTCCATTACCGCTACAAGACAGTGACTGAGGAGAGAGATACCATCTGTCATCATGACTGATGACCAAGACATGGAGAAACATATTTGGTTTTTGGTATCTTGGTCTTTCCCTTTTGGCAACTCCCAAACCTGTCTGGTAGGGAGTTTTCCATCTGTCCTGGGCAGATCTCTGGGTGCCTACATGACCTGCTATCTAAGGGATTATGGCCGACATCCCTCAGAGGTCAGTCTGGGGTCATAGATGGAACTCCACACGTGTCCAAAAAAAATCACATATGCTAACAGTCAGTTAAGTCTCCATTATCTCCAAAATGCAGCCCACTATTTTAAAGCAAGTTTGGGGCCTGAGACCAGCAGCATCAGCTTTGTGTAGCAATCAAACTGTGAACATATTGCAACAAAAACTGTCTTTCAATGGGCAGGAGAACTGGAGGGGACTGCTGGCAGGATGAGGTCCTTCCTTTCCTGGTGAATCACGGAAGAAAACATTTTCCTCTCTGGGCCCGATGCCCAAAAACAGCACCCAATATTCTCCAAGAAGTGTGTATGTATGTATGTGTGTGTTCCAGAAAAAGAAGTGTACATTTTCCATCCATTAAAAAAACTTCATTTTTTTTTTTTTTTTGAGGAGTTGTTGTTATTTTGGTCTCAGGAAACAAAACTTCGCAGTTGCCTGAGGCAATGAAGGCTTCAAGACTGTGAATGAAATGTCACTTTTTGACAGGTGCATGGAAGGTATGAGATATATCTTGGCCCAGACTATAAATGCAAGAGCAGAGTGATTAGAAAGTGGATGGAGAGGAGATAACCCTAATCCCCATGGACCCCTTCGGCCCCCCACCACAGAAGGCAATGCACTTTGAACAACCCCAAGGAAGATACCTGGCCCAGGTTTAGCCTGGAGAAGAGAAGGTTAAGGGGTGACATGATGGCCATGGTTAAGTATTTGAAGGGATGTCATGTTGAGGAGGGAGGAAGCTTGTTTTCTGCTGCTCCAGAGAATAGGACACAATGGAGCAATGGATGCAAGTAAAAAGATTCCACCTCGACATTAGGAAGAACCTCCTGATGGGAAGAGATGTTGAACCATAGAAGATGCTCCCTTGGAGGTCGGTGGAGGATTTTAAGCAGAGGCCGGATGGCCATTTGTCACAGGGAGGACTTGGATGGTGTCTTCCTGCATGGCAGAATGGACTCTTGGATGGCCTCCAGGGGTATATTTCAAATCTGTGATTCTATGAAATGTTTGAAGGGGTGTCCTCTTGAGGATGCAGCAAGCTTGTTTTCTGCTGCTCCAGAGAATAGGAAATATGGAGCAATGGATGTAAGCTCCAGGAAAAGAGGTTCCACCTCAACATACGGAGGAAATTCCTGACAGTAAGGGAGGTTCGACAGTGGAACACACTCCCTCAATGGAGTGTCCTTCCTTGGAGGTCTTTAAGCAGAGGCTGGATGGCCTTTGGTCCCTGGGAGGACTTTGATGGTCTCTTCCTGCATGGCAGAAAGGGATCGGACTGGGTGGCCCTTCTTGGGGTCCCTATGATTCTATGATGCCATACTGAGGATGGAGTAAACTTATTTTCTGCTGCTCCAGAGGATGGGACACAAGACAATATTTGCAAACTACGGGAAAAGAAATTCTACCTAAACGTTAGGAAGAACTTGATAGTAGGAGCTGTTTGATCTCCTTCTTTGGAGGCTGTTTTTAAACAGAGGCTGGGTGGCCATCTGACACAGGGAGGGCTTTGATTGTGAGCTCCTGCATGGCAGAAGAAAGGGGTTGGACTGGATGGCCCTTCTTGGAGGTCTCTTCCAACTCTAGGATTCTACATTTTTAAACAGGATTTGAATGGCCTTTGTGCATTGGCCTTCTACATTTCCATGAAGCTAAGAATCGCCTGATGGCAACAATGGTTGAACAGTACAGCAAGCTCCCTCTTAAGATGGTGGACTTTCCATTTTTGGGGCTCTTTATGCAGAGGCTGGATGGTGGTCTTGGGGGAGTGCTGGAGTTGTGCTTTCTTGTATGGCCAAATGGAGTTGATGGCCCTTCAAGGTCTAGGTTTCCATGGCTCTCTGAGTCCTTGCAGACCAAGGTCCAAAGGACACTGCAGAAATAAATAACCCAGTTTGAGACTGCTTTGACTGCCCTGGCTTAGTGCTAGGGAATCCTGGGAATTGTAGTTTATGGTGGCACCAGAGCTCTTTGACAGAGAAGGCTCAAATGTCTGACAAAACTACAGTCTAGCACTGAGCCAGGGCAGTTAAAGCCATCTCAAACTGGGTTATTTCTGCCGAGTCTTTTGGACCCTTGAAGTCCCTCGAAGATCCTGGCCAGCTTTCAGCAGCCTGCTTGGGTTTCCATGCTCAGCAGTTTCCATTATTGTAAGATGTCCAAAAAAGAAAGAAAGAAAGAAAAGAAAAGAAAGGGGGGGGGGAGGAGAGAGAGAGAGAGGCTTTGCCGAATCTGCCTGAAAACTTCCAGGGGCGTCTTTGATGTCTGCCTGCCATTAATTGTACATGCTCTTAACTATTTCATGGTGATTTGGCATTCCCATTCATTTCTTAATTGGACATCTGTTCTCCCTGTAAATCTGATTTCTGACTTGATAGAACTGTTGCCCTCTTCAGAGACAGCAGATCTATTTCTGCTCTCCTTTTCTCACTTCATTTTGTAGAAAAAGGAGAAAATGAAAATGGGGGAAGAAGAAGAAGAAGCCTTTCCCTTTAATTTGTCCAGCCTTCGGCTTGTTATCTTGCAAGCCTACTAGGAGCAGGGCTTCTTTCTTCTTTATTTTATTTTATTCTATTTTATTTTTCCTCTCTCTCTCTCTCTCTCTTTTTTTTTCTTTAAGGAAAGAAGCATCCGGATACCTCAGGTAGAGAAGATAACAAAGATTGCCTTGGCCAGCGCCTTTCAAAAATCAACAAATATATCTTGGCTCCAGCTTTTGCAGGTCAGAATAAAGCATTGTCAGATGCGAGTTCAGACTATATAGATTGCAATCGCCAGGTAATGCAGAAAGATTTCTGGAGCATCCAAGGGTAGGCTTGCTGGATCCCCAAACAGTAAATAAAAATAAAAATGTGTCCTATTTTATTTTATATGGTTTTCTTTTTTTTAAATACATGCATCCCTTGAAAAAGCAAACGGCCACACGCAAAGGACATTAGGATCATCGCTCAAAACCATACCTATGATGTATGCAATAAAATGCAATGAAACCATTAGCCTTGGAGAAGCATTTTACTTCGTTTTTGTTCCTCTCTATTGCAGGAAGAGAGGGATGAGTCTGTCTCCAGCTGGTGCCTCATTCAAATATGCCCCTTGCATGTTAATTTGTGATACACAAAACAACAACCCAAATTCCCCATGACAATTTAAACTGGGATTATTATAAAATGCATATTTGAAACACATTACCTTTACAGATAAGGCACTTCTAAAGATACGTTTCCCAAAAACAAGCACTATGCAGATAGATATTTTAACGTGTTTATTGAAGGGAGGATTCAAATGTGTGTGTCTTTCTGCATGCCTATTTGCCACATAAATCCTCACCATGCAACCTCCTGAAGCCATGCAAAGAGTGATGCCTCCTCGTAAAAGGCACCCATCATCCCCACCTCTGGTTTCTTTCTGCCCATAGAGAGCGGGGTTGGAGGGGGTTCATCTCAGACTTATTTGAAGGGAAGCATCTTCTATGATGATGATGATGATGATGATGATGATGCAAGTATCCTAAAAGCACCAGACCCCATATGATCTTGGAAGCTAAGCAGGGTTGGCCCTGGTTAGCCCTTCAATGGGAGACCACCAAGGAATCCCAGGGGCTGTAGGCTACGTTTCAGAGGAAAGAAAGCATTTTATGCGCAGGATGGTTTATAATGTGTTCTGCTCCTGCTGATTTTTCTGACTGGCCCAGTCTGCAGCGTCTCTCATGTTCCTTGATTCGTGTTTGGACACTGCGTTTGGTGGCCCCTAGCAGAACACATCATAAACCATCCTGGGCATAAAACGCTGTTTGAAAACACTGAAATTCTGGACCATGCCAACAACTATCAGGTCAGAATGCACAGGGAAGCCATCGAAATCCACAAACACCTGGATAACTTCAACAGGAAAGAAGAAACCCTTAAAGTAAACAAGATATGGCTACCAGTCCTACAAAATAAGAAAATCTGTACTCAACAAATGCAAATGGAAAACCAACCAGGGTCAGGGGCTTTCCCAGCAGACAACAGCAGACAATCTCCTTGATTACATATCTTCCCACCCTGGAGACATGCCATTAACAACAGAACAGTACCTATTCAACACAGAACAACACACAGTTTACATGGGAATCACCCCTCCCTGGGTCTCACAGTATAGATATATCCCCACTCTCTTCCATTCCAGCATTCTCTGAAGATGCCAGCCACAGATGCTGGCGAACGTTAGAAAGAAACTCTTCTAGAACATGGCCACACAGTCCAAAAAACCCACAAAAAACTATGGATGCTGGCCATGAAAGCCTATGACTTCACCTCTGAATACCGTTATTGTAAAAGTTGGCAGATTGCACCTTAAACCCCTCTTCCACTTCATGAATGACACCATTTGTGTTGTCAAATCGGTGACCCAGCAATGGATTTTTTTTCATTTTTGGGAAAAGAAAAAGTCACTTGGGGATGATGACACTGACAAAATTTCATCAATGTACCATAATAACTTCTGGATGATAATTATTACTTTACGATACTCCCTCATACTTCTCCATCTTACACTTTAGTCGCTTCTGGCACAACCTGTAACAAAAATAAAGGAGCCGATGAGCTGATTTTCTCAACATCATGCACTTAGGGACCAATGGCAACACTGACAAAATTTCATCAATATACCATAATAACTTCTGGGTGATAAGATATCTCCTCATAAGGCACAATCTGCAGACTTCTACAATAATGGTATTCGGAGGATCAAGAAACACTGGGAAAAATGTGCAAATCTGGAGGATGACTACATAGAGATCAGTTAACAACTACAAATCAAAACAAACTTTCTGTCAATTTTTTTAAAGGTGATAATTAAAATATTACGATATTCCCTCATATGACCTCAGTTGTGGCAGCCCAATCTCCAGCTTGGAGATGCTCTGGGAGATGTTTCGGATCAGGGCCTCCATAGTTTTTGGAGTGTTCCTCCTCCCCCCCCCACCTTCTACAATGGTCCCAATCCAAAGCAGCACCTGCCCCTCCCTTAGTGCAAGGAGACTGAAGCTGCATCCGCACTGCAGAAATAATCCAGTTTGACACCACTTTAACTGCCATGGTCCAGTGCTAGGGAATTGTGGGAACTGTAGTTCATTGTGGCCCCAGAGCTCTCTGATATAGAAGGTTCATTGTTTCACAAAACTACAGTTCCCAGAATTCCCTAGCATTGAGCCAGGGCAGTTCAAGCAGTCTCAAACTGGATTATTTCTGCAGTGTGTTTGGGACCTGAGTTGCAGCTCTCCCACATAACAACAACAAGGCCTCCTCCTATGGACTTTGCAAGAGTGGAAGAACTTCTGATCTGGATTGGGTCATGTTGATTCCTGGGACTGGTTTCCCAAAGAGAGGCTGGATTTCCAAAGAATTTCAAAGGAGAGCCAACTTTTCATTATCTGGGTTTCCAGCAAGCCCCGAAGTCTCTCCGTAGCAAGAGAGAAAAGGATATAATAATTACATTTCGGGGGTGTGTGATGGTTCTTTTGAAATTGCTAACAGCCTCATTGCTCGGTTCAGTCAATTAGACGAGAACTCACAGCAGGAAATATAATTATTTTAATTATTCCGAATTTGAAACTCAATGTGTGCAGAATTGAATAATGTATTCTTATTCTGTGCAGGCATCAGGGAATAAGTACTTTCTGCAGAGGAAATGGGAAAGTCAGAAACATCCATCTTAGGGGACCCACAGCAAACCATTTGGGGCTGTTGTCCCCACGCCCGGCCGGCCGCCCGCCATTGTCCTGCTGTTGGCGAATGGATCAGAAAGTGTCTGGCAAGTCGGATATCGCTTCGACCACAGACATTCAGAAATGCAGTTCTTTCACAATGCCACCATGGCTTCCTCCCTCCTCCTTTGTCTTTGCTGCTCTGGAAATAATCAGACGGACTCTTATCGGGACTTCCAGAACCAGGAAGAAAGGAGAGAGAATGAGCAAAGGGAGAAGACGCTCCATGGCTTCCTCCTCCAACATTTTATCACTCTGGCTTTTGCAAACATCTGCCCCAAAAAGCAACCACTGTGTTGCAGACAAGGCCCCATAAGCCATGCTGCCCATTCCAGGTGCCTCTTCAAAGAGGCGTCAGGCGGAGGTTATGGTGGAGCCGCTCTGCAGAGGAAGCATGCTCCACACCTGCACTTTGTTAGGACAAGTGGGCCAGACATCCTTGAGCACGTCTCACCCACTTCTTACGTGATTCTGGAGTCCATTTATTTGAGGCTTCAGTGGATCTCAAACTGGCTTCTTGAGGAACATCAGCCAGACCTTCAGTCTAGGATAGCCCTCTCTCCCTTTTGGCCACCATCCCAGTGAGGCCTAGAATTTATTATTTGTTAGCAAGCTGCCCTTGTGATCTCTCTGCATCAAAAGGTTGTGCAGGAATCTATCAGACTGTTACTCTCCACCTGTCCTGGCTGGCCAATCAGTCAGAATCCATGTCTGACCAGGGCAGTATGCAGCGTTAGGAAATTATGAAAAACTGTAGTTCACCAACACGGAGCATGTCCAGAGGAGGGCAACCAAAATGGTGAAAGGTCTGGAAACTGCCAAGCCCTTTCAGGAATGGCTGAGGGATCTGGGGATGCCTGGAAAAGAGAAAGCTAAGGGATCATAGAATCATAGAATCATAGAGTTGGAAGAGACCACAAG
>CM034701.1:570819-587074 GCA_020142125.1 Phrynosoma platyrhinos
AGTATTTCTCTAAGTTTAGTAAAAATAGAGTGGGGCTATCACTCCCCTTGACCTAGGGACTACACTGCTATTGATGTAGCTTGGGATCATAGTGGCTCTCTTCCTTCCCACTTGTTTGTGGATGTTTGGGGCCCCTTTTCTCCACTGGAAGTCCAACTGAGCTGGCAGGGGCACGGCTGTGCATGGCATAAATCAGCTTCATTTTCTGAAGCCAAACTCTTCAGAAGAGGAGGGGGGGGAATGACAACCTCCCTGACAAACCAGTGAGTTGTCATGCCACAGGCACATGCCATGAGTGCATACTTATTTCAGCCAGTTTAACAAAAAACAATATGGCAATACCAGCAAATATTTGGCCAGAATCCTTCAGATGTCATACACACAAGCTCCCTTACAATTGCAGTTGACTTTATTTGAATGCAACACAATGGATGCATTCAGTTTGTGGAGTTCGACAATGCAAGCACTGTGCATGCAGTTCCTCATTCTTGAATGGTGCATAACTCAGTGCCTTCCGTATCCCACTGGATTCCCTGGGAATGCAGAAACAGCCACTGCACTTTCCCCATCATTTCCCATTTTACAATGGCACAATAAGCAGGCACCATAGCGGATGCACAATTAATTCCATAGTGTCGGTATTCGGCAGAAGGGCAGTGTTGAGCAGCCCAGACTTCACAATATGAGTGTACATTTACACTACGCAAATACAATGTGGGATTTCAGCCATTCCTTTTCCTCTGTTTATTGCAGCTGAGCAGCCTGATGGGTCTGAAGTGGGAATCATGGGAGTGAAACAGGAGGGGTTTCTTAAACCCTGAGAAAATGGTAGGGCAGCTTTTCAAATGGATAAATGAATATGCAGGTGTTGGCAAGAAAGCTGTGGCTCCTTTGAGCTTTTAAAACCTTGATTCATATGAGTAAAACCAACCCAGAAGCCGACCAGTGATGTTCTTGCAGACTATGGCTCATAGATCTTCTCTTCTCTTCTCTTCTCTTCTCTTCTCTTCTCTTCTCTTCTCTTCTCTTCTCTTCTCTTCTCTTCTCCCTTCCTGAAAAATGACCATCACAAGGCATGTCCTCATCAGAACTATGGTGCCCTTGGGTTGCTGATGTCAAAAGCCCACCGATAAATCACAATAAGCTTCATGGCACTGATACACACATAAACATTGTGCCATTGCCCCCCTGGCTCTGAATCACTCTGGTCTTCCTTGGCCATATCTTCCAAGGAAGAAGGCGAATAAGTTGGTAGGAAACTAAAGAGGAAAAATTCTGGCTGGAAATGGGGCTTCTCTTGCAAGGAATGGGGCAAGGGTTTGAAGTGACACAATGTCCTCCCTACCCAGAAGCTCCTTTTCTCTTCCGATGAGGACGAAAACAGAGATTGTGTGTGTGAAGAGCATGACTGGATACCCACCTGCTTCCATTTTCTTTATCTTCTTCACACCAGTACCTCATAGCGGTTGGAGAGACAAAAAGAGTATATACGTAGTAAAAGCATGGTCACAGTAGAAGTAGTATGCTCTCAAGTCATTTCCAACTCATGGTGACCCTAAGGTGAACCTATTGTTTGTTTGTTTTTTCCTTGGCTGGGCACCTATGGCTGAGTAGGAATTTGTACCCTGGTCTCCAGGATTTCTCATCCAACGCTCAAACCACTGCACCACATTGGTTCTTAGTATGGAATTTGCAGCCACAAATTGTTAGGATGGCAGCTTCAGAGGGGATTGGACAAAATCATGGAGGATAAGATAGCTGGAACCCTCTTGGCGATGAACACTTGCATAGTCCGAAGGGGTACACAAATGTTGCATATGGAGATATCTAAACAAGGTTCCTCTCAGGATGCTCAGTGCTTACCAGAAGGTGTCTGGGTGCATTTCCACCCCCAAAATGGAGCACCAAGGAAACTGTCTAGCTAGCACAGCCCTCCCAAATCTCCCTCTTGGGTCTCCAGTGACAGAAGCAGGCCAATGCAATTTTTCATGTCCAGTTCTGGGCACCACAGTTGAGAAGTACGTTGAGAAGCTGGAGCGTGTCCAGAGGAGGGAATGGACAAAATGGTGAAATGCCTGGAAACCACCAAGCCCTCTGAGGAGCATCACAGGGAGCTGGGTATGTTTGGAACAGAAAAAGGTTAAGGAGTGACATGATGACCCTGTTTAAATATATGAAGGGATGCCATATTGAGGAGGGAGCAAGCTTGTTTTCTGCTGCTCCAGAGAATAAGACTTTGAGCAATAGGTTCAAACTAGAGGAAAAGAGATTCCACCTCAATACTAAGAGGAACCTCCTTAACAGTGAGAGCTGTTTGACAATGGAACATCCTCCCTTGGAATGTGGTATTTTCAATATAATAATATTGAAATAATATTTAATCAGCTAGAGCCTCCTTCTTTTAAACAGAGGCTGGATAGCCATCTGTCTCAGGTGCTTTGATGGTGTCTTCCTGCATGGCAGAATGGGGTTAGACAGGATGGCTTTTAGGGTCTCTTCCAGCTCTAGGATTCTATGATGCTATGACTTCCTGGGAAAGATGAGTGCAAAGCCATTTGTGAACCTTCATTGTGCTGTTCAGTGCATTATTTGAATTATTTGTAGGAATGGCTATAAGCATGTTTTCCCACCTTGTGGACAAAGGTTACAAGTTACGAGGCTCATCTGCAGCTCTTCAGGTCAGGGGCTACTCAGGGCAGATCCATGCCAGTGGTGGCCCATGGTCCGAGCGGTGGGGCCCTGCCCAACCTCCTTGGACCAAAGTCCACCAGCACCCATTCCATACGATGGGCCTTTCATATTAACTCTGGCCTTGGGGTGGGAGATGGCTTGGCGTTGAAGAGAGGCACACATTTTTGCGCATCTCTGGAGAGATCAGTGAGGCTCCCTTTCTGTGACTGGCGTGTCTATAATGAGGGTTTTTCTTTGCATGTGTTTTTGCTATAATCTGCCTGTCAGTTTCATGTAAAACCATCCAAGATAACTGCTGCCAATTCTCCCCTTTGTCTGACAGGAATCTGTGACCTATTTAGAAACAAGCCTGGGCACAAAAGCCTGACGCGCCGAGGAGAAGGAGATCAGCGTCAGTGCTCACCTTGTTCCTGGAGTGACATTATATTTTGACAACTGAGCAGCCCTTTGGCGTGTGAAGCTGGGATTATGCAGACGGGAGTGGGGCAAAGTGCCAGCAGTGCCAGGGCTCAGGAAGTCTGGGGATGATGGGGCCAGGAGTCGCAGGGGCTGGTGAGCCTCTTCTGACCACCGGGCTCTTTATTCACCAAGGCATCTGTCCAGCAGCATCACTAGGGTCTGTGTCACCTGGAGTGGTAACTCATGGTCTCACCCTTCACCTCCCACTGACCTCCTGCCAGAACACACCATAATGAATCCTTAGAAATATTCTTTTTTACTAATGTTACCCATAAATCATAATTCCCATATATCATTGAATGTAATGGTAACAGCTGTGACATAAACAACGAGCAACATATATTTAAATTACAATATAATCCGCACAGAATAAATGTATTTATATACACACAGTTTCATCTGGTTAAAGTGAAAATTTGATTAAAAGTGATGTTTTTTTTTTAAAATAAAAATTAAAAAATAATTAAAAATAAGAATTTTGATTTTGAAATTTGATTTTTAAAAAACAAAAACAAAAACAAATCCTGGGGCCTCTCCTTTCTCCTCTCGCTGACCTTCACCCCACTCCCATCATATTTTCAGCACTTTGCCACAGATGTTTGGGGAGCAGTGGGTGCCACATAGCGTGGTCCACACCCATTGCACCCCCCTACTGACGCCACTGATCTGTCCAACTCTATGATCATATGATTCTATAATTCTATGAAAGCATTCAAATGCAAGTAGATAAATAGGTACCACTTTGGTGGGAAGGTAACAGCCTTCTGTGCAATCATGCTGGCCCTAAGACCACAGAGTAGTCTTTGACAACACTGGCTCTTTGGCTTAGAAATGGAGATGAGCACCAGCCCCTATGGTCAGACACAAAGCCTTGGTATGCAGAAGAGCTTAGGAGGATGAAGCGGGTTGGACACCTATACATACAGAAGAATGGGGAAAGATATGGAAATTTAAAATAAAGCATACTTTGAATTTTAATATGAAAGAAAATGTCTATAAGTTACAATTCAGATGATATCTCACTCCAGTGAAATTAGCAAAATTCAAAAAAGATAATAACACCAAATGCTGGAAATGCCAGAATATAAAGGTACATTCTATCATATGTGGTGGCTTTGTCCAGTAGCCAAACGATATTAGGATAGAATCCATAGGGAAATTCAGGAAATTCTTCAAATAGAATTTGCAAAAGATCCAAAATTATATCTATTGGGAATAACCAGAGAAGGTCTTGAAAAAAGATATGGAAAAATAATCTTCTACAGTTGACAGTGGCAAGAATAACCTATGACACAACCTGGAAGGAGAATAAGCCACCAAAGATAATAGAATGGTACTGGAGACTTTTAGATTATATCAAAATGGATAAATTAACTTATATGCTTAGAAACAAAGGTAATGACAAATTTAACAAAGAATGGACTATAATAATAGAAAAGATCCAAATCACTATACAAAATTTAGTATAATGTTAATAAGAAAGTGGTACTCCAGACAAATTAAAGATATTTAGAAAAAAATATAATCAAGATAAAAATTAAATATTTAAATCTATATAGATATTATATATTATATACAAGTATATATTTTTCTTCTTTGTGGTCTCTGCGAATCACACAAATGGGTTTTATCTGCACATGCTCAGCCAGCTTGGAACCTTCTGGAATCACTAGGCAGAAGTTGGATTACAACTTTTTGGCAATAGCTCCGCACACCTCTATATATGCCCCGCGTTCCCACTCGCTCCTCAGTTCCTTTTGTCCGCTGCTTTTGCAGCTAGCAAGGAATCTCGCTATTAGGCAGCTGAGAGATGAGTTTTTAATTTGTTACTTCTGATTCCTACGCTATTGAGGATGTTTTTAATTTATTTTATTGTTGTATTTTTAATTGGTCTTTAGTTTAATTCTGTTTTAAGGGGATGGGAGGGTGGGATTTTGGGATGAGGGAATGCTTTTAATTCTGTTCTGTTTTTAAATTTACTGTACCCCACCCCGATTGCCGCGCAGAGGGGAGGGCTATAAATAAAAATTTATTATTATTATTACTCGTTTAATGGTTTTGACCACGTTTATTGGACTTGACTATTCTACTGGATTGCGACTTTATTCTGTTTATTGGACTATTCACCGCTACAACCGTTTTGACTTGGCCTTTTAATGACTTCGACTTCGCTTCACGTTTTGGATTTGATGACCATGGCATTTTTCAAACATTCATCTCTTGCAATTCTAAATTTTCAACTTCAGATCAATATGAGGAATGTGTCTTTTGCCTTGGAGACACCCACAATCCAAAAACCTGTAAGCTGTGCAGGAAGATGACCTCTCAAGTGCTGAAGAATAGAATGGTCAGGCTGAGGGTGGCTTTGTGGGAAAAGGCCTTGCAAGCTGAGGAACCATCTACGGCCTTGGCTTCGATAGCCATTTCTAAACCTTCCTCAGACCCCCCTCAAAGGGGAAGGTCCAAGGAGAGATCTAAGAGATCATCCAGGCGCGGAGAGAGTGTGAGCCCTGAGCAAAGGGTTGGGAAAATGTCTTCCAAGCATAAGCACTTGGAGACCATTGAGGAGTCTTCTCTGTCTTCCAAGACCCGTTCTGTGTCCCCTGCTCGTTCCCTTTAAGGGGAGCAGTCCACACCTCCCAGAAAGCACTCAAGATCTGGGGGAAAATCCAAAACTCTGCTGTCGTCCCATTCTGCTCCTCCACCATCCGTAGCGCCTGTTCCGACTCCTACCGGCCCATCGGGTTCGAAACCCTCCACTCCGATGGTCTGTGTTGATACTGAATCCGAGGCCGAAATGCAACAACCTCCGGCCGTGACTCCACGCTCTGTACCGCCTCCTGTTACTTCTCCGTCTCTGGCCCGTAGAAGCTCCGGGTTCGACGACAGACCATCTCCTCATTCTGACACTGGACAGAGACAGTACCAACCCATGACCGAACCGACCTTGGATCTGTGGATCCTGAAAAATCCTCAACTTGTGTACCGTGAGGCCTCCAACAGCTATCTCTTGCCTGTTCAACCAGATCAGCTACACTACATGGAAGAACAGAGATGTCAGCTCCTTCCTGCTATACAGCAGCCCCTCGCTTCTCCAGTGCCATCACTTCCAGTCCTTCCTGCTACTCAGCAGCCCCCTTCCTCTTCGGTTCTGATGCACCATTCCGATTTGCTTTCCTCTTCATCATCTGGACCCTCCAGGTGCCGTCATCACTCTTGGGCTCACCGAAAACGAAGGGATGCATCTTCCTTGCTTTCTCCACCCCAAAAACACTGTTCTGTTCATCGCCTTTCTCCCTCAACTAAACGTCATTGCTCCTCATCTCCTACTCGTTCATCTACAACTAGACACCAATGGTCAAGAGGTGAGCACAAAAATCCCCGTTGCCCCTTGTCTCCTGAATCCATTGCATCATATCAATCCTTCTCTCCAGCCCCGGAGGATAACTCTGAAGTGGATCTTGACTGGTCTCCCAGCCAGGCCCAACTGCCTCTGAATACACAGTCCTCTTCTCCATCTGATGATGTTCATGCCTTCACAGATCAGGTCCTCTGAATGGCACGTGCTTTAGATCTGAAAATTACCCAGCCCGAAGAGGAAGAAGCTTCTGACCAGCTGGAGAAGCGAGCTCAAAGCAGGGTCATAGATAGACCAGCTATCCCCTACATGCCGTCTCTCGCCAAGATTTTGAAGAGATCTTGGGAGGTGCCAACTTCTACCTCGACCACATTGAGATGCATGGACAACTTGTACTGCATTGCTGACCCTAAACCAAACTGGATGATAGATCACCCTCACCAGAATTCATACAGAATTTGAACCGATGGCTACCACTGACATGAGACTCTTGACATGGAAAACGGCGTTCCTAGTGGCCTTGACTTCAGCTCTCTGGGCCGGTGAGCTATGTGCCTTAAGAATGGACCAACCCTATCTCCGGTTCCACAGGTGGTCCTCCGTACCGACATCACCTTTCTGCCAAAGGTAGTCCCTGCCTTCCACATCAATCAAGACATTGTGCTGCCCACCCTGGCCCTGAACCCGACCACTGAGGTTCAGCAAAGACTGCACACACTGGACGTTTGTAGAGCCTTGGCTTTCTACTTGGAGCGTACCTCGGGCTCAAGATGCTCGGAAAGACCCTTTGTGTGCTATTCTGAGCACAAGAAAGGACTGCCTGTCACTCCTCAAAGATTATTGAAATGGGTGACCTCCACCATTCACTTGTGTTATGAACTGGCAGGCAAGACTCCACCAGGCTGGGGGTGTGCACACTCCACAAGGGCGGTAGCATCATCTTCTGCTTTCCTGTTTGGTGTCCCCTTAGAGGACGTATGTAAGGCAGCTGTCTGGTCCCAACCAATGACTTTTATTAAGCACTACAGATTGGACACTTGAGCCATACAAGATGCTGCCTTTGGGAGAGCAGTATTATTATCAGGACTGCACTGAGTTTATTTGTACAAATGTGTTTGCACTAATAAGTTAATATTATGTTTACACAAGCCTGAATGCTTTGATTACCTGAATTATAATTCAAAGGTTTATTGATATGTTTCCACGGGATAGTGCCTTATTTCTTGCTTGATACTTGAAATTTTTGCAAGTTATTGCTCTTTCCATGCCATTCTTGGTACTAAATACATTCTGATGGGTTACATTTCAATTCCTGATGCACTTGAAAGTTATGTATATGAATACTTTGATATGTCTATCTTTGGCCTGGTTAATGTTTGTGCCAATAAACGTTCTTGTTTGCACCTGCAAGCCTTGTGTCAGGACACTCCCTCCTCCATTGACTTTAGCTTGCTAGTCTGAGTAACCCATTTGTGTGCATTCACAGAGACCATGAAGAAGAAGGACAGGTTGCTTACCTGTAACAGTATTTCTTCAAGTGGTCACCTGCGAATTCACACAAATCCTGCCCAACCTCCTCTCAGTCATGTCCTGCTCTATTTGATAACCTTGCTGTTGCTTTGTAAGCAGCGTACTTGGAACTGAGGATTGAGCGGGAACGTGAGGGCCTATATAGAGGTGGACGGAGCTACCACCAAAAAGTTGCAATCCAACTTCTGCCTAGTGATTCCAGAAGGTTCCGAGATGGCTGCGCATGCGCAGATAAAACCCATTTGTGTGAATTCGCAGATGACCGCTCGAAGAAATACTGTTACAGGTATGCAACCTGTCCTTATTATTATATATAAAATATATATTATATATATACAAATACAACAAAGAGTCAAAATTAATCAAAGTAATGAGATGGTTAATAAATTTAGAGAAAAGTGCAAAGTGGAAACATAGAAAAATGATGTAATATTTGGGATATAGGCTATGGGAAGTTTTTTTATTCAAGATAAAGAAAGAACTTTAGAAATGAAGAATGGAAGAACTCTATGTCTTGTATCCAAGGATATGCAATAATGGTCACTTTTCTTTTTATTATTATTTTTTTATTTTTTAAATAAAGATTAATTTAAAAAAGAAAAGAAAACTATCACAATGATTTTTGCTTCCTGTGAGATGGCCAATAAGTGCATCACTACAAAGTGTATTTTGAATGTTGTGTGTTTGAGCACATCCATACGCCTCCTGCTCCACTATTAGGATTTTGAGGTCAGAAGCATTGGGTTCAAAGCCAGAGGAATGCCCTATCTTGATGGCATCACATGTGATGCATTGAGCACAGTTGCTCAGGGCATATAAATGATAAACACTAAGCCTAGCAAATGCCTGAGATGTACACCAAGGAGATGGGAATGTATAGAAGTGTACTTGCTATTGCTATATACAATGCCCAATTTGCATATGCAGGAACTCACAACTAAAGCATCCCTGCGAAGTTGTTGTTGTTGTGTGCCTTCAAATAGTTTCTGAATTATGGAGACCTAAGGTGACCCTATCATGGGTTTTTCTTGGCATGTTTCTTCAAAGGACATTTGCCATGCCCTTCCTCTGAGGTTGAGAGAGTGTGAGTTGCCCAAGGTAACCCATGGGTTTACATAGCTGAGCAGGGATGCACTAACAAGCACTACTGTCTGGGAATGCTGCCAGCACACACACAAACACAGCTGATAAGAGCGGCTCAACAAAACAGGCCGAGCTGCCAGCAGACAGTCTCCAAATAATAGACCTGCCCTCCGTCCGAATAGAAGAAGCCACAAGTCAGTCCAGGTTCAGGATTCCAGAGGTCAACAACTATCAGTTCGGTCTGAGGTCAAGATGCCAGAGGGTTGGTCAATGAGTCCGTTCCAAGGTTGTAGGTTGAAAAGCAGTCCAAGGGCTTGAGAGCAAGGTATCAAGGGACAAGGTCTAGGGGAGCCAGACCAGCAGTGTTCACTAAATGGAAAGCTTAATAATCTCTGACAAGGGAACTCAGCGTCTCCCACGTGTCTTAAATCACAGAGCCACTCCCTTATCACAGCTGCTGAGTGATGGATGAGCGTTTCTCAGCGAGCCTTCTGGAATGCCAAAGGCACACCCTTTCAGCTCTCCTCTGGCTGAAGGTAGGGATTCCCATGTCCTGCTGCTCTATGTCTCCCAAGCCTGAGATCTCTGCTGGGGCAAGGCTGGGCTGCTGAGCCTCAGAATCCCCTGAAGGAAACTCCACACAGCTAGGGCCAGGCTGAGTCAACTCTGCAGGGGCTGGGAGAGCAGAGCTGGGACCCAGCAGGGCAGAATTGGGCCCTGTCACAGCCTCAAGATCCCCCTGCACTCGAGGGGCCAAGACCTCCTCCTCATCCTCTGAGTCCTCCTCGTGGCTGACCATGACAACTACCACCATTTGTTAGTGGATACTTTTGTTTGTAGTTGTCTGGGTACAACTTCATATCCAGGGAAGGCCCTAGGGTCATCTGATAGTCTATTCCAGCTAGGATGAAGTGTGTTGCTCTGGAGGGCCTGATCCACTCAGGTCGATGCCAAGGTAGCTTCCAGGGTGCCTTGGACTAAAAAGAAGTCATTAATGTTACAAAACACAGCTTTGTGACTTACAAGTAGATAGAAATAAAGATAGAAATAAAAGCAAATGATATCCCTTGAGCTGAAGGCAGACAGAGAACGAATGTGTCTGAAATGCTTTTTGCTTGGTTTGAAATGACACATTGCAATTTGAGGGTGAGCGAGACAGACAGAGATTGATTTATGGATCAAACAAAGGTAAAGAAC
Organism: Phrynosoma platyrhinos; assembly: GCA_020142125.1. NCBI lineage: Eukaryota > Metazoa > Chordata > Lepidosauria > Squamata > Phrynosomatidae > Phrynosoma > Phrynosoma platyrhinos. Next base: position 581,138 of record CM034701.1, read on the forward strand.
AAATTACAAAGCCCCAACAAGTGCACTTAACTGTAGGTGAGATCCTTTACCTGCATCTGGTGCAGTGTAGTTAAGTGGTGGTTGTGTTAACACCTCCTTTCTGCTAGACACCAATAATATGCAACCAGCTGCACATCTGCAAATCCAGCTGCTGTTTCCACAGTCCCTTTGAATCAAGGGACACACTGGATTCACTGGTGAGTTCTCCACCATCCAACAAATTCACAAGGGTGTGTGAGAAATGGATACACTTGCTGAACTCTACTAATGCAAAAGAAGTTTAAACTCATGTGTAAGGAAACTTTTTATACATTTGTGTAAAATACCAACAAGGTGCCAGCCTAGAGTCTGGAGATCTCCAGTGTAAACTCTGCTCTTGAGCCCACTGGAGCTCCTAGACAAGAAACCATCTTTCCTCCCCCTGAGACCAATACAAAGGAATGGGAAAGAGAGTGGTGTCCCTCCAAATAAGATCTCTGCCCTGCATTAAATTTTCCTTCAGTCTCTAAATTTCTAACAATTCAGTAACTTAAAACTTCACTACAGCATTTGGAAAGAGAATCTAGGCATCCAGTGAAGAGGGCAAATGGCAATATGATCCAGGGACTGAAAACACAGCAAAGAAGAGGGAATTCTGGGTGTGAATGATTTTCATTGTCTGCCTCTCTGCAATGGCAGAAATTTGGGGACAGGAAGAAAATTTCATTAGAAGTAATTTAAGTCCTCACTTTGCTCTCCTTTCAGTAGCTACATATGGTATGAGTTATGCTCTATAAATATGAATATTATGCATTGATGCATAAGGTAGGAAATCTATCTCTTGCCAGAGCCTGTCAGGGTAGGGCTGTTAGACTGGATCTCCTGGAGAAGTCAAGCCTCATTTCCACCCCATCTTGCTGATACCTCTTGATGAGAGGTATCAGGGCTTAACTGCTTGTCTAACTCCACTGAATGGAGGCCTGCTAAATTGGCTCAGATTGGTACAACCCCCATTGCATGGTACTGCACAACTTCCAAGGATGTTGAACAACCAATCTGGATTTGAAAGAGGGCAAATATCTATACTTGATTGGCTATGTCTTGTGTAAGCAGCTGTATTGTTCTCTACTGCCCAGACCATCTAAGAGTCAGTATCAGTGCCTGAAGGGCATGTTCAGCTCTGCCATTTGTAAGTGCATGTTTTTGTGTTTTGGAACCGTTCATAGAACAATATTGAGGTCATGCTTTGCCCCACCCAGAGGCTTTCCCCAGTTGCGTTTGCAGAGGAGAGGGATAATAATAATAATAATAATAATAATAATAATAATAATAATAATAATAATAATAATAATATGAGACACCCCAAGTTAGGAAGAGAGAGCAAGAGAAAGAGAGGGAGAGAGAGAGTCTCTTAGATCTGTTTCTCTGCTCTGCTCTTCATGCATCCTCAACTTCTTCACATCGAAGGGTGAGAAAATCCATATGTGTGTTTCAGTCTGTAGTCCCTTAAGCTTAGCTACACCCCTCCAGTCCCTCTTAGATTGATTAGGAGTTGAGTTTTTGGCTCCCATGCCATCCCCCCTTTTTTCTCTGAAGAACAGCTTGTACTGAATATAGACTGATCCGTTGGTTTCAGCTGTCCTTTTTTTCTGTCTTTTTAGTAAAGAAATAATTCTTGTGCTGCAAAATCATCTTGTTCATTTACTTTGTTCTTGCTTGGAGTCACTCTAGTTAACTGCCCATTTTAAAAACCTTTAGCCCAGGGGTAGGCAACCTTTTCCCTTTAAGGGCCGAGGGACTTCAGCTCCCAGAAGCCTCAGCCATGTTGACAAATAGTCCCATGTTGGCCAATAGCTCCTGTGATTCTGGGAGCTGAAGTGCCTCGACCCTTAAAGGGGAAAGGTTGCCTACCCCTGCTTTAGCCTGTAAGCTCCTACAGAGAGTTAGGGGCTAAGCAGACAGGTGGCCCACTGGGCCACCCCAGGAAGCTGCACCACGGGTCCGAGGTATCCCCATACCTTGGCCCTGCGGTGCAGCTTCGCCACCCCTGGAAGGAGCGCTAAATTGGCGCTCATTCCACTAGTCGCCGAAGGTGTGCTGCAAAAGGCTGCCGGCGCACCTTTGGCGACTCTTCCACTGCAGCGTGTGTGAACACTGCAGCGGGAGGTCTTCCTCAGAGCGCCGGCCGTGCGGAGGGCTGGCTGCTCTGAGGACGACCTGGGGAAGGGGTTGGGGCGCCCACCGTGCGGCTGCCCTTCCCCTTCCCTGCCCCCAAAACGTCTCTTTAAGCCATCTGCATGGATTTAGAGTGCCTAGAGGTGCTTCTCCCCGAAATCAGTAAACCCAGTGCCCTACTCTTAATACATCCCTGCTTCCTTGAAACTGTGGTGAAATTCATAATCAAGGGATGAGGTGCATGGGCTTCACTTCTGGACTTGGAGGAAAGGAAGATTCCTTTTCCCAGAATGAAGAAAGTATTCTTATCAGCTGGGAGGCTGACACAGCCAAGCACCAGCTGCAAATATGTTTTGGCTACACTGTCTCTACCTGGTACATTTTTTCGCAGGTTGTCTACAGGGGATTCTGGAAATCTGGTAGAGAAAGAAAGAGGCATGTGCTGTACTAGCCCTATATAGGCCTCTAAGCAGCTATACATATGTGTATGTGTGTGTGTGTGTGTGTGTGTGTGTACATTAGAGGGATTAACAAACATACGGTAACTAGGAAAGCATTTTGGCTGCCACCTTCTTAGCTGCTCAGAATAAAAGTGATCTGCATCCATGGCGGCTATTATGAGTGCTGAAGACAGATCACTCCAAAGTGGAAAGTGGTAAATGTAAAAGCTCTGAATGTACATTAGATGGATTAATACAGGGCTGAGGTTCCTGCATCATGCGTGCATTGATTAAAACTGCACTCACACCACCCTTAAGTTCTGCTAAAATCCAGCATTGTGAAACCAACAGTGTGTCTGTTCCTTCCTTTGAATCAAGGGTTGCTCTGGAAACACAGAGAAACAGTATCCCAGCATCCAAGAATATACAATGACATGTGAAGTGGCAAACTCAGTACAGATGACACAATACCTTTCTTCTAAGACTGCAAAGAGTGTCAAGATTACCTGATAAGTTTCCATGGCTGAGCAGAGAGGATTTGAACCCTGGTCTCCCATAGCCCTAGTCCAACAGCCAAACCACTATTCATGCTGCCTCTCCTAGGATTTTCGTGCAAATATTTGTTCAGGGGAGGTTTGCTACCATTGCTTTCTTCTGAGGCTGAGAGAGTGTGACTTGACCAAGGTTACCCAGTAGGTTTCCATGGCTTCAACCCCTGGTCTCCTGAGCCTTAGTCTAACACTGCGTGAATCACCAACAGAATGTCAGCCATATATGATTCTATCTATGATTCTATGATTCTATGATTCTATGATATATTTCAATAGATTTGAAAATATTTAATAGAATTTTGAGATTAAAAGGTATATAAAATATTGTAAGAGAGCCAGCACAGTGTAGTGGTTTGAGTGTTGGACTATGACTCTTGAGACTGAGGTTTGAGTCCTTGCTAGGTCATGAAAACCACTGGATGACCTTGGGCAAGACACTCTCTCTCAGCCTATGGGGGAAGGCAATGGCAAACCTCATCTGAACAAATCTTGCCAAGAAAACCCCACAATAGGTTCACCTTAGGGATGCCATAAGTCAGAAATGACATGAAGACACCCAACAACAGGAATTTGTTAGAGAGAGAAAGAGAGAGAGAGAGAATGTTATGCGTTCTACTATTGGTAAATAGGAGGAGCCCTGGTGGTGCAGTGGTTAAATGCCGGTGCTGCAGCCACAAGCAAAGCAAAAGCAATGCAGCTTCATTTATATACCACTTCATACTGTGCTATGGAGTGTCTAAGCAGTTTACAACTGTAAGCTCCTTGTCCCCCAACAGCTGGGGACTCATTTTAGGGACCTCGGAAGCATGCAGGCCTGAGTCTAGCCTGAGCCCTGGCTGGTATTGAACTCGCAACCTTGTGGCTCTCTATGAGTGAGTGGCTGCAGGATAGGCATTTAACCACTGCACCACCAGAGCTCCAGGACTCAAGGTTGTGAGTTTGATCCCAGGAAGGGCTCCAAGGTTGACTCAGCCTTCCATCCTTTTGTAGGTTGAAAAAAATGAGTACCCAGCTTGTTTTGGGGCAATTCGCTTACAGATTGTAAACCACTTAGAGAGTGCTAGTTTCTGATAAGAGGTATAGAAATGTACATGCTATTGCTATTGCTATTGCTATAAATAATAAATAAGCAAAATAGAAATTCCAAAGCCACAACCCATTACGTTACGCCAAGGGGGGGGAGGGCTCACCTGAAGTCATCTGTATGGAAAAGCATGTTGCACTCAGCTAAGAAACAGATTGCAGTGTTGCAGCTGCAACAGGGAAATGCTTTTTGCAAATGACATTGGATGTATGAAATGAGAAAAGTCCCCCCTTTCCAGCCTTTCTCCCCTCCCCAGCCCTTCAAATGTCCCTGTTTCTCTTTTATCCCTTTGTGTTCCCTTCACCTTCTCAAGACAGTTGTTTTGGTTCTGCTCACAATCCTGGTTGCTGGCGAGAAATGGAGATGGTGGGTTTTGGTCCAGGGGTTCTCTCTTCAATCTCTCAGCCGCCGGTGACCCTCTGTAGCCATTTATTATATGTCAGGGAGAGCTATTTCCAGGAGCAGCGCACATTTTTAACACATGAAAGCAAAGAGAAACACTTCATGCCGGAGAGTTTAAATTTAAATCAGGCAGAGATATACGAGTTCTTCATCTCCGTGTTCAAGATGCTGAAAAATACTTTGAGGAGGCAGTTCAGATCTTTCTTAAATCATTTTCACGGTGATAAAACAATTCACAACTGTAACAAATGTATTTATCCCTGGCGGAGATTAAACTGTCTCCTTATTGGGTTTCTGTGGCAGCTGAATTCCAGTTTCCATTTCAAGGAGCCCAAAAGTCCAGCCAAGGCTCATGTGGAGAAGAAAACACCTGAGCAGGTAAGAGGACCCAAGGAAGGGATTTGGCACAAGGACTGTGAGGCGTGTGCCACCGTCTCACAAAACCCACAATGGCCCAGATCCTACATTGGGGATGTGGAGTTACGCACCGATGGTGTTATGCCACTCTTGTGTTTAACGGCAACATTCATCGGTTGCAGACTGCCAGAAATAGTGCAAATTGAGTCCACTTTTAGGGTTAGGGTTAGGGTTAGGATTAGGGAATCATGGGAACTGTAGTTTATTGTGGCACCAGAGCTCTCTGACAGAGAAGGCTCAATGTCCCAGGGGAAAACAACAATTCCCATGACTCCCTAGCACTAACCCTAACCCTAAAAGTGGACTCAATTTGCACTATTTCTGGCAGTCTGCAACCCCCCATTGTTTAACCAAAAGCACAACTGCACCACAATCACACCTGTGCCTCTGCACAGATATCTCCGTGTGCAGCTCAGCTCCTGTGACTTCACACTGACTGTGGATATTCTGTGTCAGACAAAACTGTCCAAATGCTTTGGCAGAGAAATTGCACCTGAAGAAGACGCCGACGGCCGATTCCGGCCGATTCAGTCCAACCATCAGAGCTGGGAAATTGTTGAAGATAGATAGAGAGAGACACACAGAGAGAAATGGTTGCTTCCTTTTACTGATTTGCCTTGAATGTCTTTTGTCTTTTGATGTTTTGATTGTACAGTCATCCCTCCCAATTCATGGGGGATCCGTTCCAGACCCCCCCCCCCATGAATTGGAAAAAGCCCAAATATTCAAAGCCCATTGGTTAAAATGGGTGTGTGTTCCTGAATGCAGTGCTGCGTGTGCGTCTCAAACACACAGACCATTTTGTCCTTCCTCAATTGCCGTCCATGAAGGAGCGAGACTGTGGACTCCAAGTCTGTGAATGGGGAGGGATGAGTGCATTTGTTTTAAT
>CM034701.1:732748-744388 GCA_020142125.1 Phrynosoma platyrhinos
TGTGTGGTCATCTCTTCTAGAAAGGCATCATCCAATTCCTCAGTCTGATTTGGGGATCTATATTAGACTCTCACAATAACATCCCTGTTGTTTCCTTCCCCTTTAATTTTTTTCTCAAAATGCTCTCCATCTGATTTCCAGTGTTTAAGTCTTGGATCTCATCACAGGTGTAGACGTCCCTTACATATAATGCTACTTCTCTTCCTCCTTTCCTGTTTGGCCTATTTCTTTTAAAAAAAATTATTCCTACATTCCAATCACAAGACTCATCCCACCAGGTTTCAGTGATGCCTATTATATCGTATTTGCTTTGTTGTGCTAGGAGTTCAAGTTCATCTTATTTATTTCTCATACTCTATTCATTAGAACCTGTTGCAGCCAATAAAAACTAGGTTGTCCCAGACCTCCCAGAGGGCCTTCTCCGTGACTGCTCCCAGACTCTGGAATGGCCTGCCGGAGGAGATCCGTCATATTACCACTCTTGCTGCTTTCAAGAAAGCAGTAAAGATGGATCTCTTTCGGCAGGCCTTCCCGGAATAACTTTCCAGCTCCAGGAGACAATTATATTGCCCTTTCTCCAGCTGCTCATTTTGTATTATTATTTATTCTGTATTATTTATTACTTATTTTGTTTTATTTTGGAGCATGCTGTTTTAATTTATAATTAGTTTAATACTGTTTTAAGAGGTGGGAGGGTTGGATGGGCTTGTGGATGTTTTAAATTGTGTATTTTAATTGATGTAACCCGCCCCGATTGCTCTGCAGAGGGTCGGGCTATAAATAAAATTTATTATTATTATTATTATTATTATTATTAGTAGTAGTAGTAGTAGTAGTATAGAGACATCTAAGGCCATGGGTCTTACCCCTAGTCACCTGTGTAAAGTTTTCTTCCTCCCAGTGTTGGGTCCTTGCACTATTTGCCTTGTTCCCTCTATGACAATTAGGGCCTTTGCAGACTGCCAGAAATAGTGCACATTAAATTGAGGCACTGCCCTGGCTCAGTGCTAGGGAATCATGGGAATTGTAATTTATTGTGGCACCAGAGCTCTCTGACAGAGAAGGCTCAATGTCCCAGAAAAAAATACAATTCCCATGACTCCCTAGCACTGAGCCAGGGCAGTGCCTCAATTTAATGTGCACTATTTCTGGCAGTCTGCAAAGGCCATTAGACTACTATCTCCAGTCCATGATGTACTCCTGCCTTCCAAAGTACTGTCTTCTTTGAACAGTGTTCACTCAATTGCAGAGTGTTGCTATTCACTAATGCACAATTCTCAAGTTAGTTCATGGCTATAAAATTATACTCCATCTTCTTGAAGAAGAATGTCAGCCAAATTTTTTTAATACAGAAATGAGTGCATTTTGTACAAAGTTTTTCTTTTTCTGAAGAAAAATATGCTTTCATCATAGGAAAATTGGGTGCCTTTTCAAGCAAATTAGTTTCTCTCCAATAAATACTCAAAATATGAAGTGAGCGTGAACACAGAAGAGAAACTTTGGTGTTCTGACAGAGTAAGAACAAGGTGGCTGAAATTACCAGTTCTTTCATGAAAATGTTTATATCGTTAGCATGTAGTCACCCAGACCAGTGAAACAAATTCAGCAAGATGCTCTCTGGAGAAATTAAGAGATGAGAAGAGGTTTGTGGGAGACACATTTTCTTTACCTTCTATCTCTGGGTATTTCTGGAGGATGAGGAGTCCATATCTGAAAGTGGTGCTGGTTGTTTCCGTTCCTGCCCCAAACAAGTCAACAGTGGAAAGAACCAAGTTTTCAATGGTGAACTCGGATGCCTCATTATGTTTCTCCTGAGGAAATATACATAAAAAAACAACAGTGGAACAAATTTAACTTCAATTTGTCGAATAGAATAAGAGAAGAATATAACAAATGCCAAAGATTACTGGTTGTGGGGGGAAATGTGTCCATGAGGCCATCTGAGGGCTGGAAAGTCTGGGAACAAAAGAAAAGCCTTTTGAGGAATTTGTCTCTCCACTACCAAAAAAGGAAGAAAAGTGGGAAGTGTCTACCAAAACCAGGATGGACCACCAAATCACTGAAGAAGAATGTTGACAATTTAATTAAATTGTAATGATTGAGTTTGGTGTAAATCACTGCAGGCAACAAAGAAATTTAGGGAAGCAAAGGGGGTGGTTAGGAGGGTCCTCCTAACAGTCCAGAGGCACCAAGATCTCTTCCCACCTTGAGAAATCCATGATTTTTTCTTACCTGGTCCATTTTAATATAGAAGCAGTCAATAAAATCCCGAGGTGAGCTGGGGTCCAGGGTGGACTTGTGTTCCTTGGCTTCCTCTAAAACAAACTCTTTGGACTTGTTGATGTTTGACTCCACTCTGTGATGAGGCCCAGGGATTAATTCCATTATGGAAGGGGAAATGTTATAGAGCTAGATAGGAAGGCAGAAGAAATGAATTGAGCTTCACTGTAAGGAGAGCAAGGAAACGGTTTCATGTCCAAATGACATCTGGTTTCCATTCCAGAACTCTTGATGGGATGGAGAAGAGGCTCTATAGGTACTGTGCCTCATCTCTCCAGTAGGATAACAATACAGTTTAAATAAATGTGAATAAAGCATTCCCACAATACATTTCCTGCTGTATGGGAGCACCAAGCTTTCTGCACCGTTCCCAACTGCTACTTGTGCATTGTTAGGGATCTGTTTGCACAGAAACATAGTTTTTCCTTAAAGAAATACATCTGATTTTCCTGTGCAGGAAATATGTGTCCAAGTTCCCCAAAGACTCATTGTGTCTCCAATTCCTATGTTTCCAGCATTACCAAAACCCACATTTTAAATCTCTGGGTATCATTCTGTTCTCCTCCCTCTCACAGTCAATAAATGAAGTTTGCACACAGGAATATATTTTACCAGATAGCAAAGGACCTACCTGACCCCAAGGAGAGCTGCCAATCTCAAAGTTGTCATTCAATAAGCCCATCAATCCTAGAAACTTCTTGTCATCATAGTCAAAGTGCTTTCCAAAGACAATGGAGCAGATGATATTGGAAACAGCACAGTTGAGCAGGAAGGTGGGGTCGAAGGGCTTCTCTGGAAGGAGCAACAACAACAACAACATATCTTGTTCTGAGCTTGAACTTTCAGGCCTCGCCAAGACTTTGTTCAATACGAAGGCTTATCAACCTATCACTGCTTTAAATCAGTTTTCTGGGTGGTAAATCTGTCTACCATGTTGCCTACAGAAGATGAAAGCATCCCAGCTGATGGGTTCCAGCATTTCCTCACAGCATGTGAGAAGTAATAGTGCCACTGTATTCTGCTTTGGACAGGACTCACCTGGAATACTGTGTCCAGTTCTGGGCACCACAATTCAAAAAAGATGTGGAGAAACTGGAGAGTGTCCAAAGGAGGGCAACTAAAATGGTGAAAGGTCTGGAAACCATGAATCCCTATGAGGAACGAATTAGGGAGCTGGGAATGTTTAGCCTTTAGAAGAGAAGGCTGAGAGGTGATATGATAGCCGTGTTTAAATATTTGAAGGGATGTCATATTGAGGAGGGAACAAGCTTGTTTTCTGCTGCTCCAGAAAATAGGACACAATGGAACAATGGATGCAAGCTCCAGCAAAAGAGATTCCACCTCAACATTAGGAGGAACTTCCTGACAGTGAGAGCTGTTTGACAAAGGAACACACTCCCTCAATGGAGATTTCAGTGGTGTCTCCTTCTTTAGAGGTCTTTAAACAGAGGCTGGATTGCCATCTCTTGAGGATGCTTTGATTGGGAGTTCCTGCATGTCAGAATGGGGTTGGACTGGATGGCCCTTGTGGTCTCTTCCAACTCTATGATTCTATGTGATTGGATGCTACCCAGAGCCAACACCACAGATACATTGGGTGGGATAAGAGGTCCTTTGGGCTGGGCTGCATATCTCTCCACACAATGTGACAGGAATCTAGGACTCCTAGTAGACCACAAATTGAAAATGATTCAACAATGTGATGCAGCAGCTAAAAAAGACAATGCAACTCTAGGCTGCATCAATAGAGGTATTGTGTCTAGATCAAGGGAAGTAGAAGTATTACTGTATTCCATTTTGGTCAGGCTTCACCTGGAATACTGTGTCCAGTTCTCGGCACCACAATTCAAGTGGGATGTTGAGAATCTGGAACATATCCAGGCAACCAAAAGGTCTGGAAACTACCATACCCTGTGAGAACTGGCTCAGGGAGCTGGGTATATTTAGCCTGGAGAAGAGAAGGTTAAGAGGGGATATTACAGCCCCGTTTAAGTATTTGAAGGGATGTGATATTGAATATGGAGCAAGCTTATTTTCTCCTGCTCCAGGGAATAGGACAAGGAGCAATGGATGCAAACAACAGGAAAAGAGATTTCACCTCAACATTAAGAGAACTTCTTGACAGTCACAGCTGTTCAACAGTGGAATATGCTGCTTCATTCTGGTGGAGTCTCCTTCTTTGTTAGTTTTTCAATAGAGGCTGGATGGTTCTCTGTCGGGGTGCTGTGATTGTGTCTTCCTACATGGCAGGGGGTTGGACTGGATGGCCTTTGGGGTCTCTTCCAATTCTATGATTCTGTTATTTTAACCACTAAACCATGCTGGCTTTCCAGAGGATGGAAATCATCTTTATTTAGAGCTATCCTTTATTCCAATTGAAGAGTTAGGTGTAGGAATGTCAGAATGGCAGTGAACATTTGAAGCCCCAAAGCTCCCAGATAAGATCATGCCACAGGCCCTTCCACCTCTTGGTGGGAAATTCTAGGACATTGGCTGAGCCCCTGAAAAGGAGGGATCATCCTGGTCTTCACAAACAGTCAACAAGGTTCTCTAAATGATTACAGCGAAGTACATCAAGTTTAAGATGCGGGCAAGCATTTGAGCTTCGAGCCTTATGCCACAGCTGGCCAGTAGACCAGAAGAATCTTCTGGAAAGTCAGTAAGAGAATAGTGGTGGTTGACACAATCCACATACCTTTAGTATTTTGCAACTGTTCCAGGAGATACTGGGCTTCTTCCTGGATCCTCTCCTCGATGCTTTTCTTCCCCATCCCAAAGTTGCGGAGGGTGGACAGGGCAAAACGCCGGAGCTGCCTCCAGGTCTCCCCATTGCTGAATATGATCCCTGGAAAGTGAAGAAAGTGGGAAAGAAGCATTATCTCCCAAAAGTGGCAACAGAAGTACCATTTCCCAATATCAGTGGACATCAAGTTGAGCAGTTACAAGATGATAACCTGGATTTGCAATCTTATAACTGCTAAGGATTCATGATTATTATTGTGAACAGTTAAACATGAGACCCTTAAATGTACATTTTCATCAAGAATAGGAAGCTGCAAGTGAACTCCTTGGGGATCTTGCTTCTCTCAGAACTGAGAGAGCCCTGCAGGAGCCATTGGCAAGTGTCCTGATCTGCCATGTCTCAGAAATCCTTTGGTTGGGGCACTGCTAGGCTGCAAAGGTCTGTTTGGGGGCAGCGTTGGCAGATGTAAAGCCTCCATGGTGTAGTGGTCTGACGGTTGAAAAACAACTTGACATTAAGCAGGACAATTACAATTACATAAACCAATTCAAAATTGTAAGACAAGTGCAGACGTGGACATAATTAATTAGGTCACAAAGTCTTTCATAAAAAGTACTCTGGGGCTCTGAATTCAGGGCTGTCTCCTAGCACTCCAAGCCCCAGAATCCAACTGGACCTGCAAATAGCAGAGATGCATCTAGAAGCATTTCCAGTGGCATGCCTCCTCCTGGCCACTGATCCAGTTTTGTGGCCTGGAACCCCCTAGTCCTCCAAGCCTCCCTCGTGCCTGGATTCAGTTTCAGTGTATTGGTCCTCACCCAACACTGCTCCAGTTGACTCCAAGGAGAAGACCTGGGTGCCATCAGCATACTAGTCTTAATGACTTCACCAAGTAGCTTCATATAAGAGAGAACCCCACTGCACCCCACACCTTTGAGGCTGGAATCCCCCATTGCCCACCTCTAGAACTGATCCAGTAAAGAGAAGAATTATCACAGCTAATTCTATGATCTCTTATTCACATCAAAGCAGACCTAATCCAAAGGGTATCCGTAGCTAATACATATTATTTCCCCGTGTTTACACACGATGTTACACCGAAACTCGACAGAACCCGGAGTTAATCCGTATTGTTTCTCCATGTTTACACACGACATTGCACCAAAACTCGACAGAACCCGGAGCTAATCCGTATTGTTTCTCTGTGTTTACACACGACATTACACCGAAACTCGACAGAACCCGGAGCTAATCCGTATTGTTTCTCCGTGTTTACACACGACGTTGCACCAAAACTCGACAGAACCCGGAGCTAATAATGAATTGAGATCTTTTGACATTCAATTTTTCGGGGAAGTACAAGAGAGCTTTCAGAATCATTGCGCAATTGCTGCGCAGGTGAAATTCAGTTCATTTCAGTATAGAACTGAATTTATTCTTATTTCGATTACTTTTCGCTTTGTGGCCAGCATGTGATAAGGTCCATAAGGCTGCCACAACTGGAAGTTATTTTCAAACCCCGGAACAGATAGTGCACTGGACACTTTCCCTGACTCTGCAATAATTGTGACATCAAATTCCAAGGAAATATGAGCATCTTACTCCTCAGTGCCTGGTAGATTTATCGGCAACAAGGGACTAAGGGCTTTTGCAGACTGCTAGAAATAGTGCAAATTGAGTCCACTTTAAGTGTTAGGGTTAGGGTTAGGGAATCATGGGAACTGTATTTTATTGTGGCACCAGAGCTCTCTGACAGAGAAGGCTCAATGTCTCAGAAAAAAATAAAACAATTCCCATGATTCCCTAGCACTAACCCTAACCGTTAAAGTGGACTCAATTTGCACTATTTCTGGCAGTCTGCAAAGGCCCTAAGTGTCCCGGTCTCTCTCAACCTGATGCTAACAGCCTCCTCCACTAAAGTGCCAAAAGAACAGGATAATTCAGGAATACACTTTGGATTCCATGAGATTCCATAAGTGGTGGATCACTTTAATCACCTTCCCATCCAGCAAAAAGGGCCTTCTGCCTCCAAACCAAAGTTCACAAGGAAGTGATCTGGGTGCCACAGTGCTGTTGTTGAACACCTCTTTCAACCCATTCATCTGCCCAACAACAACAAAAATATTGCTAGCCCAGCAATATATTGAGGCAGCCGCATGATTGTCACGGGAGCTGAGTTCTCCCAGGTTGGCCACATCCATTCATAGATAATGAATCCTTCCAGATGAGTCTTGAAGTTCCACCAGCATCACGTCCAAGAACAAACCTTCAAATACATAGGGATGATGGGAACTCTTCCCCTGAGCCCTCCCATCTGGGCTGGTGTTGCACTGAGTATCAAGTTGGACACTTGGGTATTCATTCTATTATTCTTATGCATTTTGTAGTGATTTTCCTTCCTCTGTTTATCCTCAATGGTTCTTCTCTAGGCTAAACATACCCAGTTCCCTAATTCGGTCCTGGAAACCATGGCCTACGAGGAACGACTTAGGGAACTGGGTATGTTTAGCCTAGAGAAAATATGGTTAAGAGGGGATATGATAGCCCTGTTTAAATATTTGAAAGGATGTCATATTGAGGATGGCGCAAGCTTGTTTTTCTACTGCTCCAGAGACTAGGATACAGAGCAATGTATGCAAGCTCCAGGAAAAGCAATTCCATCTCAACGTTAGGAAGAACTTCCTGACAGTAAGGGCTGTTTGACAGAAGAACACACTTCCTCAGAGTTTGGTGGAGTCTCCTTCTTTGGAGGTCTTTAAACAGAGAATGGATGGCCATCTGACATAAGGTATGCTTTGATTGGGAGTTCCTGCATGGCAGGGGGTTGGACTGGATGGCCCTTTTGGTCTCTTCCAACTCTATGATTCTATGATTCTATGATTCTATCACCTCCCATTTTGTAGAGATGGTACAAAGTGCCCCCCCATGCAAGTCAACAGGAGACACAAGATACCTTTCTTCTTCATGCTTTTATCAGCTAAGGGCAGTTTCCCCCTGCCTGCAAATTCATCCGCCCGGTCAACCAAGGCTTCTTTGATGGCATCATAGCCATACAGCACCACAACAGGCTCTGCTCCAAAATGCAGTGTGAACACAGGGCCATATGTCTCACTGAGCTGGAGAAAGGACAGAGAGAGAAAGAGAAAGAAAGAAAGAAAGAAAGAGGCACATCACAGGGTGGTCACCAATACATGGTCAGAAATGGGTCAAGGATCTGTCTGCTTATGCCCTGAAAATGATATATATATATGAAATATATAGCCGTATTACTCTATAGAATCAATATGTAGAGAAATCTTGTAGCACCTTTGAGACTAAGCATGTTATCACACGGGGAGTTGTGGGGAGAAAGTGGAAATAAACCAGGCGAGCGGAAGTCTTTAATTTATGGGATTTGTTCCGTTTTGCCTCGTCTGATAACTAAATTCGAATTTAAAAGGGGGTTAATTTAAACGCAAACCTGATTTTTTTCATTTTTGGGATTTTTGAGGATTTGAAAAGATCAGGTTTTTGTTCGAATGAACCCCCTTTTAAATTCAAATTTAGTTATCAGACGAGGCAGAACGGGACAAATCCCGTAAATTAAAGTCTTCTGCTCATCTGGTTTATTTCCACTTTCTTCCTGCAATTCCCCGTGTGATAACATCCTAACTGAAAGATATAAGTTGATAGCATGAGTTTTCGTAGACTGAAGTCTACTTCCTCAGAAGCATTTGGACAGTGAATTTGTTGGAATGTTTGTTGGCAAGATAAACACAAGCAAAGTAGCAATTCTGCAGGGAAGTATACATTGCCCCCTCTTAAAAATCCTGCACAGTCTGCTTATAAAGGTCCTTCTGGGCACCAGTTCACTCCATGCATCTGAGGATGGAGACAGTCTACCAAAGCCCATGCTACAACTTCTTTTAGTCTCAAAGGTGCTACAAAATCCCTTTAGATACTGATCTTCCATGCATCTGATGATAGACCCTGCAAAATGGGGTTCTTCCCACTCTAGGAGTCTATGATTTTCAGAGACGGTGGTCTTGACTCTTCCACTTGCCTTATGGAGAGCGTGATCCAAATGGTTGGTCTTCAGCTGCAGGGCATTCCCAATGAAGGGCAGAGGAGTTGGTCCAGGGGGCAGCTTCCCTTTCCTCCAAGTCCTGCTCTTCCAGATGGCAGAGAGAAGAAGGCAGGAGATACAGATGATCAGAAGAACAGCCACTGTCCCCAGAGGCTCCATCTCAGCAACCTAAAGTAAATGACAGAAATGGCTCCAGATTCAAGGATGAAGATGATGAGTTACTGTGCTCCACAGCCAGAAATTTATGCACTGCAAAGCAGAGGCACACCCTCTTCAGGTTTATCTGAATAAATTGTGTTAATCATTAGGTACTCCAGCTTTTCTGTTATCATATCGACAAGAACTTCTCTGAACTTTGTTCTCTTTTGTATTGACTTTTAACTTATTACATAAGGACAATATACACACCCTGGGCTCACTTCCCAAGAGGTCAGGGGAGAGGCAACCATAATACTTTGATACTCCAGAACTGCCCAAAAGACCTATGGCAACTTAAAAGCTCACAGATTCATGATGGTAGAGTCTATTATCAGATGCATGGAAGATTAGTATCCAAAGGGATTTTGTAGCACCTTTGAGACTAAGGGCCTTTGCAGACTGCCAGAAATAGGTGCCACATGTGGCCCACCAAACGATATTAATTATAAATAATATGAATTAATTAATTAATATTTTATTGAAACCTATTTGTGGCCCAAAGAAGTTTAGCCTATTTTAATTTTGGCCCCCAAGTGAAAATGTCTCTAATGTCTCTAATATTGTTAGGCCCTGTGATGACATTTCCTGAGTAGATTTGTTGGCAGAGTTGGCATCTGGGTTAGTGGCAAGGTCTTGTATGCCTCTTCATCTGTGTTTTGTGTCCTCCTGTAACTGTTTGCATTTGGGAGGCTGTCTGTAGGCAACCAAGAGCCTTCGAGGGGTTGGATCTGATAAGGTCCCATCTGGACTGATGTCTCTGACAGCTTGTAGTCCAAACTGGGAGACTGTGGATGGACTGAAATTTCTGCAGGAAATCAGTAGTGTCCTTCACATAGCTGGGAGTGATTGTGGCATATAGTCTAAGGATATTCTCCATATACCCAGAACTGTGACTGTCCCAGTGCTTGAGATGATAGGTCATCCAGGCTTGCCTTGTATGTGTATTTTGGGTAATCATAGAATCATAGAATTGCAGAGATGGAAGAGACCCTAAGGGCCATCCAGTCCAACCCCATTCTGCCATGCAAGAACTCCCAATCAAAGCATTCCTGACAGATGGCCACTCAGCCTCTGTTTAAAAACAACATCCAAAGATGAAGACTCCACCACTCTCCAAGGGAGTGTGTTCCACTGTCAAACAGCTCGTATTGTCGAGAAGTTCCTCCTAATGTTTGGTGGAATCTCTTCTCCTGCAATTTGAACCCATTGTTCTGGGTCCTGTTCTCTGGAGCAGCAAAAAACAAGCTTGCTCCATCCTCAATTATGGCACCCTTTCAAATATTTAAACAGGGATATCACATCACCTTCTAACCTTTTCTTCTCTGGGCTAAACATACTCAACTCCCTCAGGTGCTTTTCAAAGGGCATATTTGGTTTTGCACCTCTCTGGGAATTTCCCTGAGTGGTCTGTGTAATTCCTTCCAGTAATTACCTGGGGGATTATTCGACAGGATTTTGCAAAATAACCTGGAAACTCAAGATCAGGGGAGCATCAACCGTAGTGATATTATAGAATCATAGAATCATAGAATCATAGAGTTGAAAGAGACCACAAGGGCCATCCAGTCCAACCCCATTCTGCCATGCAGGAATTCCCAATCAAAGCATCCCTGACAGATGGCCATCCAGCCTCTGCTTAAAGACCTCCAAGGAAGGAGACTCCACTACTCTCCGAGGAAGGAGTGTGTTCCACTGTCGAACCGCCCTTACTGTCAGGAAGTTCCTCCTAATGTTGAGGTGGAATCTCTTTTCTTGCAGCTTGCATCCATTGTTTCGGGTCCTAGTCTCTGGAGCAGCAGAAAACAAGCTTGTTCCCTCCTCGATATGACATCCCTTCAAATATTTAAACACGGATATCATATCACCTCTCAGCCTTCTCTTCTCCAGGCTAAACATCCCCAGCTCCCTAAGTCGTTCCTCATAGGGCTTGGTTTCCAGACCCTTCACCATTTTAGTTGCCCTCCTTTGGACACGCTCCAGTTTCTCCACATCCTTTTTGAATTGTGGTGCCCAGAACTGGACACAGGATTATTCCAGGTGAGGCCTGACCAAAGCAGAATAGAGAATGGTGCTCTTACTTCTCTTGATCTAGACACTACACTTCTACTGATTAGGCAGAACTGCACCATGTGAGCTACTGCCCCTGTTTACCATAGGAACTTTGACTAGTGCAAAATGCTGGATCCTGGCCAAAGAGATGCTCATTCTGTGAGTGAGTTGCTGAGTGTGCTGCTACATTGGATCCCACTTCCTCCTGAGCATGATCCCTCCTGTATGGTGTCAGAACATATGGGAAAGAAAGGGTTGCCTTTTCACCTGGAAAACAAAAGAAAAGCGCACCACATGGGCACCT
>CM034701.1:1118555-1131642 GCA_020142125.1 Phrynosoma platyrhinos
TCAACATTTTAACATTGACTCTATATCCCATTTAAACCTAACAATCTTCCTTAGTAAATGTTCCAAGTCTGGGATGTTTTCTGCTAGTAGCATGGTATCATCTGCATGTCATACATAGATTGTTGATGTTCCTTCCTCCTATCTTCACTCCTGGCATGACAGCCATTTTTAAATATTGGAAAGAATGTAATAGCAATAGCATTTACATGTCTATACCACTTACCAGTGAACTACCAGTTTACAACATGTAAGCCAATTGCCCCCAACAAGCTGGGGACTCATTTTACTGACCTACGAAAGGATGGAAGGCTGAGTCAATCTGGAACCCTCTGGGATCGAACTCACAACCTTGTGGCTGCAAGACCAGCATTTAACTCCTGTGCCACCAGGGCTCCTATGTCATATGGTGCAAGTTTGTTTTCTGCAGCTCCAGAGAACAAGAGCCAGAGCAATGGATTCAAGCTGCGAGGAAAGAGATTCCACCTCAACATTAAGGAGAACTTCCTGAGGGTAAGAGTTGTTTGACAGTGAAATGCACTCCCTCAATTGAGATTTTGGTGGAGTCTCCTTCTTTGGAGATCTTTAAACAGAGACTGGATGGCCATCTGTCACAGAGAGGGCTTGGATAGTGTCTTCCTGCATGGCCAAAGAAGGGGGTTTAAATTGGATGGCCCTTGGGAATCCCTTCAAACTCTGGGATTCTATGTATTCCTGCATGGCAGAAGAGTGTCAGATTGGATGGCCTTGGTGGCTCCTTCCAACTCTAGGATATTATGATCCTATGGGGTTCTATAAGGAAATCCAGCCCTTCAAACAACCTGCACCAAAGCCAGGTTTTCAATACACAACTCCACCTGTGGAGGTTTATTCTACACAACCTCCATGTACCATCTTGGCCAATAACTCTGGATGGCCACTCCTGGCTTAGAAAGCTTTCAAGGGGCATTAGACAAATGCCTGAGGGAGGATGAGGATGAGCAGGCCTTGTGGTTAGTGAGCCCTGTTGGCACAATGGTTAATATGCCTGTACTGCAACCACAAGGTTGTGTGAGTCCAATACCAGCCAGGGGCTCCAGGGTCAACTCAGCCTGGCATCCTTCCATAGGTGGCTAAAGTGAGTACCCATTTGTTGGGGGCAATTGGGTTACACATTGTAAACTGCTTAGGGAGTGCTTAAGTGCACTGATAAGCAGTATAGAAATGTACTTGCTATTGCTATTGCTATTTTGCTCCTCTCACTGTCCAGGAAAGTGGCCAAGTATGCCAAAGCAACACAAAACAAAACAGTGTGCAGAGCTAAGGTGGTCAAAAGTTCTGTGCACACAAACAGTCATAAAGCGAAAGTCTCATAGCAACAAACCAAGAGTACAACCAGACAAAGTCCAGGGTTCCAGAGAGAGACAAGTCGTGTCGGCAATCCAAGGTCAAGGAGTCCAGAGAGACAAGGCAAACCAGCAATCTGAGTGTCAAGGTTTCCTGCTGAGAAAACAAGGAGAATCAGGATCAAGCGTGTTTTCACTAGGAAGCTCAGATAATCTCTGACAACTATGCTGGCATCCGGCACCTGTTTATATTACGAGACTGCAGGTGTTAAGCTGTTGTTGAGTGCTTGGCATTTTTCATAAAACCTCCTCGAGCACTGGAAGCCCTTCCTTTCCATTCTTTGTTGGTTGAAGGTAGGTAGGTCGCTTTTCCCTCCTCCATGCCTGAATGCTCTGCTGCCTCCTTGGAGGCCACAGACTCTGCTGGAGCTGGCAGGGCAGAACTAGGGCCAGGCTCAGCTTCAGGCTCTGGTCCAAGTCGGGACTCTAGCTCAGCCTCCTCATCCTCAGAGTCCTCAGCCAGGCTGGCCATGACACTCACATGGTGGCACAATGGTTAAATGCCTGTCCTGAAGCCACTCACTCATAGAGAGCCACAAGGTTGCGAGTTCAATCCTATCCAGGGCTCAGGCTAGACTCAGGCCTGCATCCTTCTGAGGTCGCTAAAATGAGTACCCAGATTGTTGGGGGGCAATCAGCTCACAGTTGTAAACTGCTTAGACATCCCATAGCGCGATATGAAGTGGTATATAAATGAAGCTGCTTTTTGCTTTTTGCCCACTCTCTGCAGGGCCACTCAGACATGGGTTTTTTAGCGTCATGATGCAAATCATCTAACTCACACATTTCAGGTTTGTTATTCACACTATGGAACCGCATCAATCTGCATCGGTGCACATCTCTGTGAGTTCAGTTGCTCACATGTGCAAGCATTCAAATAAAGATGAGTCGATGATGTGAATGCATTTGGACCCCCCTTTTTATTTTTATTTATTTATTTATTTATTTATTTATTTATTGCTATGCAGGGTTTTATTCCAGGTCTATTCAGGTCCATTTGCATCAGTTATTCACACTACTGATGATGTGGATATTTTTAGAAAACATGGGAAAAACCCCAATATTGATTATCCCAGATTAAGTGGGTTTTTGGCAGCCCCTCCAAAGCTTGATTGGGTGCATTCAGGATGTGTGTGAACAATGGGGGTTCAACCTAGATTCATCCTGGATTATTTTCACAGTGTGAATAACCCCTGCATCCCTTTCTCAGCATCTCTTGCCAGGCTGAGAATAACATGGTTGCTTGCTATATCTTGAAGAACTATCGCAAAGGGCAGGGAGATGCGCATACATTTTTTTCCATTCTATTCTATTGGCATGATATTTCCATACTGGTTCCTCTTACTGACTTCTCATACCGGATTATACTTTATCACTTCCCTGCCCATTTTGTGCTCCTGTCAGTTTCCTCTTCAAAATGGCTGGAGAAATGCTCATGGCCACAGCGGGGGCTTGGTGCCCGTGTGAGGAAGGTGTTTCCTCCATCACCACCGCAAACACCGCAACCACACTGCAGTCATTGCTTGTGACACGCTGCCACCTTTCATTAGCCTGAGATCTCTGCACAGACGAGGGAACCAGCCCCAACAAACCTGGGGTCCTGGGGCAAGGTGAGGATCATACAAGGTTGAAATGCAAGCCCTGGAATCCTCCCACTGAGAGCAGCCATTATGTCAGGTTCGTTTTGAGGCAAGAAACCAGGACAGGGCTAAAAATAGGCCGAGAGAGAGAGGTGGGCGCTCCGTGTCTTCTTCGCTGGAAGGTTGGATGACTGCTTTTTCCCTGAGACGCCATTTCAGATTAGCCATCAACCTTGGCTTTTCAAACTTCTGGGCTCAGAAAGAAATTCCCTGTTGGTCCAGTGACATCTCTCTGCATCCCTTTGAATTGCACAGAGAAGGAGGAGGAATTAGCTTGCAGGCAGAAGATGGAAAAGAAGAGTAGGGCCATTTAATCTAATCCGTTTCTGTCAGTGCAGGAAATCCACAGCTAAAGGAGCAGCCCTGAGAGGGGGACCTCCAAGGGCATCCATCCTTTGAGGAAGCCTATATTCCACCCTCAAACAGCTCTTACTGTCAGGATTTTCTTTCTAATTTGCTATTATTAATGGCTGACAAGCTGACTTCAACTTAAAACAACTCTATGATCAAGGGACCTCCCACTCACTCTGTCAACAACAGCCTTGCTCAGGTCTTTCAGACTCAGGGCAGCCATTCATAGAACCATAGGATGATAGAGTTGGAAAAGACCCACAGGGGCCATCCAATCCAACCTCCCTTTTGCCATGCAGGAAGATACCATCCAAGCCCTCCCTGAGACAGATGGCCATCTAGTCTCTGCTTAAAAACAGCCTCCAAAGAAGGAGACTCCACCAGCCTCCAAGGCAGCATCTTCCAACATTGAACAGCTCCTACTGTCAAGAAGTTCTTCCTAATGTTGTAGTGGAATCTCCTTTCCTGTAGTTTACATTCGTTTCTTCATGTCGTATTCTCTGAAGCTACGGGTCCTATTCTCTGGAGCAGCAGAAAACAAGCTTACTCCCTCCTCAATATGATACTCCTTCAAATATTTAAGGATGGCTCCATCATATCCCCTCTTAACCGTCTCTTCTCCAGGCTAAACATAAACAGTTCCCTAAGTCTCTCCTCATAGGGCTTTATGTTTTCCAGACCCTTCACCATTTTAGTTGCCCTCCTTTGGACATGCTCCAGTTTCTCCACATCCTTTTTGAATTGTGGTGGCCAGAACTGGACACAGAATTATTCTAGGTGGGGCCTGACCAAATCAGAATACAGTGGCACTATGACTTCCCTTGATCTAGACACTATACTTCTACTGATGCAGCCTAAAATTGCATTGGCCTTTTTAGCTGCTGCATCGCACTGTTGACTCATGTTCAACTTGTGGTCCACCTGGATTTCTAGATCCCTTTCACACGTAGTCTCATTCAGCCAGGTTTTCCCTATCCTATATCTACGCATTTCATTTTTCTGCCCTAAGTACAGTATCTTACATTTCTCCTTACTGAAGTTAATTTAGTGTTACCCCACCTTTACAATCTATCTCATGTACTTTCTGTGCCTTTCCACTTCTGATGAACTCTTGTGACATTATACATCTGTGTGAACTTTTGCGGTCCCACAGGTCTCTTTAATGGCTTTGCTGTTAACAGATCAGCCTGGATGCTCCCATTCCAACCCATTCTGGAAAGAGATGCCACAAAAGCTATATAATCCCCTTAAAAATCAATGAAGAATAAGACAGAGATTGAAGTTCAGAAAAAGTCAATTTCCAGATAGTAACCTACAACCTGGATTATTTAGTGATTAATCTAAGTTATTCAGATATATCTAAAAATGCACATTAGTTAACTTGCACCATCCCAAGGATTCACAGTATGTAAAGTTCAGTATGTAAAGTTCATCTTCTTTGGCCCAGCTTTCTAATCTATTCAGGTCAGTTTGAGTTTTGATCCTTGCCTCTGGGGTATTAGCTATTCCTCCTAATTTGCTGTCATCTACAAATTCGATAAGCAATCTCTCTATTCTTTCATCGAAGTCATTTATAAAGTTGTTGAAAAGCAAACTGGGCCCAGGACAGAACCCCACTGGACACCCCACTGGTCACTTCTCTCCAGGATGATGAAGAAGAGGAGCCATTGCTGAGTGCCCTTTGGGTTCGGCCAGTCAACCAATTACAAACCCACCTATCAGTAGCTTTGCCTAGCCCACATGTTACCAGTTTCTTTGCAATAATGTCATGGGGGACCTTGCTGGAAGCCTTACTGAAAGCAAGATATACTACATCCACAGCATTCCCCACATCTACCAAGCCACTCTATTGTGGCTTCCTTGACTAGTTTATCCATCTGGAATGGGCTCTTTCTCTTTTTCTACTGCCTTATGCTTTATCAAGCATTTTTGTCTTTTCTAGTGAGTCTCTCCTTTTAATGCTGTGTCCCAACAATCTCACTTTAATCTTTGTGGCTTCCAGACCTGGTTTGCTCTTGGACCCCATTTATTGGTCTTTTTAGTAGTCCACAGGCTCTGCAGAACTTTCTTCTAGCACCACAGTTCAAATGAATGGATTTTCTTCATCACTGTCCAGCTTTCACTCCCATACATAGAAATGGGGAATAGGACGGCATGGACAATCCAGACTTTAGTATTCAGTGTCATGCCTTGATACTTCAGGAGCTTGTCTCACTCCTTCATAGCTGCCCTTCCAAGTCCTAGCCTTCTTCTGATTACTTGACTGCAGTCCCCATTCTGAGGGAGTATCTACACTGTAGAAATAATGCAGTTTGACACCTCTTTAAGTGATGTAGCTCCATCCTATGGAGTTCTGGGGTTTGCAGTTTTGCAAGGTCTTTGCCAAAGAGTGCAGGAGCCTCACGAAATTACAAATCCTGGGATTCTGTAGGATAGAGCTATGCTGGTTAAAGTGGTTCAAACTGCATTATTTCTACAGTGTAGATGTACCATTAGTGAAGAATATCATGACCTATTCACTGGAGCAGAATTAAAGTATTATTCAGACCCCAGGGGTCACTTATCCCAATATGTTCCACTCTGACAAGCAGTCAACATCCCTCCTCGGTTTTAGCCAGGGATTCAGCTCCTGGGCTACATCCAAACTGCAGAAATAATCCAGTTTGACTGCCATGGCTCAATGCTATGGAATTCTGGGATTTGTAGTTTCTAGTTGCACCAGAGCTTCCTGGAAGAGAAGGCTAAATGCCTCACAAAACTACAAATCCAAGGATTCCACAGCACTGGGCCATGGCAGATAAAGTGGTGTCAAACTGCATTATTTCTGCAGTGCAGACACAGCCCAGGTCTTACCTGAGGTTTCCTGGGATTCCCTCAGACAAAATCAGGGATGTTCCAAGTGTTCTGGTTCTTGGTTTAAGGGCCTTAAATTTAATTTAAATCCTGCTGCATTGTTATTGCTTATTTCAGTACTGCCAGTTCTGTCTCTGTTTTCACCTTTGGGATGCTTGGAAAAGCTTTCTAAAAATAGCTTATTATTGTTTGTACAAAATGGGTGGATTGATCCGGCCACGCCGTGTCGGTTTCAAAGACGTTCGCTCTTAAATCTGTCATGTCTCAATCTCACAGTGATCAGCAAATGTGAAGGCATGTGTAATGCAAATTCACAAGGATATATTTAAATACATATTCCAGAAATGGTTTTCTCTCCATATGGGTATAGTTAATCTAAAAAAAAGTCTTTTAACATGCATTTTGGCGCATCTTTTGAGTCACAACATTATGTGAACAGTGATATGTAATTGATACCTGTGTTCAGCTCCACACAACAGCTCAGGAGGAGTGGATTGTGTTGCTTTGTATCCATTTTCAGAAAAAAATCAAAGTCCCCTAACATCACTTAATACTTGCCAAGAAACATCTGGCTGTCCATTACTGCAAACTGAATGCTAGATTAAATAACCTCCGTGGTCTTGTCTATTGATAAGTACATGGATATGCTTCACTTTCTGCCAGGTTCGTTTTAACAAAACAAAACAAGTCAAGTTCTTTCCGTCCCATTTGTGAAGTAATTTGCAAGAGTTAGTAAGTTATTACACACACACACACACACACAGTGGTCCCTCCACATTCGCGGGGGTTAGGGGTGAATGTAGGAAAACCACAAATAAAAACACACTATTCTTTTTTACCTAAAAGAACACCTCTCTAGGACTCTCCAGGTCCTCCAGTGCAACTCTATGGTCAACATCTGGCAGAGGTTGATCATAGAACCATGCTGGAGGACCTACAAATGCCTAAAGAAGTGTTTCTATAGGAACCTCTGGTTCTCCAGCAGAAATCTGTGGTTGACTTCTGGAAGAGTTGTGCTGGAGGACTGAGAGATTCCTAGTGAGAAAATATTAATCAAAACCAGAAATAATGAAATCCTCAAAAGTTAAAGCTGCAGATGTGGAGGGCCAATTGTATGTGTGCAAAATTATATATATATACACATACACACACACAAATTCCCATCCTGGTCTTAAATCTAAAAGGACAAATATGACACACACATATTAAAACAATCCACATTAAAAATTCACACACACACACATTTATGAATTTTGTGCATGTGTGTGTGTGCAAAATTCCCATGCTGGTCTTTTCCATCTGGGCACTTACAACACTTTATACACATTATCACAGTGCAGGAGCATCATTTGGGGGTGAAGGAGTTTAGGTCATACTGGGGGACAGCTTAGTGGGGTAAACACCTGGTTCAGCAGTCCCTAGTGGTTTAAAGCCCTACATGGTTTAGATCCAGGTTACGTACGGGATCACATCCTCCCATATAATCCATCTTCTACACTCAAGTCCTCTGGCAGGCATTTACTCCAACTAGCCAGGACTTACAGAATTATAGAATCCTAGAGTTGGAAGAGAACCTTTGAGGCCATCCAGTCCAACCCACTTGGGCTGGGTACTGGCTACTTAATTTGGTGTCATCTGCTAACTTGAGAAACATGCCCCCCTATTCCTTCATCCAAATCATTGATAAAGATGTTGAATAGCAAACTGGGCCCAGGACAGACCCCCCCCACTGGACACCCCACTGGTCACTTCTCTCCAAGATGATGAAGAAGAAGAGCCATTGCTGAGCATTCTTTGGGTTCGGTCAGTCAACCAGTTACTAATCCACTAACAGTTGTATTGTCTAGCCCACATTTTACTATTTTGTTTGCAAGAATATCATGGGGGACCTTGTCAAAAGCCTTACTAAAATTGAGATATGCTATGTCTACCGCATTTCCTTCGTCTGTCAAGCTGGTAATTTTATCAAAAAAAAAAAAAAGAGAGAGAGAGAGAGAGAGAGATCAGATTAATCTGGCATGACTTGCTTCTTACAAACCCATGTTCACTTTTTTTATGAGACACCTTTGACTCTTGTTTAGCATGTGGTCTACTAAGACCCCTAGATCCTTTTCACATATACTGCTTTCAAGACAGTTCTCCAATGTGTCAAGATCATTTTGAATTCTGATCCTGTCCTCTGGGGTATTAGCTACTCCTCCTAATTTGTTATCATCTGCAAATTTGAGAAGCATGCCCCCTATTCTTTCCTCTAAATCATTGATAAAGATGTTGAAGAACAAACTGGGCCCAAGACAGAACCCCACTGGATACCCCACTGGTCACTTCTCTCCAGGATGAAGAAGAGGAGCGATTACTGAGCACCCTTTGAGGGTTTTTCCAACCATTTTTGTAATAGTTTTGAATATTTTTTCCATTCCTAAAAACACACAGTGAAAGAAGATTTCTCAACACGCATCCACCTGAGTGGAAATGCAGTTTCCTAAGACCATGGACCAGAGGAAGATTTCCCAAGGGGACTGAGCAAAATTGGGTTTGGTTCAGGGGATTTCTCATCCAGTACTTGCCCCTGTACAGTTCTTACCTGGTCACCCCAGTGGCTTCCCAACCTGAAGCTAAATCACAGTGCTTTGGGAGGTGTGGGGTGGGGAGGTTGCCCTTAAAGTAAATTCGTCCATCATTTTGGAATTTGTTTACTGCAAAGGTCTGGAAACCATACTCCTTAAGGAATGGCATAGGAAGCTCTGCATATTCAGCCTGGAGAAGAGAAGACTGAGAGGTGACATAGAATCATAGAATCATAGACTCATAGACTTGGAAGAGACCCCAAGGGCCATCCAGCCCAACCTCCTGCCATGCAGGAACTCCCAATCAAAACATCCCCGACAGATGGCCATCCAGCCTCTGTTTAGAGTCCTCCAAAGAAGGAGACTCCACCACACTCTGAGAAAATGCAGCCATTTTCTAATATCCAAAGAGAGGACATGAATGAGATGGAGGCAGCTTGTTTTCTGGTGTCCTGGAGACCCACATGCAGTCCAGCAGATTCAGATTGCAAGAAAAGGAGGGAGAGAGTGCTGTGAAATAACTAGAAAAGATCCTAAAATGCAAAGACACACAACTCAGCACAAAAGTCAGAATCATCCAAGCCATTGTATTCCCTATTTCTACGGATGGATGTGAGAGCTGGACAGTCAAGAAAGAAGATAGGAAGAAAACCAATACATTTGAGAGAATGTGGGGCTGGAGAAGACACTGAGGATCCCATGGACAGCCAAAAAGACAAGCAAAGGGGTTCTAGAAGAGATCAAGTCAGAGAGATCCCTAGAAGCCAAGATGACAAGACTTAGATTGTCGTACTTTGGACACATCATGAGAAGGCATGATTCATTAAAAAAGACAATAATGGTGGGAAAGGCAGAGGAAAGTAGGAAGAGAGGGAAGCCACATGCCAGATGGAGGGACTTTATGAAAGAGGTCACTATGGGTTTTAAGGGTTTGTAGGATTTAAGTAGAGCAGTGGAGGACAGAGGATATGTCTTATCCATAGAGTCGCCATGGATCAAGATGGATTCAAGGGCAGTCAACAACAACAATATACATTCCAAAAGCAATCCTTGATTTTGCCATTTTATATATGGGACACCATCATACTACACCATTGTATTTAATGGGATTTAAGTTTTTTAAAACTATTGCCAGCCACCTTGGATCCCATTTTAGGAGGAATGCGGGATATACGGCTATAAATAAATAAATGATTGTGTTCCCTTCCGGCACCATGACTCTTTTGTTCTATTCTGTGATTCCAATTCCTTCTGTGGTCAAGGCAATGGTTCCAGAATTTGGCTTTCTGGACATGAGGACACATCCCTTGCACGATTCATCAAGAAGTTCAAAAAACAAACAGTGAAATTACACCGAAAGCCATTCTTGAGGCTGCTTTTGCTGGTTTTGGAACAAGCTTTCCTTGTTTACTCGCTTGCAACATGCTGAGATGTTCCGGTGTCACATCACATCACAACAGAGCAGAGAGTCCATTATATCAATATTATAACAGTTGGGTTCATGACAGTCTGCGTCAGTCCTAAACAATGCATCTTCTTGTTACGGGAGAAAAAATAGTCATTTGCTACTGTCTATGATGTGTCAAAAATAGTTATTTGCTCCTTTCCATGAAGTGTCACATGGCTCCCTGCACTGGCGGCCCTGGAGGAAATGAGCACAGCGTGTGGCATTTTGCATAGCAAAAGGGGACAGATTTCTCTTGTTCCTCAGCTCTGCAGTCCAGCCAAAAATGCCTCCAGTTCAGAGTTGTTTGCGGTCAACATCCCTCCAACAGCTCTTTGTGGCTAAGTGGCTCATAGGGTAAAGACCGTTGCTGTGACATTAAAAGTAGCGGTCACAACAGATTTGTCTCTTGCCTGCTGACAAGGGAGGTTAAGAATATTTGCAAAATTTTCTCTCTGCAAGAAAGCATACCTTGACACGCAGAGACACCCTGACGAAATAACGCTCGACCGACATGAGAAGTCCAGGGTGCTTCTTACACTTTCGTTTGGTCTCAGTGTTGTTGTTTTTGAAAATGGACTTTTGTGTGTGTGTGTGTGTGTGTGTGTGTGTGTAAAATGCATTTCTGTGCATCCAAAAATCATATTCTGAACAGAACAGTGTGATCTGCATGTACCATGGCACCATATGCACAGCTGTTTTCCTGCAACATTTCATTTAATGCATCTGTTTTGCATCCATGCACATTAGCATGGATGCTGGTGATGTTAAATCTCTTGAATTTTCCAAATCCTGATGGATGTCAAGAATAATGAAATGGGGTTTCTGTCCTGCAGTTTTGGGTCTCTCCTCTGGGCAGGATGACCAGATGTCATAACCACAACCGATGGTAAGGCACCGCAAAATGTAAGGCATTACAAACTAAAACCTAAAAATACTAATATAAATATAAATTCATGTTTCTTAGTCATGGTCAAAATGGACGACATTTTGGAATTCCTCTTGGACAGAAGGTTTAAATGTAGGACATGTCCTGGAAAAGGAGACTGACTGGTCATCTTTCGCATAGTGATGGGAAAGTGCACTGCTTTTCCATGAGAGTGGTACCGCTTGCCCAGATAACTAAGATGTTTGATGGAAACCACACAGATTTTCCCGACAACTGCACAGCCCTCCGTGAAATTGTTCACTTTTCAGCATGGAAAGGAAATAACTGTAGTACAATATTCAAATTGTGGGGTTTCCATTATTACCAACCAATTTTCAGTGTGTTTGGTGCAAGGCTGTTAGCGGTTTTTGGTTTTGTTTGTTGGTTTTGAAGATGAAAATAGAAAATTTGCACAACAAAATCAAGCACTCTTTCACAAAATATATGCACATTTTTGGTACAATATTGCACAAGATTTTTGGGGGATGCAAGATTTTTGTTGTGCGATATTCCTGGATTTTGCAGATTTTTGTTGTGAAAGATTTCTATTGAGGTTTTGTTTATTTTACAGTGTATCTACACTGTAGAATAAAGCAGTTTGACACCACTTTAATTGTTGTAGCTCCATCCTCTGGAATCATGGGATTTGTATTTTTTACAAGGTCTTGAGCCTTCTCTGTCCAAGAGTGCTGGTGCCTCACCAAACTACAAATCCCAGGAGTTTGTAGGATGGAGCCATGTCAGTTAAAATGGTATCAAACTGCATTATTTCTACAGTGTAGATGCACCCTTTGAAATGCTGTGTGGCTGTAGCTTGAGAACCTTATCATATTACAAACAAACCTGGTAGGGAAATGGAGAGAAGTGTATTCCTCTTTCTGTATCTGCAAGATTTCAAAGCACTTTCATTCTCTTCTGGTTGTAAAACTGTGGGAGGGGGAGGTAGAAGTGTCCCTTTTGCCAAGCTGGAAAAATCGGTTTTACATTTTACAACCCTCTGCCACACTTTTTTACAACTAGAAGAAAGTGAAAGTGCTTTGATGTCGTGCTGAGACAGAAAGAGAAATGTGCTTCTCTCCATTCACCTTCCAGGTTTGTTTGCAATGCGATAAGGTGCTGAAGTTGTAGCCACACAGGGTTTCTAATGGTTGGAAGATTTCAGTTGAACATTAGAAGGAATTTCTTGACAGTAAGAGCAGTTCAGCCATGGAACCAGCTACCCAAGAGAGATGGTAGGGGTCTTCTTTCCTGGAGGTCTTCAGAAAGAGGTTGGATAGCCCCCTTCTGAGGATGCTCTCGCAGGATTTCCTGTATCAAGCAGGGGATTGGAATGGATGTCCTTTGGGGGCCCCTTCAAACTCCATAGTGATATGATTCTATGGAGACTATCACACAAGGGCCAATTGCACAACAATCACACTATTTGAAGATAACGGAAGCATAACGCTATAGCGATCATATTTTCATGCATTCATGCATTTGCGTGATAATAATGATATAAAAACAAAGGAGAAATGCAAGTGTGTTCCACATAAATCCATTCTTTTATTGTTAGTGTGTCGTTATTGAACATTTCACACATGCACTGTTTTCGCACTATGTCTGAAAATCACCATTCAGTCCCGAACAGAAGAAAATAAAATTGATATATTTAACAACATTATTTTTATCCAGTTGAAAGAAGATCATGCCCCGCACCTCGAAATAAGAGAGAAATCCACTCCAAAAACAATGCTAGCAATAAGAACGAATTTCCAGTAACAAACTGCAGTTTGGGAAAAGGTTGCGGATTGCTCCGCTAAAGCAAGAATGAAATGCCATTGGCTTCCGCATCTTCGCAATAGCGTGAATGAAGCTCTATCTTTTTTTTTTTTCAAAACTTCTTTATTGGAGATTTTTAGGTTATTTTACATAATATTATT
>CM034701.1:1135400-1145841 GCA_020142125.1 Phrynosoma platyrhinos
TTATTATTATTATTATTATTATTATTATTATGCTTTCTTTCTCATGTTTGATTTTTAATACTGTGCCTGATGAAGAAGCCAGTGGGGCTTTGCAGGCTTGCAACATGTAGTTTATGAATTTTGGTTGGGCCAATAAAGCCCAGGCTGTTTTGTGGATTTGGGATGCTAGTTATTGTACTGAGAAAAAAGAAGTTGATAAGTTGGTTTTAAACCCTTTGTAAAATAATAATAATAATAATAATAATAATAATAATAATAATAATTTGTTGTTGTTGTGGAAACAGTCTTGGGTCCCAGATCTATCTATCTATCTATCTATCTATCTACACAAACACACACACACACACACACACACACACACTCTACATGAGAAATAGCTACACTTTCAGTAATTTGCTATGCATTGCATAACATCCAGAAAAGTACAACAGCAGGCAGAGAAGGACTCAGTTTGCTGTGGGGCTTTTCCCCTCCATTGTTTTCCCTTCTTTTTCCTCCCCATTCATTACCGGTCATATTCATAGACTAGTTTCATGCTCAGCCTCAGTACGTTCATTTTCTGCAGGTCTCCCTAGCTAACAGGTGAGCCATCCAACTTGAGACCCATCTCTGAAGAAGAAGACCTCCTTCTTGGGCCGCCTGTCAAACAGCCCTTGTTCAACTCAGCTGGTCCCCCAAATTAGACAGGTTTGATTTAAGGCTCCTCTTTTTTTTCCCTGTCTGTGTGTAAAGTTCTTGGAAGGACAACAAGGACTGTTCAGAGGAGATGATGAGCTCTGTTCTTGTGTGCTTGGAAGGACTTCAGAAGGTGAACCTTTTTAAAGAAATCCGTCCAAGAAAATTGCAGAGGAGTAGAGGGGAGGAGCACACCTTGCCAAATATTTACACAGCTTCCATGCTGTCTGGTGTTCTTTGCCCTCTATTCTCCAACCCAGAGGTGGACAACCATGGAAGGCTAAGGAACCACATTAGCTCCCCTCTGAGACCTTTGGCAAAGCCCCCATGGCATTCTGGCAAACAAGCTCATAAAAAGTGGACAATGCAACTGTTACATGGATTTGTAATTGGTTGACCCAAAGGGTGCTCAGCAATGGCTCCCCTTCTTCATCCTGGAGAGAAGTGACCAGTGGGGTGTCCAGTGGGGTTCTCTCCTGGGCCCAGGGCTAGTCAACATCTTTATCAATGACGAATAAAAGAATAGAGGGCATGCTTCTCAAATGTGCAGATGACACCAAATTAGGAGGCTTTGATAATATCCCAGAGGACAGGATGAAAATTCAAAATGACCTTAAATTAGAAAGCTGGGCCAAAGCTAACAAAATGAATTTCAACACGGAGAAATGTAAGGTACTGTACTTGGGGCAGAAAAAATGAACAGATACAGGATGGGGACATCTGGCTTAGTGAGATTACATGTGAAAGGGATCCAGGAGTCCTAGTAGAGGAACATGACTCCCGTGAGTGATGTGGCAGCTAAAAAGGCCAATGCAATCCTCGGTCTAGAAGTATAGTGTCCAGATCGAGGAAAGTAATAATCCCATTCTATTCTGCTTTGGTCAGATCTCATCTGGAATAATGTTGTGTCCAGTTCTGGGCACGACGATTGAAGAAGGGTTTTGAGAACCTGGAGTGCATCCAAAGGAGGCAACCAAAATGGTGAAGGGTCTGGAAAACATGTCCTATGAGGAGAGCCTCAGGGGCTATACAGACTGGCCACAAGGGCTGGCCTGGGGCTGGAGTGGAGCTGTCGCAACCACACGCCGACCGCACTGACTCTGCCCCATGTCGCCCTCCCCTTGTTTTTATATGTCTTGATTTCTTGCCTGTGGTGAACAATTTACATGACATATTGCAGACAAAATCACTCAGATCCATGTTGAATTGGACACCATTGTTGATACAGGTCCGGTTGACAGAACTTTGGCCCAAAGCTGTGCAACCATAATGGATTGCCTCACCCCCGAATTTGTAAGTCTGAGGGTCCTTGGAGAGGCAAGAGGCTCTATGCGCATGCAAGATCCTCACCTTTTCTGGCCTTAAACATTAGCCACAGTGGAGCGTGGAGACTGGCCAGGTGGGTACGGTACATTGAATAAAGATGTGCATCTTTATCTCTTCCATCCTCCCACGAAAGGAGGAGCAATTACGGCAGGTACTTCTCCTGTGAGAGAAAACAAATGTTTCTGTGCCATCTTCCCCCTGTACAGTCGGTCCTCCATATCCACAGGTTTCTTATCCATTCACAGGGTGAATATATTTCAAAAAGCAAAGTTTGATTTTGCCATCATATATAGCATTTTACTATGCCATTGTATTTAATGGGATTTGAGCATCTGGAGATTTTGGTACCCACAAGGGGTCCATGGAACCAAAATCCAGACCAGCCAAGTGTGCTGAAGTGTTGCAGAGCATATTTCTTATACACAAATACATGGGTATACATATGAAAACCCCACATGTTTTCTGTGCAGAAAAATATTCCAGAAGACTGTGGGGTGCTGAAACATTGAGGGATCATTCACAACAAGAGAGCAAAAGGTGCATCCTTATTAAATTTGCAGATGACACTAAATTAGGAGGGGTAGCTATTTCCCCAGAGGACAGGATTAGAATTCAAAATGACCTTAAGAGATTAGACAACTGGGCCAAAACTAACAAAATGAATTTCAACACTGAGAAAGGAAAGGTTGAAATGCACAGATATAGGATGGGGGACACCTGCTTGACAAAACAACATGTGAAAGGGACTTAGGAGTTTTAGTCGACCACAAGGTGAACACGAGTCAACAGTGTGATGCAGCTGTTGCCCCAGCAAAACATTAATTCATTTGAGCTATTATCAAAATCAGGACCCCAGCATTTGGGGTAACAAAATCCAAAGGCGAATCTATCATAGGTTTTTCTTGGCACATTTCTTCAGAGGGGGTTTGCTATTGTCATTCCCAGAGGCTGAGAGCATGTGACTTCCCCAAGGTGACCCAGTGGGTCTCCATGGCTGAGCTGGACTCAGACCTTGATCTCCCAATGTTCTAGTCCAACACTTAAACCATAAGTTACCCCTCCTAACATGGGGTCATCGGCAAGATATCTTCCACCATGCATTGAATCTGAGTCCAATATGTCTTTACCCTCTCAACTGGTTTTTTCCATGGTAGACAACTGACAGCCCAGCAACTTTCTAGCAAACATGTAGCTGATTAATTTTAATGGGGTTTCTAAGCTGCTTAAATGGTGATGGTCAGTGGTGGGCATGTGTTTCTGGACCCCAGGGTGCCACTAGCCCTTAAATCCAGCTTTCCAGATGGGTGCTTTCTGTAACTCTTCTGTCGCTTTATCTTATTCCACCAAGAGACCGTAAGACGAAAGGAGAAGAAGAAGAAGAAAAACACTTTTCCTAACCTGACTGACAGCTTGACCTATTAAGCCTGTCTTTTCTGATTTATTCCATTCAGATCGGGACCCATTGATTCCAAACATGTTTTCAGGGACGTCTTGTTTGGGGAAGCAAATGGACTGTGGTGTGGCTGAAATTTCTTTCATTAGAATGACACCTTCAGGGTTTTTCTCTCCTCCTTCCCTCCCTGACATGTTAAAAGAACCAACTCCCTTTTCTTACTTTCCCTTTTTTTTAAAAAAAAAATTCAATTGGATTTTAATTCTCCTTTGTTTGTAATTGCAAAACGCAACACAGAGAGACAATGCAGATATTTCTGTCTCATTCCATGCTGAGAACCCATTGATTTTGGCCCCTGGCTTCTAATTGGACAGAAATCAATGCACAACCATTGTTTCATATATTCCTGGGTTTTGTGAGTATGCACAGCTCAGGGGTACAAGGGATTCATGTTGCAAGAAACATGCAAAATAAAATAAAACAAAAATAAACACCCGAGGTGGGCTGGAAAATCTCCATCTCTCTTTCCTGGCGCTGACAAGAGTCCATTGGTTTCACCCCTCCTCTTTTGCTTTTGCACCTACTGGTTTGACTGGGTCGTTCTTCATGCCACTACTAGACCTCCACCATTCCTCCTTTACTCCAGGTGCTTCATGTGCTACGTCTCCCAGCTATGGAGCGAGGCAAACGTCATGGCTGGAATCCTGTTTGCTTCATACACATGCTGTTGCCCCAAAGAAGAGTCATTTTTGTTTAATGTCCAAGTCTGTATTCCACTGAAGGTTGCAGAACAAGAGTTGAGCATTCGGTGCTGTTGTGCATGTGGTGCTTTGGAGCCCTGAAGATGCCAGTGTGCTTTGTGTGCTGCCTTTCACACTTGTTTGCAGATCCATTTCCACACTGTTGCAATCCACGAATGCAAAAGGCATCGTGTAACTCCGTGGGTGCAACGTTACACTCCGTTTCCCTGTGGTGGGATCTCAGCCATTGTCACTGCATGGAGGCATGATGAAGCAGCCTTTTCAATCTGATAGCCGTGTTTAAATATTTGAAGGGATGTCATATCGAGGAGGGAACAAGCTTGTTTTCTGCTGCTCCAGAGACTAGGACCCGAAACAATAAATGTAAGCTCTAGGAAAAGAGATTCCACCTCAGCATTAGGAGGAACTTCCTGACAGTAAGGGCGGTTCGACAGTGGAACACATTTCTCCCTCGGATAATAGTGGAGTCTCCCTACTTGGAGGTCTTTAAGCAGAGGCTGGATGGCCATCTGTCAATGGGGATGCTTTGATTGGGAGTTCCTGCATGGCAGAATGGGGTTGGACTGGATGGCCCTTGTGGTCTCTTCCAACTCTATGATTCTATGATTCTATGATCTTCTTTCTCTCTCTAATTCAGTCATAGGCTGGCAGCCATTTCCATAATATTATGGAGTCCAAGGTTGTGGGGCTGGGAATCCTGTTGCTCTCCAGATGTTGATGACTGGCAATGCCCACCAGCTCTGGCCAGCATTGACCAACATGTGGACTGTCTACATACATTAAAAACAGGATCTCTATGGACCTTATCACACACTGGCCACAAAGCGAAAAGTAACCGAAATAAGAATAAATTCAGTTCTATACCGAAATGAACTGAATTTCACCTGCGCGGCCATTGCGCAATGATTCCGAAAGCTCCTTTGTACTTCCCCGAAAAACCGAATGTCAAAAGATCTCAATTCGTTACGGATTAGCTCCGGGTTCTGTCGAGTTTCGGTGTAACGTCGTGTGTAAACACGGGGAAATAATATGTATTAGCTACGGATACCCTTTGGATTAGGTCTGCTTTAGACCCCGTGTGATAAGGTCCTAAGAAAGACCAATGGAGTTTGTCCCTTGTTGGTAAAAGACAAGGATGAGGAGATGCAATGCAATGCAAGGAGAAGATGTTGGGGCAGTAGACATGAAACAGTGAAATAGTTGTCTGATTGGATGAGGAAAAAGACCAACCTAAGTCTTACTTTAAATTGGTACAGTATATTTTACATTTGGTGTGGGATGATTTTACAATGTCCTATGTTTATGTGTTTTCACCTATGGCTTTGGTGTCTGAATGGTTTTATGCGTTTTAATCTATGTTGCATTCCACATCAAGCCTTGGGGAGAGGCAGATAAGATTTATTATTATTATTATTATTATTATTATTATTATTATTATTATTATTATTATTTGGTGAATGAAAAACTCATAAAAGTCTTAAGTGATTGGACATATGGTGGCCTTGTAGAGAAGACCAGTAAAATGTGACTTTAATTAATGATAACAGGAGGTCAGTGGAAGTTACTTCCAATAAGTGGAGATGAACAGATGAGCAGGGCCTGAGACTGTGTCTGCACTGCAGAATTAATGGAGTTTGACACTGCTTTAACTGCCATAACTCTGTGCTATGGAAACCTGGGATTTATAATTTGCTATGTCACCAGAGCTCTCTGAAAGCAAAGGCCAAATACAATACTCTCAGATTCTTTATCCACAGATCCAAGCACTCACAGCTTAAAAATATTTTAAAATATACGAATTCCAGAAAGCAAACCTTGGTTTTGCCAGTTTAAATAAGAAACACCATGTTACTATGCCACTGTATTTAATGGGACCTGAACATCCATGGATCTTGGTATCCACAGGAGGGTCCTGGAAGCAAACCCCAGTGGATAGATAGCAAGGGCCCGCTGTATCTCACAAAACTACAAATCCCGTGATTCCATTGCATCGGAACCATAGCAATTAAAGCGGTGCCAAACTGCCTTATTTCTTCAATGCAGATCGGACCTGGGCCAGTGAAATCACAGCTCAGCAAGAGCTTTCTCTTTCTCCTCCTTCTTCCCGGAGGTGCGGCTGGGCCACCCATGTATTTCTCATCATCAGGGCCCATGCCTTTGGAAGGAGGGCTGCCTTGTTGCATTGGCTCCAGGATGCTCCAGATTGGGAAGGAGGAGTCCTCTTTTGCCAGGAGGAACGGCACCCAGGGCTGCCATTTGTACGCCTTCTTCCTCCTGGAGATGCAAATCTTCCTCTTTGCTACTCCTGTTCCTTTGATCTGAGCAGCAGCTAACTAAGCATCGAGGCACGCTTCATTATCCACAGCTATTTGTTCCACGCCTTTCTTGCTTGCTTGCTTGCTTGCTTGGTCTCCCTCTTCCCCCTCTTGACATTTTTGTTTCTTGCAGAAACAATTACCGATCACGGAGAGTGAGAAGATTCCCGAGGAGAGGGAATTGGCCTCCTCTTGGAAATCCAGCGGGAACAATTACTCGTATTTAAAATATAGCCAGCCCCAGGCAACAGTATGTTGAGAGCACAATTCAAAGCTCTAAGACGTGTCTATCTCTCCCTCTCTTGGATAAGGCGGGTGCTGTGTTCGGAAGGTGCGACCTGCTCCGGCGTGTATTTCTATGTGCAACATGTGAGCCCCACATTGTGTCAAAGGAACAGTGGGAAGGATTTGTCTGAAGCTACAAGGAGGACCCTTTGGAAAGGTTCAGGGGAGCTCATACATCCAACTAATCCATCACGCTGCGCTACTGATGTGACTTTTCTTCCTTCCTTCCTTCACAATTGTCAATGCCCAGATTTCAATTTCTCACTGCTTGGGGGATTTCTGGAGACGTGGGTTTAGCGTCTCTGTCTTGATAACCAAACATGAATACTTTGGTGGAGAGGGGAAATGAAGAAAGGCCAGATATGATTAGGATATATCATAGAATTGTAGAACCCTAGAGTTGGAAGAGAGAGGGCCATCCAGCCTCTGTTTAATGACCTCCAAAGAAGGAGACTCCACCATTCTTCAAAGGAGCGTCTTCCACCATTTAACAGCTCTCACTGTCAGGAAGGTCCTCCTAATGTTGAGCTGGAATCTCTTTTCCTGAAGCTTGCATCCGTTGCTCCATTGGGTCCTATTCTCTGGAGCAGCAGAAATTAGCAGCACCATCAGAGAGAATATTTGAGAGCAGAATTCAGAGGACTTTCTCTTGTGATTTCCTCCTCTCCAAGCCAACATTTTCAGCATTCCCTGCTGCAATTGCAAATTGTGCAGCTGAAGTGAGCCTTGGTCCCAGAAGACCATTAGTAGAAGGAATCCAGGTTAAGTCAGAAGGACCATGTATTGTCAAATGGACGCCTGGTGTGTCCTGATGAGTCAATTGAAACACCAAGGCTTTACAGTGGTAGCAGGCTTTACTTGAATTAAAATTAAACATATCTACAATGTTCAGCAGATAAACTCTATTCCAAAAGTATGGCCACACTCCAATAAAAGATGCAATGAGAAACTTATGCAGAAGAAGGGAGAGGATTTGGGAAATTCACAAGAACAACACACCATCATAAGACACAAATTAACCCTTTGGATTCAAGTTTCAGAGACTCACTGTCTCAACAACATCATACTACTACTAATAATAATAAATAAAATTTATTTCTATCCCACCCCTCTGCAAGATGGAGCAAATTTGTTTTCTGTAACTTCAGAGACTAGGATATGGACCTGGAGCAATGGGTTCGAATGACAGCAAAAGAGGTTCTACCTGAATATTAGGAAGACAATAAGAGCTGTTTGACAGTGTTGCTGCCTTGGAGGCTGGTGGAGTCTCCTTCTTTAGAGGCTGTTTTTAAGCAGAGACTAGATGGCCATCTGACTCGGGGGGGGGGGGGGGGGCTTGGATGGTGTCTTCCTGCATGGCGAAAGGGGGGTTGGACTGGATGGCCCCTGGGGGTCTTTTCCAACTCTATCATCCTATGGTTCTATGAATGGCTGCCCTGAGTCTGAAAGACCTGAGCAGGGCTGTTGTTTACAGGGTGAGTGGGAGGTCTCTTAATCATAGAGTTGTTCTAGGTTGAAGTCAACTTGTCAGCCATTATTTAAAGATAAGCTGGATGGCTATCTGTGACAGAGAGAGAGCTTGGATTGCATGTTCTTTCATGACAGAAAGGGATTAGACTCGATGGCCCTTGAGGATCCCTTCCAACACTAGGATTCTATGAAGAGAAGGTTAAGGGGTGGCATGATAGCCATGTTTAAGTATTTGAGGGGATGTCCTATTGAGGATGGTGCAAGCTTGTTTTCTGCTGCTCCAGAGACTAGGACACAGAGCAATGGATGCAAACGACAAGGAAAGAGATTCCACTTCAACATTAGGTTGAACTTCCTAACAATAAGAGCTGTTGTGCAGTGGAAGATGCTGCTCCCTCAGAGGAGGATGGAGTCTCCTTCTTTTGAGGCTCTTTTTAAGCAAAGGCTTAAAAATCTTCATGGCAGAAGAGGACTGGTCTGGATGACCCTTAGAGATCTCTAGGGATGACTCTTAGAGATCCAACTCTAGGATTCTATTATTCTAAATGGATATATGCACCTATGCATGATGCCTATCCATGTACACTGTCCCATCTGTAATTCCATGTTAAAGGTAAAGGTAGTCCCTTAACATTAATACCTAGTTGTAACTGACTGTTCGGGATGGTGCTCATCTCCATTACTAAACCGAAGAGCCAGAGTTGTCCGAAGACGAATCCAGTGGTCATGTGGCCAGCATGGCTGCACTGAACACTGTTACCTTCCTACTGAAGTGGTACCTATCTATCTACTTGCCTTTGCATGCTTTTGAACTGCTAGGTTGGCAGAAGCTGGGACTAGTGACAGGAGCTCATCCCATCATGTGGCACCCGGGCCTCAAACTGCTAACCTTCCAATCTTCTGATCATCAGAATTGGTGTCTTAACCACTAAGCCATCGCATCCCACATTATGCCATGTGTAATGCCACTTTCACAAACTTCAGCTGAGTGCAGACATTCCAGATTGGATCAAAATAGTCCAAATTGGATGAAAATGAACTTTCACATGCATGAGACTCCAACGGGATTCTGGCATGCATTTGCCATGAATAATGCAGGGATAGAGGCAAAGCAAGAAGCCACCCTAGGCTTCATCCAAGTCCCCCCAACACCTGACAAAACAAATTGCTGCTGTTGGCTAGATGCCAAAGGAAACCACATCTCCTTTGGACTATCCAGGGAACCACTCACTGACTTCAAGGAGGAGGATTTTTTCTCCATCATGAAGGAATGAAAACATTCAACCATTCTGCATTTGTCCTAAGTTATAAAATGTTTTCCTGCTGTTTAGACATTGGGCTCTTCAGCGTCTTAGAATCTGTTCTTGCCAGCAGGTGGATCAAAAGGTCACAGAAGATGCAACTGGTCAGCCCAGCAATAAGGAAAAGAGGAGCAGGAAGAAAACTTGGTTGCTATGGGAACCAGAAACTTAGCAAAACTTTACTGTCCTCTCAGAAGAACCAGGAGGATGGAGGCTGAAGTGGAAGTGCACAAGGAAGAGCAGGAACAGCAAAAGTAGCATGCATCTATCTGCTTAGGCAAGAGTCCGGCCATCTCTGCTCTTTCTCCCATTTAGTGTCATGAAGCTAAATTTCATCAATTCGACTGATTCATCATCAATCAGTTTCAACTGGAAACAAGGCACAAAAGCACCTTAATTTAAAGCAGAACCATTCTCTTGAAAATGCTGACTTTGGTTAGACTTCTCCTGAAGGAATCCTGTGTCTAGTTCTGTGCAATTCAAGGACATGGACAAGCTGAATGCAACCTCAGTCAGCTGGACATAGCAAAGCACTACAATGACTGGCGTAGGTCCTGTCTGCACTGGCATGGGGCAGCCTGGACTATCACTGAGTGGCCCTTGAGCTGCCCTGACCCTCCCCTGTTGCAAAGGCCACTGTGAGAAGTTGCTTGCTGTCTCTGGACACTTCATTCTGACCTCAGAACAAAGGGACATGTCTGAGGTTAGCTGTCCAGCATCAGAACAGAGGTCCTTGATCTTCCAGAATGATTTGGAGCAGTTGGGGACTTTTTAAAACTCATGGTAAGAGGGATGCAACTTAGTTCTGGTGCTGAAGAAGCCAACCGTCATGCAGTCTGCTTGCACCAGAACTGGACTTCAGTCCATGCATCATCCAATCTCCCCACTAAGAGGATGGCGGGGAGGGAGAGGCCA
>CM034701.1:1187674-1201443 GCA_020142125.1 Phrynosoma platyrhinos
CAAAAAACTATGGATGCCAGCCATGAAAGCCTACGACTTCACATACTATAACCTCAGTTTGTCATTTTGCTTCTGGGGAGGGTTCAAGTTTGATTTGCTCTTGCTGTTGTTATTATTCATTGTCATTACATTAGCCTTGACTTAGGGCAACCTTATGAATAACCCTGTTATCAACAGCCCTGCTCAGGTCTTGCAAACTCAGGGCTCCCATGGACAGTCAACCTGTCCATAAAGCATTCTTCCTCTTTTCCTCCTGCTTTCCATTTTACCAACTCTTACTCTCTTTTATCTTCTCTTCTCTTTTTTTCTTTTCTTTTTAAGGGTTAGGCTTAGAAATAGGAGGAGCGAAGAGAGGAGGAAAGAAACACCAACAATCTAAGATATACAGATGACACCATAGTACTAGCAGAAAACATCACAGACCTAGAACAACTACTAAGGAAGGTCAAGGAAGAAAGTGCAAAGGCTAGCTTGTTACTGAACATAAAGAAAACAAAAATAATGTCCACAGATTACCTACAAAAATTTAAACTGGACAATGAGGAAATTGAAATAGTTAAAGAGTGTCCATACCTTGGATCAAACATAATTCAGAACAGAGACTGCAGTCAAGTGATAAGAAGACTAGGATTGGAAAGGGCAGATGAAAGAGTTAGAGAAGATCCTAAAGAGTAAAAATATACAACTGAGCACCAAAGTTAGAATTGTCAAAGCCAAGGGATCCCCAATCACCAAGTACAGATTTGAGAGCTGGACAATGGGGGAGAGAAATGAATAAAAGGAAAATCAATTCATTTGAGATGCAGTGCTTTAGAAGAGTGCTGGGAATACTGTGAATAGCAACAAAGTAAAACAAATGGGTCCTTGAACAAATCAAACCTGAACTCTTCCTGGAAGTCAAGGTGACTAATTTGAGGCTGTCATACTTTGGACACATCATGAGAAGGTATGGCACATTGGAAAAGACAATAATGCTAGGAAAGGTGAAGGGAAGCAGAAAGAGAGGAAGGTCGCATGCTAGATGGATGGATGGACTCTATTGAGGAGGTCATGGGTATGAATTAACAGGACCTGAGCAGAGCAGTGGAGGACAAGGGGCCTTAGAGATCTCTCATCCACAGGGTCACCATGAGTTGAGATTGGCTCGAGGGCAGCTAACAACAACAATTCTCTTTTCTAATGGGTCAAGTCATCCCATGATATATTTAAACAAAAATGGCCAGCCTTTTCCCCAGGGGAATTTAGGTGTGTGTAGGCAGATTATCGCAGTGCTAATAAAATCAGCTTACCTGAGCCGGCTTAAAATTTAAAACGGGCAGCATCCTGATGTCGCTGCCTGGGTCTGACTCATGTCTGGCCATTTTCCTAGGGGCACTTGGTGTGCCTCTTTTCGAAGCCAGGAGTTTTCCAGCTTAAGGAAATGGCCGCCAGAGTGGCCCTGGGAACAGGGATGGACTCAGGGTGGACCCAGGCAGCAATTTCAGCAGCTATATTTTTGTGATAAGATCAGGATGCTGCCTATTTAAAATGTTGAAACGGCTTAGGTAAGCCGGTTTTATTAGTGCTGTGATAATCTCCTAAAACACTGAGAGGATTGTGGAGAAACTATTTGGAGTATTCAGATCTTGTCCTGGGGAGGAACAGTCTAGTTTGTGACACTGGCCATGATCCAAATGGTCACTGGGCCATTGACTCTCCTGCCTTCAGATAAGAAGCCTCATGTCAAAGGAGAGACCAACAGAAACTCATCCATTAACAGGAGAAGAAGGTGCTTCAGAGTGTTTTTCCTCTTCCCTCCCCATTCCTTTTTTCCTTTCTTGCCATCTTCTCCTCCTCCTCCTCCTCCTTCTTCTTCCAGAACTTAAAAACTCTTTTTTAAAATATGTTACAACTCCTCAGCTCCCCAGACAGTATGGCAACTGTAGTCCAAAAGGATCACTTTTCAAAACTCCAGTCTCTTAGATTGTGAAGCTATTTTATTTATTTGTTTATTTATTTATTTAACTATTTATATCTATTTTTATATAAAGAAGGTTCCTATAGCCCCTAAGCCGAGATGATTTGCTGTGAAACTTATCACCCGGAGCCAGGATAGGAAACAACAATCTCACTGTGCCAGTGAATAGAAGTCGATGGAGTGTTTCACTTGCTTCCATAAATCATCATCCCAGCTTTGGGAACTAGTGGGAACAGCCTCTTCCACGATCCTTCTGTCCAAGGTTGGGCAGCAAAGGCTCTTGTAGGCCTTGATCCTATTGTCAGACCCAGATAGAGTAGACCCATTGAATTCCTAGCATATTGGAATCATAGAATCCAAGGGTCATCCAGTTTCACCCACTTCCGCCATGCAGGAAGACACCAAGCCCTGTGACAGGTGACCATCCAGCCCCAAAAAGTGCCAGGCAAACTAGATCACAGAAATCCACTGGGTGACCTTGGGAATGTATCCTATTTTGTGTTTAGGAAGAAAACCAGAAGGCTCAGCATCCCAGAGGTTTTAAGAGAGACTGTGTCTGAGTAGACCAAACCATCAGCTGAGAAACAGAAGTAGTCCAGTCTGATCCCAAGTCATCCATGAATCAATCTTCAGTCCAGGCAAACAGGTCAAGGGGTTGTGCAGAAAAGTAGTCAGAAACCCAGGCAGAGTTTAAGGCAAACAGGCAGTCAGTGATGGAACACAGCACTGGCAGAGCTTCTCCCAA
Source organism: Phrynosoma platyrhinos (assembly GCA_020142125.1). NCBI lineage: Eukaryota > Metazoa > Chordata > Lepidosauria > Squamata > Phrynosomatidae > Phrynosoma > Phrynosoma platyrhinos. The sequence continues at coordinate 1,190,377 of CM034701.1, forward strand.
GGTAAAGGCTGGTTGTCAGCCACACTTGTCCAAAAGAAGTATTGGGTTATTTATAGCCCACCTGAGTCTTGCAGGTGCTTCGTAATTGCAGTGTGATTCCTATATAAACACTGTGAGAATCTGCATCTTTCTTTGTCCTGACATCTCCCCACAGAGGTAGGTATTGGTAAGTCTGGCTCTTCCTCTGAAGGTGGTGGCTGCTGGGAACTCTATTCCTGTGGCTGCTGGAGCCTCTCTTCTTGTGACTGCAGACCTGGCATGTCCTCTGGCTCTTAGACTCTATATCAAAGTCTTCATTCTCAGACAGAGTCCATCCCAGGGTCCTGGAAGCAAGGCATGACAGTAAGTCATGCTCTCATAGCCTCAGAAGAAGGCAGTGGCAAATCCCTTTGAACAAATCTTGCCACAAAATCTCTGTGATAGATCTGCCTTAGGGTTGTCATTGAGAGCACATACCACCAACAAAGCTAGATCCATGTGAGACAAACCCAGTTTCACCCCTGCTGTATCAATTCAATTAAATACTGAAGCAATAAAACAATAAAATCATCCAGAACAATGAATTTCAAATGGATGTCCCTGCCTCATTAGTTCATCAGCAAATGAACCATCTGAAGATCCTCACACCTAGCCCAAGAAGGTGACAAATTTCTCCATTCATAAATATGAGAAATATGAGAAAGCAAAAAGCTCATTCCATTTTGTGAGCTGGAATGAACAATCATCACATCCCTAATTGTTTAGCCCCTATACATAGCTAATTTCACCAGATGTGATATTTCAATGATGCTGGAATCTTAGGCAGAATGCTTAACTCTCCTACTGAAAGGGATCTCACTGCAGTCAAGACAGTGGCCAGATATTTCAAAGGAACACCAGATCACAAACTGATGCTGGCAGCTTGCGACCAATCGCAACTGATTGTCTAAGCAGATGCAAATGAGGCTTCAGATCTGACAGGAAATCAATCCATGGAAAACTTTTTTTTTTTCTTATGGTGAAGGAGCCATACATTTGGCAAGTAAGACGCAATCCACAATCAGAGGTTCTTCCGCTGGAGCTGAGTGTGTTTCACCAAAGGCAGCATGTGATGAAATAAAATGGTTGCACAAATTACTTCTGCATGTTGAAATTACAGACCCCAAACCAACCATTTTGCTTCAAGATAACCAAATCAGCATCAAGATTTCTGAAAGCAAGAAGCCACTCAGGAGGAATACTGACTTTGTCTTCTACAAGGTGCAAGAGATGGGTCAAATGTACTAGTTCAGCTGGAATACTACAGTACTGAAGTGTAACACAGTAAACCTAATACACAACGACTCTCCAACCAACCATCCAATAACATCAGCAATGGTGCCACACCTATATTTATACATATTGTCCATGGCACATCCTCACACAGTCCTCTTGCATGCTGTTGAGTCATCCTGGGCATATCTTCCAAGTGGTGTGATGATGACCCTCCATGCCAGTCACTATAGTGGAACCTTTCCAGATGTTGTAAAATTCATCTTCCTCAACTATCTGCCTGTGAAATTTTGTCCTGTGAAATTTTAATCCAGGTATTGTACATAGACATATACAGTGACATCCTCCCTTCCCTTCCCTAGAGACATGCCTTCCCCACACAGCTTCAAGCATTCGCCACCACCATCATATGCTTACAGAGACATGTCTTCTTCTGCTACTTCTTCTCTTGGCCTGTTCAATGAAAGAAAGCAGGAGCAACCTGACAGCCAAGTCCTGGGAAAACTCACAAAGTTTAAGCAGGATCTCACATTCTTTTTGCTAACACTTCCCCGCCACCACCCTGTGCTCTGATTCCTTGCTCTAGTCAGCCAGTCTGTCCCAAAATGATGCCACTCCAAGCCACAGAAGCAATGTGCCTAAGCCTTGCAAGAGTTTCCCAATGACCACCATTAGTGAAAGGCACAGCTAAAGGCAGGGGTAGGCAACCTTTCCCCTTTAAGGGCCGAGGGACTTCAGCTCCCAGAAGCCTCAGCCATGTTGGCCAATAGTCCCATGTTGGCCAATAGCTCCTGGGATTCTGGGATCTGAAGTCCCTCGGCCCTTAAAGGGGAAAGGTTGCCTACCCCTGGCTAAAGGGCTTCCACAGGCAAGTGAAAGGCAGGAAAGAGCACCACAGGAAGTGGTCAGAGAGACTAAGACAGGGGTAGGCAACCTTTCCCCTTTAAGGGCCGAGGGACTTCAGCTCCCAGAATCCCAGGAGCTATTGGCCAACATGGGACTATTGGCCAACATGGCTGAGGCTTCTGGGAGCTGAACTCCTTCAGCCCTTAAAGCGGAAAGGTTGCCTACTCCTGGGCTAAGGAGAGATTTTAAGACATTTAAGAACCCTGAAAAGATGTTTCATGCAACGCTCATCCCCACCGTGCTCCTAAAGGCCGCTGGTTTTTTAAAAATATTTTTAATCAGTTTTACAAATAATTAAAATCTTTCTCCCAGGCCAGGAATAACAACCAATTAAAATGCTTCCAAAAAGTTTTCGAACCAATTTAAAAAAACACCACATTACAGTGTTTAAATGTGATGTTTTTACATTGGTTTTAAAACTTTTTGGAACCATTTTTAATTTTGTGTTTATTAGAAGCCTCTTTGGGTCTGTAGCCAAAATTCTAGTATGGGGAATTTTATTTAGCTCAAACTGAGAGGGGGTTTGCTACAAGGACCCTGTGAGACCATCTCCCACTTGTATACCAAGAGGCCAGTGGATTTAAGAATTGATGCAGAGACAGAATTCTCCAATTAAAATATTATTTTATTAAAGGGGAAAATCACACAGTAATTCATACTCATACACTCGTTCATTCAAGTCTCAGGAAGTCAGGACTTAGCTTGGAAAAGATCTTGAAGCAAAACTATGGGTGATACTTACTATAGATGGGGCTTTCTCCAGGATCCAGTTGGGTAATATGGCATGGGTCACAGCCATTCTGAGAGTGTGGGTTTGAACGGAGGTGCTAGTAAGTAGACTAGAGAACACAGTGTCCCCATGAATGCCAAATAGTGACACTGAGGGTGGAAATCCATGGGTTTTTAAGGGTTAAAACTAGCTGCAGGGCAAAGGTGTGAGATTGTATGGGTGAGGTAATTCGGTCTGGCAATATTCAAGGTGAATGAGAAAGGATTAAGTCGTTAGCTGGTCCATCAGATGAGACATCTAGGCAATTATTGCCCATTCTTTCTGATTATAGGGGTGATGATGATCCATTTGCAACTCCCATACTACCTGCCTGTCCTTGAGATGGTTTCTGTCAGTCTTCCAAGTGACCTTGGTATGACCTGCATGTCATCACCCAGATGGCACTTGGGGTCAATTACAGGGTACATCTGGGGTCATGTGGAATGCCACACACACACCAAAATGCATTTTAGCTAAGAGGTCTGCATGATGGGGTGAGCTCCTATCACTAGTCTGAGCTTCTGCCAGCCTAGAAGTTCAAAAGCATGCAAATGCAAGTAGATAAATAGGTACCACTTTGTTTGGAAGGTAAACAGCATTCTGTGCAATCATGCTGGCAATCACAGGATCACAGAGTAGTCTATGGCAATGCTGGCTCTTTGGCTTAGGAACGGAGATGAGCATTGACCCTATGGTCAGACATGACTTGACAACCTTGTCAATGGGGAATTCCTTTACCTTTACCTTGGGTCTTTTCCTTGAAAAAGTTGGCATATAAATAAAGTAAAGAAAATAAATAAATAATTGCCCCCTTTTCTTTCTTGTGCACTAGTACTTTGAATGAAAGCTTCCCTGTTACCCCTTTTCCCTCCTCCTCATCTCCCTGGATCTTTCCACCGTACCCTATGGGCCATACTGCCCACTTTGGTAATCACTGGTATAGAGGTTTGAGGATTGGACTAGGAAGCTTATCGCACTAATTTTAAAACCGTGTTACCTGAATCAGTTTAAAATTTAAAGCAGGTGGCATCTTGATATTATCAGAAGGATTTAGCTGCCGAAATCTCTGCCCAGGTCCATCCTGGGTCCATCCCCACTCCCAGGGGTGCTCAGCACGCCTCTTTTTGAAGATGCGAATTTTCCAGCTTAATGAAATGGCCGCCGGAGAGGATCTGGGAGGGGGGCTGGACCTGGGCTGGACCCAGGTGATGATTTCAGCAGCTAAAATTCTTCTGATAATATCAGGATGCCACCCGCTTTAAATTTTAAACTGGATCAGGTAACACGGTTTTAAAATTAATGCAATAAGCTTCTAGGACTCTGGGAGAGCAGGGTTTAACTCCCTGATCAACCATGGAAACCCACTGGGGGGCCCACACTAGTCCCACTCCCTCAGCCTCAGAGGAAGCCATTTGTGGCAAACCTCCTCTGAGTAAAATCAGACCAAGAAAACCCTACAACAGGGTTTCCATAAGTCCAAGTCAACTTGAAAGCACTTAACAGTAACAACAGCTCTGAGCCATTGAAGAAGGATATAAAATAAAAAGGGAAATGTAATTACACACATGCAGACACACTGAGAGAGAGAGATGCACACTGCCTAACTCTCCATCTACCACCCTGGACAGCAAAGGTATGAAATCCAAGATCATTTTCCAGTTGTTATCGCTTCACTTACCGCTGGGTGTCATGTCCTTTGCTTTTTCCCCTCCATCCATCCTTTCAAATGACACTTTGGTTCTGTCTCATCATCACTTAAGGAATTAGAAACCCAAGGTCAGGAGGAACAAAGGAGCAGCCCATGACCCTCCGCGGAATTGGCTTATTAAGTCATCTGAGCCTACTTGCCATTTCCCCCTCTCCCCCATTTTTTTTTCAATTAGGTTCCTTACAGATTAAGGTCATAAAACAGAGACTAGAAAGGCCCAAAACTCTTGCAGAAAGGAGACGAAGGAAATCTTCTATGGCTGCAGGTTGCATCTGAGCTCTTTCCTGGTGCCAAACCCCTTCTTTTCCTCTGCATAATCTTGGTCCCCAAGAAAGGAACCCCAAAAGGGTTTGTTTCTGCTTAATGCTTTGACAGAGGCTTCCCAGGGTAGGAGGAAATCCATTGCTCCATTGTGTCCTATTCTCTGGAGCAGCAGAAAACAAGCTTGCTCAATCCTCAATATGACACCCCTTCAAATTTTTAAACAGGGCTGTCATTTCACCTTTAACTTTTCCTTCCCCAGGCTAAACATACCCAGCTCACTAAGATGGCTTTGGTGGTTTCCAGACCCTTCACCATTTTAGTAGCCCTCCTTTGGACACACTCCAGCTTCTCAAGATCCTTCTTGAATGCTGGACCCCAGACCTGAACACAGGATTATTCCAGGTGAGGCTTGACCAAAGCAGAATAGAGTGGCACTATTACTTTCCTTGATCCACTATACTTCTATTGATGCAGCCTAGAATCACATCGGCCTTTTTAGCTGCTGCTTCACACTCTTCACAAAATGTATTTGTGATTTCACTGGGCATGCTGTGGTTTCACTTGAACTGCCATATTTCACTCTGTGTTGTTGTTGTTGTTGTTAACAGTCATCAAGTTGACTTTGACGTCAGGTGACTCCATGAATGAGAGACCTCCAACTCTCATCAAGTGCCCTGCCCAGGTCCTACTGATTCAGGGCAGCAGCCATGGTGCCTTCCTTGATGGAGCCTATCCATTTGTATTGGGGTCTTCCTCTTTTTCTGCTGCCTTCTTCCTTTCCTAGCACTATTATCTTTTCCAGTGATTCATGCCTTCTCATGATCTGTCCAAAGGACAAAAGCCTTACTCTAGGTTTCTAGGGAGAGCTTGAATAACTTTAGGATCCATTTATTTGTCTTTTTAGCAATCCACAGTATCCACAGAACTCTTCTCCAGTGCCATGCTTCAAATAAGTTGATCTCCTTCCCATCAGCTTTCTTCTTTGCCCAGCTTTTACAACCATACATTGATACTGGAAATATGATGGCATGAACAATCCTGACTTTAGTATTAATTGTTATGTCTTTACACTTCAAGATCTTGTTAATATAATTAACAATTAATATAACAGTGATGTATTTGATTCTCTGAAGGAGTTAAAGCTTTTTTCTGTCACCTCTTAATCTACCCATTCATAATTTATGCATTTCTCTTTGTCTTCTTTTTTATTTTTCTTTCCCCTCTTTCTTTGTATTTTTCTTTAAAAGCCCAATAATTTTGTACTGTTCCTGCTGTTGTTGTTTTTTAAAAATAGCCCAAAGGTGAGGATTAAAAGTGTACTGCTTTCTCATTCTAGAGAAAAATAATCATGGATTTCTATTCCTGTTCTGAACAGATGGGAGGAAAGAAGGGCTGGCAGAGACCTAGATCTGTCCATTGCTATTTCAGACCTCAAAAGCAAAGGGCAAACTTCTTGTTGCTGTAAGGAAAATTCCAGAGTATGTGTGTTTGTGCTTGTGTGTGCACACACAAATGTGCACATGCTTTCAAGTCCCCTGTCGAATTATGGCAACCCTATGAATTTCATAGGGCTTTCTTAGACAAGGAATACTAAGAGGTGGGTTTTTTGTGGTTTTTTTCGGGCTGTGTGGCCATGTTCTAGAAGAGTTTCTTTCTGACGCTTCGCCAGCATCTATGGCTAGCATCTTCAGAGAAAACTGAAATGGAAAGGCCTGGGTGTATATATACTGTGAGACCCTGGATAGGGAGGAGTGGTTCCCAGGTGAACTGTGTGTTGTTCTGTGTTGAATAGGTATTGTTCTGTGTTGATGGCATAGCTTCAGGATATGCAATCAAGGATATTGTCTGCTATTCCCATGTGAACTGTGTATTGTTCTGTGTTGAATAGGTGTTGTTCTGTTGTTAATGGCATGGCTTCCAGGTGAGGATATGCAATCAAGGAGATTGTCTGCTGTTGTCTGTTGTCTCCATTTGCTGATATCCATGATATCATGGATTGCCTGGTATCCATGAAATATAGCCAACAGCACCTGGTATCTCATCTAAGTACTAACCAGAATTAAACCTGCTTAGCTTCCATGATCAGGCAGGATTTGAAGTATTTGCGGTATTTTGGCCCTGTGTTAAATATTGTGTGTGTGCCTTCAATTCACCTGTTGACTATGATGACTCCATGGATTTCATAGGCTTTTCTTAGGCAAGGAATCCTCAGAGGTGGTTTTGCCCATTCCTTCCTCTGAAACATAGCCCTCAGCATATGGGATTCTCTGGCAGTCTCCCAACTGAATATGAACCAGGGCTGACCCTGCGTAGCTTCAAAGATCAGAGAGGATCTACTGCCTTTGGGGTATTTAGGCCCAGAATCTATAGTGCCTTCATATTATAACCAAAAATGTTGCAAAGTTTGCAAGCTTCTGAGTTCTCCAGAACCCAACATGGATGGAATAGATGGATGCTAGATACTCATGGATCCATTCCTCAGGGCCACCTTGAATCCCATTGTAGGAGCAACGCAGAATATAAATCCTTGAAATAAAATAAATAAATAAATAAATAAATAAATAAATAAAAATGGCTTCATAAGTGGGGTTCCACAAGTGTAATGCTTTCGGATGGACCTCAACTCTATTGCTAGTCCTGGATAGAGTAGAGTCGTGGGATTTCCCGATGTGCTAACTTACCAGTCAGCAATTGTGTCAGTTGGTCTACTCTAGTTGGAAGCAACCACTAGAGATGGAAAGAAGTTTTTAAATATTTGAAAAATTGTTGAGAAACATGTTTTTTCAAGTGAACAGAAGCCCCAATAAGAAGAATCCTGAATTGGTGAGAAAATTCAGTTTGGAACTAATTCTTTGCAAAATTTGTGCATGACTGTTTTTGAGGAAACAGCATATTTCTATCCAGAAATTTCATTTCCTGCAAGAATTTTTTTTTCATAGAAAATGTTTTAATTGTGGACTTATTCTATGCAAAATTTGCATGTGAGTGATTAGCATAGAAAACAGCATTTTCTGTGCAGGCAATAAGATTTATGTTAACAACATCATTTCCTGTACAGGAAATGCTGTTTTCTGCACATAACCACCATGTGTAAATTAGAACAGGCTTTGGAAACTGTGGTGTTCAAAGACAATCTCACACTGGGAAGAAAACTGTTACAATTATTTGCCACCACCTAGCAAAGAATGTCATCCCTAGCAACCCCCATAATCCCAGCCATGCCTTTTCATGTTCTCAAATGGTATATAGCTATCCATCTATGCCTTCAGTGTACCCCTGGATTGAGTGGGATTGTAGAAGCAGCCACTGGCCATTATTTTCCTTTGCCCAGGGGCCCAAAAAAGCACACACGTTTGAGTGATACACCATTGGTCATATCATCCTGGCATTAAGCAGAAGTATGACATAGAGTAACCTCCATTAAACTATGCCTGCAACACTCTCCAGCACTTTGCATGAGGGAAACAGGGTGATCCTTGTGCCAAAGGATAAATAGACATGAACCAGACATTAGGAAAGGGAATATACAAAACCAGTTGCAGAACACTTCATTCTTCCTGGGCATCCCATCTTGGACCACAGAACAACAGTCCTTGAACAAAAAGACTACAAAGGAAGACTGGAAAGAAAAACAGCAGGATTGGAGTATATCCACAAAATGCAGTTCATCAGCAGTGGGTTGGACAGAGACAACAGTTTCCTGGCACACTACACACATGATAACACTAGCTAACCACCACCATCACTCCATCCTCATGGGGCTCTCTTGGCCAGTTCATCACGTCTTCTTTTTGGCTCCCAGGCTACATCCCAACACTTATTCATATGGTTACTTGCTCACCTTGGCTTCAGGCAACATCCTTCCCTTGTCCCCCAAGGAATATCATTGAAACTGAACTTATCATCTCATCTCCACACCCACAAAGTTTTGCATTCCTGTGGACATTCTCACACAGAGATTGCTATATACCAGGGGGCAGCAACCTATGGCCCGCAGGCCGGTTCCAGCCCAAGGCCCCACACTTACCGGCCCAGGCGGACCCCTGCCGCCACCGCCGCCGCCGCCACGCGCCCATGCCGCCACGCGTTTTGCACATGTGCAAACGCGTTGTGGCCGCCATTTTGGAAATCAAAATGGCGGTCGCAGTGCGCGCAGCTGCTAGCGACCAAAACATGTGACAGCAGGGGTGCGTGGCGGTGGCAGCGTACTCAGGGGGGTCACGCGCAGCGGCGGGGGTTGCCATTCCCCCCCCCTCAGCCCACTGTAAGGGACGACTTCAGGGGACCAGCCCCCGGCTCAAAAAGTTTGCCTACCCCTGCTTTGCCCCTGGGCTTCCCTCTCCACCAAATGCATCTGAGGAAGAAGGCTCAAGTCTAGGAAAACTCATGCTTCCAATGTCTTTCTCAAGTTAGCCTCAAAGGTGCTACAAGATCCCTTTGCATACTGATATATACTGATACAGCTATACCTTTGAATTCTCCACGAAACTATTACACTAGGCAAGCACAGTGCAGGATTTTGGCTTTGCTAGTAGCCTTCTTGAGTCCTTCCTTGTCAGCAGAGGTTCTCCTCTGTCACTTTTCTGAGCAGCTCCACCTATCCACAGCTGCTGTTTCCATTGTCACTCTTGCTGACAGCATATTCCAACAGATGCCAAAATCAATTGAGCATGCTCATGTTTCCGTTATCTGCTTCTCCACACTCATTTTCTTTGCCACTTGAGTGCCTGATGGTCCATGAACTCTGAAAATGCTTTCTCCTGCTGCTCTGGCCAATTGGCTTGGAGGAAAATGAACCATTGCCAAGTCTTCCAGCCCATTCCTATAGGCCAATACTTACTCCATTCAGCTGCCCAGTGCAAAGATCTATAGGTGCACATACCCATTTGTTTGTGCCTCCTCACTCTGGGTTACTAAAGAAGCAAAAACTGGAGAGTATCAGTGAAATCCATTGGAGAAACTGGGGAAGCATCTTCAGGTGTTCAAAGACATACCCTCCAAATGTCCCAGTTTGGCTGATTCATCTTCTGCAGTCCTATTTTTTGTGGGAATGCTTCATGCATAAGTCACTATCAAGATGCCAGTTATTTTGTTTCTCTCTTTCTCTCTCTTTGGATAGATCATGCCATAAGGAATGTGCCACAGCAGAAACTACTGGTGGGTGGTATCACAGCCCACCTTCTACCCCCTTGATATCAAGAACTGGGCCTGTGTGAAGGTCCTACTGGCAGGTTAAACTTGAAGAGAAAGGAGCAAAGATGCTCAGTGGATCCATTATCACAAGAGCAGTGAATCCACTCTATCCTTTATGGACGGTCCTCCCACAGCTGTTCTGAATCAGAGGGCAGCCATTGGGGATGGAGGGAGGGTATTCCTGACAGAGATTTGTTATAAAATCCAGAGCTGTCCTGGGTGAGATGCCCAGAAGAGCTGAAGGGAAGGAAATGAGGTAGGCAGTAGCAGCGACTAAGAAATGTCACATTCTCCTCTGCCTGCTCTGATTTCCCCATATCTGTTTGCCATGTGGCACTTGCAAGAAAATGTTGTTGTGTGGAGACTTCCAGCTTCTTTCCAGGCATCTCCATCCTGTGCAGAACCCAACATGATTCCCTTCTCAGCAACATCCAGGCAGCCTCTGTCTCTCAAAGCTGGGAGATAGAAGGAGTAAGGAAGCTTTTCAATGAAGTTCTTCTTGTTTGCAAACTCATGGGGAATCTCTTTCTCCCTCCTGACCTCCACCTGAGCAATGTGAGGGGATCGTTTCTCCTTGAAAAATCTCTCAGTAGTTTCCCCCAAGGCCATTTCTTTTCCCTGGCAGATTGTGTGGGTGTCTGTAATGACTGGCTTCCATTCATCTTTTTTTTTTCCTTTCCTTTTTAAATTACTCTGATGGTTTTATTTATAGCATTGTTTTGCTGTTTGAAAAAAGGGATGCATAAGTATAAGAAATTGAACTCTACCTCATTACCAAAGAAACACAGCTGTGGGACTCTCCCCCAAAAGGGAGGAAGGGAGAAGAAGGCAGGGTCAGGCTCGTAAATTGTGTCTCTGTGTTAGGGCCAATACATAGTAGATGACACCAAAATACTAGCAGAAAACCTCCCAGACCTGGAACAACTATTGAGGAAGATCCAAGAAGAAAGTGCAAAGGCAGGCTTAATGCTGAACA
>CM034701.1:1236900-1251593 GCA_020142125.1 Phrynosoma platyrhinos
CTCTTCCAATTCTAGGAGTCTATGATTCTATGATTCTATGATTCTATGATTCTATGCTCCGGAACTGGACCCAGCATTCCAGATGAATAGCAACCCTTGATTTCTCCCTGCTCCATCTAGAAGCACCTGTAGCTGAACTTTTCCTAACACCATCTTCTTTTCTTACCAGCTTGTCATCCTTGTTTTTCCCAGGGTACTTTTTTTTTTCAGGCATTGTACTATTTAAGCTATTTAAACAGAGGCATGATTCAAGACCCTGTATCTTGCATGCATAGCATAAATCTACACTTGCATAGTTAGGTGATGCTTGCACTACCTGCTGAGTACTGGCATCGGAGAACTAACTGCTTATCTCAGAAAGTGCTTATCTCATAAAGTTTCTGCAGTCCTTGTGAACCAAGTAATACAATGTTGACTTTGACAAATTAACTGCACAGTGTCCAGGAATGCACAGCTGCATGTGCAACAGTTATCCTTGTGGATCTCTGCTAATACAGCTGTGAAATGAACACAGACATTGTGCCAACACCAAAAAGAAAGTACAAATGTATGTGCAAAGGAATTAAGAGTCCAAGTGGTGTAGTGGTTTGAGCATTGGACTATGACTCCGCATCTCAGCCATGGAAACCCATTGGTGACCTTGGATGAGTCACACTCTCTCAGTCTCAGAAGGAGACAAATATATGGCCCCTCTGAAAAAATTTTGCAAAGAAAAAACCCATAACTGGTTTGTGTTGGGGTCAGAAACAACTTGAAACCACTCAACAAATAATCTAATTAATAATTTGTAAGCCGCTCTGAGAGCCTTTGTGGCTGAAGAGTAGGGTATAAATGCTCAAAATGAAATGAAATAACAACAATGCAAAGGACCTTACAAATGCCTAAAGCAACAATAAGATACCAGACCTAGTTCTTATGTGCCATTAAGTAGGCTTTGTCCTATGGCAGCTAGGGATATTAAATATCAATTTTTTTCCATATTCCAATGGACGTCAAGAACAATCCGCTAGCTTTGAGGCAATCAAGAAATTTTTCCTCCTGGAATAATAGTAAACTGTGCAGTTTTTCCATAAAAGGTACATGGACTGTCCAGAAAACTGTAATTTTCTGGAATCCTTAATAGCTTCTTTTGAAAATTGCACACCTACTTTGAAAACTGTGCAGCTCTTAGCATAAAAAAGAAATTGTGCAACATTCACACTGTGGAGTTTGTGCAAACAAACAAACAAACCCCAGCAACCCTGTTTCTAGGCAGCCACGAGTGTGTTTTGTGAAAGATTGCTGTTGTTCAGAAAACAGTAGTTTTGCACAGAAAATAGGCACATGGTTTTGTTGCATAAGGATGCTGTTTTCTTTACAACATGTTTTAGGTTTTTTTTTCTGCATGATTGCTATTTCTTATGCAGAAAACAGCAATAATGTATAGCTGCCATATTGTTTTGTGTATGATTATACAATGCAATTTAAGTTTTGCATTTTGGGCACTTTTACCAAATACATAGTGAAAAACTATGTAAGCCAGTGGGGTTTCTCCCACCCCACCCCACCCCAAAAAAAACTGCATATATTTCTATGCATAATGGAAAGACTGTGAGCATAGGTTTTTACTGCAAAGCTGTACTATTTCTCAAACTCTTGCACAGTTCTCAAAAAGTATACAATTTAAAATGTGCTGGTATTTATTTATTTATTTATTTATTTATTTTTCAAAATGTTCCCATAATTTGCAGGAACTTTTAATGTGACAATTTTTCTTTCTACTTAGGTTTCTCAAGGGATTGGGAACTCCAAATTTGAACCTCGTTAGAAAAAAATGGATGAATTTCTCTCCCGTCCCTAATCCCAACCCTATGAATTCTAAGCATGTACATACGTGATTATGTCGGGAACGGTCCAGCTAAGAGTCCTGTAAACCCAGGGCAGTTGAGGCTTCCTGGATTGAGTTTGTCCACCTGTAATGGGCTCTTCCTTTTTTCCTGATGCCTTCTACCTTGCCAAGCATCATGGTCTTTCTTATACTGAGGAGCTTATCGCATTCCCTTTTTTTCCCCGATTTGGGCACGGGCTGAGGATGTGCGTGAACAATGGGAAACGGATTTTATCATACTCGAAACAGTCGGCAAGCCATCGCCATGCCGTGGTGGTCGGGCGACGGCATGGCGATGGCTTGCCGACTGTTTCGAGTACGATAAAATCCGTTTCCCATTGTTCACGCACATCCTCAGCCCATACCCAAATCAGGCAAAAGAGGAACGCAATAAACTCCTGAGTGCTGTCATGGCCAAAGTACAACAGGCTCATCATGACATCTAGGGAGCACTGAGATTTAATTTGCTTTAGGACCCACTTCTTGGTCTTTTTAGCCATCCACGATATCTGTAGTATATTTATTTATTTATTTTGGAGTATTTATACCCTGCTCTTCAGCCACAAAGGCTCTCGGAGCTCTTCTCCAGCACCACATTGTCTTCCTATTAGCTTTCTTCACTGTCCAGCTTTCAGAACAATACATAGAAAGCAGGACTGCAATGGCATGGACCATCCTAATTTTTGTATTCAGTGATTTGTGGGTCTTGTCTTGTTCATTCCTAACTGCCCTTTCATGAAACTGCCCTTTCTGTAGTTTGCATCCTTTACTCCACGTCCTGCTCTCTTGCCCATTGTATAATATGGCATCCCTTAAAATACTGAAACATGGTTCTCATGTCACCTCTTAATCTTCTCTTTCCCAGCCTAAACATTCTCAGATCCCTAAGCTGCTCCTCAATGATTTGAGGGTCTTGTCTCATTCTTTCCTAACTGCCCTTTCATGGGGTTGGACTGGATGGCCTTTATGGTCTCTTCTTCCAGCTCTATGATTCCATGACTGTATCTGGAACAACAGAAAACAAGCTTGTTCCATCCTCCATATGACATCCTTTCTCCAGGGATACCCCACTCCCTAAGTCTCTACTCATAGGGTTTTATGGTTTCCAGACCTTCTTCCACCATTTTGGTGGTCCTCCTCTGGACATGCTCCAGTCTTTCAACATCCTTTTTGAATTGTGGTGCCCAGAACTGGACACAGCGTTATTCCAGGTGGGGCCTGACCAAAGCAAAAGAGAGTGGCATTATTCTCTTGATCTAGACACAATACTCTTATTTTTGCAGCGTACAGACCCAACGTCCAACTTCCATGGAGGCAGCACATCTCACCTTCTTCCTTCAGACTGTGCTGAAGCAGCAATTGCCGAACGGGGATTAGATGAGGGCAAGATCGTTAGCGTAATAAGGTGAGATGAGTAGCAGGTAAATTGGCATTTCTCATCCGTGTGCACTTGCCTTCTGCTGCAGAAGAGTTTCACACTGTGAGGTTCTGTTTATGGTACTCTTATTCATAATTATTCCATTAAGTGATGGTATTTATTATCTTACGGTAATGACAGGCATGTCAAAAACAAACAGATCTCATTCTGTTTGTTTCAGCATGTCAGCAATTCTTCTTCTTCTTTCCAAGTCTCTCTTTTGACATCTTTCGGTGGCATTTGGGGGCTCCCATGCCAGTGGAGGAATCTGCCTTGGGTTTTTGCATGAAGTTTAAAGTTGTTGAGCCTATTTATATAATAGTAATAGTAATAGTAATAGTAATAATAATAATAATAATAATAATAATAATAATAATAATAATAATAATAATAATGTTTATTTATAGCCCACCCCTCTGCTCAGCAATCGGGGCGGGTTACAGCATATTAAAACATACAAAGTTAAAAGCATTCCCTCATCCCGCAATCTAACCCTCCCATCCCATTAAAACAAGATGAAACTATTGAAGAGTTAAAATACAATAATACAATTAAAACAATAAAAACAACAAAACTGCAATAGAGCGGGCAGCAATGGACAGTAGGGCAGGCAGCAGCAGGGGGAACAAATGAAAACCATCTTCCTTGAGCCAAAAGGTTATTCGGGGAAGGGAAGGCCTGCCGGAAGAGATCCGTCTTTACTGCCTTCTTAAAGGCAGCAAGGGTGGTAATGAGACGGATCTCCTCCGGCAGGCCATTCCACAGTCTGGGAGCGGTAGCGGAGAAGGCCCTCTGGGAGGTCTGAGACAGCCTAGTTTTTATTGGCTGTAACAGATTCCTCCCAGAGGACTGAAGGGTACGAGGGGGCTCATATAGGGAGAGATAAGATGGACCCAAGCCATGTAGGGCTTTAAAGGTCAAAACCAACACCTTGTACTGCACCCGGAAACTAATTGGCAGCCAGTGGAGGGATTTAAGCACTGGTGTTATGTGCTCCCTCCTAGATGTTCCAGTAATTAATCTGGCTGCCATATTCTGCACCAGTTGCAGTTTCCGGGTTAGGCACAAGGGTAGCCCCATGTAGAGTGCATTGCAGTAATCCAGGCGTGAGGTTACCAGAGTGTGTACCACAGTTTGAAGGTCCCTAGTCTCCAGAAAAGGGCGCAGCTGGCATATCAGCTGAAGCTGATAACAGGCACTCCTGACCGTTGCATTCACCTGACTAGTCATGTGAAGCGATGAATCAAGGAGTACCCCCAAACTGTGAACACAGTCCTTAGAGGAGAGTGTGACTCCATCCAGGACTGGAGACTGTATTCCCAAGTCTGGTTTCAGGCCTGTCACTGCAAGTACCTTCGTTTTGTCAGGATTCAACTTCAATCTGTTTTTCCTCATCCTCATATTTGGAAAGGAGGATAAGATCCAGTCCCATGGAGATACCCATTAAACAAAACCTGCATCACCCCACTCATAGGGAAGCCACCACCAGCAACACCAGGTCTTTTAGTCAGTTTATCATCCCTGCAAGGAAAACCACTGGGAGAAAAGGTTGAGACAGTGGCACTTGGGAAGGGTTATGCTGAAAGGCTGGCCAGACCTGCATTGAGTTACATTTAAGGATAGAAACACCATCCATTACTCTTGGTTTCCCAGCATAACAATAGTAATAATCTAAAAAGAACAGACCAATAATGAGATTATTTGGTATTTTTTAAATGTGTGTGTGTGTGTGTGTTGTGTGCCTTCAATTCATTTCTGACTTATTGAGACCCTAATCATGGAGTTTCCTTAGCAAGAGTTTTATCAAACAATTTTGCAGATTATAAAAGAATAACAAACTCCAACAGAAAACAATCACCAAAGAATGTTACATCTATCATATATATATAAGCACCATGTACATTGATGGTGCTATATAAATAAAGGACAATAATCTTTTAATGTCTGTTTTCTCTAATTTTACTTACATTTTTACCGTAATTCTCATCTAGTCTTATTGTAGCTCACTTATTTTTATTGATCTTCATATAATTTTGAGAAATCACTGCTAATTACTATTGCTATTCCTTCTACAGCTAATTTTAATTTCTCTCCCAGTACTTATGACCCATACTTGTAATTTATATTTATGTGTTTCTCTCATCTGTGCTCTACCTATAAAAAAATCTTATTTTTAACTATATCTCTCATTTCTAAGTGAGGGATTTTGTATCTCATTGGGTATTTGTTAAAATTGTCCATTTCAATTTCTAATATCTTTTTACTGATCTCTATTCTTTGTCAACTTTCTCTGAAAATTTATCCTTAAAGTCCAAAACACACTGCAGAAATAATCCAGTTTGAGACTGCATTAACTTCCCTGGCTGAATGCTAGGGAATCCTGGGAACTATAGTTTTATGAGACATGTAGCCTTCTTTGCCAGAGAGCTAAATGTAATTTTCAACCCATTTCTTTCATATCTGCCAGTTTAATTAGTCAATCTTCAATTGTTGGTATGTCAGCCATTTTCCATTTTTGTCTCTACTGAATTCTTGCTGCCATTATCATGTAGAGGATCAGGCTCCAATTTTTACTTTTTATTAATGCATTTTAAGAAGCCTCTTGGAGAATTAAATAGTTGTGCAAACAACATACACGAGGAGCAGAAATTGTTTCAGTTTTTTTGGTTATTTTGCAGCTTTTTAGAGTCATGGCATGGCTCAGGTCCATTGGTTCAGCTGTGCCAAGCATTATGACCCAGTGCCAACTTCTTTGCCACGTAATCTCGGACCGGCTGTGCTGATAAACCAGATGCATTTGTAAGGTGCCATCTTGCCATCTTGCCATGTGACACTGGGAAATGTCAGTGGCTTCTTCCATAGTAACGGATTGGTTTTTCGACCGATCTTGAGAAAGAACTTTCTGACAGTCAAGAGCTGTTTGACAATAAAAATGGACTCTTCAGCAGGTGGTGGATTCGTCATCCTTACAGGTTTTGAAACATTTTTGGATGTCTACTTGTATTATAGTGGAAGATTCCAGCACTGGCAGAGAACTGGATTTGATGGCCTGGAGATGCCTGCCATTGATATAAGCCAAAGATTGAAATCCTGTGGGCATCTTGCGGATGAATGAAATCCCCTACAGAAGCAGCTGGACATTTCTGTCTGAGAAATGCAGAAGAAATATGATGATGATGATGATGATGATGATCATCATCATCATCATCATCATCAGACTTGGTACTTTTCAGAC
Source organism: Phrynosoma platyrhinos (assembly GCA_020142125.1). Classification (NCBI taxonomy): domain Eukaryota; kingdom Metazoa; phylum Chordata; class Lepidosauria; order Squamata; family Phrynosomatidae; genus Phrynosoma; species Phrynosoma platyrhinos. Next base: position 1,243,420 of record CM034701.1, read on the forward strand.
CTTTCGCCATCCTGGTTATTCATTGTTGGACATGATGAGGATGAGGATCATAGGGCTTAGTGGTTTCCAAACCATAGACCATCCTGGTTACTCTTTGTTGGACATGATGATGATCATGCATCATCATCATCATCTTGTCCAACAAAGAGTAACCAGGATGGTCAAAATTCTGGAAACCACCAAGCCCTATGAGAAGCAGCAGTTTAGGGAGTTAGGTATGCTTAGCCTGGAGAAGAGAAGGTTAAGAGGTGATATGATACTCATGTTTAAATATTTGATGGGATGTCATACTGAGGACGGAGCAAGCTTGTTTTCTGCTGCTCCAAAGAATAGGACCTGGAGCAATGGATGGAAGCTACAGGAAAGGAGTTTCCAGCTCAACATTAGGAAGAACTTCTTGACAGTAAAAGCTGTTTGACAGTGGAGCACACTCCCTTGGAGAATGGTGGAGTCTCCTCCTTTGGAGGTTTTTAAACTGAGGCTGGATGGCCATCAGTTGGGGGTGCTTTGATTCTGTGTTCCTGCACAATGGAATATGCTGCTTCGTCAGAAGGTGGTGGAGTCTCCTTCTTTGGAGCTGTTTTTAAAGAGAGGTTGGATGGCCATCTGTCACAGGGATGGCTTGAATTGTGTCTTCCTGCATGGCAGAGGGCTGGATTAAATGGCATTTGTGGTGACTCTGTAATTTTATGATTCATTGAAATAAAACTATTTTAACTTTCTACCAGAAACCTGGAAGAGATGGAGCATGCCTGAACTCTTTTTGGTTGAGTTCCTATTTCATAGCCCAAACTAGAGTATACCCACTGAATGAATTGCATTTACTCTTGTGGGATTAACAAGTAGGATTCAGGCCCAGAGCATTAGATATATGCAGATGTGCCATGAAAGATTATTTGGAATTGTGCAGAGTTAGTTTCCCTGGATAAAAGTCAAGGACGGCATGAGGGAGTTAAAGACATTTGCTTGCACAGAGTGGAAGAGTGTGAGCTACAAGTAGTGATTTATATTAAGCAGAAAGACCGTGAAGTCTTGTTAAGCCTTAGATGTGCCTTAATCATATCACAGAGCCAAACTGATGGAGGCAAAAGATCGAAAATCTCAGAAGAGTCTCTGCAATAGAGAGGAGCAAGCAACTAAACTCTGGAGAGGCTCCTTACAAATTGTTCAGTCCCTCTGCAACAGAGAGACACTCTGCAGATGAGTGAGACCAGGTTTTGGAAAGGTTTTGAACAAGACTTGGAGAAAGTGGGGGAGGGAAGGCTGGCACCCCAAATTAGTACTGGGCAAATATGTGGCTCTCCGACATCAAGGAGGCAGAGCGACACTTTATGTTATGGGATGATCTGCATTAGTGAAACACAGTGCAACTGAATGTGCAAAAGTGAAATGCACAATTGCAATGTGCAGTGCACATCTGCATGTGAAACCCCCAATGTACCATATGCATCTGCATGTGCAATTTCCAGTTGCACCAAATGTGTGACTCTGATTCTTCACACTTGAACTGACTAAGGACTTCCACATCAGATGACAAAGGCCAGCATTTAAGGTTTTCTGGGTTTTTTGGGCTGTGAGGCCATGTTCTAGAAGAATGTATTCCTGACATTTCACCTGCATCTGTTGTTGGTATCTTCAGAGAATGGTGGCATAGAGGTGTATGGGGTATATTTACTGTGTGACCCTTGGTTGAGAGGATTAGCATGTAAATCTGTGTATTATTCTGTTGAGGAAGTCACGCCTGTGTAAGTCACTGACAAGATGCTGGCCCAGATGTGACTATAACTCCCATCAGCTCTAGCAAGCAAAAACTGTGGGAGAATCTATGAGAGTTTCTCCAGCAACACCTGGGAGAATACAGGTTGCCTGTTGTCATTGTTGGTGGTGGTGATGGTGGTGGTGTGTGCCTTCATGTCATTTCCAATTTATGGCACCCCTAAGGTGAACCCAGAAAGCCAGTGTGGCGTAATGGTTTCAGTGTTGGACTATGACTCTGGAGATTAGGGTTCAATTCCCAGCTTAGCCATGAAACCCACTGGGTGACCTTGGGCAAGTCACACTCTCTCAGCCTCAAGGGAAGGCAATTGCAAACCTCCTTTGAACAACTCTTGCCAAGAAAACCCCATGATAGGTTTGTGTTAGGGTTGTCACAGGTCAGAAATGACTTGAAGACACACAGCACACATAAGGTGAACCTGTCACAGGACTTTCTTGGCAAGGTTTGTTCAGAGGAGATTTACCATGGCCTTCCCCTGTGGCTGAGAGCATGTGACTTGCTCAGGGTCAAGAAGTGGGTTTCATGGCCAAGCAGGAATCAAACCCTGGACTCCAGAAGTGCAGTCCAACCCACAAACCACCACACTGACTCTCACAGGTTGCCAGTCTCTGCTTTAAATACAGAAAGGACCGCTTCTTCAGACCTTTTCTTCAGGGTGAACGTTCATCAGATTTGTTGTTCTGAGATATATCTAGGTGCAATTTAGGTAGAGAGCCAGTTTTCCACTTGGATAGAGGATTCTGGGGGATGTGGTCTGCAAATAATCCAAACTCTGGTCTCAACAAGGCTCTTGTTGGGATCTTGCCTGTCTCAATTAATTACCGTCTGCAATTAATCTGCTATTGAAGTGCCAGCCTTGGAAATGAATGCAAGGAGCAAGACATTCAGCTGCCTGTCGGACTCATTTGTTGAAGGGGACAGCGATGCAAATCATCCCAGTGTTGTTTAAAAGTGAGCAGGGGGCACAGCCTGTAATTAGTGTGCAATTGAAAAGTCAAGGAGATGGATGGATGGATGGACGGACAGACAGATCATTATGCCCTAATCCATAGGGCCTAGCTTACAAAGCATTTGGCCTTGGATTGGTTTAATTAGGCTTCAGGAACTGCAGGGAAACCTTTTTGGAATTAATTAACTATGAACTCCAAGGGGTATGCCAGAAAGACAGGAGCCTGCAGCGTTGGACATGCCGAGTCTTTTGACTGAAGCACTTCATGTAATTAGTGCATTTGGATGAATTTACACACACACACACACACACACACACACACACATACCCTCCCTGGTCAAAGCAAGCCTTCTCTGAGTGGAGTGTTACCCAAAATGCTGGGGTCCCAGGACAGCAGCCACAAATTAATATGTTTGGGGAGAATTTTATTAGTTCAGATTAAGTTTTGGACAGGACAATAGACAGCATTCAGATCATAACCCTATATATAAAACGTTGCCAAATCACACTGAACTCCAAAGGCAATTCCAAATGGGTTTTATAGTTTTGTTAAAGCAATAATCAACACACACACTCACATGCACATACAAGAATTAACAAGGCAAAAGTGGGGAAAGGTGAATAGTGGAGGCCTTGCTAATGGTGCTGTGTTACCAGTCTTGAAGCATGTTTCAACTCAATGGGAAATGGGAATGGAGAAAGTTCAAAAGCCATCCTAGCAAGTGGGGAGGCCAGTTTATTGAGGTGCCTAGTAGAAGTGATAAAGTGTCTGTCTGGTTACAAACTAGACCAAATTTCTAGTGTCCAGGCACTGGTATATATACAGAAAATCATGTCCTGGGGCAGTATTCTTCAGGATGAATGGATTAACTCTCTGCTAAATAGTTTTTCATTTGGGAGTGGTAGTAAATATTTGGATGATTGGTGTGAATATCTCAGACAAAGCTAACCTCTTGCTGCTGGAGAAGCGTCCTTTGTCTGTGTATGCACAACCATCTCCTTCGGCCAGAGTCCCATCATTGCCCTCCCTAGACAAAAGGAATGATGATGTTTTGGGGAAATCTCATTGTGATGGGTGCCTTGCTTTATTCCTTGTCAGAGCCAAATAGTTTATGGCCATGATTCCACCTTGGAGTTGCCTTTACAGGTCACCCATTGGTCACTCGCCTCAGTTTCAAATATCAAATATGAGAGGGGTGAGGTTGAAGGCTTTCATGGCTAGCATCCAAGGTTTTTCAGGGGGTGGGTGGGCTGTGAGGCCGTGTTCTAGAAGAATGTGTTTCTGACATTTCACCTGCATCTGTGGTTGGCATCTTCAGAGAATGGTGGCATGGAGGTGCGTGGGGTATATATACTGTGTGACCCTTGGTTGAAAGGTTTAGCATGTAAATTTGTGTATTGTTCTGTTGAGGCAAGGCCTCTGGGTGAGAGGATATGCGAGGAGGAAGAGTGTCTATATAAATCTGTATATTGTTCTGTTAAGGCAAGGCCTCGGGGTGGGAGGATTTGTGAGGAGGATTAGTGTCTATTTAATTAATAGTCAATTGTCTGCTGGAAATCAGCATGTAAATTAGCATGTAAATCTGTGCATTTTCTGTTGAGGCAAGGCCTCAGGGTGGAGGGATATGTGAAAAGGATTAGTGTCTAATTAATGATTCACTGTCTGCTGGGAATTAGCATGTAAATTAGCATGTAAATCTATGTATTGTTCTGTTCAGGCAAGGCCTCTGGGGAAGATATGCGAGGATGATTAGTGTCTATTTAATTAATGGTCTGTTGTCTGCTGGGAATAGCATGTAAATTAGCATGTAAATCTGTGTGTTGTTCTGTTGAGTCAAGGCCTCAGGGTGGAAGGATATGCAAGGAGGACTATATCCTCCCACCCTGGGGCCTTGCCTCAACAGAACAATACACAGATTTACATGCTAATCCTCTCAACCAAGGGTCACACAATATATATACCCCACACACCTCCATGCCACCATTCTCTGAAGATGCCAGCCACAGATGCTGGTGAAACATCAGGAATACATTCTTCTAGAACACGGCCTCACAGCCCCAAAAAACCATAAAAACTTATGAGAGGGGTGATGGGGGGGGTCTGACCCGGGGCAACAAAAGTCCCTTCAGGTTGACTACATCTCCCATCAGCCTGGCCAGCAAGACCAATGAATGCAAGCTTTACCAAAAAAAAAAAAAGTCAGCTGCACAAATCTGCCAACAGACTGGCAAAACCACTGAAAAAAAGAATTTCATTGCAGCTAGCCAAATGCAAAACTGTTGAATTTATAAGATTAAGAAAATGTGTAGATAAGACACAGCAGAGGTTGGGAGTGTAATTTGTTCATCCTTGCATTGAAATGCTTTTATCCCAGCTGATATCTGTGGATCATAAGAAACCAGAGACATGAAACTAATGTAGGATTATTTGACAGTTTTAAGCAACAATTTAAGACAACCCACAAAGGCACCAGATCCTGACCAATCTTGGAGGTTAAGCAGGACCAGTCCTAGTTAGCACTTGGATGAGAGACTATCAACAAATGCCAGGTGCTGTAGGCTCTATTTCAGAGGAAGGAATTGTCCAAAACCACCTTCTTCCCTAAGAAAACCCTATGAAATCAATGTGGTGTCTTATTTGGACTTCATTTCAATTGGTATTGAGAAAACATAGGGATACAAATTATCATCATCATCATCATCATCATTTTAAAATATACCCTGTCTTTATATCATAGAATTGCTGGGTGGCTGACAGTAAAATCAATTTACCGTAATTTAAATATTCTAAAATATTTTTAATTGAATGATTTTTTTCAGTTTAGAACAATCTAAAGCCATGCAGGCAGGCATGCAGATTTGGATGATATCATTAAGCATCAAAAGATTTAATAAAAAGCCAAACTTGCACTTGGCTTCAAAATGAAGCCAGCATCGTTGATAATGGTGCATCTAGAGGGAGGGATTGCCATACCCAGGGTGACCCAGCAGACAAGATTTGCTCTCGTGTCCTTGCAAATTAAGTTAACCCAGTGGTAGGACACAGAAAAGGGCATCTCCAGCCAATCCCAGTCCTTGGGCAAGAGTACACAGAAAGAGGAGCATCTTCAATAGACAATGTTTCAAGACATTCAGGGCTTTAGGAGTCATTGACTGCACATTGGATTCAGACCAGATACCTATTAGCAGCCAAAGCAATCCCTTCAAAAATGCCTCACACAGCTTCTATACAGTACTCTGCTCTTTTGGAACAGCTGCAGCCTCTGGATCATCTTCAAGGGCAGACCCACACACAGTGCATTGCAGCAATCTAACTGACAGGTTGTCAGTCTACAATCTATGGTGTCCAGGTGATCTCTCTTTCCTTCTTAATTACTCAACAAACATTGGAAAAGGTTGTACAGGGTCTTAGCAATCCACCTTGGAATTAATTTGTTGTTGCTGTTGCTGTATCTGTTGTGTACCTTCAAGTCATTTATGGCTTATGGAGACCCTAAAGAAAAACTATCATGGGGTGTTCTTGGCAAGATTTGTTTGCCATTTCCTTCCATAGTGCCACTTTATTCTTCTTATGCATTTGACCACATTGGAATATTGGGTCCAGGTCTGGGCACCACAATTCAAGGAGGATGTGGGCAAGATGGAGCATGTTTAGAGGAGGATGACCAAAATGGTGGAAGATCTGGAAACCACCAAGCCCTATGTGGAGTGGCTTAGGGAGCTGGGGGTTTTTAACCTGGAAAAGAGGAGGTTAAGAAGTGACTTGATAGCCTTGTTGAATTATTTGAAGGGAAGTCATCCAGAGAATGGAGCAAGCTTGTCTGCTGCTCCTCCAGGGACTAGACCCAACTCTGTGATAGTAAATGCTGTTGGAGAGTGGAATAGCCTGCCTCAGAATGCAGTAGGTCTCCTTCTTTGAAGGTTGGATGATCATCTCTTGGAAGTAAGTGCTTTGGCTGTAGAGTGCTGAGTGACTGGCAGGAGGTTGAACTAAATGGTTGGCCAGAGAATTGGACCCTATAATTCCATCTGGGGATGAAACTAGACTTTCAAGGTTAACACTCCCATTCAGATCCACCTGGCAGCTGGGACTGGAAACTACTGCTAAGAATGTTATTGAATGTTCAGGAGAAAAACACAGTAGCAATCTGACAGAGGAAATCCCATGGACGTCTTCATTGGGTCTGAAGGATAACCACATGGAGGATTTGCAACTTCCCAGGGGGTTTTATCATCTAAAGAAGGGGGAAATTGTCTCAGAGTAGAGAAATTCAGGATGGGAAAACTTTCCCCAGGAAGCAAATCCCCAGACAGAGAGGAGAATGTCAGCTCCTCTTTGCTGGTTAGCAAACACACAGGGACTCCGCAATTAGCAAGAGGGCACCGGCTCCTCTCTCCAGCTCAGTGGAGTATAAAACGTGTGGGCAGAAATTGTTTGAACGCCCCGTGATTGATTTTTTGTTTTTCTGCACTGTTGGGTAGCGAGTGATCTAAATCTTACCTTTTATTAACCTGTCTTTCCACTGCAGGCCTAATGAAGCAAAAGGAAGGAAGGGTGGAGAGAGAAACAAAGGACACAGAAACCACTCTGGTCTCAGGTTCCTGCAGAAAAGCTCAGATGACTTTCAGCTCCAACAGCTGGCAAGGTGGGAAGCCACTTCTGAGGCCCATGGAAGCCCTCTTAGGTGGATAGGTCCTGCCCCATGGAAAGGGGGCTTTGTGGTAACAAAGTAGACTAGAGGGTGGAAGGAAGCAAAAATAAGTCAAGCTACAGCTGAGATCCTATGGTAGGTTTGCATAATATAAATCTCTGCTTCTGGAGTTATAAACTGGTTGCACTGTGCAACTCTTGGTTGAGATAAGTGGCATCGCTAGGGTTGGTCAACCCCAGTGGTGTAACCCATGCTGTTCAGAGCTGCTAGGCCAAGGGTCCCTCAGGAACAGATTGAGAAGAGAAAGTCTCTGGTCTAGATGCTGCTGATGGCTGGTGGACCAAGGCACCCAGAGAGACTGGCCATATCCTTGGTTGTTCCAGTCTACTTCCCTTGTTCACAAATCCCAAAGGGATCCAGGTGCCATTCAATGATGGGAGAGGCCTCCAGGAGTTTGCCGGGGTGTGCTAACAGCATCCTGGTGGCCACTATGTCACCTTTGGGCAGGTAGACTGGTTCCTTCCCAGGATCTCCAGTCTCCAGGAGTCCTGGTCTTCATAGGCAGAGCCACAGTTGAATGCTCCACACTGGAAAGCAAACACACACACCCTGCAGTGTCACCTGGTGGTGTCTGAAGCCCCCTCACTTCCTAGAAACATAGATTCACAGAGTCAGAAGAGACCACAAGGGCTATCCAGTTCAGTCCCCTTCTGCCATGCAGGAATACACAATTGAAGCACCCTTGAAGGATGGTCATCCAGCCTCTGTTTAAAAACAGCCTCCAAAGAAGGAGACT
>CM034701.1:1262278-1272411 GCA_020142125.1 Phrynosoma platyrhinos
AGCTTTCTCGCCGCTCTCTTGCTGCAAGTGTGGTAACGTCCAATGAACTGTAGAGCATTGGGAAGAGGAGGGAGGCAGCAGGAAGGACTTCCTCATGGTAAGAACCAGTAGATTCTGAAACACACACTGCCTCTGTGGAGTCTCCTTCTTTGGAGGTTTTTAAGGAGAAGCTGGATGGCCATCTGCCCCAGGAAGGCAGGGCTTGGACCTTGTGTCTTCCTGCATGGCAGAAGGCAGTTGGTGTGGATGACCCTTGGGCGATGGCCTTTGGATGGCCCTTCCAACTCTATGATTCTATGCATGGCAATAAAGGCTGGGCAAGGCCACTATCTTCACAGGCCACAGGCTGATAATTTTTTGTATATTGTTTCTTTAATTTCTCTTCTGCCTTTCTCCCACCATGGGATCCAAAGTAGCTTAACCGTTTTTTAAGATAAAAGTTTATTTAAAAGCATATTTTGCAAAAGTTTAAGAAGCAACGAAGCCTCAATTCTATTCAAAAAAGGCACATGTTTAAAAGAGCTTTGAAATGTAACTCAAAGGATACAAGTTGCTGAATCTCAGATACAGGTCTTGTATCTACTCTTACCATCATCTAAGTGCAAACAGTCTTCAGTTAAGAGCTCCATTACGCTTCAGTGAGAGCAGCCATTGGAGCTCATTGCAAGAGATCTCATTCATTTTTCCAAGAAACCTCAACCACCCAAAATTTCACTTCTGCTCCCCCCTGCAAGCACCTGTCTTTTGAGGCTGCTCTGTCAGCAAAATAACAGAGGCCTTTCCTTACCTGGGTTGCCTTTCTTCATTGTTTGCAATGCCATGGAATGGGTGAAATTGGCAAATCTTTCCTGTCAGAGCAGGATGCCTTTTCTACTAGCTAGGCTCTCATTAGGCGGAGATTTGTATATGCGTAAATTAAATTTAGACACACAGCCTGAGCGGCTTCCTTCTTGATTACCCATTTGTGTCTGACCACAACCATTCATCTCTCCCTCCTTTCATTACAATTTCTGCTATTTTTAGGTGGTGCCGTGCTGAGAGAAGGGATGCATCTCTGCCTCTTCCAAAAGAGCCCAGATCTCTCCTGCTTTGCACTCACTTCACATGCATCCCTCGGCCCTCCTTCGCAGCTCATTTCGGTGGCAAAAGCAGTCCGGCTCTGCATTTGCATCCAATTTGCTCCTCTCGGCTCCATTTCCCCCTCTAAATTAATGTCATTGTTAGCACACAGTCCCAGGTTGTGAAGAAAGTTTCCCAACAATACCAAACTCTATAAATTGCTTATTCCTTTGGAACGTGATGCCATTATCCTTTCCCTTTAGGAAAGTGGGCAATTTGTGGGTTTGGAGATCTTGGTGATAACGGTGGGCTTATTAATTCTCATACATTCCTCATCTGATGTCATCCCCATTCCTGAATGAGAAGAGGTTTTGGTGGTCCAGCTGGGGATGGCATCCCAATTGCTCATTTGATCCAATGGCTTCAGGACTAACCCCCAGATAGATAGGGGCCCAGATGCTGAAGGAGAAATGTGGCACTTGAAGATCTGGCTATAAAGCTCCAACCAGCTCAGGTCCAGGTTATTTGAAGAACTGTATTCCTCCTTGTGAACCAGCCTGTGTTTTGAGATCTTCTATGGAGGCCTTTCTCTTGAACTTCTTGACAGTGACAGCAGTTGGAAAATGGATCCAGTTGTATGGAGAGGTGTTGGGGCCTCCTTCTCTGGAGGTCTTCAAAAAGACGATGGACAGCTAGCTAGCTGCTCGAGATGCTTTAGTTGGAGATCCTGGATTGAGCAGGATTTAACAGCCTATGGCAGGGGTAGGCAACCTTTCCCTTTTAAGGGCCGAGGGACTTCAGCTCCCAGAAGCCTCAGCCATGTTGGCCTATAATAGTCCCATGTTGGCCAATAGCTCCTGGGATTCTGGGAGCTGAAGGCCCTCGGCCCTTAAAGGGGAAAGGTTGCCTACCCCTGGCCTATGGAGTCCCTTCCCACCTAGGATTCTCTTATTGGTCTTCATTTTTTAACCACCTTGAGTCCCATTATTGGGAAGAGGGTGGGATATAAATGAATAAGTGGTAATACCATTGTATTTGGGCAATTGCTTAGAAAAGAGGTTGGGTCTCCTTCTCTATACAGTTTCAAACAGAGGCTGGACAGCTACCGGCTTCTGGGGATGGTTTAGCTGGAGACCCTTGCTGAGCAGGAGGTTGGACTGCATGGCCTCTGGGGAACCCTTCCAGCTCTAGGATCCTATGATTCTCTGTCCTACCACCCTCACAAGTACATCTGGAGGGAACACAGGAGATAGGGGCTGCATCCGCACTGCAGAAATACTGCAGTTTAACAATGCTTTAACTGCCACATCTCAGTGCCTGGGACTTGTAGTTGTACTCATGGCACCAGGCCTCTCCTGACAGAGAAGGCTAACTATGGGGGGTTGCAGACTGCCAGAAATTGTGCAAATTGAGTCCACTTTTAGGGTTAGGGTTAGTGCTAGGGAATGATGGGAATTGTTGTTTTTTTCTGAGACATTGAGCCTTCTCTGTCAGAGAGTTCTGGTGCCACAATAAAATACAATTCCCATGATTCCCTAACCCTAACCCTTAAAGTGGACTCAATTTGCACTATTTCTGGCAGTCTGCAACCCCCCTATCTCAACAAACTGCAAATCCTAGAATTCCATAGCATGGAGCCAGGGCAGTTAAAGTGGTGTCAAACCACATTATTTCTGCAGTGCAGATGCTGCCAGGGCCCTCTTGTTGACTGCATCTGCCCAGGCTCTGGAACCCACTTTCCTGAGAAGTTAGCTCAGCAGCCTCCTTCCTATTTTTCCCTAAGCTGCTTAAAACCTTGTTATTCTGGCAGGCTTTTGAGTATTATTTTTTTAAAGTGCGAAACAGGCCTCTTTAATGTGCTGGAGATTTATCTGTAGTAGTTGTTTTTAATGGTTTGTATCTTTAAGTGGCATTAATTCTTTTGATAGTTTAACTGCTTTTTAACTTTTGGCTGGGTGTGACTTTTAAACTAGGTTTGTTTTAACTTGAGTCCCTCTGTGTAAGTCTAAGTAGCTTCAAGGGTGGATGATGTCCATGGCATGGAGAATGGATGAAAGAGGAGCAATTTGGGGCAAAATGTCATCAGAAAACAGAAGAACGGCATGAAGGAGGGAGGATGGAGGGAGGGAGGAAGTTTCCCCGTGATTTGCGTCTGCTGTGAGTGATGCTCACCTTCTTTTGTTTCCCTGGGTGACACATCAGGCCATAAAGCGGGATGCACTTTAAAACCCTGAGTATTATGTCGGGACGTATTTCACTGGCCTGTTCAGTTGTGTCATCTGATAGTGTAAATTAAATCTCCATAAACCCACTAAGCAGATCTGTGCATCATTGAAAGCAGACAGAAAGGATGAATTATAACACCCAGCAGGCCATCAGTCTCTCCCTTTATTACATTATAACGTCTCCTGATTGAATTACGGTGGCACAACCATCATCGCTCTGGCCTCCTCCCGTCCTCGCTAATGTTTCATGCATGAGCTGCACATCTGCTCCGCTTCAACCTACAAACTTCTGGAGACCTTTCACCCTCACCCCTCAGGCATTCTGCGGCCAAAGAAGCAGGGCTGGACCTTGGTGATACTCGTCCAAGAAGAGGGCACATACTTGGCATGTTGAAGGTCACCCACAATTCATATTTATCATCCTTCTATTAGTTAATTACATTGATGGTCTACCATGGAGCACAAATGAAGGGGTCTTTCCTTCCCTGGTCAGTTCAGGAGAGATTAGAAGAGCAGGCTCAGTGAATCAAGGGTCCAACTTCATGGAAATAAATGTGTGTCTATGGATAGACCATAGGATCATAGAGTTGGAAGGCACCCCAAGGGTCATCCAGTCCAGCCATATTCTACTGTGGAGAAATACACAGTCCAAGCACTCCATGTGACCGATGGCGATCCAGTCTCTGTTCAAAGAAGGAGATTCCAACACACTCGGAGGCAGCAGCGTCTTCCATTGTTGAACAGCTCTTACTGTCAGGAAGTTCTTACTAATGCTCAGGTGGAAACTTTTCCCCTGTAATTTGAATCCATGGCTCTCTGTCCCAGCCTCTGGAGCAGAAGAAAACAAGCTTGCTCCATCCTCCATACGATGCCCTTTCAAATGTTTAGACATGGTTCTCATGTCATCCCTTGACCTTCTCTTCTCCAGGCTAAACATACCCAGCTCCCAAAGTCTCTCCTCACAGAGCTTGGTGGTTTCCAGACCTTCTGCCATTTTGGTCACCCTCCTCTGGACATGCTCCAGCTTCTAAACATTTTTCTTGAATTTTGGTGCCCAGAACAGAATGCAGGATTATTCCAGGTGAGATCTAACCCTTAATCTTCTCTGCCCCAGACTAAACATACCCATGTCCTTAAGCCACTCCTTAGAACGCATTGTTCAAATCCTTTCTTCACCTGATATAATTTCTGGGTTTTTTTTAAAAAAAAATCCTACATATGATTGCAAAAGTGCATTTAATGGCTCTCTTCCTATTGGAAGTCCCAACCAGCTAGAGCAGACCCATTGTTAACTGGCTGGTCAATGCTTACGTAAATCCCATTGATTCAATGGGTCTACTCTACTGGGACTGCCAAAAGGATCCGAAGGGATTCAGGATTTAGTAGAATCATAGAGCTGAAGGGACCTCAAGGGTCTCCATTCCAACTTCCTGTTGAGCATGAAAAATCACCGCTAAATCGCTCCCAAGAGATAGCCATCCAGCCTTCGCCATCCTCCGAGGGAATCTTTTCCACTCTCAGAAAATTCTTACTGATCTCTTTCTTCTGGGATGCACCAGGGTCAATTCTTCTGCTTCTACTTGCAGAGCATTGCATTTGATATCCCATGAGATCCATCCAAAGCAGGCTGTTCTTCTGAAGTTCTGCAAATGCAGGAGCACTCCTGCAGAGATTCCAGCTGTGTTTTGAGACAACTAGAAATATTGGCATTACATGCAGGTGTAATAGGTGTGTTCCTTGCGGCCTTCATATACCTCACAATCTGTTTTTCTTCCACTTTGGATGCCTCTCCAGAGGACTTGGCATGATAAAAGAAATTTTGAGCCATAAGCTTTGCAACTGACTCCTTTGCTGCTTAGCTTCCCTGATTGCATCTCTTACAATTGCTTTGTGATTACCTGCCAGGGAACCAATAAAATAAAATAAAATAAAAAACTCTCCTGTAATGGAGTAAGTGAAACATATGCTTGAAATTAATACTCATTTTATGGAACTCTCTTTCAGGGTGATGTTGTTATTGTTATGCACCTTCAGCTTCAGCCTGATTTATGTCCGTGCAGCTTCATCATTGCCTTAGGTTGCTGAGAGAGTGTGACTTGCCCAAGGTCACCCACTGGGTTCCCATGCATGAAGAGGGATTGGAACCCTGCTCCCACAGCCCTACTCCAACACCCAGAGCACTAAACTATAGGATCTTTCTTGAAAGAATTAATTCAGAAGAGGTTTACCACCATTGCCTCCCTCTGAGGCTGAGAAAGTATGACTTCCTCAAGGTCACCCACTTGGTTTCCATGGCTGAGCGAGATCTGCTCTATATCCAAAGATCTCAGCATGATAATGTTGTTGCTGTTAATTGCCATCAAGTTCAACTTCAACTTATGGCGAACCCCATGAACAAGACATTTTTAAGTCATCCTCCTCCTTCTTGCAAACTCAAGTTAGCAACTGTGGCTTCCTTGATGGAGTCCATCCATCTGGATTGCAGTCTTCCTCTTTTCCTACTGCCTTTCACTTTGCTAAGCATTATCTTCTCTTTCAGTGAGTCACATTGCTTCATGGTGTCTCCAAAGAACAACCGCCTCAGTTCAGTCATCTTTGCTTCTGGTGAGAGTTCAGACTTGGTTTGCTCTTTGTTGCTGCTGCTGTTATGTGCCATACCATCAGCTTCAACTTAGGGTCAAGTCAACTTCAACTTATGCCAGCCTTAGGAATGAGAGACCTCCAATTCACCTTATCATCAACCACCCTGCTCAGGTCTTGCAATAGCAATAGCAGCTTCATTCATATACTGCTTCATACTGCCTAAGCAGTCTCTAAGCGGTTTACGACTGTAAGCTAATTGCCCCCAACAATGAGCTGGGGACTCATTTTAGCAACCTCAGAAGGATGCAAGGCTGAGTCGACCCTGAGTCCCTGGCTGGAACTGAACTCACAACTTGATGGTTTGTGAGCAAGTGGCTGCAGTATGGGCATTTAATCTCTGCGCCACCAGGCAGACTCTTGCAGACTCAGGGCTGAGGCTCCTTTGATTTCTTTCCATCTGGAATATGGTCTTCCTCCTGCCTTCTAACTTTCCAAATCTTTTCTAGTGAGTCATGTCTTCTCATGATGTGTCCAAAGTATGACAGCCTCAGTTTAACCATCTTGGCCTCATTCAGGCTTGATTTGGTCTTGGATCCATTGATTTGTCTTTTTAGCAGTCCAGGGTATCCACAGAACTCTCCTCCAGCACTACCTCTCAAATGCATTGATATTTTTCCCCCATCAGCTTTCTTCACTGTCCAGTTTTCACAACTGTACATAGAAATGGGAAATACAATAGCATGGTCATTCCACTTTACCAAGCATTATTGCCTTTTCTAAGGAATCATGTTGTTTTCATGAAATCACCAAAGTACAATAGCCTTAATTTAGGCATTTTATCTTCTGAGAGTTTAGATTGATTCCAAACTTTTCAAGATTCCAAACGCAAGTGCAATGACCTCAGTGGTCCTGAATTTGGTATTCTTTACACTTGAGAGTCTTATCATAGCTCCCTTTTCAAATCTTAGATCTCTTCTAATTTCTCAAATTAAATTACTATGGCTCAAATTAGGATAAGTGTTTTTATTTTACTTTTTGTTTTAAAATCATTCTGCATGTATTAACTTACTCACCCAATGGCATGATGTCTGCACTATCAGCAGCAACTGCTTTGTGCAAGGGCATTTGGAATAGCATAATTATTACTCTTTAGTCATCTTGGCTTCTAGGGAGAGTTCAGTCTTGATTTGCCCTAGGATTCATTTACAAATAAAGGGTCTTGCTGCAAGCAAATCAAACCTGAAGTCTCCCTAGAAGCCAAGATGACAAACTGAGACTGTTGTACTTTGGACATATCCATGAAAAGGCATGACTCACTAGAAAAAACAATAATGCTTGGCAAGATAGAAGGCAGTAGGAAAATACCCCATTGCACGTGGATAAATTCAGTCAAGGAAGCCAAGGCCATGAGCTTGCAAGACCTGAGCAAGATGGTAGATGACACGGTGGAGATCTCTCATGCATAGATAGGGTCTCCATAAGTCAAAGTCAACTTAACAGCAAACAATGCTTTCTAGCCAAGCCTGAGCTCTCATTAGCAGTGAAGATGATTAAACTGAGACTGTTGTACTTTGGATACACAATGAGAAGATAGAACTTATTAGAAAAGATAATCATACTTGGTAAGTTTGAAAGCAATAAGAAAAGAAGAAGACTGCATTACAGATGGATAGACTCAATCAAGGAAACCACAGCCCTGAGACTGCAAAACCTGAGCAGGGATGTTGATAACAGGTGGCTTGGAGGACTCTCAGTTATAGGGTCACCATGAGTTGAGGCCCAACTGATAACAGTAAGAATGATTATCTATATATGTCTATATTTTCTGGCTTTCATTTCTACCTGACCTCACAGCCTACCCTCTTCCCAAACAACCTTGTGATTGTATATTTGCAATTTAGGATAACATTCCATGCTTCTGATGTTGGGGAGTCTAAGGGGGGTTGCAGACTGCCAGAAATAGTGCAAATTGAGTCCACTTTTAGGGTTAGGGTTAGTGCTAGGGAATCATGGGAATTGTTGTATTATTCTGAGACATTAAGCCTTCTCTGTCAGAGAGCTCTGGTGCCACAATAAAATACAGTTCCCATGATTCCCTAACCCTAACCCTAAAAGTGGACTCAATTTGCACATGGTTTCCAGACTTCTGAAAGCTAGTTGACAACTAGTTTTCTGTTCTGCAGTTTCTAGTCTTCCACTTTTGCAAAACTTCAGTTTTTATTTTTGGAAGAAAGTTGGCCAATCTCCAGAAGAATGACAGAGTAAAAGATTAATCCCATGCTATGCTGGAAGGACAACATTATACTTTTCACAAAGAGAAGTATGGATGGGGTGGAGGTGGGATGAAAAGACTGTGGAGAGTTTCTTCATAAGTGTCACAGCCAGCCAAAGTATATTGAGGCAGAGACAGATAGAAATTGTGCTTTGAAAGGATACAAGACCCAGCTAAAGTGAACCCCTTGAGTCAATGGGTCACCTGGTTATTCCCAGCTAGAGAAGAGCCCTTGAATCAATGGGTCTGTTGGTTAGTCTCAAGTAGAGTAGACCCACTGAACCAAGTGCTGAATGATCAGTCAACACATAGGTAAATCCCACTGGTTCAATGGATTTTATCTAGTTTGAACTAGAATCAGGCCATTGCTTTCAGGGCAGAGATGGCTTGAAAGCAGGGGCATGAAGATCCTCTGTCACTACTACCTCTTGTGTCATTTGGGCTTTGTCTCAGGAAATCCCTTGGGGATCATGGCTATGAAGTCTCTTATCTTCAACCATGAATCCAACCAGCAAACAAGATACAGCTCCATTGCCTCCATGTTGAAGATCCCTCTGAGCTGCTTCTTTCAGCAACACATAACTCTACTTTCAGCAATATGAAACTTGTCTCTGGCTGCCTCTGTATGTTTCACTGCTCCAGGTTAGCAACAATTAGCTCAATCCCAACCACTAATTGTTATTTTATTGGAAAGAATAATTGTTTCATTAAAGCAACCCTACTGAGAACTCTTGTTAGAATAAAGTTACTGTACGATTGCATTTGCCAATTAGCACAGATTTATATCCCAGCTCCACCAGCTGCGTCTTGTGGAGGTTCATCAGTAGACTGTAGAATGCCTGCCCTCCGGCCGGCCTCCTCCCCTAACCCACACTTCATCCCATGCCCCAATCCCAAACCAAATAACAATGTCTACTTGTCTTGGCTGGAGTCCTCCTGGTGAATTCTAGAAGAGTAAGAAACCCTATGGAAGCAATTGGATTTGTTTGTTTGGTGTGAAACATCTGCATTCATTCCAAGGTTGTGGAAGTGGAGCTCAGCATGCAACTGCACAGAGTACATTGGCCAACATGATAGAGCATAATGTAAGAAATATAACTCAGCTATGACTCCCCATTGTGCTGAGATATCACACCCATGGGCACTCCAATGCTGGGGGGGAATTATAGAACTCTATGGGCATGTTTCCATCGTCAAACACAAACCAAGGTATCTCCTGCTGAGAGGTGCTGGAGCCAGCAGATGTGTCTGTGGGGAAATAGCCACATCCTTCTCTGATCCCCTCAGCTCTCCATCCATCATCAATGCAATGGCCATGGAGAACTGTCAGAGTGCAACGGCGGCTCATGGAGGGGACAAAACTTTGGTCATTGTGGAGGATAGAAGAAAATGTCAACAACCAAAAAAATACACACACAAGAATAAAGTAAACTTACATTTACATATGTCACTAATAGAATGCAGCCATTGTGTGTTGGCTGCACTTTCAGTGACATAACATCACATTTCACAAATGAGGTGGCATTGCATGATTGTCAGAAAACATCATGAGCATAAAGTTACCCCCTCCATCTCCTTGAGGATCTCAGCCTATGCATATGAACCACATTCTGAGCCAACCTCCCCCCCCCCACCTCAAAAAATGCAATTCTTGGGCTGCAACAAGAGGGATATAGTGTCTAGATTGAGGGAAGTCATAGTCCCACTCTACTCTGCTTTGATCAGGTCTCATTTGGAAAACTGAATCCAATTCTGGAAACCACAATTCAAGAAGGATGTGGACAAGATGGAGCATGTCCAGAGGAGGATGACCAAGATTAAGATCTAGAAATCAAACCTTTGAGGAACAACTTAAGGAACTGGGCTTGCTTAGCGTGGAGAACAGAAGACTGAGAAGTTGCTATCTTTACATATCTGAAGGGATTTCATGTAGAATCATAGAATCAAAGAGTTGGAAGAGACCCCAATGGCCATCCAGTCCAACCCCCTGCCAT
>CM034701.1:1289877-1301348 GCA_020142125.1 Phrynosoma platyrhinos
TCTTCATTCAGACTTTTAAAGAAGTTATCTTTTTGCTCAAACGGGCCATAAACATAAACCACAATCAAAACTAAACTTCCCACCATTATTTCCAATATCATAAATCTACCATCAGTATCCTTCTTAATTTCTTTCACTACAAATTTCCTGTTAACAAAAATCGCTAATTGTCTTTTCCTTTTACTGATACAGGTTTCATAACAGTTCCCCAACTTTGGATTTCTAACATATTGTTGATCTTCCGCTTTAATTTTTATCTCTTGTAAACAAACAATATCATAGTGCCTTTTTTCTCTTTCTATCCAAATGAATCCCTCCAACATTCCAAGATGCTATCTTTATGATAATCCTCTTTTGTATCAATTAAATCTCCACTAGTAGTTCTCTTTTGAATTCTTCCTGCCTGCCCAGAAAGAACTCTTCTTCCTTTTGGTCTTCCCACGATAAAGATTTGCAGAATACAAAATTAAAAATCCCTTAAAATATTGAAACAGGGCTATCACATCACCTCTTAACCTTCTCTTCCCCAGCCTAAACATACTCAGAGACCTAAGCCGCTCCTCATAGGGCTTAGTGGTTTCCAGACCTTCCACCATTTTGGTCACCCTCCTCTGGACATGCTCCAGCTTGACCACATCCTTCTTGAATGGTGGTGCCCAGAAGTGGACACAGTATTCCAGGGGCATCTGACTAAAGCAGAATAGAGTGGCACTATTACTTCCCTCAGTTTAGACACTATACTCCTATTGTAGTATGATTTGATTGTTATTGGGTTTTTTTTTAAATAAGTATGCCCTTTTAATTGATGTGATGTGTTTTCTAACTGGTGTTATGTGTCCATCTGTTGTTGTACTTTTGTTGGGACTGATAATGGGATTTTGGCTGTAGGGTTTTTCATCCGAATGGTAGGCCTTGTATCAACTGGGGTTAGTGTATCAGCTTAATGCCATTACAGGCACTGTCCTCTGGGATGCCACCATTGTACCATCAAGAAAGTCCATCTGCCATGACAGCCCTGGATGGAGCCATCCCTAGGTCACAGGTCTTGGGGCTGAGCTCTCAGGGTCTAGGATAGTCTCACCCTGGCAACCCTGGCTCCAAAGTTCAGTTATTTGGAAAGTTGGGGTGGATTCAGATTAATCACGAAGGTGCAAGGTGGGGAAGGAAGCCACTGTATACCTTCCTCAACCACACAGCACAAATGCCACTTCCTATGTCATTTGGTTAAGGAGGAATATCACAGTCACACAGGACTAGTGTAAAAACAGTTGAGCACTTTGAATGATAGTCTCATCTTTGCAGGAAACCAGCAAAGCAGAATACAAGTCAAACCAAAATGCAGTCAAAGGAGGCGGCTGTTTTGGCGGAAAAGGTCCATGCATTTAAAAGCACAAGCACATGATTTTGGGAATAGCAAATAAGATCCAGGCCTTGGCATGCACTGCTCTCCTCACATGTGAGGTCTCACCTGCATAGAGGTCTCTAGTCATGGGTAAAAATGCTGCATTGGGATTGTATATAAGTCTCCATATATGGAGAAAGACACTGACTGTGCTGTGCAAGACTCCTCTTGAATGACGGGCATTGCACAGCTGAATGTGCACCCAAACACACTTTGGTAAAAAAAGAAGCATATCCCAGAGTGTTAGCCCTTTCAAGGGGGAAAATATGAAGACTGGTTTGTTAGGAAGCAGCCTCCTGCAGCAGAGTTTAGCAGAAATAACATGCCTCAGGGAAACAATAGTGCCACTCTCTCCTGCCTTGGTCGGATCTCACTGGGAATAATACTTTCTCCAGTTCTGGGTGCCACAATTCAAAAAGGATGTTGAGAAACTGGAACATTTCAGGAGGAGGAAGACCAAACTGGTGGAAGGTCTGGAAACCATAAAGCCCTATAAGGAGAGCCTAAGGGAGCTGGATATGTTCAGCCTGGAGAAGAGAAGGTTAAGGGGGGACATGTTAGTCCTGTTTAAATATCTGGAGGGATGTCATGTTGACGATGGAGCAAGCTTGTTTTCTGCTGTTCCAGAGATTAGGACCCAAAGAAACGGATGCAAGCTACAGGAAAAGAGATTCCACCTAAACCTTTGGAAGAACGTCCTGATGGTAAGAGCTGTTCAACATTGGAACACTCTCCCTTGGAGGATTGTGGTGGAGCCTCCTTCTTTGGAGGTCTTTAAACAAAGGCTGGATGGCCATCTGTTGGGGTGCTTTGATGGTGAGTTCCTGCATGACAGAAGGGAGGTTGGACTGGATGGCCCTTGGATGTATCTTCCAACCCTAGGATTCTAGGATTCAATCTTCATTACCTCCCTGGCAGCATCAAGTTACAGACTCACGAACTTCACTAATTGCTTTTAGAATATAGACCTTCATCCTAACTAACTAATAAAACAATTAGATAAAAAGAAGAGCTCCAGTGAGCTTAAAACTTTAATTCACCATCTTGAAACTGAGGAGAGAGGCAGTGAGGAAGCTGATAGAGAATGGGAAGCTTTTTATATGGGCACCAGCACCAGAGGTTTCTCAAGTCGCATGGCCTGGTTCCTTAGAGACACAAAATATTAATGGCTTAATAAATATACATTGCAATAGATAAGTGAGCAAAAAGAGGAACAGAGCTGAAGAACTCAGCATAGATATAAGCATGGGAGGGGGCTATACTAGGTAAACTCCCCAATTTGGTTTGGCAACTTAGGCTTGTGTTCAGTCACCGACAGGATCCCAGCCATTGATGTTTTCCTTTTGCATTGTATGGTAGTGTTTGTTTTTAATATATGCACCCTGCTCAGAAAGCTCATTTTAATGTGTGGCTTAAAATTGCAACAAATCAATGGTGGGTTTTTTTCCCTTTTTAATTTAAAAAACTTTCTCTTTAAAAAAAAAAGAGATAAAGAGGGACTGGACATCAAATCAGGCTGCATTGTCCCAGCTGGAAGTAATTCCACTTGACAATGTTAGACTGATTGATTATATCAAGGTTGACATAATGATAAATAAGTTGTGTTTAGAACAAAAGCAAAGATGATAATAAGCAGTGCCTCTGCCAAGTTGCCAAAATGTTGGCTATGGGCATGAAGGGAAAGGAGGACGTGTTTGTTATCTGTCCACATACTGGGTGATGATTCTTCCAACATTTGCTGTCAGTGGATGGTCCCACTGGAAGAGGAGGCGAATGAGGAGCAAATGGCAGTAAAAGATAGGAAAATGCTGCTGTGGAAAAGCAACCTCCTCCTGCCCAGTCTCACCAGTGGGAAATTCCTTCCCTTCCCCATTAACCAACTGGCATCCATCACAGTCCAAAACAGTGACAGAGCCAAACTGAAAGAGGGAAGGTGGGAAGGGAGGGTGGCCCCAGGACCAACCAGCACCACATGGATGGATCCTCACCCCATATTTATATAGAGCCTGCATGGGGACCAGAGCAAGAAAGCTCCCTCCCAAGTCCACCTCTTACTGGTCCAACTCTCCTTCCACAGACTGGAGGCCATTTTGCACCATTCTGCAAATGTCCAGGTGTTACCACAGGGGAATTTAAACATGTGAAGACAGCAATGGGACACTGGCGACTGTCCTTTCCATCCTTTTCTGCATGGCTTTAACAACAAGGTCCAAGGTAAGTAGTGACCCAGGGATGCATCTGGGGCTCTCAAGTCAAAGGGAGCAGTGAATCCACTCTGGGTTTTATTCCAAAAGGCTCTCTTTCTCTCTTGGTTAAGGACTCCTCAACAAGCTGTGCCACCCAGGTGGAAGAACCCAGTCATTGAACAGTCCTTTAATGCACCCTGATTGTAATTGTTGTTAGAATCATAGAACAGATTCATAGAGTTGGAAGGGAGTCCAAGGACCATCCAGTCTAACCCGCTTCTTCTGCCATGCAGGAGGACACAATGAAAGTCCTTCCAGGGACAGATGGCCATCCAGCCTCTGCTTAAAAACAGACTCCAAAGAAGGAGACTCCACCATCCTCCACTGAGGAAGCAGCTTCTTCCATAGTCAAATAGCTCTTACCCTCAGGAAGTTCTTCCTAATGTTAAGGTGGAATCTCTTTTCCTGTAATCGGAATCGGTTGCCCCATGTCCTATTATTTGGAGCTGCAGAAAACAAACTTGCCAGTATAACCTATCCCTGAAAACATTAAAATATGGCTATCAAATTAACCTTCTCTTCCCCAAGATAAACTTATCTAGCTCCCTTAGTTGCTCTTCATAGGGCTTTATGGTTTCCAGATCTTTCACCATTTTGGTGAAAGGTCTCCTTGGAGATCCTGCCTGGTCTCCTCTGGACATGCTCCAGCTTGTCTGAATCCTTTTTGAACTGTGTTGCCCAGAACTGGACTGTTGCATTAACTCTGTCCTCTACTGACCATGTCATAGGATTTTCTTGGCAAGATTTGTTCAGGAGGGTTGCCTTTGTCTTCCTCTGAGGCTGAGAGAGCAGGGCTTGCTCCAGATCTTCCAATGGGTTTCCATGGCTGAGTAGAGATTTGAACCCTGGTCCTCCAGAGTCCTAGCTCCACATTTGACTATGAGGCCACACTGCTTTTAGTGGCTGAATTAAGGATAGAGGCTTATATGGGCCACTCATTGAGAGAAGTGCATCGTGGGAGTGGAGCACACAAGGCTGCCTCAGATTGGCTTGGCCTATTTGCAATGTTGGCTGGTTGCTCCAGGATGGAAAACCCACTCCATCTCTCCCAGGTGCTGAACCTATCCTGGGGACAGTGTTCAGCACCAAGGACAGCTCTTTTGCAGCCCAAGACGGAAACCCAGAGCAGATTCCCTGCCCCTCTGATGTGGGACCCCCCCCCTCCCCAGGCACCACTGCGTCCAGCACAACCACACCTGCCTTCGCTCACTCACCTTCTCCATTCCAACCTGGCTTAACTCTCCTCAACATTTTGTAACTTTTTGCCATCATTCCTGTTGGCCTTTCTTGCACCTTTCCCTTACAATATCTTTTCAAATGGATGGGGCCCCATAAACACACAAAACTGTAGCAGGAAGGTCCTCAGATGCTGCCTCATGCATTTGGAGAAGAGACAGTTAAGATGATAGCCCTCTTTAAATATTTGAAGGGGTGTCATACTGAGGAGGGCACTAGCTTGTTTTCTGCTGTTCCAGAGACTAGGACACAATGGAGCAATGGATGGAAGCTACAGGAAAATAGATTCCACCTCAATATTAGGAGGAACTTCCTGACAGTAAGAGCTGTTAACAGTGGAACATACTCCCTCAATGGAGATTTTTGTGGAGTCTCCTTCCTTGGAGGTCTTTAAACAGAGGCTGGATGGCCATCTATCAATGGGGGTGCTTTGATTGTGAGATTCTGCATGGCAGAATGGGGTTGGATTGGATAATCCCTTGAAGTCTCTTCCAATTCTATGATTCTATGATCCTATGATCTGGAAACCCCACTTGGGACCATTCTGTGTCTTTGTCTGACTTTAGAAAGAAAATCAAATAACACTTGGAGGGGGAAACCCAGGAGGAGGATTTGTGCTGTGGGGCAAGAGAGGCCTTTTGTGAGTAAGAAGCAGAGTTATCCATGGATGCTGTGAAGATCAGCAAAAGAAACGCTCTGGATCCAGGCTTTCCAAACTCAGCATCTCTTCTGCACCAGCAGCACTTCTACTCTAGGGAGGCCCATGCCTTGCAGTTTCTGGACTGGTCTGAAAAAGGAGTGGGGGGGGAAGTACTTATGTTTGAAAATGTGTTTCTTTGAAAGCCTTTGTGGAAACAGAGATGGGAGCACTGAACTCCACTTTCACTGTTGGGTGAATTTCTGAAAAGCCTGTGCTTTTGTCAGGGTTTGGCGCTGGAAAATGATTGACGCACTAGATGTTCGCTCTGCTTTCTCTTCCCTTTGCCTTTCTTCCTTTTAATGTATGTGTCAGAGTGAGTCTGCTGGCCTTTCGGATTCCTTTAATATGGGTCTTTTTCACATCCTTGACAGATCAGATGATCGGCTCATCGACACCGGCACCTCACGATTTGTATGTTTTTCACACAAAAAAATCCTCTTCTTTTATTTGAAGTTGTCATAATGGAGACAGAGAAAGAGGGAGTCCTGTAAAACTGAGCTAGAAAATAGAACTTGGCTCTGACAGTGATCCCAAAAAAAGATTCACCCTTTCTGGAATTATTTGTAGGAGTGGGGTATAATGCTAGCACAGAGGCAGAGAGGGTAAAAGTTCAGGAAAGTTACTTTTTCAGATCAAAGCTCCAGTCCATAGCATCTGCAGAACTGTCAAAATGACAAGTAAAGGGGCCCAAGATCAAATCAAGCCTGAGCTTTCCTTAGATGCCAAGATAACTGAAGTGAGACTGTCCGATTTTGGACACATCATGCGATAATATGATGAGTTAAAAAAAAAAGACAATGATACTTGGTAAGTTAGAAGGGTAGGAAAAGAGGGAGACTACATTATAGTTGGATAGACTCAGTTACAGAAGCCACAGTGGCTGCATCTGAGGAAGTAGACTCAAGTCTATGAAAGCACATGCTATCAACTTCTTTCTCTGAGTTGGTCTCCAAAGTACTACAAGGTCCCTTTGCAGACTGATTTCCCAGACTAACATGGCTAGGTCTTTGAATTCTATTTCCAACCCTGTTCTGGCCTGTGAAAATCACCCTGCCCTACAACATCATTCCAAAAGAGAATGGTCGAGATCCTATATTGAAGTCTACAATTTGTAACTTTATGAATCTGTAGCTACACTGCAAAATGCAATGAAATCCAGCCAGTGAATTGCAAAGGAGCCTTGGTGGTGCAATGGCTAAATGCCACTCCTGCAGCCACAATGTTGTGAGTTCAATTCCAGAAGGCTCCAGGTTGACTCAGCCTTCCAGCCTTTCGTAGGTCTGTAAAATGAGTCCTCAGCTTGCTGGGGGCAGTAGCATCCCTGGGTGTGTGTGGGGGGGGTTGCAGGCCACACTGGGTGACACCACAGAATGGGAGTGACACCAGGTCGGTTCCCTGCCTCCTGCCGGCTCTCCTCAACCCCATTTGGGTGCTTCTTAGCCCCACCTGGGTGCTCTGGGGGCTGCACGGCTCTCCTCAGCCCCAGGCAGGAACTCTTCCCAGGGGGCTTCTTCCCAGACATTTAGGGCGGCAGGGCTGCTCCATGGCCCCCTGTGCAGCATGCGCTCCCACACCCCAGAATCAACCGGAAGTCCCACTCCAGAAGTCCCACCCTCCAGAAGCCCCACCATCCACACCGGGTGTCACCCAGTTGGGAACACCACTGGTTGGGGGCAATTGGCTTACACATGGTAAACCACCTAGGGAGTGCTTGTTCACTAGGAAGTAGTCTAGACATGTAAATGCTAAAATGCTATTGCTCAAGATGCACATCCAGGCGCTGGCAAGAGTGCTTCAGGGAACATCAGGAACTTACAGTGCACATCGGACATGCTTTTCTGATGCACACTGGGCAGTCCTTTGTGCATCAGGAGCCCCCGATGTTCTCACTGAGCCCTGGGCCATGGAGCATCTTCTTAGCTGGTTGCTGGATGTGCATCAGGGAGTATTCAATATGCATCAGTGCCCATGAGCATTGGGCCATGGCACATCCATCACTCCCCTGGCTAACATCATACAATAGATGCCCATTTGTGGTCAGGGCAGACCCTAAGTGAATCATGTTGGAAGACTTTTGTATCCTCTTTCCCTCTCCTTAGAAGGGATTTCCTGCATGCAAACTTCTCTCTCTCTCATGCCAACTAACCATGTGATTTAGGTCACTCCCCCTTTGGGGCTAGCAGACATACTCTCTCTTAAAAAATTTCAACTGAACTGCCTTCCTCCCCTATCAACTTTCTTTGGAAAGATGGTGAGATAGAGACTTTTTTTTTTTACCTGAACTATTCATTAGCTAGATT
Organism: Phrynosoma platyrhinos; assembly: GCA_020142125.1. Taxonomy (NCBI): domain Eukaryota; kingdom Metazoa; phylum Chordata; class Lepidosauria; order Squamata; family Phrynosomatidae; genus Phrynosoma; species Phrynosoma platyrhinos. Next base: position 1,297,762 of record CM034701.1, read on the forward strand.
AGAATATAGCCTTTTATGTAAATATAGATTGAAGACATTAATAAACTGTTGTTTGTACTTCAAGCTACTTGTGTTGTTTTTGGAGTCAGTCTCAGTTCTTAGGGAAGCACAGTTAGACAAGGACACATTTTCTGCTACTCTGCTAATTTTAAAGCTAGACCCTAACAGGCTTGGCTTTGATATTTTTGATATTTAAATATTTTTGTTTCCTTACCAAAGGCTGAAGCCTTAGGAAATATAAATTACCCTACAAATCTGGATGTTGTGAAACTGCTCAATTGAATGTTGCTCATGCATAAGGCCATTTAGGAAGATGCCAGTCCCAAGCAGAAGGGCAGCTAACACATTTATCTCTACAGAGTAACATATCCTTGCATAGGTAAGCTGCAACTGCTGAAGTGCTACATTGCTAATCTTATTGTTGGAGGCCTTTTTGAGTGACTATCCAAGGCCCATTTCCTTGATTCTACATATCCTGAGAGTATAAAAGGTCCCTGTAGCATGCATATAAGAGTTTACTAATCCTCCATGCCAATCTTCCAGCATCTGGAAGCAATCTCCCAACACTTTTGCTTCTATAATACGGAATAGAAGGCGGGCATGACCTCAGCACAGACATCTTCTTCAAGTCACCTCAGTTGTCCCTGGCTGACACGAACGCTTTTGTCATCTCCGCTGCACAGTCCGATTCAATTTTGCCTCTCGCTGAGCAAAAGAAAAAGAAAAACGGCCCGGTTTTCATGCCGCCTGCCCTTCAGGCGCCATCATTGCGCAGCCAATCTGATGGGTCTCTTCTGAGGGCACCCTTTCAAGAGCGGCAGATGAGTTCAAGCCGGCCTCGATTATTTGTTTATCAGGGAAGATTCCACCGAAAAGCTCCTTCCTTCAGGCAAGATGAAGGATTTTCCTCCCAGATATGAGATTTCTTTCTTTTTTTCCCTCCCCACCCGATAAGGTCACTTCCCTTTAAGCTGTTCTTTGCAATACTTTCAGAAAAGATGTAATTGTCAAGGCTGTGATGATTTTATCCGGCTTCTTTGAGATGGCTCTGAGATCTTCCCACCTCAGTCTTATTCCTCTGGAGTGGGTGCCCTCCAATGAAAGAGGGATTAGAGAAACCAATTAGGTCCAGAGGTAAGAACACGTCCTCCGGCGAAAGTGCGGAAATTGGACTTGGCGAGGCACCCTCTGCCTAGAAAGAAAAAGTGTTTTCAGTGAGGCCTTGGATCCGGTCTCAGCAAGTCTCCAGATATGATGATCATCCTTAGCATCTCGATTCTGGGGCAGGGGGACAAGGTGGGCTTTGAGCAAAGGGAGGAAAGAGACACTGAAACATTTGCTGCTGATTGGTAGGCCTGCAATACAATGGCTGCCAGGCTCTTGGTGTCTGAGACTGCATCCATACTGCAGAAATAACCCAGTTTGACACCACTTTAACTGCCATGGCTCCATCCTTTCGAGGTTTTTAAACAGAGGCTGGATGGCCATCTGTTGGGGGTGCTTTGATTGAGAGAGTTCCTGCATGACAAGTTGCGGTTGGACTGGGTCTTCCAACAGTATGATTCTATGATTCTATCCTATGGAATTCTGGGAATTGTAGTTTGTTGTGGCACCAAAGCTCTCTGACAGAGAAGACTAAATAACTCACAGAGTGAAAGTTCCCCAAATTCCATAGCATTGAGCCAGGGCACTTAAAGTGGTGTCAAAGTGGATTGTTTCTGCAGTGCGGATGCAGCCTTAGACATGTGAAAGTTCCTTTAGAGAAATAGTTGGACTTTTTTGCCCAGTGTAGAAGCCTTCATTGAATTTAAAGTTGAGGGGAAAGAAATGCCAGATGTGGTGCCATTTCACAAGCGGTGCCATTGTGCATGGCACATGGAGATTTGCTTTGCACCTTGCAATTGTGCCTTTCACATTTGTTTGCTCATTCACTAGTCACACAACCATTTTATCTGTGTGCCACCTTGGGTCCCTTTCTGGGAGAAAGGCAGCATAGACATGAAATAAATAAATAAGTAAATAAGCTGAATGGGTGTAAAGATACAAACCCTCTCCTTGGTGAAGAATCTCCCGCACATTGTTTTTACTGAATGTGCCACACTTGTACATATGCCTCAGGAGCCTCTGCTGCCCACAATAATACGAGAATATCTATATGTGTGCATATAAAGAAAGAGAGAGAGACCTGCAATATGTACAATCTATCTTCCTTCTCCCTCCCATCCTTTTCCAATTAGGCTTTGTTAACACGTCAACATGATTCATCCAATACACAAATTGCAAAATAAGAAAGTTGATTTAAAGCAGGACTGAAGTGTGTGTGTGGGGGGGGGGGAATCAAAGGTTTCTCAGATCTCACCCAATTCTCTTCCAAAAATGCAAAATTTGCAAGAGAGAGAGAAATTTTGAGATTCTGCTCCTGGAAGCCTTTAGGAAAAGTGATTTTGCATTTGCAAAAAAGATGTAGCCCTCCTTGTCTTGTTTTGCCTCCCCCAAATAAAACTGAAAGTGGATGTCTGGACACTTATTTTTCCCTCAGCCTCCCCAACCCCATTTTTGCAGCTGATATAGTCCCATTTCCGGGGGGAATATGTGATAGACGCAAAAGTATGTAGATGCCATATGGATACACACACTTGGAAGCAAAATCCTGCTTGGGACGTGGAGGCGAACAGATTGTACATTGCACTTTCTATTCCTCCGTTGTGTTTTCCTACAAATTGAATCCTAAGGTGATGAATGCTTAGGCTTTGCTCGACTCTCTCCATTTGTTTCCAAGTTTTATTTGCTTTTGGGCTTTTTTTTTTTTTTAAGGGGGAAAACAGTACTGTAGCATGAGATTGTATTAGATAAGACTCTAACCCAGTTTCATTGCTGAATCGAAGAGGAAAAATTGAAGTAGTATTTTTACTACAATTTCTTATCCTATTCCATGGTTGTAATAATGAATAAAGTGTCATATCTACCAGACATCCACTTGTTGTTATAGTATAAAAGTGCTGCAGTGGCTCTGTTTTAATCACACATTACAGAAGTATAAGAGTTTGTTTTCTGTACATTAAATATGTTATTTTTGGCAAGTCTCATTTCCACACCCATTCATCACAGAAACGTGGCTAGAAACAAGAAAATCTCAGACAATCCCTGTGCTGTAAATGCATTTGCAAACAGGGCCAGACCAAGACATTTCCCTTCCAAAAGATGAATGCTATCTAGACCCTCAGGAACATCAAACATGTTTTTCACATGGATGGAGTTAGTGTGAAAAGGATCTAGGGGGCTTAGTAGACCACACACACAGGATGAGCATGAGTCAACAGTGTGATGCGGCAGCCAAAATGCCAAATCAAATAGGTGTGTCCCACTGTCCAAACCAAAGCAAAGCAAAGCAAAGCTTCGCCGACTTGAGAATAAGAAATTGCACATACAGTCCTCAGCCTTGGATGCAAGTCATCTGATGGATTCTTTCTCCATTGCCTTTCTAAATGATGGATAAGAGTTTGTTCCATGCAGCCAAAATCTTGGTTGGTGTTGGTGCTGTGTGACTAAATAATAATAATAATAATAATAATAATAATAATAATAAT
>CM034701.1:1303009-1313662 GCA_020142125.1 Phrynosoma platyrhinos
TACTCAGGCGGAGGTCAGCAAGAGCAGTGTTGACTACAAGTATGCCAAAAGCATGGTAAATGTGGTCGCTGTATGTAGAAACATAAGGCAGACATTGCAGCTGTGATAGAAACTCAGTCCCAACCTCTTCAAAATCAGTCACAACTTCTCTTTCCTCTTCTCCTCTTTCATCACTCTTCCCTCCTTATCCCCAAGAATCATAGAATCATAGAGCTGGAAGAGACGCCAAAAAGGGCCATCCAGTCCAACCCCCTTCTGCCATGCAGGAAATCACAATCCAAGCATCCCCATTGACAGATGGCCATCCAGCCTCTGTTGAAAGACCTCAAATGTGTTCCACTGTCAAATAGCTCTTAATGTCAAAAGTTCCTCCTAACGTTGAGATGGAATCTCTTTTCCTGGAGCTTCCATCCATTGCTCCTTTGTGTCCTATTCTCTGGAGCAGCAGAAAACGAGCTTGTTCCCTCCTCAATATGACCTCCCTTCAAATATTTAAACAGGCCTATCATAACACCTCTTAACCATCTCTTCTCCAGGCTAAACATACCCAGCAATTCCCTAAGTCGTTCCTCTTGGATTTGTTTTCTGCTGAAAGCAACTGCCTATGACGCAGTAGGAGTTGTGTGAGCAATGCATAGTTAACCCAAGGAATTTAGGACCTTGGACAGCAGCTAAAAGGCCAGCCAGGCCTTTAAAGCCACTGGAGAGAGACAAGGCGCCATTAGCCGCTCTCAGCCCTGAGGACAGCTAGAAGGAAACTCTATTTGCAGAGGCAGCTGGGCTGAGCAAGAAACCGCCAGGAGCTGAGGACAGAGTACAACAGCCTCTCTGCCTGCAATCCTGCAAAGCTGTTCCTTTTACACATAATGCAGGATGGCTTAGAGCCAGCATGGTTTAGTGGTTTCGGGGTTGGAATGGGACTCAGAGAAACCAATGGCAAACCATCTCTGAATACATTTCTAGGATCCAATGTGGCACACTGCTTTGACTGCTGGATTGCAACACTGGTAAACCAGCATTTGAATCCACTCTGCTCAGTCATAGAAACCACCTGGATTAATTGGGAAGATATGTAAAGTTATATGAAAATACCATTTTAGAACTGTGGATGGTTTGATAGGGAATTGGGGGAAAGGAATTACAGACAAAAAAGATATACAATTGTGGGTTGGAGGGAAGTCATACTACCATGCTATTCTGTGTTAGTCAGGCCTCACCTGGAATATATTGTGTCCAATTCTTGTCCTCACAATTCAAAAAGGATCTGGAGATGCCGGAGTGTGTCCAAAGGAGGGCAACCAAAATGGTGAAGGGTCTGGAGACCATAAAGGCCTATGAAGAAGGACTTAGGGAGCTGGGGATGTTTAGTCTGGGGAAGAGAAGGTAAAGGGGTGACATGAAAGCCATGTTTAAATATCTGAAGAGAAGTCATGTTGAGGCGGGAGCAATCTTGTTGTCTGCTGCTTTGGAGAATAGGACCCTAAGCAATGGGCTCAAATTACAGGGGGGGAAAGAGATTCCACTTCAATATTAGGAAGAACTTCTTGAGGACAAGAGTTGTTTGACAGAGGATGCTGCTGCTGCCTTGGAGAGTGGTGGAGTCTCCTTCTTTGGAGGTTTTTAAAGAGAGGCTGGATGGCTTTAATAGTATTTTCCTGCATGGCTGAATGGGGCTGGATGGCCATTGGGGCCTCATCCAACTCTAAGACTGCGCCAATGTTGATGCAGACTGAGGTTTTCAAAGAGAGGCTGGATGGCCATCTCTCCCAGGGAGGGCTTGAATTGTGTCTTCCTGCATGGCAGAAGAATGGGGTTGGATTGGATGGCCCTTTGGGGTCTCCTCCAACTCTCTATGATATGATGATTCTATGAATTAAAGAGAAATAAACATATTTGGAGGATTTGCATAGTTTCGTTTTCTGTTCAAAGGAGCTGCCTGCTCTATGAGACAACCAGTGACTTCTTAGCTCCTGTGAGGTCACTGGGATACTTTAATGTTATCAATATTGTTGGCCTTACAGACTGTCTGGAGGTTTGGGCCAAAGTGGTCTATTCCAAGGAGTGTCAAGTTTTCTATTTTCCTAATTGTGCTCCAGAAATCCCACCATGGGGCATGATGGTGAAATGGCATTCTCCTTTGATCCAAGCAGTTATGTCAGCAGAACTTCTCAAGTCAAATAGGTCAAAACCTCATTAAATGTGTGGCAAAAAAACCCACAAAAGAGCCAGCTTAGTTGAGTTGTTTAATTGTTCAACTAGGACTCTGAGAGACCAGGGTTCGAATCTCCCCTCAGCCATGGAAACCCACTGGGTGACCTTAGGGAAGTCACACTATCTCTCAGCCTCAGAGGAAGATAATGGCAAACCTTCTCTCAATAAATCTCACCAAGAAAGTCCTGGAATAAGGTTTCCATATTGAAAACAGGGTGATGTAATTAATGAGTTGAGAGATGGACCACAACTCTGGGAGGCCATGGTTCGAATCCCTCCTTGGCCATAGAAACCCATGAGGGGATGTTGTGAAATTATACACTGTCTCCGCCTCAGAGGAAAGCAATGGCAAACCTCTTCTGAAGAGATCTTGAGATCCAGTGTGGTGTAGGATTTGACTGTTGGAAATGGGACTCCAGGAGACCAGGATTAAACACACACACACACACCAGCTATGGAAACCCACTAGGTGACCTTGACAGCAAACCACACTCTCTTAGTCTCAGAGGAAGGCAAAGATCCTGTGAAGAAATCTTGTCAATGAGAGCCAGTGGGCTGTAGTGGCTTGAGCACTGGACTCACAATTATAGGACCAGGGTTTGACTCCCAGCTCAGCCATGGAAACCCATTTCCATGCAAGTCACAGTCTCTCCACCTCAGAGGAAGGCAATGGCAAATCCCCTCCGGGGGGAAAAACATGCCAAGAAAACCCTGGGATAGGGTTGTCATAATTTGGGGTTGACCTGACGGCACGTAGCAATACCAGCAACATACGCTGGATCAGTCGTTGCATGGGCCAACAGGGACTTCATCAGTTGATGAAGCTCCTGGACAAGAAGTGAAAAATGGGCGACAAACAGGTCTCTGTGGCTTGAACTGAAGGGGATTTTAGTTTCCCTGGAAACTCTAGGACAGGGGTAGGCAACCTTTCCCCTTTAAGGGCCAAGGAGGGACTTCAGCTCCCAGAAGCCTCAGCCATGTTGGCCTATAATAGTCCCATGTTGGCCAATAGCTCCTGGGATTCTGGGAGCTGAAGTCCCTCCTTGGCCCTTAAAGGGGAAAGGTTGCCTAGCCCTGCTTAGGAGAATCTTGTAGGTATTAGCTCCCTTAAAGAAGCAGCTGGAAATGATTTTCAAAGAAGAATATCAGCATTCAGTTCAAGGTTAAGGAGTGAAGTTTCATAAGCAGCATTGGTGTGTATGCCAATGTGAATGCTCATTCAGCTGTGTATACAGTTGCCCATTTGGGTATGCCTTCATTTGCATTACATTGCCGTTCCTCAAGGGTTTCAGAGCCCAATTGATGCTTCACATTCAGAGATTCACTGTGCATAACCCTTATGTGGGATCTCAACCGTATCTTTTGCTAAGCAACCAGGGCAAGATACTGTCAAGCTACTGAAAGACCAGCCACAGCCAAAGAAATGGACAGCAACAGAGAATATATTAATAATGGAACCTTATTATACTTATTATACAGAAAAACCATCTGTTCAAGATCACAAAATGGCAAAGATCCCACAACAAGGAGATGGAGCATACAGATTTATGTGTCAGTTACGCAACACTGCTTTTTTAGTGAGCTCTCTTGTTGTGTAGCTAAATTCACAACCAAATATGAATGCAGATCTTCAGGCAAACCAATGTGCATGTGGGCCTATGTGTACAATGCATGTGCATTAATGAGTAACTGTGCACAAGTGTGTAACCATGCACAAGAGCATCACATGTGCAGCTCTCTTTCCCAGACCTTGAACCGAATCAAGTCATTCTGTATCAAACAAAAATATCCAGTCACTTCTACAGGGAAACTTACATGAGTGTGAGACAACTACGGGATTCTGGTTATCATGTGCAGTTAGCCCTCCACATTTGTGGCTTTGACTTTTGCAGATTTGATTATTTGTGATTTTTATTAATATGTTCTCTCTAGGAAACTCTAAGACCTCCAGGGCAACACTGCCAGGGGTTGACCATAGAGTTGTGCTGGAGGAGTTAGAGATTACTAGAGAAAACACTTCTCTGGGCATTTGTAGGTCCTCCAGAATGATTCTGTGGTCAAATTCTGGAAGATGTTGACCCTAGAGTTGCACTGGAGGACATGGAGATTCCTAGAGAGATGTTCTCTCAGATAAAAAGAATAGTGAGGGTTTTTTTTGCATTTTTTCCACATTCACAGGGGTTCAACACGGAGAAATGTAAGGGCAAAAAAATAAAATGCATAGATATAAAATGGGGGACACCTGGCTTAATGGGACTTAGACGTGTGAAAAGGATCTAGGAGTCCTAGTGGACCACAAGTTGAACATGAGTCAACAGTGTGATCCCGCAGCTAAAAAGGCCAATGCAATTTTAGGCTGCATCAATAGAAGTATAGTGTCTAGAAGGAAGTAACAGTGCCACTGTATTCTGCTTTGGTCAGGTCCCACCTGGAATAATCCTGAGTCCAGTTCTGGGCACCACGATTCAAAAAGGTTTTGGACAAGCTGAGGGAAGCTAAAATGTTGAAGGGTCTGGAAACCATCAAGCCCTATGAGAAGAGACTTAGAGAACTGAGTAGGTTTATCCTGGAGAAGATACAGTTAGAGGGCGATATGATAGCCCTCTATGATAGTTTAAATCAGGGGTAGGCAACCTTTTTGAGCTTTGGGCCGGTCCCCCGAAGTCCTCCTCTCCGCCGGGCCGAAGGGGGGGAATGGCGGTGCACGAGCTCGCATGCGCTGCCGCCACCACTGCCGCCGCACATGTTGTGGCCAGCATTTTGAGTTCCAAAATGGCAGCCGCGACGCATTTGCGCATGCGCAGGAGTACTGCGCATACGCAAACTAGTCACGGCCGCCATTTTGGAGAACAAAATGGTGGCCGACACTCGTGGCTGCCATTTTGTTTTCCAAAATGGTGGCCGCGACTCGTTTGCGCATGCGCAGTACTCCTGCGCATGCACAAATGTGTCACGGCCACCATTTTGGAAATCAAAATGGCAGCCGTGGCACGCATGGCCACACGAAGGCCAAAATGCGCAGCGGCGGTGTGTGGCGGCAGCGGTGGCAGCAGGGGCCCGCCTGGGCCAGTAAGTCCAGTGATCTGGGCCAGAACCGGCCCGGGGGCCGTAGGTTGCTGGCCCCTGGTTTAAATATTTGAAGAGATGTCATACTGAGGAGGACGGTAACTTGTTTTCTGCTGCTCCAGAGAATAGGACCTGGAACAATGGATGGAAACTATAGGAAAAGAGACTCCCGCTCAAAATTAGGAGGAATTTCCTGAGAGTAAGAGCTGTTTGACAGTGGAAGAAGCTCCCTTGGAGACTGGTGGAGTCTCCTTTCTTGGAAGTCTTTAAACAGAGGCTGGATGGCCATCTATCACAGGGAGTGTTTTGAATTTGAGTTCCTGCATGGCAGAATGGGGTTGGACTGGATGGCCCTTGGGGTCTCTTTCAACTCTATAATTCTAGGATTCTATGTTTCTACGAATGCGGAGGGACCACTGTATCATTATATTGATCCTGTATCATCATCATCATCATCATCATCATCCTCAATTTCTCTGTTTACCAGTGTTGCTGACTGGACGTTAGGATCATCAATAATAAAAGAATAACAACAACTTAACTGTTATTATCCATTTAACAGTCTACCTGGTGCCGTTGTTATTCACTGCCTTCAAATTGACTTTGACTCATGGTGACCCCATGAATGAGACACCTCTGAGTCCTCCTGTCCTCATCCACTCTGCTCAGGTCCTGCAGGCTCAGTGCCAGGATCTCTTTGATCGACTCTATTTATGTAGTATGTGGTCCAGAATTTTGCACCATCAATGACTCAGATTCAACCCAATCATCATCATCATCATCATCATCATCATAGTCATCCTCTCCATTGTCATTGCCTTGACAATCTTCCCAGTGTCACAAACTGGAATTTTGGACTATCAGTGATTCTTGGATTAGACCTATTAATGTTTTGTCAGCTAATGTGGCACACTGTTGCAGCTGCTGCTGCTGCTGTTGTTGGACACCCCTGTTCCCTGAAGGTCTTACAGTCTGAAACTCAACAAACAACAGAGGAAGGAGAAGAGAGTCAGGGAAAGAATAAAGAGGAAAGGATTCTGCCACATTTTTCTGTGCTGGGGCTTCATTACAGGAAGAGCCATGGTACAGCATGCTCTTTTCTTCTCATTCCCTTCATCATCATCTGACAGCTCATCATCACCATCATCATCTGAGCCTCTGCTATCCTGAAGAGGGCCAAGCAGACTCCTTTTGTGTTCTCTGCTCATTTTCCTTTCACAAGGTGTGCAGGGTGTTGCAAAGAGCCCCTCTTAATGTCCTTCCCCCCCCCCAGAAGAAATTGAGCTTCAGAGACCGGCTGTGCACATTTCACAGCTAGACCTAAATGATGGCAACTGATGGATTTGATCTTCGTCCGCTGCTGTCAGGGAATTGATTTCTGGATGAAGCCTCCTGGTTTCCATGTAGAAGCAGGACCGGCAGGAGCAGGAAAGGTGTCAGTTTTTCTGCAGGAGTCCCCAAGCAATCTCCTTTTACATAAAGCAAAGCCCCGGGAGTGTGCTACTGCAGGGGTGACAAGTGGCTTACCAGAAATGTCAGCTTCCCATTTCCAAAGTAACAGAGATGATAAAGGACTCCTGGGTCAAAGGATGAAGCTGATCGTGGAAAGCAGTTGCAGGAAACAGCAGGATCGTGCAAAGCCAAAGCCTTTCCTGCCCCACCAACTCTTATTCCACAACCCACTCCTGTTGGCTTCCCACACCAGCAGGAGTCAGGAGAGGAATTTGGCAGCAAAAGTGGCAGCTGTATCCCCCTCTTCCAATCCATGGATGAGGTGGGCAAATCTGGAGGCTAGGGGGCCACATTAACACCCCCAAGACCTTGCAAGAACCAGCAGCCATGTTTGGCCCCAAATGACCCCTAGGCAGATGGGAAATATTATTGCCTTGTGTCTTGGGTCCTGGGAGTTGCCATGCCCTGCTTCCAGAACATGGACCTGGACTCTGACTCGGAGACTGAAGTGGTGGACCTTCTAAGAACCAGATCAGGAGGAGGCTCCAGAGGCACACCTCTCAGAGACAGACCCAAGTGCAGCACCAGCTCTGGCAAAGAGTCCTGCTGCCCATTCAGATGCACACAGAAGATCACTTACCTCTACCTACCTTTGCTGAGCAGAGACAACAAATGGAGGGCTTGAGGTGTCAGAACCATGCCTGCATGCATAGATTCTGTCGGGTTTTTGTTGTTGTTTATTTGCATATAGTAGTTAATATAGGTCAGGGGTAAGAAAACTGTCCTCTTTAAGGGCCGAGGGACTTCAGCTCCCAGAATCCCAGACTATTGGCCAACGTGGCTGAGGCTTCTGGGAGCTGAAGTCCCTCGGCCCTTAAAGGGGAAAGGTTGCCTACCCCTGATATAGGTGGAAGATGATAGATGATAGGGGATTGTGGATAAGCTAGTAGCAATAGCAAATAGGTTAGTATGGGAGGGTTGGGAATAGTTGCAGCTTGCTAGGATAGTTTTGAGAATGATAGGCTTTGGAACGTGTGAGATGTGGGATGTGGAGAGCTAGGGCCAATGCAGACCAGCAGTTTAGACCGGCCTGGGGGTGGAATTGGGGTGGGACAGCCATACACCTGCTGCCTCAACTCCACCCCGACTCCGACCCAATGCCACACACCCATCCACACGGTGTGCGACATCAGGGTGCCCTCTTGGTGCAGCATGCATACACACTCAGCCAAAAGGGAGCAAAAGAGCCACAGCTGCAGCTCAAAGGGCGTTTTTTTGCCGCTCTTTTGGAGGTGGCAAAAAAGAGGATCAGGGCCGTGGAGTGTGGTTGCCATGGCCCTGATCCACCACTCCCAGAGGCGGCCCAGAGCCGCCCCTTCATGGCCATCTGCATTGGCCCTTAGTGTCTGGCAGTAACTGAAAGGAGGGGTAAAGGGTGGAAACGCCTGAATTTGAGAGAGATAGGGCTGGTGAGAAGGTTTAGGAGGGGGCCTGGCTTGATGGGGGGGAAAGCTATGGGAATTGGGATGGTGCTAGTTTTGGCACCAAGGGTGTTGGGGGGAGTTTAAAGGTTTTGGTGTTTTAAGATATCGTTTGGCTTGGAAGTGCTGACAGGTGAATTTCTGCCTATGTGTTCTCAGTAAAGTCTTTTGTTGCTGCAATGCACTGGACTCTTTGATACACAAAGTTTCTGAATTTGCTCAAGTCTGACATGAGGAGGTCTCAGAGGATTTCTAGGAAGCAGCATTAATGAAGAAGCAGCTGTGTTGAGCAGCTGAGCTGCCAAGCTATAAAACCCCAGCCCTGGCCTCCAGTTGTTAGAGATTATTTGACCTACCTGGTTCCTTATTGTGTTCCCGAACTGTGTTTGTTGACTCCAGGTGCCATTTACCTGGCTTGGATATTGCTGCGCTCTATTGCCGAACCTGAAGCTTATGACCGAACTCTTTTGGGGACTTAAGGCTTGTATTTACTAAAGTAAAGTAAGTGCTGAACTGTAAACTGCTCTATGGCTTTGCTTGCTCATTAACTAGTCTCTATCAGCCGTGTAGCAATCAGCCTTTGGCTGGTTCCTATGTTTGGGGCAGGGGCCATGTTTGGGGCAGGGGCCATGTTAGCCCCTGAAGAGGCCTTCTTTAGCAACAGGGAGTGACTGTACCACATTTCCTTCCCTGGCCTTCCAGTCACTTCCAGTTCACTTCATTTTAGAAAAGGCCCTTCCTAGGCCAAAAATGGCCAGGGTGGAGGGAGATAGTAAAAATGCCCTTCTTAAAGCCCCCAGGGGGCATTTAGGAGTGAAAACCATTTTTTAAAAACCTGGGAAGTCCTGGGGGCTACAAAAACATAATCAGGGGCCCCATGTAGTCTGCAGACCATACTTTCTCCACCTCTGGTTTTGGGGAAGAATGATCCCAGTTCCCAGAATTTCCTAAAGAGCAGCTACCATTAGGGAGGACAGCCTTGTGGCAGTGGACCGAGTCTTATAGCCTGCATTTCTTGGCGGTGAGAAGGAGGTGATTGCTACACAGATGACAGCAGACACCAGCCATTGATCAAGCACAATAACACAGCAGCTTACAATTCAGCACTTACCTTTCTTTGGGAAATACAACCCTTAAGTTCCATATATCTGACTTTGAGTTCAGCAACATCCAAGTCAGGTACATGGTATTTAGAGTCCACAAACACAGTCCAGGTCAAGAACAGAGTTCAGGGACACCTCTTCCAATATTTCCTCCCTTTCCGGTCCAACCAGCAGCCCTGCCAGACCCATGGGGAAATCACCCCAAACCCACCATGGTGGAGGAGACCTGGAAGAAATGTGCCAGGAGGCCTTGGGGTGACAGCATGAGTTACACATTAAAGTGATCCAACTCTAGCTACCAGATGTAGTTACCAACAGCATAGGAAATCAGCCAGGTTATAAAATCTGCAGGGGAGGCTCTTCTCTTAGTCCTACCACTTTCAGAGACAGGTTTGGTGACTCCTCCATGACTATGCTGTGCCTTTCCCCCAAGCAGCCTCCCTCTCTGTTTTCTTCCCATTGGAAAGCAAAGACATTTCTGTTCAGGCAAAACTTTAATGCAGGGGTTGGCGACTTATTCTTACCTGGGGCCGGTCTGCTGGTCTCCAGGTCTTCCGCGGGCCGAGGGAGGGGGAAATGGCGCTGCATGCGCTCGCGCTTCTGCGCATATACACTATGCCGGAAGTACTGTGCATGTGCATGTACGCTCGCTCATGCATGCACAGTCTTCCAGCGTACTGCACATGCGTGAGCGAGCGTACATGCGCATGCACAGTACTTCCGGCATAGTTGGAAAACAAAATGGAGGCCGCAACTCATTTGCGCATCCACCAAGTACTGCACATTCGCAAACTAGTCACGGTCGCAATTTTGGAAAACAAAACAGCAGCCGCGATGTGCGCAGCGGCGGTGCATGTGGCAGAACCGCCCTGGGGCCAGTCCAAAGGCCTCGGGGAGCTGGATCAGGCCCCGGGCCATAGGTTGCTGACCCCTCCTTTAATTACTAACTGGGTCTTAATAACTTTTGAACCAAGATCTGACATTGGGGTTGCATTGCCTAAACCTCTGCTTGCAAAATGTGCTATGTAACATTGTGTTGAAAGACAATGAACAAAATAAAACATGCAACCGAATGAACGATGGGATCTGTATCCGCGCACAACTCATATCCAGAGGCAACTCCACTTTCACAGCCATGAACTGAATGCCGATTTCTGCATTGCCCCAAAGTGTCCAACCACTTCTGCAGAAGACACAAGCAGGATTCCAGCAAAAGTGGTAAAGCTGACGACACATTGCAGACTGGGCTTCAAGCTGAATAAGTCACAGGCTGAGCAGGTCTATCTATCTAGGGACGTTATCATACGGGGCAAATCTGCTGGTTAATCCACACAAAATCC
>CM034701.1:1330344-1346512 GCA_020142125.1 Phrynosoma platyrhinos
TCAGCCTCAGAGGACGGCAATGGCAAAGCCTCCTCTGAAGAAACTGGCAAAGAAAACTCCCTTGGTTTCCTCTCTGCCAGGACTATAGGCATGCCCCCCTGACCTGATCCCAGAGCCCCCGGACTGCCTGTCCCCCCAGGAGGCTTGGAAGCTCTGGGAAACATCCCAGCTGTGATGGCACATAGATGTGCGTCATATGATCCACAATATTAAAAAAAAACTGGCTAGTGTGAATGACAAGCATGTCAAAAAAGACACAAATGCATGGAATTCTTGAAATAATTTGCTTCTATTGTGGGAACTAGGCATCAGCCTCAATCGAATCCGTGAGCTGGTGCTAAAACAGGATTAAATGTAAGTGGGAATGGGCCCTTGAAGTCTGGAAGTGGCCACCAAGAAGGCCCTGTTTTCTGTGGCTCCACCAAATGTACCTGTGAGGATGGTGGGACAGAAAGAAGGGCCTCCTTAGAAGATCTCAAGACTTGCATGGGAGAATACAATTCTTTTGACTTCACCTTCAACCACCATAGGAATGTGTACCTCCCACTCATCCCACCTCCCCACTAGGAACTTCTCTGAAATTGAATCTTACTCTGAGGGTGAAGAAGGTCACCCATCACCATCACCACCACCACCATCATCCCTGGTCTACAGCATGGATGGGCAATGTACTGGCTGTGGTCCCCAGGGCCCCTGGGGGTCATCCACCCACCCATCCAGGTCACATGATAATAATAATAATAATAATAATAATAATAATAATAATAATAATAATAATAATAATAATAATAATAATAATAATAATAATAATAATAATAATAATAATAGGCTTCTCACACCAAGGGGGCATTTGGAGACCTTTCAGGAGGATGTGGCAAGGGGATGTGGCCATTAAGTTCTGCTGGTAGACCTATGCCTCCATCAGTTGCTCACTCCTGGTCTATAGCTTCTCAATGGACCTGCATGTTTTACGTCTTCTGAAACATGTCCAGGGAAAGGTGACCAAGAGGGTAAAAGAGCTGGAAAACCAAGCCCTCTAAGGAACAAATAGGAAAGCTGGATAGGTTTAGGTTGGAGAAGATTGAGGAGTGATATGGCAGAACCATCTTCAAATATCTGTAGGGCTGCCATCACATGGAAATGCAGCAGGCTTCTTTTCTTCTCCTCCAGAGGACAACTCTCAAATCCCAATGGATTCAAAATTACAAAAAAGGAGATTCCATCTCAAAATTAAAAACTTGTTGACTGTAAGAGCTGTCTGACAGTGGAATGGATTCAATCAGAAGGTGCTTGGCAATGGAATGGATTCAATCTGAAGATTTTTTTTAAATAGATCCTACATGTGAGTTTAGTTGTGCATGTTCAGGGCCACATCCTCCCACTGCCCAGCATCTGTCCAGCCCTTGGAGAGTCCCTGCTTACTGGTGGGGAAGGGAGGGACTGGGAGGAGGGTGAAGACCATAGAGAACCAGCTGGTGTCAGCTCACTGGGGGAGGAAGTAAGAGTTTGCTTACAAGTGACTTTTGCTTCCCCTGGGAGCCTGGAGCAGCCACATCTTCATGGCCTGCATTGCCTCCCTCTCCCTCCCTCCCTTCACTTCTGGAAAACAAAAGCAGCAGGGATTGCTTCTGGGGCTTCTGGGTGGTGGGAGGATTTTGAATTGAATGGGAGGAGGGAAACAGGCAGCCCTGAAGACAGCTGCAGCCCCAATCCACCTTGAAGCCAGCCAAAAAAGGAGCAGCAAAGATCCACTCCTTTTTCAGCTGGCAAAAAGTGGGCTTTTCCCACCCTGCTGTGGTTTGAAGCCGGCTGCAAGCCACTCTGGCAGCGCGTGACATATAAATGCATATAAAAGTCTTGAAGCCACCATGCCTGGGTGGCCAACCAGCTTCCAAGGAGCTTCAGGGCATCATCAGAGCGTGCAGCATGTAAGCGCCATGCTCTGATGATGCTCTGAAGGCATCTTTTATGGGCTGTCTGTTCTGGCCCTGACTGAATTCGTCCTCTTCCTCCTATCCAAAATGGGACTTGGCCACACATAAGCGTATGTATGCCAAATCATAGGATCACAGAGTGGAAGAGATCCCAGGGGTCTGGCAGCCCAACCCTCTGTTATGCAGGAAGACACAACCCAAGCACTCCTGAAAGATAACCAGCCAGCCTCTGTTTAAAGATCTCCAAAGGAGTCTCCAAAGGAGACTCCATCACTTTCTGAGGTAATGTGTTTCACTGTTTCACTGTCCAACAGCTCTTACTGCCAGGAAGTTCTTCCTAAGGTTTAGGGGGGATCTCTTTTCCTCTAGCTTGCATCTCTTCCTCCATTGTGTCCTATTCTCTGGAGCAGCAGAAAACAAGCTTCCTCCATCTGCAGTAAGACATCAGGGCTATCCTTCATGTCACTTCTTATCCTTCTCTTCTCTTTTCTGCTACCACTCCCAGACTCTGGAATGCCTTGCCAGAAGAGATCCGTCAAATAACCAACTTAAGATGGCTTTAAAAAAGCCATCAAGATGGATCTCTTCCGGCAGGCCTATCCGGAGGAGAATCACCTTTCAACTTGGTCTCTCCCCACAAGATGCTCTCCTCTCCTCCATTCCTGCTTGCCCCGGAGTGCCGATGGTTTTAATTGATGCAACTCATTGTCTGTCTTTGTTTAAATTTGTTTTCTGTTTAAATTGGTTTTAACAGAGATTGTATTTAATATATTTTTAATAGGGGGGTATTATTGTTTATTGTTGGGGTTTGTATCCATCTTGATTGCTATGGCAAAAGGCGGGGTAGAAATAAAATTATTATTATTATTATTATTATTATTATTATCCAGGCCAAACATACCCAGCAGCTCCCTAAGTCACTCCTCATAGGATGTAGTGGTTTCCTTCCAGACCTTTCACCATTTCGGTCACCCTCCTCTGGAGATGCTCCAACTGGTCAACATCCTTCTTGAATTGTTGTGCCCAGAACTGGACACAGGATTATTCCAGGCGAGATCTGACCAAAGTGGAATGGAGTGGTACTATTACATCATTGACTCGCCATCTGTCTGGTGTGTTTTAGCAGTGGACCCTCGCCCATGCCAGTGTCCAAGTGACCTTTGCAGGCTCCTTTCAACTATATGGGTCTATGGCTGTACAAAAGGACCACTGGTGTAACTATAGAGGTGCCATGCCAAACTCAACTACCACGGCTGTTTGAACGGCTGTTGCGTCTCTTCTGCCGAGTTTCCTTTTCACATATTGAGTCGGGTAATGGAATTGAAACCTTGGTGTGTAATTACGGAAGTCTTGCCTTATGGCATTACAAGAGGAAATAACTATTTCACTATTTAAAATGCAGATTTAGTGAGACAGAGCTGAGCGGCAGCCTGCAAAAGTCTCTAAATAATTACATTCTGAGCTCAATATACGGAAAATTGGATGAGGAATTTCCTCCCCTCCCCTGAACGCTTGCCTTGGAACAAAATCACCACCAAGGAGGGAATTACAGACTTTAATCAAAATGAAAAGACGGCTACCTGGAGATGTGACTGAGATGCACTCTCTCTGAAGATGTTAATTCCACGATCAGTCAGTGCAGAGGCAGAACAGTGGCTGCTGAAATGAACTTGTCCCCCTTCTAGATCCATCCATCCTATAATCTACTGCGGAGGCTTCCAATGGCAATGATCTGTCAAAGATTTAATACCCGTCATTTTATGGCTAGTATTTAATAGTTCAAATTTAATATCTGATGCTGTTTTTGTGAGATGAAGTTTGTCCTTCGGTAGCTGGAGCCCTACACATGCTTCTGCTGAGGAATGTCTGCATTCAGTACAAGGTTGCGGTAGTGTAGTTGTGCATGCAGTGCCATTGTGCATGCAGATACATGATGCTCATTGCGCATGGCTGTTTGTTCATATTTGGTTGCACATTGGGGCCATGATCCTAAATAGGAGTGACAGATAAGCTTTATGCTCATAGAGTGACATGTTGTTGTTGTTGTTGTTGTTGTTAACTCTCATCAAGTCAACTTCGACTTATAGCAACCCCGTGAATGAGAGACCTCCAACTCATCCCATCATCAGCCGTCCTGTCCAGGTCTTGCAGACTCAGGGGAGACATTTTAGCTTCCCCAATGGAGTCCATCCATTTGGATGCTGTCTTCCACTTTTCCTACTGCCTTCCACCTTACTAAGCTTTAATGTAGCTAATACCCCAGAAGACAGGATAAGAATTCAAAATGGCCTTAATATATTAGAGAGTTGGGCCAAAACTAACAAACTGAATTTCAGCCAGGAGAAATGTAAGGTAAAATTAGGCAGGGTAAAAATATGAAAAGCTGAGATATAGGATGGGGGACACCTGCCTTGACAACAGTCCATAAGAAAGAGATTTGGGAGTCTTAGTAGACCACAACCTGAGCATGAGTCAATAGTGTGATGCAACAGCTAAGAAAACCAATGTGATTCTAAGCTGCAACGATAGAAGTCTAGTGTCAAGGTCAAGGGAGGTCATAGCATCACTCTCTTCTGCTTTGGTCAGGGTTGGGTACTGGGTCCAGGACTATTCAACATCTTTATCTATGATTTGAACGAAGGAATAGAGGGCATGCTTATCAAATTTGCAGACACCAAGTTAGAAGGGGTAGCTAATACCTCAGAGGCCAGGATCAAAATTCAAAATGACCTTCGTAGATTAGAATGCATGTTAAGGATGGAGCAATCTTGTTTTCTGCTGCTCAGGAGACTAAGACCCGGAACAATGAATGCAAACTACAGGAAAAGAGATTCCACCTCAACATTAGGAAGAACCTCCTGATAGTAAGGGCTGTTTGAGAGTGGAACACACTCCCATGGAGGTTGATGGAGTCTCCTTCCTTGGAGGCTGGATGCCCATCTGTCGGGATGCTTTGATTGAAAGTTCCTGCATGGCAGGGGTTGGACTGGATGGCCCTTGGGGTCTCTTCCAACTCTATCATTCTATGATTCTTTGATTCTATGAAAATGAATTTCAACAGGGAGAAAGGTAAGGTACTGCACAGGGGGTGGATGTATGAAATGCATAGATATAAGATGGGGGACACCTGGCTTAATGAAACTACATGTGAAAGGGATCTAGGAGTCCTAGAAGACCACAAGTTGAACATGAGTCAACAGTGTGATGCAGCAACTAAAAAAAAATCCAATGTGATTCTAAATATTTTTTTATTTAACTTATTAAACTTAAACATATTTACCAGTTCTCGAATCACATTTCTTATCATTCATTACATATAAATCCTACTATAAACTCTATATCTAACATCTAATACAGAACACTAAAAAATAAACTTCCACAGTCTTCTTGGCAATAAGACCTTTTGCAATATACCTATGCTATGTTATTGTCTTTTTTTATTAAGTTATGATTCCTTCAGGTCTAATCATTATTTCCATTTTCTTACTCGCTTTGTTCTTGCCATCTTTTTTTGCAATATTCTAGTATCGGAAACCATTCTTCATTCGTTTTATCTATATCTTTGTTATTTCACCATGAGGTTAACCTGTCCATTTCCTGCATATCTAACAATTTCAGAAGCCAATAATCTATTGTTGGGAGATTCAGTTTCTTCCAAAATTGGGCTATTAATAATCTTGCAGCCGTAGTCAAATATAACAGAATTCTCCACCATTTCTTCTCTATCGAAGGGGGCAATAAGTTTAACATATTAAACAAATATATTTTGATTTTTAATTCAAACTTGATTCCCAGAATTTGCTGTAATAACATATTTATCTTTTTTCAGTACTGTTTTAATTTTAGGCACCTCCACACATGAAAGTACAATCCAATGTTCTGGTGACACTTTGAAACTTTATTTGATTTTAAATTATTAATTTTGGCCATTTTTACTGGGTTTAAATGCCATCTATGTTCCAGTTTCCAAAAAAATTCTTTCAAATCTTGAGATTTTGTAAATATCTCCATATTCTCTCTCGCATAAGCCCAACTTTCTTTTTTTTTATTAAAGAATTTTTATTGTTAAAAAAACAAACATAAAAACACATTCAAATAATCTAACGACCCTAATGCAATCAAAGTACAATCATTCCATATCCTAGCCTAAATCCTTCCTCCAAAATTTATTAATTAGTATCCATTATCTATTCAGCATATCAATTAAAAAAAAGATATAAACTATAACAACCACATAGCTTTCAGGTTGCTCTAACTTATTGTAGTATAAATACTATCCTAAGAGGTTTCTTTCTAATTTCTTTATCCTTTCTTACTCCTAACCTTCTATTCTTACAGTCTTTACTTCCCTAAGTAAAGAAATTAGCATAAGCCCAACTTTCTAGATCTATTACCCTTCCTATATTCATGGCCCATTTTATCATTTCCTCTGATATTGGTTCTCTTTCTGAATGTCTCTTCAATTTTTCTTGCTACTTTGCCCCCTTTTTTATTAACGGAAATATCATCTGTGATTCTATGATTTTATGATTCTATGATCATCAAATTCTGTTTGCTCTCCTTCAAAGCCTTCTAATTTTACATCCATTTTATCCCTTTCTTTAAGCTGGCAATACAAAAACCAGTGTACGTTAGGATCTAAATCAACCAATTCTTCAATTGTTTTCATTTCCCATTTGTCTGCATCTTGGTTCTTGAGGATTTCCTTATATCTCATCAATTTATTCAATGAGCTCCACCTCCCAAAGAAAGTCTCATGAGGTGATATCCATACGGGTATCTTTGCTTCTTTCCATACCTATAACAGGGCTCTTCTTATAATGTGGTGTGTAAATTCTTTGTATACTTTCTCTTTACTATACCACATATAGCTGTGCCAGCCAAATCGATTATTAAAACCTTATCCATTCTGATATCCAATTTAATGCATTAGCTATATAATATAATCTTAAATCTGGCACATTTCTTCTCCCTTCTTTTTTTAGGTTTTACCAGTGTTGTACACTAACTCTTGGTCTTTCCCCTGACCAAATAAATTTCCTTAATTCTATATGCCAGTCTTGAAATGGTCTGTCATTATTTATGATTGGAATACATAGAAAGTTCATTTTTGGTAAAACCATTATTTTAATTTCCTCAGTCTTCCCCATCAATGTTAATTTCAATTTGTTCCAATTTTCCAACTCCTTTTTAATTTCTTTCCATTTTTGCTTGTAATTATTCTCCAATAAATTGAAGTTTCATTTGGATATCCATATCCCAAGATACTTAACTTTGTTTTGAATTGAACAATTAGTGAGATTTGCCAATAAAGAATCTTCTTTTTATTTATATTTTTTGTTAATATTACTATTTTCTCTCTATTTATTCAAAATCCAGATACTGTCCCAAAATCTTCTACTGTCTCAAACAATCTTTGTATTTGGCTCACTGGATCTTCTAGCATGATAACTGGATCATCCGTGAAGGCCTTAAATTTGTATTTGAATTCCTTAATCTTAGTTCCTTTTACATTCTTATCTTGTTTTATCTTTTTAAATAAGTCTTCTAACACCATAATAGAAAGTAGTGGAGAGAGGGGGCAACCTTATCTAATCCCTTTCGCTCTTTCAAATCTATTTGTACATTTCCCATTTATTATCAGTTGGGCACTCTGTTTGGAATATATACTATTAATCCCGGTACAGAAATTTTTCCCCATCTCAATTTTCTCTAAGATTTTTAACATACACAGCCAAGTAACATTATGAAAGGCCTTTTCCATATCTGTGAAAATCAGATCCATTTTTCAATTATCGTTATTTTCATAATATTCAATTAAGTCAATTACCAAGCATATATTATCTCTCATTTGTCTCGTAGGTAGAAATCCTGTTTGCTCTTCTTGAATATAATCTTTTAAAATCTGTTTTAATCTGTCTGCCAAGACTGAAGCCATGATTTTGTAACCCACATTTAGTAATAATATTGGCCTTTAGTTGCCCATTTCTCTCTTATCTTTGCCTTCTTTTTGGAATGAGTTTGATATTTGCATTTCTCCGTGTGTCTGGTACTCCTTTCTTTATTATATCATTCAATGTCTTTTGAAAAGGAATTTTAATTTCTTCTCAAATTTTTTATAGTACTGGAGAAACCATCAGGTCCAGGAGCTTTCTCTATTTTTAATCTTCTTATTGCCTGCATAATTTCCATTTCTGAAAAGGTTGCGTTAAGTCTTCTTTGATGTTCAGTTGTCATTTTATCAATTTTCTGATTGCTCAGATATTCTTCTATTTTTCCTAAATCAATGTTATCTGCCTGATATAACTTTTGGTAATATTAAAAAAAAAATCTGTTCTATTCTTATGTATTAAAAGTTTTATCCCCTTTTCTAATTCCTGTTATGATTCTTTTTTTTCTTTTTCTTTCTGCAATCTGTTTGCAGAAACAGCCATCTATCTGATTTGTTTGCACTTTCAAAATGTCTCTATCTAATATATTTCATTTTTCTAGCAATCTCTTTCGTAAATGCTTCATTTAGTTGTTTAAATGTTTTAAAATTTAATTTTTCTTGTCATTCGTTGGATCATTATTTAACTCCATTTCAACTCATCAAACTTCATTCACCAATTTTTTCCATTTTTAAACAATATTGACATTCCACTTCAGCTTTTCTTTGAATTAGAATTCCCCACATGACTGCCTTAGTCGCATCCCAAATGATCTTTGCCTTTATTTCTTCTAGACTGTTTTCCATAAAGTATTGTTTCAACCTTTCATTTGCTTTATTTTAAAAATTTGCATGATTCAGTAGTTTGTCATTTAATTTCCAATCAAACACTTTCTTCCCTGTTTCAAGTTCTAGTAATATAGGACTATGATCCATGTTATTTTTGGAAGTATTTCCCCTTTTTTTCATTTTTGGCAATGGTACATTTGAGAGAAGGAACATATCCAATCTAGATGTTGATTTATAACTTTCAGAATAAAAAGTATTTCCCTTGTCTCCCAGATATAGCTTGTCCCAAATGTCCATCCAACACATTTTATCTTTTAATTGAAAAAAGGAAGAAGATAATTTACTCTGATTCTTTTTAATTTGCTTGATAGATGGTCTATCTATCTTTGGATTTATAACCCCATTCCAATTGCCAAATGCTATCACATAATCGTAGCTTAAAGATTGAATTTCTTCTTTGATTTTTTTTGGTAGAATTTCTGTTGCCTCTCTAGTGGTCCATAGATTCGTAATAACAAATATTTAATTCCTCCAATTTGGATTTCCACTTCTAAATAGTGTCCCTCTACATCATTTAAAACTTATTTTGCTTCATATTTATTTTGGATATAGATTATAACTCCTCCTTTTTTCATTTCATTTGCTACAAAAGTTTGTCCTAATTTTTAATTTGTTAAATAATTCTTTTCTTTTTTTTCCTTATCTTAATTTCTTGAAGACATATTATATCTACCTTTTTTTAGTCAAATAGTGACTTCTTTTATACTTTGAATTTAAACCTTTCACATTCCAAGAAATTATTTTAAATGCCACGTCATTCTTTTATAATTCTTCTTCCCTTTCTGTAAGGTAGTCCTGGGATCTTTTTTCTTCTTCTGAGAATAGTTCCCCTATTTCATCTGCTACTCCAAGTTCTTCTTGTCTTTATCCATGGTCTTCTGCTTTAGGTTTCCCATTCCTCCCTTCTTCATCTTTATCTTGCTCTAGTATTTTGTGTTCTCTCATCCCCTGGTCTTCACTTTCCCTCTCTGTATAAAGTCTTTTGACAAATCTCTTGCTTTAGCAGTAGTATAAATTTTAAATCTTCTTTGCCTATATGAAAAGGACACTCCTCTATTCTCTCCCATGAATAATTGATCTTCATCTTCATAAGTTCTTGCATCAAAAACTTGTATTCTTGCCTACATTTAAAAACACCCATAGGGATATCTTTAAATATCTCAATCATCTTTACATCCATCAGCAAGTCTTCTTTGTAACTTTTTTGTAGTATTTGATCTTTAAGTCTAAACCTAACAAATTATATCACTATATCTTGAGGTAAATTCCTTGCTCTTGCCAATACCGATGAAATTCTGAAAAATTTGTCAATATCTTGAGTTATTTCTTTCTCTGCCAACTCAATATAATTTTCCAAAGCCAATGTATTCTTGTTATAGAGATCTTCTTTTGGTTCTTCTGATACTCCTCTCAGTTTCAGACATTTCTCTCTAAAACAGACCTCATGCAACAAGTTCATATTTCTGTCCAATTTCTGTTGTTCTTATACTTCATCAGTTGTCTTTTTTAACTGTTTTGTTTTGATTTTAATCTCTTCCATCTCTGTTCTAAGCCCTTCAACTTCATTGGAAAATTTATCTAATTTCTTACCTAATGTTCCTAGTTCTCTTTGTAGTTCTTCTTTGACCCCTTTTCTGAATTGTTTTTATTCCATCTTCATTTCCATTCTCATCTCACTTTTAAATTTCTGAAATTCCTCAAAAATCATTTGTACTGGATCTGTTGTCTTGGATGTTGTATCTGTTGATTCCCTCCTTTGGGAGGTGGATGTTATCTGGGTTGGCTTTTTCAAACCTGATGCCATTTTGATAGCTTAAAACTTTGCTGCTTTCTAAATATAGTAATTCCCTTATATCTTGTATCTTTTTTATATAAATCATCTGACTTAGTTAAATATTAAATATTGATATTAACCACTTAAAATACAAGTTTATAATAATACCTCTCTCCTCTATGCTAGTATTTTTTCTATTAAAGGTATCACCTTCAATCTATCACTTCATGTCAATCCAATCATTCAGTTGATATACAAATTATAATTCCTTAAAGCAATTCAATGCAAATTCAATTAATACTTACTTCCTCAATAGCAATAAATTTGGATTTTCACTAAATCAAATTATAATCCAATTCAAATACAAATTAGTTTAAGCTAATCAGAAATAATAATTCAAAAAATAATTTTCCCCTTTTCACTATCCCCTTCTTAAATAGTTACTCACTTCATAAATTCAAGTATAAAAATCCAGCATTGCACTGTTGACCCATGTTCAATTTGTGGTCCACTAGAACTCCTAGATCCCTTTCACATGTATAAGTCTCCTTAAGCCAGGTGTCCCCCATCTTATATCTATGAATTTCCTTCTTTTCTTCCCTAAGTACAGTACCTTACATTTCTCTGTGTTGAAAATTCATTTTGTTAGCTTTGGCCCAGGTTTCTAATCTATTAAGGTTATTTTGAATTTTCATTCTGTCTTCTTCTCACTTTTCCCACATCAGGGTGGCCAGATGTCATAACTGAAAAGGAGGACAAGGAACTGCAAAATGTAGGACATTCAAGAAGAATGTAAGTCATTGTCAAATAAAAGCTAGAAGCACTTATATTAATGTAAATTAATACTTCTTTGTCATGCCCCAAATGGAGGACATTCCAAAATTCCTCCTGGACAGAAGGCTGAAATCTAGGACAGGTCATTGAAAAGGAGGACATCTGGTCATCCTGCCTTACATGAACTTGGCCCTTTCTCTTTTCTATCTGGGTCTTAGAAGGAACATGGGGGTGAGGCAACAGGAATGACTCACTTTGCTGTATTTCTTGGGTCAGAACTCTTCTGATACCCGCTGTCCAGTTTTGGGCACCATAATTCAAGAGGGATATTGACATGCTGGAGCTTGGTGGTTTCCAGACCTTCCACCATTTTGGTTGCTCTCCTCTGGAGATTCTCCAGCTTATCAATATCTTTCTTGAATTGTAGTGCCAGAAATGGACAAGTATTATTTCAGGTGAGGTCTGACCAAAGCAGAATAGAGTGGTACTATTATGTTCCTCAGTCTGGACACTATATTTCTATAGATGAACCCTAGAATCATATTGGCTTGGGGACTTCCGGTGGAGATGGCAAGGCAACAGGTCCTCCAAGATGGAGCTTGTCTGGAGGATCGCTATTTGCAGGATATGGGGGAGTAAATCCCCCAACATCCACCCCCTGGGAAGAGGGAGGAGAGGGGATTCTTGTGGAGATTCCCTAACCTAAAAGGACAGGATTTTGGAGCAGCTAGTTATGCAATGGTTGCCCATAGAGGGTTCTGAGCCTTGCCAGTTCCACTGTCGAACAGCTCTTACTGTCAGGAAGTTCCTCCTAATGTTCAGGTGGAATCTCTTTTGTGCAATGCAGCAGCTAAAAAGGCCAATGTAATTTTAGGCTGCATTAATAGAAGTATAGTGTCTAGAATTAGATCAAGGGAAGTAATAGTGCCACTGTATTCTGCTTTGGACAGATCCCACTTGGAATAATCCTGCGTCCAGTTCTGGGTACCACAATTCAAAAAGGAGGTTGAAAAACTGGAGTGTGTCCAGAGGAGGGCAACGAAAATGGTGAAGGGTCTGGAAACCATGAATCCCTATGAGGAACGACTTAGGGAAATGGGTATGTTAGTCTGGAGAAGAGATGGTTAAGAGGGGATATGATAGCTCTCTTTAAATATTTGAAGGTGCATCATCATATTGAGGAGGGAGGAAGCTTGTTTTTTGCTGCTCCAGAGAATAGGACCCAGAACAACGAATGCAAGCTACAGGAAAAGAGATTCCACCTCAACATTAGGAGGCCCTTCCTGACAGTGAGAGCTGTTCCCTTGGAGTGTGGTGGAGTTTCCTTCTTTGGAGGCTGTCTTTAAGCAGAGGCTGGATGGCCATCTGTCAGGGATGCTTTGATTTTGAGTTCCTGCATGGCAGAATGGGGTTGGATTGGATGGCCCTTGGGGTCTCTTCCAACTCTATGATTCTATGATTCGAAGTTCAGAGCTGGCTCTGTTCTCAGCCATTTGTGAGCAAAGCTTTAGAGAAGCCTTCTGTTCCACCTGAACAGAACGGCCATCTCCTCCATTTAAATCAGGGGAGAGAGCTTTGTTGGCTCCAGGACCAAACCTGGACCATACTCCTGGGGCACCTTAAAGGACATCCAAGGTTCCCCAAATGCCTCCCCCCATGTCCAGAAGTCCACCTCTGCTTTTACAAAAGATGTACTTTTTTGCTTTTATTATTGCTTTATTTAATTTATTATATCCTGCCTTTTCTCCAGTAATGGGACTTGAGCAGCTTACAACTCATTAACAGTAGAACAGATTTTTAAAAAATGCAAAAAGATCAGGCAAAAAAAAGTATAGATAAATATATGGCTTTGAAAACAACTAAACGATCTGTAAATTTATAACTATTAAAATTCATTAAAAGCTATATGAAAGCCAACAAAACAGCACAGCACACCATTAAACACGTCTCACCATCCATTTCTGAAAGCCTGGCAGAAGAATAAGGATGCTTCTGCTGGATATAATACCATTAATTTTGCCTGGGATTTCAAATATTTGAATTTTCAGTTGGTGATTTGGACCTAACTTGTGACAATCTGGAACTCCTTAAGAGTTGTTCAGACCTAAACCAGTCCTCTGTGGAAAAGCTCAGGAAGAACTCATAAAGTCATAAGGCAGAAGATAAAAATCAGCAAATGCAGCTCACTGCTAACAGCCCATCCCAATCGGTTCCTAACGCCTAATAAAATAGTATTCAAAGGGATGCAAAAAGTATGAAGAATTTTGCTACCCAACTCCAGTGCCAACTCTCAGCCACTGGGTGATAAAACAACTGTATTCATCCCCACTGGCCAAATAATAATGATAATAAATGCCAGGGTAGGGGCAACTCCAAGTCATAGAATCATAGAATCATAGAGTTGGAAGAGACCCCAAGAGCCATCCAGTCCAACCCCATTTCTGCCATGCAGGAACTCCCAATCAAAGCATCCCCGACAGATGGCCATCCAGCCTCTGCTTAAAGACCTCCAGGGAAGGAGACTCCACTACTCTCCGAGGGAGAAATGTGTTCCACTGTCGAACCGCCCTTACTGTCAGGAAGTTCCTCCTAATGTTGAGGTGGAATCTCTTTTCCTGCAGCTTGCATCCATTGTTCCGGGTTCTAGTCTCTGGAGCAGCAGAAAACAAGCTTGCTGCACCTTCAATATGGCATCCCTTCAAATACTTAAACAGGGCTATCATGTCCATCCTTAACCTTCTCTTGTCCAGGCTAAACATACCCAGTTCCCTAAGTCATTCCTCATAGGGATTCATGGTTTCCAGACCCTTCACCATTTTAGTTGCCCTCCTTTGGACACGCTCCAGTTTCTCCACATCCTTTTTGAATTGTGGTGCCCAGAACTGGACACAGGATTATTCCAGGTGAGGCCTGACCAATGCAGAATAGAGTGGCACTATTACTTCTCTTGATCTAGACGCTATACTTCTACTGATGCAGCCTAAAATTGCATTGGCCTTTTTAGCTGCTGCATCACACTGTGGTTCCCAGAACATCTACTTTGGTTCCCAGGACATCCAGATTTAAACCTTGTCCATGACTTGAACCCTAGAAACACTGAAAGCAAAATGGGGCCCTAGCTCTCAAGGCATGACTCTGGTTATTGTTGCTGGTTCTTTATTTTCTTTTTCTTTTCCCAGAACACAATTCTTGGTATTTCTCAAACTAGTCATGGCATCCATCCCAGCTTATAGCAACTCAGTGATCAGCTCTGGAAAAGTGTCCTTCAGGCACCACAATGATGGAAACAAAGTTGACTCCCTGATAACCGTCAAAGAAAGGCACTAAATTAACTTTGAGCAAAAGAGGTTGTTAAAGTTTATGCAGCTTACAATGCAAGCCCATCTACCTAATAATTTTTACTCCATAAACTTTTACAATGGCTCAGGTTCACTTATGAAAGAGGCTGGTTTTCTGGAAACACTTGCATTAGTTTGGGGCATTTCCTCATTTGCAAAAATGCATTTAGCTTCCATGGTAAAAGGGATGATAATGCTGAGGGTGATCATTTTATCCTAGAAATCTGATGCCCTGCATAGCATAGTCATTTTACAACCACAACATAGCCTTTTGAAGCAGATCAATACATTAATCCCATTTGGCAGAGGCTGAGGCTGCAGGTAGAGGAAAAGGAACTCTTCCCCAGCAAGAATAGGGTCTAGATCAGGGGTAGGCAACCTAAGGCCCAGGGGCCGGATGTGGCCCCCCAAGGCCTTTGGACCGGTCCCAGGCCAGTCCTGCTGCCGCCGTGATGATATTGATTATTGTTGTTATTACTTGTTGTTGGGGTTTTCTTGGCAAAATCTCCACAGCGGGGTTGCCATGGTTTTCCTGGGGCTGTGAGAGTATGAATGCATATGTATATATTTTATTTTTATTTATTTTATTTTTTTATTTTAAATTTTTATATTTATTTATTTATTTATTTATTTATTTATTTTTGGTGCTTCGGCCCCCCAATTGTCTGAGGGACAGCAACCCGGCCCCCGGCTCAAAAAGGTTGCCTACCCCTCATCTAGATCAAGGGAAGTCATAGTGCCACCTATTCTGCTTTGGTCACCTTTGGTCACCTGAAATAATCCTGTGTCCAGTTCTGGGCCCCACAATTCAAAAAGGATGTTGCCAAGTTGTCCATAGGAGGGCAACTAAAATGGTGAAGGGTCTGGAAACCATGAATCCCTACGAGGAGAGACTTAGGGAGCTGGGTCTGTTTAGCCTGGAGAAGAGGCGGTTGAGAGGGGATATGATAGCTCTGTTTAAATATTTGAAGATATGTCATATTGAGGAGTGTGCAAGCTTGTTTTCTGCTGCCCCAGAGAATAGGACACAATGGAGCAATGGATGCAAACTCCAGGAAAAGAGATTCCAGCTCAATATTAGGAAGAACTTCCTGGCAGTAAGAACTGTTCGATGGTGGAACACAATCCCTAGAAAGTGATGGAGTCTCCTTCCTTGGATGGCCATCAGTCGAGGATGCTTTGATTGTGATTTCCTGCATGGAGGAATGGGGTTGGACTGGATGGCCCTTGTGGCCCCTTTCCATTCTATGATTCTATATTGCAGAAAACGTATATTTCCCAGTGTACTGAGAAGTTGTAAGCCAGGAACGGCCTACTGTCAGAAGCTAATGATCCACATTGCCTGTCCAGAAGATCATGGAGGCTTGTACACCCACAGCTACATCTCCCTAGCATGCCCACACATGTGCAGCACACATCTACACCGGCCAGAACTGTGGCCATCTGGGTTGTCCTCCTCTGGACAACAACCTCCTTAACTGTGATTCGCACAACTGGGCACAGGACTATTCCAGGTGAGGTCTAAGCGAAGCGGAAAAGAGGGGTCAGATTTCCCCCCTTGATCTGGACA
>CM034701.1:1368559-1379756 GCA_020142125.1 Phrynosoma platyrhinos
CACATACACACACACACACACACACACACACACATACACACACATGGAAATGCAAGAGACTGCAGCAGCTATAGGACCATAGCACTGATCTCCCACGCAAGCAAAATTATGCTCAAAATATGGCAACGCAGACTCCAACCACACATGGAGAAAAATCCCAGAGATCCTGTGAGAGAATGGCTGAGTATGTGGAAGGTGAATGGGTTCCTGGAGTGACAAGGCCCTGAAAGAACCAAATAAAATGGATGTCGCGCAAAGCACTATTGAAGGAGGAACTTGGATTGTGGAAGTGGGGAATGGGCGAAACTTGGCCTCAGAAGCAGAGATGCTGATCAAGCATAACCAGGACAATACAATCTGTTGAACATGAATTAAATTTCTTGGTATGGCCAAGCAAGATCTGGCACACACAGAATCTATTGAAACTTGTCCAAAGAACTGAATTGTTCTGAAACCATGGTGACCAGCAAAACATGTTTGTTTCAAGAAAGAAGAGAAAAAGGTATAAAAGACAGTACATCTCCCACGTCACCTTGTGGTATCTGATCTGCGGCAATGGGGACCATCCACCCTTCTTGGAGGCTTGATCAACTTCCAGTGAAGGATCGTGAGTATGAATGTGTGTGAATGTGTGAGTGAATGAAAAGAGCTCTTGATACTTAAGGTGTTTGTTATATTGAGTATCTGATATTAGAAATGATTGTTTCAGGTGTCTCTGTGTCTGTGTCTCAAAAAATGTTACATGCAAAGTGTCTAAACCCAGATCTGGTTTCCTATGTGTCTTTGTTGAAAGTCCTATAGTCTAGGGTAGCTAAATTTCTCTCTGGATCAAAAGAACAACAGAGAACCTCAGTTCATGATAGTCCAAGCAGGGTTCAGGAAAGAAGGAGGCACTGGGGACCACAATGCAAACATATGATGGCTATTGGAGTGTAGCAGGGAATTCCATAAGAAAATCAGCATGTGCTTTATAGACTATAGCAAAACCTTTGACTGCATAGATCATGAAAGGCAGGAAGGAGAGCAGGCTTGGACATGGAAGAGTGAGGAGTAAAAATAGGAGGAAGGAATATCAACAATCTTAGATATGCAGATGACACCAAAATACTAGCAGAAAACCTCCCAGATCTGGAACAACTACAAAGGAAGACCAAAGAAGAAAGTGCAAAGGCAGGCTTAATGCTGACCATAAAGAAAACAAAAATAATGACTACTGAGGAGGACTTTCACAATTTCAACCGAGAAAATGAAGAAATAGAAAAATAGTAAAATAATTCCCATATCTGGGATCAAACATTGATAGAAATGGGGAGTGCAGTCAGGAAATCAGAAGAAGACTACGAAAGGGGAGAGCAGCTATGAAAAACTAGAAAAGATCCTAAAATGCGAAGACATACAACTCAGCACAAAAGTCAGAATCATCCAAGCTATTGTATTCCCTATTACCATGGATGGATGTGAGAGCTGGACAGTTAAGAGAGAGGATAGGAAGAAAACCAATGCATTTGAGAGAATGTATTGCTGGAGAAGAGTGCTGAGGATCCCATGGAAAGCCAAAAGGACCAACAAAGAGATCCTAGAGCAGATCAAGCCAGAAATATCCCTGGAAGAAGCCAAGATGACCAAACTGAGGCCGTCATACTTCAAATACACCATGAGAAGGCATGAATCATTGGAAAAGACAATAATGATGTTAAGAAATGTGGAGGGAAGTAGAAAGAGAGGAAGGCCATATGCTAGATGGATGGACGAGTTTTCAAGAGCTGGGCAGAGCAGGAGAGGACAGTCAAGGGGGCCTGGGGATTTCTCATCCATAGAGTCACTGCCATGAGTCAAGACCAATGCTATTTTAAATATTAATTGCTAAATTTTGTAAATTGTAAATTGCTGTATAATCATATGATTGATATTGGATATATGGCATGTATTATTTTGCTGTAGTTTTTTGTTATTCTTTTATGCAATGGCCATTGGCCAAAAGCAATAAAATTTGACTGACATCAACTTGCCTCCCTCCTGGTTTGGTTTTTGCCCCATCATAACTCTTGTTCTCTTCCCACTTTGAGAAACCATTTCTGATTAGAGAGTAAGAAAGAGGGAAGGTGCCGCGGTGTTTTTAAAGAAGAACGTCCAGAAGAGATTGCCAAATAAACCAGGATATGAGTACATAAATGGTATGCAATCTCATGTTCTCAGGAAGGGAGCAGAGATGTAGCTATGAGACTGTTGTGCAAACAGAGCATCGAGTCCAGTGACTCCCAAAGTTTGGAAATGCCAGGCTGCAGTAGTAAAAGCCAGAAAACCTTTATTCAGTAACTAAGGGGCTGTACAGATGACCCATAAGAGCTGGTTCCGTGCCACCCCTGTGAGCGCCGGATTGGGGCCACAGCAACCACATGCCATGGCCCCGATCCAGCACCAAAAAGAGCTGCCCTTGCTGCCGCTGCCATGGCTCTTCTGCGCTCCTTTGGTGCAATGTGTCTAAATGCTGTGTCAAGGGAGCACCCTGACCATCTGTTTGGGTGGGCGGCGTGAGGATGATGTGGGGGTGTAGTCGGGGTGGCCAGCATGCGTTCACTATGCCCCGAGTCCATCCCCAGGCCAGCCCTTTTGGCCTGTCTGTACTGGCCCTAAAGGTTTATACCAGAGACATTTATTGTCAGAATTCAACAGCAAGCATTAGCAAGGCCTAATGAGATGGCACACTCTTCCAAATCATTGGTGGGCTATTTTCTCATTTGTTACAAAAGCAAAACAACCTTAGAATCATAGAATCTTGAAGCTGGAAGAGACCCCAAGGGTCAGCCAGCCTAGTCCTCTTCTGCCATGCAGGAAGACACCATCTAAGCCTTCCCTGTGAGAGATGGCCATCCAGCCTTTGTTTAAAGGCCTTTGTGTGGAAATATAGATTTGGCAGAAGTATGCATACCTACTTCAAGTGCCCAGGAAATGTGTTGTTAAGTACACCCAACACATTTCCAGGGTATTATGTTGAGGTTATCGGAGACAAGCCACAGAGAAAAAAGATACCTCCATAATGGATGAAGATCTTCCTTTTTGAAACGCGCTGACTCCAATAAACTCCACATTTCCAGAGCACTGTAGAGATTTTCTCTCCAGCTCTCTTCACCACTTACGATACACATGTGCACACTTCACAACTTTCCAACACAACCCCAAAGTGCTTGCCTGCAATGCTGCCAATTACGTTGCGAGGGCTCTTCAGAAGAAGGCATTTCTGCCAAAATACATTCTGCAGAATAATACACTTAACAAGAGAATGTCTATTTAAGCAAATGGTAACCATTGCTGGGTCATGTTTTCTTCTAATAACAAAGGAAAGAGAAAACAATTTTGGAAAAGAGCCCAGCTAATTTGGAGATCTTCACAGCACTCAAGGACAGTTTGTCCCAAATAAATGTTCAATTAGAGTCTCAGATACCTGTTGACTTTGAGGGCATTTTCCTGAGTAACACAAATGCTGGGTAATTCATTAGGATGGAATCCTATTGGTGTTTTATGCACATATAAGTTCCCTCAGAGCTCCTAAGAATTCATCCTAGAAAATGAGAAAATGGAATAGTCAAAGAGTTCCCATACCTTGGGTTGAATATAGACTAGAATGGAGGCTGTAGTCAAGAAATCAGAAGACTAGGAATGGGAAGGGCAGCAATGAAAGAAATGGACAAGATCCTAAAGTGCAAAGAGATCATAGAATCATAGAATCCTAGAGTTGGAAGAGACTATAAGGGCCATCCAGTCCAACCCCAATCTGCCATGCAGGAATTCTCAATCAAAGCATCCCCAACAGATGGCCATCCAGCATTGTTTAAAGTCCTCCAAAGAAGGGGACTCCACCATTTTCCATTGAGGGAGTGTCTTCCACTGTCGAACAGCGCTCACTGTCAGGAAGTTCCTCCTAATATTAAGGTGGAATCTCTCTTCCTAGAGTTTGCATATATTGCTCCAGGTCCTATTATCTAGAGCTTCAGAAAACAAGCTTGTTTCAATTTTCAGTATGACACCCCTTCAAATATTTAAACAGGGCTATCATATCACCTCTTAACCATCTCTTCTCCAGGCTAACCATACCCAGCTCCTCAAGTCGCTCCTGATAGGGCTTGGTGGTTTCCAGACCCTTCATCATTTTAGATAATAAAAAATTAGATAATAAAAAATTAGATAAATCTGAACACTACAGTGAGGATCATCCAAGCCATTGCATTCCCCATCACCATGTACCAATGTGAGAGCTGGATGATGAAGAAAGCAGAAAAAAAGAAAGAAAATCAACTCCTGTGAGATGTGGTACTGGAGAAGACTGCTTAGGATCCTATGGACAGCCAAGAAAACAAACTGTCAGATCCAGAAGTGTATGGACCTTTCATGATAAAGGATATGAGAGAATGAGGATAAAGGATATTGTGAAATAGCGATATAGAAAATTAAAGGAGAATCAAAAAGGGACTGTAATCTGAATAAAATGCAAATCAGGAGACAGATGGGCAATAGCAGGGGAGGTTGTAGTTTTATGACAGCATTTACTTCCTAGGACAAGACATTGATGACCAACAAGTTGACATCTTCCTTCCTGGGTTAGATTGATATGGGTGATGAGGAAAAGCAGATAGTTTAAAGAACTCTTTGGTGTGTTTGAAAGCACGCTAACCATGGGCTGGGAAAGGAGGTGTTGCAGGGGAAAATCTTAAAGGATGAATTGTTCCTGGGGGGAAATTAGATTTGACACTAACAAGTCTATGGCACATCTCCATCTAAAGAATCCAGAATAAAGCTGTAGTACTTTTATCACTACCATGCTGTCCTGGTTCTTGAAATCTGGATCCATTAAACATGACACAAACATGGATCCTTGAGCAGATCAAGCCAAAAATCTCCCTGGAAGCCAAGATGATGAAACTGAGGCTGTCATACTTTGGCCTCATCATGAGAAGTCATGATGCATTAGAAAAGGTAGAAGGCAGTAGAAAGAGAGGAAGACTGCAAACCAGATGGCTAGACTCAATCAGGGAAGTCACGGGCATGAATTTGCAGGACCTGAGCAGAGCAGTGGAGGACGGGCAGCTTGGAGATGTTTCATCCACAGGGTCACCATGAGTCAAGTCCGGCTCAAGGACAGCTAACAACAACAAAAGTTCTCTCATGCATGGAGTTGTACTTTTAAGGCCAAGGCATAACATCTGTATTCAGTTCACTGCTGCAGAAGTGAAGCTGCTAACTATTTCATACGGAGTTGCACATTCTTGGATGGTGTGCAACTTTTTGCCAGCACCTCCAGTGTACCTCTTGCATCTCCAGGATTGCAGAATCAGGGGGCACATTCTCAAATATCTCAGTAGAAAGCTGCTGTGGCGCAACCACTTTGTAATTACCTGAAGGTACACATGTACTCTGTAAGATCCTTGCTACACTTGTTGGACTGTGACTCCCAGAATCCCCATCCAACATGACTAATGGGAGTTGGAGTCCAAAAAAATGCCACTTTTCCAAAGCTCCAGCTGTCATCAGCAACAATCAATTCAGTAGGGTAGGAAGGTGCATGATGCAAAACAGGAGGTGCACAGGGAGAATATTTACGGTATTTACTTATTTAATATCCCATCTTTCTCCCAATATGGGACCCAAAGTAGCTTACAATACAAGTCATGTCAGTAGGTGAGGTCCTACAACAGGTTTGTCTAGCGTAAGTCTTTGTACGTAGAGCTATATATTAATTCTACTATGCAGCCTTGTCTTGAATGGCAACGTTGCACAACTGGGCCAAGACACCAATATGTCAGTTAGCAGTAGTAGTATTAATGTGGCATCAGTGTGTGAAATGTGTGATTGAGTACACAACAAAATGCACAATGTACATCCGTGCACAATGCACAGTGGCCTGGTATATGCACCTTTGCTTCTGCAACCTTGAGCTTCCTAATGCTGTCGCACTTTGGGGGGAAATGTCCAAACATCTGTCTAACAAAACTAATGCTGTTGCAAGACAGCAGAATTCCTGCATTACATTTGTATGTGTGCCTGTTGACTTATAGCCTCCCATGAATTTTGTACAGTTTTCTTAGTCAAGGAATGCTCAAAGGTGGTTTAGTCAGTTCCTTCTTCTGAAATATAGCCTCCAGCACCTGGGATCATTGGTGGTCATCCATCAAAGTATTAACCAGGGCTGACCATGCTTACCTTTCAAGATCAGACAGGATCTATTGCCTTTAGGGGATTTGGGCTACAGATCTGCATTCTTTCTTAGTGATCCATTCTTCCTTCCATTTTTACGTGTCTGTGTATGTGCCTTCAAGTTGCCTGTCAATGTATGGTGAGCCCATACATTTCTCATAGGGTTTTCTTAGGCCAGGAATCCTCAAAGGTGATTTTGTCAGCTCCTTCCTCTGAAAAAGAGCCTACATGCACCTGGCATTCCCTGGCGTTCTCCCATCCAAGTCTAAACCAGGGCTGACCCTGCTTAGCTTCCAATAACAGATGGGATCTGGTGCCTTTAAAGTATTTGTTGTTGTTCTTACGTGCCTTCCAATCATTTCTTGACTTGCAGTGACCCTAAGGCGAAACTATTACGAGGTTTTCTGGGGATGAGAGATTGTGATTTGCCCAAGGTCACCCAGTGGGTTTCCATATCCAGGTGAGGAATCTAACCCCGGTCTGGAGACCTATTCCAACACTCAAACCACTATGCCACACTGGCTCTCTTTGAGTATTTAGACCCTGCTATTATATTTAACCGTCTTAAAAGAAACTTCTCCACTTGTGAATGGGACAACATCCCACATCTGTGGAGCACCTATGGCTGCCAGCTTCCCCCATGTGGCCTAAAACCATCTCCTCCACCCCGACCCCGAACATCTGCAACTTTTCTGCAGTCGTCCATCTGGGCATCCTGCAGGCGTCTACTTCTTCCACCTGGCCTTTCAGCATTCATTCACATCCTCCTCTTCCACCACCACCACCACCTCTATTTGATCGCCAAGCCCTGCAGCGCAAAGTGTTGTGCAAAAGCACTTTGTATTATGCAGTTGCCGCACAGGGCCAGTTTCATTCTGGCACTCTGCCTCTCCACTCGGAGCTGCTACGGCTCCTCTTGCCGGCAAATCCTTTTCCAGAAGTGATTGCAATTAAAAAAGGCGATTAACATTGATGTTCCCAGGCTCTCCAACACACTCAAGAACTCCACAAGCACCTCTTGGCTCAAAGAACCTCTTTCAACATGTTGCTCCTGGTAAACTCCTGGGATTTCACCTGTTCCCCTCCACAAAAACAAATACACACATTCTTTGCTGGAGTTGGCAAGTGAGACTAGAGGGAAGGTCTTCTACCAGAGAGCAGGGATTGCATGGAAACCGTGGAGGGAAGTTTGGCTGGACTCCTTGGCTGAGACCCTACGCCAAGAAGACAGAATGTGATTTTAAATGCACAGAGTTACCTAGTGGTTATGCTCTGTAGAATCCTACATAGAATCCTAGAGTTGGAAGACACCCCAAGGGCCATCCAGTCCAACCCTATTCTGCCATGCAAGAACTCAAAATCAAAGCACCTCCAACAGATGGTCAACCAGCCTCTATTTAATGTTCTGCAATCAATGCACAATCAAAATGTGCATGCATGCGGAGCCATGCATAATGTGCATTCATATTCTTTTGCAATGACACGGCATATGCGACTCCACTTCTGGAAACTTGAACTGAACATGGATGTCTACAGAACTGTTCAACTGTTTCCCTAAGGGGAAGCTGCAAATGCATAAGACATTAACAGCACTCTCACCCTGGATGTCATGCTTATTCCAGTTTATTGCAGCCTCAATGCAATGCTAAAAATGAAAGTGCTGGGCCTCAGTCCCCTTTAGAGACTGCCTCTCATACTGGATGGTCTGAAACCTGATTCTAAATTAGGGAGACCAGGTACACATCTCCAAAAAAGAGGACATAAGAAGGTGCCAATTTTCATAAAATTGCATATGCTAATTTATGGGCAGGGAAAGTACAATCTACAGGCAAGATGTGGCCCCTGCACCTTTTTTTCCTGCCCCCCAAGTCTCCCAGAAGATTGCATTCTGCTGCAGAAGTGTTTGGAGATTTTTGTCCAATGTGGAAGTAAATATTCAGTTGAAGTTTGCAGGGGCACATGCGGCACCATTGTGCTTGTGGTGGCATTGTGCATGCAGTTGTGCCTTGTACATTGCAAATTCCAGATGCAGATGTGCATTGTGCATCGCAATGTTGCATTTCACATTTGTTGGCAATATGTTTTGTTATTCATTGCCATCAAGTCACCTTCGACTTCTGACAACGCTTTGACTGAGAAACCTCCCGGAGCCCTGGTCATCTACAACCCGACTGAGATCTTGCGGACTCAGGGCAGCCATTGTGGCTTCTTTGAGTGGATTGTAGAGTTTTCGTACAGCCTGCAACTTAACCCAATACTCTTATTAACTGCTCTGTTCGATTCCTGCAGACTCGATTCCTGAAGACTTCCATGATTAAGTCCATCCATCCATTGGGAAGGGGTCTTCCTTTTTCCCAGCTGCCTTCCATCTTACCAAGCACTGTTGTCTTTCCTAGTGAGCCAGGTCTTCTCACAATATCTGCAGAACCCTCCTCCAGCACCACTTTTCAATGGAGTTTATTCTCTTTCTATCAACTTTCTTCACTGCCCAACTTTTTTTCACAACTATTTACATAGAAATCAGAACTGCATATTTGGTATTCAATGACATATCCTTAGATTTGAGAATCTTGTCTAGTTCCTTCCTAGCTGCCCTTCCAAGTCCTAGTAGTCTTCTTCTGATTTTTTGACTGCAGTCTCCATTCTGGTTTGAATTGTGACTGATACGTGTGTGTGTGTGTGTGTGTGTGTAAGTGTGCCTTCAAGTCTCTTGTCAACTTATGGCAACCCATGAATTTCAGAGGGTTTTCTTTGGCCAGAAATCCTCAGCGGTGGTATTACCAGTTCCATCCTCTGAAATAGAGGCTACAGCTCCTGGTATTTATTAGCAGTTTCCCCTCTAAGTCCTTACCAGGGCTGACCCTGCTTAGCTTCCAAGATCAGATAGGATCTGGTGCCTTATAGAGATACAAAATTAAAGATGGATTTTTACATTTTAAACCGATTCACAATATATCTCACCTGGCCAGATGAAAGGTGTGCCTGTTGTTGTCTCTTGTATTGGTGCTGCAAACTGTGGATGATGGGCAACACGGAGATCCTCTAATCCTTAGGGCTCTAATTTCTAATTTCTGGACTGAAACCCCTTGAAAGACATAGCCTGTAAAGGTGGAGGGAAAATGCACATAAATAAACAGTACTTTTTTAACCTCTCTGGGAATTTCTAGGTCCTATAGATGCCTAGAGAAGCATTTTCTTTAGGAATCTTTAGGTCCTCCAGTGCAACTCTATGGTCACCTTGCAGCAGGACTGCAAGGAGGACTGTCTGGAGGACTGTCCTAGAGATTCCTAGGGAGAGAGCATATCAGTGAAATCCGCAAATAATCAAACCCTGAAAAGCCAAAGCTGCAAATGTGAAGGGACGAGTGCATATGTCAACACATTTACCCTGTGCATATGAGATTGTCATGTGAAGTTGAAGGATTTAGCGGTGGCTGGTCGGCAAGTACGCTTGTCAAGCTAATTGGAGCAGAAAGCCTTCCCCAAAGGCAACCCTTTCAAGCAAACTGCAAAAATAAATAAATAAATCACCGATCCAAATTTCTGCCAAAGCCAATTATTAGAGGGAGCTAATTTGCATAATGAATTCTGAGAAATCCAAATTGGTCTGCTAACCAGGGCTATTAATTGTGAAAGGTAAACAGACCAGAATTCGGGGGGCTGAGAGGCAGATCGATGTCAGGAAGGAGGTCTTGCAGCACCTTTGAGGCTCATCGAGTGAAAGCTGCCATAGGTCTAATCCGCACAGCTAAAATAATGCAGTTTGACACTACCTTAACAGCCATGGCGCCATGCTATGCAATTCTGGGATTGGTACTTTACAGAGATATTTAGCCCTCTCTGGCAGAGAGCTCTGGTACCACAACAAACTACAGTTTCCAGGATTCCATAGGATGGAGCCAAGGCAGTTAAAGTGGTGCCAAACTGCATTATTTCTGCAGTGCAGATCAGATCAAGGTCTGCTTCCTCAAATGCATGGCGTGAACTAGTGCATCTGAGGAAGCAGACCAAGTCTACAACGTTTTTTGCTTAGTGACTCTCAAAGATGCTGTAAGATCCCTTTGCATACTGATATTCCAGAGTTGCATCTGGGGAAGTAGACTTTAGTCTATGAAAGTTCATGCTGCCAACTTCCTTCTTCCAGTTAGTCTCAAAGGTGCTACAGGATCTCTCTCTACAAACTGATATTCCAGGCCAACACTGCTGTGTCTCTGAATGTTCAGAAGGCTTCTGAATTCCTCAGGACCTTCTGTTCGTCCATCACTGGCAAGTCTCAGAGGTGTCTGAGCCTCCACAGATATAGGATGGGGGACACCTGGCTTGATACAGAAGATGCGAAAGGGATCTAGGAGTCCTAGTAGACCACAAGTTGAACATGAGTCAACAGTGTGATGCAGCAGCTAAAGAGGCCAATGCAATTCTAGGCTGCATTAATAGAAGTATAGTGTCTAGATCAAGAGAAGTAATAGTGCCACTCTATTCTGCTTTGGTCAGGCCTCACCTGGAATAATCCTGTGTCCAGTTCTGGGCACCACAATTCAAAAAGGATGTGGAGAAACTGGAGCGTGTCCAAAGGAGGGCAAATAAAATGGTGAAGGGTCTGGAAACCATGAAGCCCTATGAGGAGAGACTTAGGGAGCTGGGGATGTTTAGCCTGGAGAAGAGAAGGCTGAGAGGTGATATGATAGCCGTGTTTAAATATTTGAAGGGATCTCATATTAAGGAGGGAACAAGTTTGTTTTCTGCTGCTCCAGAAAATAGGAAACAGAGCAATGGATGCAAATGACTGGAAGAGAAATTACGAGCAATTCCTAAACATTAGGAAGATCTTCCTGAGGGTAAGAGTTGTTCACCAGGTTAAGACGCTGCCTCAGAGTGTGATGGAGGCTCCTTCTTTGGAGGTTTTTAAACAGAGGCTGGATGGCCAGCTGTTAGAGGCAGTGCTTGGACGGTGTGTGTCTTCCTGCATGGCAGAAGGGAGTTGGACTGGATGGCCCTTGGGGGTCCC
>CM034701.1:1520436-1532896 GCA_020142125.1 Phrynosoma platyrhinos
GCCTCATTTCCACTTTATTATCGCTTTCTGGCCCACATGTGATAATGTTCCATGGAAAGAAATAGCCAAGCTAAGGCGTGTGAAAAAGAAGTGCAAGGAAGCAGAGTACTTTAGAGAAAAGCTTTATTCTAACTCAAGGAGTTCTAGAGCAAAAGAATATCACTACATGAAGGACCAACCTGTCCTCCAGGCGCAGACGGAAAATGTAAGGAGATTATTTCACACAGAAAAACCAGTGGGAGAGAGACAGGATCCAAAAGACAAAAACGGTTCTTATTGCATTTACCCTGTAGCAGCCCATAAGAAAATCCCATTCTTGAAAAAGCAGCGGAGAAGTCTGGGTTGTAGAGGGGTTCCCCAGGTGGATACAGGCTGCCTAGACCCCAGGCACAGGTAAATGCCATAAGAACCATTTTTGTCTTTTGGATCCCATGTCTCTCCTGCCAGTTTTTCTGTGCGCAATAATCTCCTAAGTTACAGAGTACAATCATTTCAGCCAAACCAGTAAATCAAATCAATAGATCCTGATGCCACTGGCTGGTACCTGTTCCTAATCTTCCTCACAGCTCAGATGGGATTTGTAGTCCTTGCTTCTGCATGGCTGGGAGCCTGGACTCCATTGACCAGTTCCACTAGCTCCTTCATGGTCAGCCTCCATTTTGAACAGCTCTTACTTTCAGTGTACTACAGTGTTCTATGATTCTATGATTCTATGATTCTAACATCTAAAATCCACAAAACAGTGGGCTTGTTCACACTTATGCTTTTGTACTAAGGAGATCTGGGTCTCCTCGGCTGTATTTACCACAATTGAATCTCTCCATGGCATTTTATCCCTATTGCCATTCACACTGGGGGGGGGGGAGGACTTCACTTGAAACTGGGTCCCTCATGATCCGGATTGATCTGGTAGCGCATTCTCACTATCAAAGATCTGGATCATTGTGGGACCCACCATAAGATGCAGTAAGGGACCCAGTGCTAAATGCACCAGGATCAATGGGTGTTTTTTCAGCCCCCCTGCAAACTGCATCAGTATGAACTCCACCGAAATAACCCCAGTTCCACACCAGGTTATTTTGTAGTGTGAATGGCCCCACTGTTCCCTTTATTGGGCCAACCAAAATGCACAGTATACAGGTTGCAAGCTTTCGAAGCTCCACCGGCTTCTCCATCGGGCCAAGATGCTAAAAATCATACAGGAGAAAGGAAGACAAAATGATGATGTTAGTCCTAGGCCTGCATTTGGTCCAGATGTTGTGGTGGTTGTCCTCAGTTCAGATGGTATGGAAGGGTATTCATGCAAGCAAGCAAGCAAGCAAGCTCTTCTTCCTTCTGGGAGATTCTTAAAGTCCGAGAAATAAACTTTAAATTCCATTAGCAAGACAAAAAAACGACTGCCTTTGAGATCCAGCTTGTCTCCAGTCCTTTGAGAAGCAACAAGCCCCTTTGTTAGGAAGAGAAATGCTGAATTTCTCAGGAAGCCTCTGTGCTTTTGCATCAGGAAAACTGGATTACGGACCAGAAGAGGTTATTTAAGGCTTAACTAAGTAGCTGGTAGAGATTATAGGCCAGGGAAGGTTACAGTTAAATGGTTTTATCTAAGTGGCTGGTAGAAATTACAGGTCAGGAGGTTTTAGCATATAGGGATTACAGACCAGGATCGGTTATTTAGCTTAACTAGGTATTTGGCAGAGATTATGGGTTAGGAGAGGTTACTCCCTAAACCGCTCCTTATAGGGCTTGGTGGTTTTCATACCTTTCCTGACTCGTAATCTCTACTATTTAACTACACTTAGCAGAGAGATTGTGGGCCAGGAGATGTAACTTTACTTAACTACGTACCTAACAAAGTAGTTGGTATGGCTCATGGGGCATTATTGGCCAGAATCCTCTCTGCCCCACATTGCTAGGTG
The DNA here is from genome assembly GCA_020142125.1 of Phrynosoma platyrhinos. NCBI lineage: Eukaryota > Metazoa > Chordata > Lepidosauria > Squamata > Phrynosomatidae > Phrynosoma > Phrynosoma platyrhinos. Next base: position 1,522,353 of record CM034701.1, read on the forward strand.
ACCCAGCAGCCATTGTAGTCGATGGGGCTCTGGAACTGGCAATGGCTCCCAGCCCTTTGTGCAATCCATCTCCATTGCAAGAGAAAGAAAGAGGGTCCTGGTTGCAAAGCCCCTTCACAGAAGAGATCGTGGGCATGAGGGGGCCAAGAAGGTCAGTCAAGAACAGACCCCCAAGGATCACAGCGGCTGCCGACTGGTAATTGGGGGATTGGGGGACTTTCATGCCCCCTAGGCACCCCCAAACTGAACTCACCTCTCCTGACCTGTAATCTCTACCAGATACTTAGTTAGACCTGTTTTACCTGCTTAACTAAGTATCGGGGGACTTTTATACCCCCTAGGCACCCCCAAACTGAACTCACCTCTCCTGATCTGTAATCTCTACCAGCTACTTAGTTAATAAGCCTATTTAACCAAGCAACCTCTCCTGCTGCGTAATCTCTCCCTGCCTAGCATGGATTGGGAATATCAAGCAGCCGCATCAGTTGGGATTCAGCTGAGAGTCGACATCTCACACCCCTCCAGTGCTCACACAGAAACAGCTTGCCTTCCTTACAGCTCATATAGTTGTTAAACTGGTTGTTGTTGTTGCTGTTGCTGTTGTTGTTGTTGTTGTGTGCATTTAAGTGGTTTCTGACTTACGGCACCATAAAGAAAACCTAGCACAGGCAACTCTTTCTTGGCAAGAGTTATTCTTCAGAGGAGGTTTGCCATTGCTTTCCTCTGAGGCTGAGAGAGTGTGACTTGCCCAAGATCACCCACTGGGTTTCCAGGGCCAAGTGGGGATTAAAACCTGGCCTCCCAGTGTCCTAGACCAGCACCCAAACCACTTTATTACTCTGGCTCCCTTGTTTTGACTGGGAGCTTTATCAAAACAGGGGAATAGGGGTTTCTTTCCAGAAAAAAGAGGGAGATTGAGAGAGTTGCTTGGAACAACATATGCTACAGAATAATACTCTTTTATCATATTGTAATATATTGTACCGTTCCAACACTCCCACTCCTATAGAAAAATATAAATAAATTATACGTGCAGATCAATACATATCATGCTTATTTAGCACCACCGCCGAGCAGCACATAGATTACCGAGAAAAACAGCACTCAGGCGCTGAAGAGTGAGCTTCTTCTGGGCTGTAGTGGTTGCTACAGGTGAGCCGCCGGCTCCATCATTCTTCCCTTCCTCCAGCTTCCGGAATGGCTTTCAAGCCCAAATGTTCCCTGGGAGCAGTTATCCAAACTCTTCCTGCATTTTCATCCATTGATTCTGGACCTTGGAAGTAACTCCTTGCAAAGGTAGGGACCTGCCTAAAACTGCAGCTGGTCCTCAGATTCTGTATCCATGGATTCCACCATCCATGGCTTGAAAATATTCCATTTTTGAGAAAATGGCAAAAGCAAATGACGATTTTGCCATTTGCCATAAGGGATACCATTTTACTAAGCCATACGTTAGGCCATTGGTCTCATCCAATGTTTTATGGCCCCCAGATCAGCCAGATTCAGTACACGCATGGCTGGCATCTTGGTAGTGACTGAACAGGTCCCAAAGGAGGACATGAGAAATATATAGTACCGCTATTGCTGTTCTGTGCCTTCACCTTATTTCCGACTTATGGTGACTCTATTATGGGGCTTTCTTGGCAAGATTTGTTCAGAGGAAGTTTGCCATTGCCTTCCCCTGAAGCTGAGATAATGTGACATAACCAAGGTCAGTGGGTTTCCATGGCAGAGTGGGGAATCAAACTCTGGTCTCCAGAGTTATAATCCAACACTCAAACCACTACACCATGCTGGCTCTTACACTTTGGCAGTAAAAATGAAATGCACAGATGTAGGAGGAGTAACACCTGGCTCAACAGCAGTACATGGGAAAGGGATCTAGGAGTCTTAGTGGACACAAATTGAACATGAGTCATCAGTGTGATGCAGCAGCTAAAAATGCCAATGTGATTCTTGGTTGTGTCAATAGATGTAAAGTGCCTAGATCAAGGGACGTAATAGTGCAACTCTATTCTGCTTTGGTCAGGCCTCACCTGGAATAATCCTGTGTCCAGTTCTGGGCACCACAATTCAAAAAAGGATGTTGAAAAACTGGAGTGTGTCCAGAGGAGGGCGACTAAAATGGTGAAGAGTCTGGAAACCATGAATCCCTATGAGGGGAGACTTAGTTGGATATGTTCAGTCTGGAGAAGAGAACATTAAGAGGGGACATGGGACCCATGCTTAAAAAGGGGTCATATTCAGGATGGAGCTTGCTTGTTTTTTGCTTCTCCAGAGACAAGGACATGAAGCAATGGATGCAAAGTAGAGGAAAAGAGTCCAACTCAACATTAGGAAGAACTTCCTGAGAGTAAGAGCTATCTGAGAGTGGAAAATGCTGCTTCAGAAAGTAATAATAATATAATAATAATAATAATTTTTATTTAATACCCCGCCCCTCTGAGCACAATCGGGGCGGCTTACATCATAAAATTATCAACAACGGTTAAGAACAATTACCTCCCCCTCCCCCCCTTAAAAAGTTATTAAACCCAATACAATTTAAAAAAGAAACACAATATAAGGAGGTAAATTCCTCCATTAAAAAAACAAATAATACATAAAAGAAACAAAAAGTGCCGGCAGATGGAGTCTCCTTCCTTGGAGGTCTTTAAGCAGAGGCTGGAATGGCCATCTTCCAGAGATGCTTTGATTGAGAGTTCCTGCATGGCAGAATGGGGTTGGACTGGATGGTCCTTGGGATCTCTTCCTATTCTATGGAGTTTAACCCATCAAAATCATGCAATTAAGATTAAAATATGATTAAAATGAGCCATTATCCCATGAATAACCAGGCTTGGTAAGAAGAAACTTGAAGAACCAGGAAAACATCTTTAAGTGTAAATTCACTATAGCTTTATTCCGGAACCAAGGTACTTCGCCACAGCAATGCTTTTAGAAACAACTCTAAGGATCTCCCACCAAACCAGTACTTTAAAGTCCAAACCCCTTCCCCCGCCCACAGTCCAATTGTCCATATGAAAGGATCTTTAGTTCTTCTAGGTCCTTTCATCTCCTGGGATCAGAAGGCAGACTCTCATCCCAGTCATAAACCTGCCTCAATGTCCCAATTACTATTTACAATACCCATTGGCCATTCCCTTTGATTCCCCCCCCCCCCATACCTCACTCCTTGATGGTCAGATTCCTATGAGAAACATAGGACCCTGACAGCAATAAGCAGCAAAAACTCATTCATGGGAAAATATTCTGAATCAGTTGTTGTTGTTTCTTGCCTGGCTATTCATGAGATAATGGCACTTCAGTGACGTTTCACCTCAACATCGTTTGAATTATGATGGGTTAATCACCATTTATACTTCCAGTCGTTCCCCCGTATGATAAACTCCTATGACTCTTGGATTCTCTGAGAGCAATGTGGTCCTCCCTTCTTGAGAGAGACAGACAGACAGACAGACAGACAAAGACTTTTTTGCATGGTTACTTAGGCCTTTTTATCATCATTTGTCTTTTCCCCAGCGACAGCTGATGGCTCTTACGGCAAAGGGGGGAGAGTAAATTTGCTCTAGGTTTTGGTCCAAACTTTAAAGGATCTATCACTTTAGTGTTGGGGGATCACATGCAGCATCTAGACATCAAATTTGGACTAAAACCCCGTGCAGATTCACGGCTCCACCAGCATGGTCCACCTTTGCCATTGCCTTCTCTTCTCCTCTCTTCTCCATTAGCGGAGGCCCTAGCCTCTCTGGCCTCTCCCTCTCCCTCTCGCTTTCTCCTGGCAAGAAATGCTAGAACGTTCTTCCCTGCTAAGCAGGTGACCCCTTCCTTAGCGGCCTGGGAATAGCGCTGGATGAAAGCTGGATGATTATATTTCTTGACAATGCTGACAAACGCAAGGAACACAAAGCAGCAGCGGATTCATTGTTTTGTTAGCTTGAGTTGGAGCTATGGCGTTTATTGCACAGGGGAAAGTTGGAAGTATAAACAGTGATTATCCCATGATTAACCCACAATTGCCCAAATGGTTTTCACACACACAGCACTGTTATCCTGTGCAGAATCCTTGATTAACCCGCAATTGCCCAAATGGTTTTCACACACAACGTTGAGACGAAACGTGATGAAAGTGCCATTATCCCACGAATAACCAGGAAAGAAACAACGGTAACTCATTGATGGGATTTTCCCATGAATGACTTTTTGCTGTTTCTTGCCTGGTTATTCCATGGTTCTTCACGGGATAACGGCATTTGTGTTAATGTCGTTTTAAGCACGTTTTAATGTCAATTGCACGATTTTCACAGGTTAATCATTGTTTAAACTCCCAGTTTCCCCCATATGATAAACTCCTATGTTGGCTGAAGGAAAAGGGAAGGAGGGCTTTTTCCCCTCTTGCTTGCTGAAATTAAAATAGAGAGGGCCTTTTCTCTATGCACTAGATAAATATCAGGCGCATGAAATGGAGGTTTGTGCAAAGGATTCAGTCGGGGAGCTGCCAATGTGATGGAAGAATCACTGGCCAGGAGGAAGAAGGCCTTTGACATTTCGGAGGGCAGCATTTGTCCAGCACCCTCTCCGTTAAGAAAAAGCTTCCGTTGTTCTGAGATTCTTAATGCTGACCTGCACCATCCCCAGATTACATTTTTGGATCACAGATGTGAAGAACATAACACACTGGCCTGAAAAATTACAAAAAGAACAACCCTCTCTATTTATGTGAAGTGCCTTCAAGTTGACTCCAACCTATGGCAACCCTCTCCTAGGGTTTTCTTGGCAAAGGATTATTCTGCAGAAGATGTTTGTCATCATTGCCTTCCTCTAAGGCTGAGAGAGAATGACTTGCCCAAGGACAACCAGAAGATTTCTGTGGCTGAGTGTGGATTTGAACCCAAGTCTTCCAGAGACATAGTCCAACACTCAATCCATGATATCATGCCGACTCTCAGACTTAAGGTGACCCTCTGCTAAGTTGAAAAGATTTGTTCCAAGGAGGCTTGGCATTGCCTTATTCTAAGGGACTGGGAGAGTGGGACTTGTCCAAGGTTACCAAGTGGACTTCCAGGACTTAGTGGGGATTTGAACCCCGATCTCCCAGATCCCTATTCCAACACTCAAGGCACACCACTGCACTGGATCTTGGGACCCTATACTTGTTGCATGTTGCACCATATTTTGGGACCTCCAAAACCAGAAACATTCCTGGGCTGTTATAGACCCAGATTCTTCTTCTTCTCCACCCCAAAAAATGTGAGAAAAAGCTGGACCAAAGCCGTGGCTGAATTGCCCTCCTCTGCTCCCTAAAGGGACATTTTGAGTCTTAAAGGGGGACCCAGACACTGTCTTGGGGGTCACATCTGGCCCTTGGGCTGCGTTTCTTTCATGCACCCCATCCTAAATGCCACCATGTCAAGAGGAAGAAAGGTTCTCCTTGAGATGTATTTGGGGGATTGGAAATAGCCAGGAAGAATCCTCTCTCTTTGCAAGGAATTAATAGGAGTAGATGGATTGGAACAAAGGCAGCTTTTAATGAAAGAAAGAAAATACCTTTTGATCATGGTGAAGGAGAGGGATGGGGAGTGAGCAGAAAGGAAGGAAAAAGTGATCTACTAGTTGGAACCAAAAACATGGAAGCCAGTGTCTCCATTTTAAATGGCAATCTCACTTTTGAACGGGGGAAAACGGAGCCCCACCGACCCAATAACTGGGCAGCAGAATGGACAGGATGGGACAGAGTTGGGGGGAAGAACAGTTCTTATGCAATGATCAGACCAACAAAATGGAGGGGTCTCTCACCTCTCTCCCTCCAGTTGAACCAGAAGGAAAAATGTACCTGTTCCTCTTTACTTCAACTTCCCCCTCCTTCCCTTCCTTTGTAGGGAATATTGTTGTTAGGGTGTGCCTGCAAGCTGTTTCTAATTTATGGCAACCCTAAGGTGGGTTTTCTTGACAAAGTTTGTTCAGAGAGGGTTGTCCTTGCCTTTCTCTGAGGCTGAGACAGTGTGACTTGCCCAAGGGCAGCCAATGGGTTTCCATGGCTGAATGGGGATTCCAAACCTGGTCTCCTGGAGTCCCAGCTGAATACTCAGCCCATGCTGGCTCTAATAGAGTGTTCTGCCAGCAACAGGTCACGTTAAAGCTATTTTGCAGCATGCAGCAGCCTAGTGTTGAGTTTATGAATGTTGGGAGACTAACTAGTGTAGCTGCTGGGAAGAAAAAGCTTTCTAAACCTGGTTACAGACACTCCTGGACTGGTTTATATTTGTGCTAAGAACTTTATCACACGAGGCTGTAATAGTGGAATTTTAACAAGATTTAACAAGTCTTTGGCCGGTACTTATCACAAAGCATCGTGTCTGTCCTGCTGCTCCCTTGCATTTGGTTTGTTGCTCTATTGCACCTTTTCATTGATGGGCAAAACCTGTCAATAGGCTCCCAACCTCATTGCTATTCCATTACTGCCTTTGTGCGATGGGTCCCTTCTGCCACAGTTCCACTTCTCAATGAGTTATGTGGTGTTAGTGGCTGTGATTCCACTCTTCTCCCCTCCTTCTCCTTGCAGTGATTGCAGCTCTCAACACCTTTCTGAAGCCGACTGCTTTGTGCACATTCATATAGCAGCTGGTTTCATGTGGCCACATCACTTGTGTTGTGTGCAAATGTGCACACAGCAATCTCACACTTCGGGGGGCAGTCATGGCTGCCAGTCACCACCCAAAGCCGGCTGATGTGTGATTGTGGTCTGCGGGAATCCCAGCTGAACGCAGCTGGCTTTGGGAGGTGGTTGGTGGCCACAATGGCTTGTTCCCTCACTTCCCAAGGCAGCGCTGGGCAGTATGGAAAACAGATCATGCAACCATGGTTTGCCAAAGCGCTATCATGGGGGGAAATGGGATAAGGAATGATGCCAAACTGGTATGCTTCCATTCTTAAACTAGTGCAATTGTGGTGGGACAACAAACTGGTGTAATGAAGTTCGGAGGAGGAGGAGGAGAAGGAAGTGACCTCAGAGAGAGAGAAAGAGAGAGAGAGATGCCTAAGAGTGCATGTGGAGCTAGACAATGCAAGCAGGGAAAACATACACCAGCTCTCTATGTGGTTCAGGTCATTTGCTAGATATACTGCTGCTCTGTTTCAGGAAATTGTAGTTTGTAAGATCCTCTGGGCAGGAAGCTTTGCAAGGCATGTTGCGCGGTGCTGCTGCTGTTGTGTCGTCGTTGTTATTCATTGCATGTCAGCTGTTTTTCCACAAGATATGATTGTGGCAAAGAGAACAACATTCTGCCCTTGCAATTTCACATGTTCAAATCCTTCAGTAGCACATCTGAGTCTCTTCTTATCTCGGGGTGGGGAGTGCACATTTTTCTGGTTTCCTTCCTAGACCCCCTGCGAAGAATACCAAATGCAGGTACACAAATCCCAAATCCGTGTTGACAAACAGGGCCACCCCAAGACACAGCCGGCATAAAGAACCCGGCAACCTGTTGTGAAAGCATGTCCTTCCGCCGCACCTTCACAATGCCAGGCTCCCCCTGGGTTTGCAGGCAGCCAGGCGGTGGTAAGGAAAGCAGATTAAGCCCTTTTCAGAGAAGAGCTCTTTCCTCTCTCCCCGGTGAGAGGCTGAAGGAGAAGGAGCCTGTTATCACAGAATACAGGCTGGCTTTCCGCTGGGGTTGCTGATAGATCTACACCGGTTCTCCGCTATGCTCCAGGCAATTGTTAATGGACATAAGTATGTTGGTTATGACTATCGGGATGTGCCACGTTTTTAAAACTGACTTCTGGAAGAAAAAAGAGGCCACTGGAGGTGGAAGAGAAAGAAGGAAGGAAGGAAGGAAGGAAGGAAGGAAGGAAGGAAGGAAGGAAGGAAGGAAGGAAGGAAGGAAGGAAGGAAGGAAGGAAGGAAGGAAGGAAGGAAGGAGGCAGGAAGGGAGGGAGGAATCATAGAACCCTAGAGTTGGAAGAGACCCCAAGGGCCACCCAGTCCAACCCCATTCTGCCATGAAGGAAGACACAATCCAAGCCTCTCTATGACAGATGACCATCCAGCCTGTTTGAAAAACTCCAAAAAAAGGGGATGCCATAATTCTCCCAAGGCAGGGGCTTCTATTGTCCAACAGCTCTTACTGTCAGGAAATTCTTCCTAATGTTGGGTTGGAATCTCTTTTCCTGGAGCTTGCATCCATTGCTCCTATTCTCTGGAGCATCAGAAAACAAGCTTCCTCCCTCCTCAATATGACATCCCTTCAAATATTTAAAGAGGGCTCTCATGTCTCCTCTTAACCTTCTCTTCTCCAGGATAAACATACCTAGCTCCCTAAGTGGATCTCATTGGGCTTGGTAGTTTCCAGGCCTTTCACCGTTTTGGCCACCCGCCTCAGGACACACTCCAGCTTGTCCATGTCTTCTTCAATTGCAGTGATCAGAAATGGACACAGTGTTCCAGGTGAGGCCTGACCAAAGCAGAACAGAGTGGGACTATGGACCTTATCACACGCGGGGCTCAAAGTGGCAAGAAAGCGATATAAGAATCAATCCAGAATTATACCGGTAGAAACCCCACAATACGGAAATGGCTATCAGACGCAACTAGCATCATCGCGCAATTAATGAAAGCACGATGAAGCAACCCCCGGGAACCGTATTTGCTGTTCACACACAAGTGAGAAGATATTGCATTACAGCGGAGAGGACATGTTTACCCGTTCTGTTTGTTGCCCGATCCAAACAGGAAGTACACGTCATTAGATGCTTCCTCGCAGACCCATGGGAAATCACGCTAGGAACCATGGGTCATGACGGGGAAATGCTCCAGGATACGTATTTGGTGATCACACATATGGCAAAAGCGCTATGATTGCACTATGATTCTCATCGCGCAATTGCAATTCCCCAAGAAACCGGCATTCAAAAGAACGGGGATGATGCCGCATTGTGACTGGGTTCTGACGGGGTTCTGTGCGACGTCGTGTGAACACACGGAAAAATAAAGTGCATTAGGACAGGATTGAGTGTGGATTCTGACTGCTTTTGACCCCGTGTGATAAGGTCCTATGACTTCCCTCAATCTAGACCAGTGGTTCCCATACTTTGGTTCTCCAGATGTTTTGGACTCCAGCTCCTAGAATTCCTGACTGTTGGCCAAGCTGGCTGGGGCTTCTGGGAGTTGAAGTCTGAAAACCTGGGAGACAAAAGTTTGGGAACCACTGATATAGACGCTGCACTCAGAATGATAGAATCCGAGAGCTGGAAGAGATCCCTACAACGACCATTGATCACCAAAGAAAAGTGTGATAAGAAACAATGCCACACCAGTATGCTTCTATTGTTAAACTAGCATGACTGTGGTGGGACAGCAGGTCGGTGTGATAAAGTCCTAAATAATGCATGCCATGCCTTCTGTTCAGTGGAAACATTAACTTTTTATCCACCTATTTAATGTTGTCCCTTCACCTTGCTGGGGATTTTTTGGGGAGTTTTTTAACTAGGAGGCAGTTGAACCATGAAACTGGAAACCTACTGAAGACCTTTTCCTTTGAAGTTATGGGCCAGAGGCTACAAGGAAGCATAAACATGAAATTATATTATTGTCATTTTAATCAAGGTTTCTTTTTCCCTACAGGCTGTTGTAATATAGTGAATATATGGTTGAATGCATTTTATTTTGGAAATACAGTTTGGAAACATTCAGTAAAGTCCAGATAGTAGGCTGCGTAAACAGAGAACATCTCTGCTATGAGTAAATTAAAAGGAAGAAGACTCCCTTGAAAAACATGGCACCACAATGCAAGGGGCAACACAATGGCTGGGATCCTACTTTGGGGTTGCACACTCTTAACACTCTGCGTGTTGGTTGTGTCCTGATTTACGGCAGGAAAGCACCCAAGAACATATACAAAGACTAACCTATAGACTGACCAAGCCAGGCCAGTCCCAAGATAATACTCAGGAAGCATAGGCTGCATCTGCACTGCAGAATTAATGCAGTTTGACTCTGCTTCATCTGCCATGGCTCCATGTTATGGCATCCTGGAATTTGTAGTTTGTTGTGGCACCAGAGCCTGTCAATAGACAAGGCTAAATATTTCACAAAATTACAAATCACAGAATTCTAGAACAATGAGCCATGTCAGTTAAAGGGGTGTCAAACTGCATTAATTCTGCAGTGCAGATGCAGCTGTAATCAAAAGTGTAAGGCGGTTCGCAGTCCAACAGAGCAGCAAACAGCCCTGAGATGACTCCAAAACCATGAAGGGAGTTGCCAGAGAGATTAGTCCAGATTCAAGCCAACCTTCAGGGTTACACAAAGGCATCGGATGGGTTCTCTGCAACACCCAAATGGCCGTGGATGGGCACATTTGTAGCCTGAAGTAGGAAAAGAGGAAGACCACATTGCAGGTGGATAGATTCATCAGACAAGGAAGTCAAGGCCATGGATGTTGGCCGTATAGCAAAGTACAGTATCATCCAAAATTCACAAAACAAGCAAAACCTTTATTGGGCCAACCAAAGTACACATTATACATGTTGCAAGCTTTCGAAAT
>CM034701.1:1543112-1554233 GCA_020142125.1 Phrynosoma platyrhinos
TGTGCAGGTATCTGTCTGTATGTGTAGGTTTTCTGTATACTGTGTGATCAACAAAAAAACTATAAATCCTAAATTTGGAAGGGACCACCAAGGGCCATCCAATCCAACTCTCTTCTTCCATGGGAAGACACTGTCAAAGCTCTCTCTGTGACTCATGACCATCCAAACCTCCAAAGAAGGAGACTCCACCACAATCTCAGAGGGAGTGTGTTTCACTGTCCAACAGCTCTTACTGTCAAGAAATTCCTCCCAATGTTGAGGTGAAATCTCTTTTCCCATCACATGAATCCATTTCTGTGAGTCTTATTCTCTGGAGCAGCAGAAAACAAGCTTCCTCCATCCTTAATATGACATCCCTTCAAACATTTAAACATGGCTATCATGTCACCTCTTAACCTTCTCTTCTCCAGGCTAAACATACCCAGCTCCCTTAGCTGCTCTTCATAGGGCTTGGTGGTTTCTAGACTTTCCACCATTTTGGTCGCCTTCCTCTGGACACACTCCAGCTTGTCAACATCCCTTTTGAAGTATGGTGAGCACTTCAAGCATAAGTAGAAGAGAACACTTCAAACTAAAGGACAAGAGATTCCATCTAAATTTAGGGAGAGCTTCCTGATGGTGAGAGCTGTTCGACAGTAGAACACACTCCCTCGGAAAGTGGTGGAGCCTCCTTCTTTGGAGGTCTTTAAACAGAGGCTGGGGGGCCATCTGTCAGCAGGCAGAATAGCTGAATGGGCTTGGATTGGATGGTCCTTAGGGCTTTTTCAGCTCTAGGATTCTGTAATTCTTCTCTTTCTCCATACTGTGTGTCAATCATAAAGTCATAGAGTTGGAAGGGACCCTAAAGACCTTCCAGTCCAACCTCATGCCATGCAGCTATACACAATCCAAGCCCTTCTGACAGATGGTCCTAACTTCTATTAAAAACAGCACCCAAGGAAGAAGAATCCACTACACTCTGAGGGAGAGTCTTCCACTATCAAATAGCTCTTACTGTCAGGAAGTTCTTCCTAATGTTGAGCTGGAATCTCTTTTCCTGTAGTTTGAATCTATTGCTTCAGGTCCTATTCTTTGGAGCTGCAGGAAACAAGATTGCTCCAACTTCATTATGGAATCCCTTGAGATATTTAAACAGGGCTATCATATCTCCTCTTCACCTTAACTTCTCCAGGCTGAACATGTCCAGCTCCCTAAGTCTCTCCTCGCAGGGCTTGGTGGTTTCCAGACCTTTCATGGCAATCTGCCACACATCCTTGTAACTTGTAGGGAACACGCCTCCCTTTGAAGGCAGAACAATGGGGCACTTGGCATCTGGACCACCTTATCAGACAGAGCCACACGGGGAGGTCCCTGTGAGCTCAGTTGTTCTTCTGGGGAACATTTTATGCCAGTCTGACACAATTTTCTCAGTTAATTATGCTATGTTAAGGTCAACAAATGTGAACTCAAAATCAGAGAACTCGATGGAATGCTTTTCTTTAAAATGAAATCTCATAGACGCTGGACTGATTTGTGAACTTCAAACAGTCTCTCTCCCCCTGCCCCTGCCCCAGTTGTTTACAGTGAATTCAAAGGGCTTTTCCATCCACTCCTCTGTGCTTTTTACTGTAATGCAGTGAACATTCACCATCTGCTGGTTTTCATTCATCTGTGAACATGGGAAAAAGACAGAAGCTGGGGGGTGGGTGGGGAGGAAGGGACCCCTCCAAGTCTTCTCCATCTCCCTCGATAATGTTCCTTTTTCATGCACCCATTGCAAAGAAAGCCAGACAATATAACACTCCAGAAGCTATGCCCCAAATCCTACATCATGCTGGCAAAGTGTGAATCTACACTCATGTAGTTACACGGTGATAGCACTACACCACCCTTCTACTGAATATCAACACTGGGCAAGCAATTGTGGACATGCCAATGTGTCTCCTTATCATGCTTTGTGCAATGGGGGAAATGCAATGGCTGTTTCTTCAATCCCAGCAAATCAAGCGATACACTGAAAACACTGGTGAATAGTTACACACCATGTACATGTTCCCCATTGCACAAGGAATAATAAGGAGACACATTGACATGTATGTAATCAGTTGCCCAGTGTTGGTATTCAGTAGAAGGGTGGTGTGGTACAAGCACCGTGTAACTACATGAGTGTCGAATGCACAAATGCATGGCTGGAGTCCAGTTGGCTAGTTTGAACTAAAGTAGACCCATTCATTCAGTAGTTGACACATGGATCAGGGAGGGCAACTGAATAGGGACCAAGGGCCAACTTTTTCCTGACCCCCTCAAAGGCTCCCCTAGAAAACCTGAATACCTCTCAAAATGGCAACAGGAAGTGACACACTTGTGAAATTGTGACAGGCTGTGTCCCAATTCAGCTCTTCCTATCTAGCCGTAAAGGGGTTGTCTCAAATCCAATCAATGTTTCATCACTCCAAAGCTAAAACCACCAGTCGTTCCAGAATCCTGTTGTCCATTCAATGGGAAAACCATCAGGTCTTTGTAACACCATGTGGGAATGTTAAGTACCCCTTGAGGTGCAAAAAAAGATATAAATATCTACCTCACACAGGGCCACTTTGTGCATACAGCTGCTATAAACCAAGGTTTTGTCACACAAAGCTCCATGTTTCTCCCTCGGACTCCATCTGAGCCACTCTCCGTCTTCCATGGAACTCTCTCTTCAAGACTGATAATTATCACCCTTTCTAATTCCCATCTTCTCATTTTCCAACCTTTCACACCTTTCTTTCTGTTAGCCTTGTATGGTTCTTAAAGTTGCATTGATTTGTTTGTTTACGTGCACTTTCACACATTTCTAAATAAAACTCTTTTATTCATTGAAATAGGAGTCTCTTTATAGTTAGTACTGGTTTACATAGGTGAAAAGATCTCCACAGTTACCTTCCTCTCACAGACCTCCTGTTGAGCTAATAAATCCCCTCAAAATACCAAAAACACTCTGCCACTGTTGGCGGGGACTGCAAGTCTCCTAGCATTTTTGGATAACAATGTCATTGTAAAGAAGATGGACACTTTTGTTATAGCCTAAGCTTCCACAGACGGAGGTATGGATGGATGCTGTCCATGTCAATGTCATCAGATGTGTGAAGGCTGCCATCTTCCAGTTGGTGGACTGCCTTGATTAATTAGGTCCCTTGATAGTAGGAGATGCCCAGCTCAGAATTTGCAAAATAAATCAACATGAAAATAAGCACAGCACAGAAAAGTGTGTTCTGCTTACTTTCTCATTTCTTTGAGCAGGGCTAGGGTTTGAACACAAATGTGTTTAATGGACCAGAGTGTTCCTTAATGGTCTGTGACCAGCAGCCATGCCTTTTGCTAGAGAAACCACAGGTTAATGGCCCAGGATGGGTGGCAGATGTCTCTTTCTGGATAGTTAAGAAGAGAGGTTTCTTGGTCAGGCCTGGAATGTAAAAGCCATCAACTTTCCAAAGGTGACATCTGTACTAGGAACAACTTCGAAATTTACTCCAAGTTCCCCTTTCCTATTATTCCCACTATGATGGGCTGCTTTTTCTCAACAGAGTTTGAGGCCAAATGGGAGGGAACCACCACCCTCACAAAGGCATTGATATATTTGTTGTTGGCTGTTGTATGTCCTCGAATTCTTTCCAACTTATGGTGACCCTAAGGCAAACTTATCATGGGGTTTTCTGGAGCTGAAAGTATGAGACTCTCCCAAGGTCATCCAGTGGGTTTCCATCAGGGGTCCCCAAACTACGGCCCGTGGGCCGGTCCCGGCCCATCGAGGCCTTCTTACCAGCTCGCGGATGATCCTGCCGCTGTTGTTGCTGCCGCCACCACCACCGCTCACACGTGCTGCCAAACACCATTTTTTCTTCCAAAATGGTGCCCAGAGTCATGTGCATGCACGTGCGATGCTGAGCGCATGCGCACAACTCCGGGCGCCATTTTGGAACAAAAAATGGCACCCAAGTAGTGCGCATGCACATGTGAACATGCACGTGTGTGCATGCGCATGCGCCTCCGGCCCCAAAAAGATTTGGGGACCAGTGAACCGGCCCCTAGATCAAAAAGTCCAGGGACCCCTGGTTTCCATGGTCAAGCAGGGAATAGAATCCCGATGTCCAGAGTTATAATCTAACACTCAGACCACGACACCACCCTGCTCTCATTGATATACTTAACTATTTTTGTTGTTGTTAACTGCTATTAACTTATGGCTTTGACTTATGGCTACCCTATGGATGAGATGTTAATTAACTAGGCAGGATGTTAAATAAAATAATATAAAAGAATAAAGTAGGCAAATGTTACTAATGAAAAACAAAACATAAGCTAGGAGATGCTGCAGCAGTTTGCTTTTGCCTGATTTTTTTTACTGATTGATTGATTGATTGATTGATTGGATTCATATCCCACCTTTCTCTCAAAACAGGAAGGGAAGACTCTGGCCTGTCCTTTCCTCCCACTGAGTTAATGGAGAGCAAGCTACTTTGGATTCATTCAGGAAGCAATGGAAGTAAACTGTGGACAAAGGAGGAAAGGGGGAGAAAGAGAGAGAAACTAGGACATTTTAAAAGCAGCTGAAAAAAAGTGGGAGGACAGAGGTTTAATCAGGACTGTCCCTGAAAAGTTAGGACACTAGGAAGGTATGACTGATATTTTAGAAAACCTTTTCAGGCTGGTGATAAAGTTGTGAGATTGCCCTTAGAGATGTTTGTGTCTTCCTTCATGGCCGAATGGGGTTGGATGGGATGGTCCTGGTGGTCTCTTCCAAAACTATTCTCTGGCTGCATCTACACTGCAGAATTAAAGCAGTTTGACACCACTTTAACTGTCGTGGTTCAATGCAATGGGATCCTGGGATCTGTAGTTTTGTGAGATATTTAGTCTTCTCTAATTCAAAATGACCTTCACAGATTGGAAAGCTGGGCCAAAACTAACAAAATGTATTTCAACGGTGAGAAATGTAAGGCACTGCACTTAGGCAGAAAAAATGAAATGCACAGATATGGGATGAGGGACACCTGGCTTAAGGAGACGACATTAAAAGTCAAAGCAGTGCCAAACTGCATTCGTCTTGCAATGTGGCGGCAGCCTCCGATCCTACGTTTCTTTCTAGCGCACTTAGGTTTCTGACCGGAACACCACAGGCACTTCCCCTGCCGTTGTCCTTGTCCTTTGCTTCTTTTCTCCATCGGTCTAGAAAAGGTTGGCAGAGAATGAGGCATCCCAGTCCCAAGATGGGTGCCTCCTCTTCTGAAAATGTCCATCTCACGAGTGGCAGGTCCATCCAGGCTGGCTTAAAGGCCTGATCTCCTTGTTTCCCCTCTTTCTGTTTGCTCAGCCCTTGCAGATGCCTGGCAAATATCCCAGCGATGCCACTCCACTCCAGAGTGGATTGCGGATTACGGAGACGGCGCACCTTGCCAGCTCATTACCAAGGAGCAGGGCTTCTGCCCATGGATCCGCATCCCCTGTTGGCACCATTTAAGCGCAGGGCCTGTTAATACCCTCCGGTGATTCTTCTCCAAAAGGCCCAGGAGACGGAAGAAGGGAAGACCTCCTCATTAGCTGAATTCAACTAGCAAAGGAGGCAAATCCCTCCTTTCCAGCGCTACCGTCACCTCCTGCGGCACGAAGAGCCGCTTGCATCCAGCCTGCTTACCGAAATCCCAGCAGGTTGCCGAAAAGACCTTCTCTTGCTCACTCTCTGCTGTGATTCAGTAATAGGAGATACGTGCCCACGCAAAGGATTTTGCAAAGCTAACTTTTCAGAAAGCTAACAGAAGCAAGGAGGGAAGGAGGCAGCTTGCCACTTGGTGGGATTTTCCTTCTCTTAACAGGGATGCCGTGGCTCAAGCGGTTAAGACGCTGACTCTGTTGATGGCAAGATCGGTAGGTTGGCAGTTCGAGACCCGGGTCCTGCATGATGGGGTGAGCTCCTGTCACTGGTCCCAGCTTCTGCCAACCTAGCAGTTTGAAAGCATGCAAATGCAAGGAGATAAATAGGTAAGTGAGGAGGTAAACAGCGTTCTGTGCAATCCTGCAATCCTCATGTTGAATTGTTGGGCCACTGATCCAAGTCACCCAGATGTGCAACTGAATGCACAACCACATGTGCATGCACAAAGTGGACCCGTGCAGAACAGCAGCACGTATACAACTATTATTAGCATTATTATTTATACATCTATTTACCTATTTCATTTGTATGCCACCTTTCTCCCAGAAGGGATCCAAAGCGGCTCACAGATATAAACACATTTTTTTTTAAATTGCAAGAAAATGTAAAACAGTCAAAATCAAAATTCATGCATGAATTGAATGCAGAATTTTTCTCACATCAGGCAAAAATGACCAACAGCCCCTGTAAGGGAACTTACATATCTGTAGTGCTTTGAGTGTTGGGCTCTGGAGACCAAGGTTCGAATCTTGGCTCAGCCATTGGGTGACTTTAGGCAAGCACACTCTCTCAGCCTCAGAGAATGGCTATGGTAAACCCTTTCTGAAGAAACATGACAAAAAAAACCCATGATAGAGTCACGCTGGGGTAGCCATAAGTCAGAAACCATTCAAAGACACACAACAACAACAACAATCTGTGCTGCAGAAATAATGCAGTTTGATACCGCTTTAACTGCCTTGGCTCCATGCTATGGAATTTTGGAATTTGTAGTTTGGAACTAGAGTTCTCTGACAGGGAAGGCTAAATATCTCATGAAACTATAAATCCCAGGATTCCATAGCGTGAAGCCATGGCAGTTAATGCGCATTAAACTGCATTATTTCTGTAGTGCAGATGCAACCTTTAAGACGCTGACAGGCACAGTGTGCTTTTTTTCCTAACACTGGCAGAGCCTGAGATCCTAAATCAGTGGCAAGGATTTCTGTGGATACCCAAATCCATGACTGCTCAAGTCCCATTAAATACAGTGGCACAGTAAAATGGTGTCCCTTGTACAAAAATAGCAAAATCAAGGTTTGCTTTTTGGAAATTGTATTTGTGTGTGTGTGTGTGTGTATATATATATATATTCAAGCTGCAGATAAAGAATCTGTAGATACAGAAGGCTGACTGTACTTTTGCACTTGGAACTCCATTTGCAGCAACTGAAGAAAGCTGACCACAAAATGCAAAGATGGGAGGAATAAAGAGAAACTGGGACATTTTAAAAGAAGCTTGAAAAGTGGGATGACAGAAGATTAATCAGGACTGTCTCTGCCAAACCAGGAGAGTAGGAGAGTAAACTATACCGTCCGCTGCTGGATACCCATTGTCACCTAAACTGCTCCAAATTAATTTTGATAGAGGAATTAATTAATTAGCTTAAGGGAGCAGCAAGAAGGCTTTTTTGTAACTTTAAAAAGTGAGAATCTTTCAGCCTTTGTATACCAATTCTGAGAAACTAGTTTCCAGAATGCAAGATTGAAATGTATTTTATTAATACATTATAAACTGTATTACAACATTCACACAAAGCACCCACTCAGACAAGAGCTAATGAATCAAAGGTAGGTTAAATGGGAAGGATGGGAATTATCCATCACCAATGCAGAGGCCAGGAGTCCAGACCAGGAGGGAAAATTGCAGGGAAAACTGGACTCAGATGGTGGCTGGAAAGTGGTCAGCAATCTGAGGAAACTGAACAGTATGACCCTCTGGCTTCACCAAAGAACTGAAACAAAGGGCAACCTGCTCCTTCTTAGACCTTTTTGCTTTGTACACAGATTATTGTGAAGGTGGACATTTCCATGGGTAGGAAAAGACCAAAGCCCCTGTAACTGGGCCATAAAATGTAGCCATATTAAACAAAAGAGGTGGCAGATCCATACGGCTTGTCCTTTTGATTCTCCAATTTCCTCCAGATGCCAGGTGCCTCTTTCCCATCATCACTGATCGATTTCCACTTCAAAGGATGCATCTCTTTGCAAGGCTCCCTGGCTAAGTCCTTGGGATGGATCTCTGTGAGAGCCACTTACGCTCTTGCCTCTTGAAGCTATGTGACTTGCGTGCCTTTCAATATGGAGGATGGATGGATATCAAGGGTCAAATGACACCATTTTGAAGCCTTGTTCACCACCTGGGCCCAGGTGCCTCCCTTGGCCTCATCCTGGTTGCAAACATTACACTCAGACCAGGCTGGGAACAGACATCTCCATCTTTCGGTAGCCAGACTTTGTAGCTGGATCTGTCCTGCTGCAAAGGCTGAAGCCCAGGGATGGCTAAACCGTTGCGGTGCAACATCTGCGGAGGCTCCAGTCCTTGCAACTGGGCTCCTCTGACATACTTTTGCCTTTGTGAGAAGGGAATGCAGTGGATCAAGTCAAGAGACGTTCCTTTCAGAGGCTGTCAGATGAATAATGGATGGGCTGAAAGTGGGTCAGGGTCTATCCACAAGATCTTGAACATTTAAGTGAAATTAAAATGTGGTGCTTTCAGCATCCAAATTGCATTCCTCCCCAAGTCTCCTGTCTGCCTCCCTTCCCCACAAAGAGAGACCCTTTGTCCAACTGCAGATCCCAGCATGCCTTACTATCAACCATGCTGGTTAGAAGGCAGATATTACAGTCTGGAGGGCTGCCTTCTTCTCAACCCTGCTCTTGATCTGTGCTTGTTGTTTGTGTCCATACACACTTTCCAGTTGACTCCAACTTGTGGCAACCTTTTCATGGGGTTTTCTTGGACAGAGTGATTCGCCTCCAATATGCCTCCAATGCCTTCCTTTGGGACAGAGAGTGTGACTGGTCCAAGACCACCCAGTGGGTTTCCATGGCCGAGCAGGGATTCGAACCCTAGTCTCCTAAAACCCTAACCCAGCATTCATTACACCACACTGGATCTACAAACAAGAAATCATCTTTGGAATGAATCCTATTTGTGTCATAAATACAGCCAAGTTCTCTTATTACTCATGCAGATGGATATTTTTGGCCTTGCGCAAGAGTTGCATTCAGTTCATGGTCGCATGAGCCATTCTACAAGTGTAACAATTTCATTTGCAGTGACTTTAAAATATTTTATGGCTACAATGGAGAACTAAAATTTTATGGCCTTTTTTTTACACCTTTTGTCCCTTTTTACTCCTTAACTGCTCTTGTTGGATGAGAGGAGGAGGAGGAGGAGGAGGAGCTGGGGACTGAGCTCTCAGTTTGCATGAAAATACTTTCATTGTAACATCCAAAACCAAGCAGGCAGTGTGTGCAGGTGCTTTTATGTCAAGGGTCTACCCATGAATTTCAGAGGGTTTTCACAGGCAAGGGATCCTCAGAGGTTCCTTCCTCTGAAGTACAGCCTACTGCACCTTGTATTCATTGGCAGTCTCCTATCCAATACTAACCATTTCTGACCCTGCTTAGCTCCCAAGATCAGATGGGATCTGGTGCCATTTGGGGTGGTTAGGCCTCTCCCAGGCATTGAGTGTTGACTTATGGCAACCCCATGAATTTCCTAGGCAAGGAACCCTCAGAGGTAGTTTTGCCATTTTCTTCCACTAAAATAGAGCCTGGTAGTCTTCCATCCAAGTGGTCTTCCATCCAAGTCCTAACTAGGGCTGACCTGCTTAGATACCAAGTTGAGATGGGATCTGGAAACTTTAGGGCTTTTGTTGTTGTTAACTGCCCTCAAGTCAATCTCAACTCATGGCGGATTCATGGATGAGACATCTCCAAGACCCCTTGTCCTCCATTGCTCTGCTCAGGTCCTGCAATGTCATACTTGTGGCCTTCCCTGATTGAGTCCATCTGGTGTGTGGTCTTCCTCTCTTTTTACTGCCCTCTACTTTCCCCAGCATCATTGTCTTTTCTAATGAACTGTGTCTTCTCATGATGTGACCAAAGTACGACAGCCTCAATTTGAACATCTTGGCTTCCAGGGAAAGTTCATGCTTGATCTGCTCAAGGACCCATTGGTTTGTCTTTTTGGCCATCCACATGATCCTCTGCACTCTTCTCCGGCAACACATCTCAAAAATAATTCATTTTCTTTCTTTTCACTTTCTTCATTGTCCAGCTCTCACATCCATACATGGTGATAGGGAATACAATGGCTTGTATGATTCTAACTTTCCTGCTCAGTTGTATATCTTTACATTTTAGAAATCTTTTTCATTTGTAGTCTTCTTTTGATTTCTTGAGTGCAGTCCCTCTTCTGGTCAATGTTCGATCCCAGATATGAGAACTCTTTTACTATTTCTATTACCCCATTGTCTAGGTTGAATTTGTGTATTTCTTCTGTGATCATTATTTTTGTTTTCTTTATGTTCAGCAGTAAACCTGCCTTTGCACTTTCTTCCTTGACCTTCCTTAGTAATTGTTCCAAGTCACTGATGTTTTCTGCTAGTAGTATTGTGTTGTCCGCATATCTCGGATTTTTTTGTGGGTTTTTTCGGGCTGTGTGGCCATGTTCTGAAAGAGTTTCTTTCTGACGTTTCACCAGCATCTGTGGCTAGCATCTTCAGAGAAAACTGGAATGGAAGAGAATGGGTCTATATATACTGTGAGACCCTGGGTAGGGAGGAGTGGTTCCCAGGTGAACTGTGTGTTGTTCTGTGTTGAATAGGTATTGTTCTGTGTTAATGGCATCGCTTCAGGATATGCAATCCAGGATATTGTCTGCTGTCGGATTGTTGATATTCCTTCCTCCTGTCTTCACTCCTTCTTCTTCTGAGTTAAGCTCTGCTCTTCATATGATATTTCCTCGTACAAGTTGAACAAGTATGGTGATCATATGCTGCTTTGCCTGACTCCTTTGTCTATTGGGAACCATTCCGTTTCTCCATATTCTCTTCAGACAGTGTCCTGAGTATACTTTTCTCAACAGAACTATCAAGTTGGCACTCCCATATCTTTGAGAGCATTCTATAGCTTTTCATGATCAATGCAGTCAAAGGCTTTGCTATAGCCTATAACAGCAATTCCCAAACTTTGATCCTCAAGTTGTTTTGGACTTCATCTCCCAGAAGCTTCAGCCAGCTTGGTCAACAGTCAGGAATTCTGGAAGCTGAACTCCAAAACACCTGAAAAGGCCAGAGTTTGGGAATCGCTCATATATAAGCAAATGCTTATTTATTTATTTTTGGAATTCCATTGTGTGCTCTATTAGCCCTTGTGTTTTGCAGTTTGGTCCCTGGTGCC
>CM034701.1:1576401-1587766 GCA_020142125.1 Phrynosoma platyrhinos
TCAACTTGTGGTCTACTAGGACTCCTAGATCCCTTTCACACACAGTCACATTAAGCCAGGTGTCCTCCATCCTATAGCTATTCATTGTTTGCCCAAAGTGCAGTACTGTGTTGAAATTCATTTTGTTAGCTTTGGCCCAGCTAACAAAATCTATTAAGGTCATTTTGAATTTTCATCCTCTCCTCTAAGGCATTAGCTACTCCTCCCAATTTGGTGTCATCTGCAAATTTGAGAAGCATGCCCCCTATTCCTTCATCCAAATCTTTATGGGCCCAGGACAGAACCCCACTGGACACACCACTGGTCACTCCTCTCCAGGATGAAGAAGAGGAGCCATTGCTGAGCACCCTTTGGGTTCAGCCGGTCAACAGGACAGGATATATAACTTAAACTTAAAATGGTAACTAAAAATGGGAAAAGGGGAGGAATAAAAGGAATCAAGCAGCAACTCTGAAACTAATTTATTTTATCATGAGCTTCTGTGGCTCTATCCGCTTCTTCAGACGCACATCTCAAGTTCCAAAGCTGACGCTTCATTCCTTCAGCACCTTCTGTCTCCTCCTCTCCTCACTGCCTTTTAATTTTATTCTTTTGCTTTTCTTTCTGCCTCTAGTACTAAATTTTCAGTTACAGACATCTGTCTGCCTGGGAACACATCTACTTCATTAATTGAAGTATACCTGCAGCCTTTAGGACCATTTCAATGTTAATTATGTTAAAAGGAAAAGAAAATCAAGAGTGTCATATTATAACCCCTGCTGTTCATCAAAGATGCCTCCATTGAGAACATTGGGCACAACTCAAAGGACGCTCAAGCCACAAATAAAGAAAACACCAGACAGGGAAATACCTTTTATTACTTAGAAATGTTTCCTAGAGAGGGAAGGGGATCATAGCATTTAGTCCACTGCAATGAAGACATCCGCCCAAGAGCTGAGAAGGAACATCTGTTAATACTGCTTTGGGCCATTCATTAGTGGCTGCTGGTCTGTTCCCAAGAGGAAAAAGTAACTTGGAGCAAGATCTATCTCTTGGCCCCCAGAGCCATCACAGAGAAAAAGCAGAACAGTAATGGATTCAGGCTCAAAGCATTCCCTACTTGAACTGTTAACCAACAAGTGCAGCTAAAGGAGGTACAGACGGGAAGCCAGGGATCGCATGCTGAACAATTCCCCTTAAGGAGGTGTCTATTTATTCTCCCGCAAGCAGACAATTAGTACAACAGGGAGCAGACAGAACGTATCACCCTTACTCACTACTCTAGTCTGACTGAAAAGTGTTTTCTTTTTCCAAGAGAGGAGTGGAAGCCTGAACCGGTACCATCCGCTCTACCATCTGCCTTCAGCTGCAACTGAGAGTCGCCTTTTTTCTAGCAAGATACGCCTCCACTTCACAGGAACCCTAAACTCAGCTGTGAATTCTCCGCTGGGAGGGAGCTGTGGCAATGAGCCCACAAGCCCAATGTCTGGAGGAAGAGTTCCTTGACAGTGCATATGGATCCAGCAGCACAACCTGCTCCTCTAGCCTGGAAAATAGGACTGGAAAATGAAGATAAGTCTTTCCCCACCTCTGGCAGAGGGTGCGCTGCTTTCCCTGCACAGCTCAAAGGAAACCCAAGGACAAACCTCTGTTTTACTAACTCAAATTTGCCACTGCCGTGCCAGGACAAAAAAACAAGAAGGTTCCTTTAAAGTAGAAAGAGTAAACTCCTTCATCAAGGATCATCTAGATGGCCTTCAGAAGGAACAACGCTTCTGAGCTGCCATCTCCTAGAAAATGGGGACCAACAGTTTTGGGGACAACTTGAAAAAATACGCCACCAAGTATGTGTGCCTTTGGGAGGGAGTGTTAAGGGAAGAAATGTGACTGGGAAGTAACTGAACGACCTACAGCTACCACTGCCAAACACCACCTTCTTTGAGAGCCATATAGGAAAACCTCAGGAAAGGATGGATGGATGGAGCTGCTTACTGGCCAGGACTTGACTTTGGGGAAAAAACAGTAATAAAAACTGTCTGGACAAGGGCAAAGAGGAGAAATGCCAGAGGGGGAAGCATCTTCTGAACTCCAGATCAAGCACTAAAGGTCTTTAAACAGGGCAGAGTGAGGTGACAATCTGAGACAACTAAGATTACTCCTTTTCTGCAGCAGAATGTAATAAAAACTGACAAAGGGCATTGCAGTGTGGCACTCAAAAACAACTCCCAAACCCTTCCTGAGATACAGAGGAGCTAAATAACAGAGCCCCACCATAACCAAGACTCGAAGTACTCCAAATCCAGTTGTTTTTCTCCGTCCACACAACATCCATTTTGAAGAGTTATCCCATGTTTATCTAGAGTGGCTGCTCAGAGGGGAGCAGTTTTTACATTTGTCAAGGAAGAGCTCACTTAGAGCAACTGCATGTCAAGAACAAGGATGGCTAAAGTGGAACAATTTGCAACTGGAGCAGCAGAAGAAGCTGAAAATACAGGAGTGCAATATGAGGCAGTCCCTAAACGGCTGAAATGAAAGCAGCTAGCCTCATGAGCAATAAAAGTCTCACAGGAGGAAGTTGGGCCCTACAAAACAGAACATGCAGCCATGCATGAAGATCAGTGTGTGAAATACTTGCGGAATTTCACAGGAATTATGCCAATGGAACTGGAAGCAAAAGTCAGAGCTGTTCTGGAATAGAGAGGAAGTGGAATCAGCATTCCCTTGTAGATTTGGTTAAAAAAAATGGAATCAGGACAGAAAAATCCCATTCAAGTTCCTATCCTTAATTTTCAAGCTATTAAAAAGAAAAGAATAATTACAGAACGAACAAACAAACAAGGGGAACACACTGCTAACTTTATACACTGTCTCTCCCAACCCCTGCCAGCAGGCATCCTATGCATGCTCAACCTCAAATCAGATTGGGCCAAGTCTGGAGTATGCCATCTATCTCCTGGGTAGGAAAGCAGGCAGATAAAAAGATGACCCCAGGAAGGGAAAGGACAGACCATTGCTCAGAGGGAAGCAAAGAGATAATACTAATATGTGGCAGAAGAAATGTCTGGGCTGCTGTGGGTCAGCTGCAAGGACTTTCTAGTTTTTGAACTGGAGATGCCACATGAGAATCAGCTACTGAAACTCTCCTCACAGTACTGCCCATGAGGCCCAGGCCCAAAAGAAATCCAGGGCATCCCAAATTAGCTGTACATTTCCTACCTTGGTGCTCAGTTTAGTCTGTTAGTCAGAGTTAGCTCTCTTTCTGCCAGCCCAAATATGAGCAGCTTATAAGTAGCCTCTAGTTAAGATGAAATAAAAAGGAGAGAATGGTGGAGGCCTTCTCCCCCTGGGCTACTTCCACACTGCCAAGAAAAGCTGCAGGACCACCCCAACGGTCAGTGAGGGCCAACCTTATCCAGTGCTTCACACTAGGCAGTTGTCACCAACTTGGCCTGGAGAGTTAAGGCTGTGCGTGAGTCATCCCTGCCCACCTCCCTCCCAGCCCAAGGGGGACTCCTCCAGCACTCCAAACACCAACTTAATACCAAGTTCTGAATGGATGCCACAGAAAAACCTGAAAACAATTGTTGTGGGCCTCGGTTGACTCACAGGGGGGAAAAGAAAGGACTCCCCCTGGCCCCTGGCCCCTGGCCCTGTAGCCTGGCCCGCTCTTCGTGTCCAAACATTAAGCAGCAATGCAGGAGAGCCAGAGGCCAGGGGAGTCGGTGGGCAGGAGCTACGACTGCTCCGCTTCAGCTCCAGGCGTCACGACACGTTGTCTCACTGTGTTTTCCTCGGGGACAGCACGAGGTAGCTCTCTGTGCTCCACTCCAGTCTCAGAAAGATAATCTCGCTCTTCTCCTTCAGGTGTCGTTTCCAAAGGTGGAGCAGAATCTGGAAGCTTTTCTAAAAAGAAAGGGAACCTTTACCATTGACACGAAGACCTCTGGGCACTCTGGATACAATCCTCTATGGTCTGCATAGAATCATAGAGTTGGAAAAGACCACAAGGGCCATCTAGTTCAACCCTCTGCCATGCAGGAACACAAAGCCAAGGCACCTCCAAGAGATGCCCATCCAGCCTCTGTTTAAAGACCTCCAAAGAAGGAGACTCCACCACTCTCCAAGGGAATGTGTTCTACTGTCAAACAGCTCTTACTCTTAATGTTGAGGTGGAATCTCTTTTCCTAAACATGAGGAGCAACTTCTTGGCAGTAAGAGCTGTTTGACAGTGGAACACACTCCCTCGGAGTGTGGTGGAGTCTCCTTCCTTGGAGGTTCTTAAACAGGCTGGATGGCCATCTGTCAGGAATGCTCTGCATGAGGAATTACATTACAGAAAATTGCCACAGAGTTGTTATAGCTCTCCCCAACACCATCACCATCACCACCAAGCCAAGACAGTCCCTGTCTGCAGGAGAGGGAAATCACAGAAGTACCTGGCTATGTCCACATAGCCAGATATACTGCATATACTTGCCTAAGTTGAAAAAATTATGCCCCAAAATCGACCCCTAAATCCCAGGTCAAATTATTTATGGGTCAGTATGGTAATGTGATAGCAGCTCTTTCAGATTTCCCCATGTAGTCAGGAGAGCACTTTCTTTCTATCCTGAGCCAAGCAGAAAGAGTCCTGGGTGACTGGGTGCTGTTTATTTAAGAGTCCCTCTCCTGCCCATGTGCCTTGCTGTCTGGGGACGCTGAAACGATGGCTTAAAGACTGAAGCAAAAAGCCTCAATTGGAGTCCCTCTTGCCACATGCACACATACACACACTGAAGGAGCCTCCAAGTTTTACTCTCGACTTATCCACAGGTCATGGCCAAATCCACAATTTTGGCCCCAAACCTGCCCTTGACTTATACATGAAGTGGACTTATAATCAAGTATATAAGGTAAATTTATTATATCCTTCACTGGGGTCCTTTGGCAATCTCATGAGATGACGTTATCATTTTGTGTCTGGCTCTGATCCCTCATCACTTTCACCAGAAATGGCTGTGAGCATACCAGAAATACCAAAGGAACACGAACACAGAAGCAAGAAAAGTTGTAGGGCTGAATGATTTTCAGTGCCTCATTCAGTGCAAGGTAGAAATCTGAGGACTGAAGGAAGCTTTTATGTGGATTGGGTCAGAATTCTTTTATGGAGGAGCAACATACTCTTTTTGCCCCTTCACTATAGCTCCACCCATGATAAAGCCTCTCTTTTTATAAGCAGAAATTCCACAACAGAACAGGATTTCAACAGCTGAACCTAAGCCCTTCCACTGGAAGGGCATGTTTTCAGAATGTTCATGCAATTGTAAAACAAGAGGGATGGAAAATACCTTTTAAAGCATTCCAAGAGGGCTCCTCTCAGGCAAAGACTACCAGGAATTAGTCCTGCACCAATTTCACTGAAACTAATGCCAATTCAGCATATGATGTGGGGGCTGGGGGTGGGATGTTGCCATAAGAGGATTAACGGCCTCTCCATCTATCGCCACCTGTCTCCAACTTGAACGGAACACAGCACCATCTGACAAAGACTCCAGGATTCCTGCTTTGCAGTCATTGCAAAGCAGACTTCTATGGGCTGTGTCACACCTTTATTTTCCATACATAATTGAGAACTCGAGCCATGCGCTCTACTTACTTTGGTAAGGGTACTGTGGTGGCCTGTGCTTTCTGGAGGGGCAAATGCAATCTGCCAGAAACACCATTACCTGGGGAAACAAAACCAAAGCACACAACAATAACAACATGATGCTTCATGTTAACACAACACTGGGACTTCCCCTTCAAAAAAAGCTTCCTTGAGTGCCAAGTAATTGGAGGTGGAGTTATCAGTTTGAATCCCTTTATTATGATTTGATCTGATCCAGGGTGTTAGTTCTAAGTACTTGTCAGAACCAGCTCAGTTCTCACTCTGAGATACAGACAAGCAGTCGATTAATAAAAGGTCTTTATTGCAGATATCATCAGACACAGAAACTGTTAGCACTGCATCTTGGTTAGAACTAACACCCCAGGTCAGGCCAAAGCATAATAAAGAAATTCAAAATTAATAACTCCATCCCCAATTAATTGACGTGTTTTTCACCCCATTCTCATAACAATGTTCAGATGTCCCCCATCTTCCCCTCCTTTACATCTCCAGCCCCATACAGTCTCTGGCCATCCACCTGGTGATAAGCCTCCAGCTTGGCTAGGGAACATTCCTCCTCCAGATAACTCTGGTCTGGTCTCAGCATACAGCACACTTACAAGCAGTTTAAACCTTTCAATATTTTCCCCACAACACCCCCACCCCATTACAGCATACAAACCACATAGAAAATAAAGCAAAATACACCTGTCCCTCCCCATTTGCGGGGGATCTGTTCCAGACCCCCCCCCTCCGGATACCAAATTTCGCAAATAGTCAAGTCCCATTGTCCCCAATGACACCAATGGCCCCCTGCAGCCATTGGGACTCGCTTTCCCAGTGGCACTCGGGGCCCAGCATGTGCATGCCTCACCCCCCTCTGCCGCAGCCAACTGATGTATCACACAGCCATTGGCTGTGGTGGACGAGGCAGGCCGTGCGCGCACTGGGGCCCAAGCATCGCTAGGAAAGAGAGTCGCGATGGCATCTGGGGCCGATTACAGGCCCCAGCACTGGGTGGGGGAGATGCCAGTAAGGGAGGGAGGGAGGGAGGGAGGGAGCCACGGCCTTGGCCACGCAAATGATCTAAACGACGAGTGTCAAGGACGCAAATGGGGAGGGACAGGTGTACATGAAACCTACATGACAGGATCTTTAGATTCTGACATCTATATTTAGGAGCACTGACTTACAAGCCCCAGGAAGAGTCCTGAGAACAACGTTGTGCAGGCAAAGATGGTGTAGGATCCCCAGGGTGGTATGCCAAGGTCTTCTGTGAAATAGTTGTGGCAGTGCTGCAAGGAAAGGGAGACCGATGAGAAAAGGCACTCTAAGCAAAGTACAGGGGGCAATTTGCTCTTCATTCAGGAGAGGATTTGTGGCACATACCCTGATCCACATGGAGAGCTGGAAGAGGGCAGACATGCTGCTCATCCTGTAAAGAAGCAGAAGAGAGGCAAGCAAAGCAGGTCAAAAAGGAGATGCAAACTAAAACCACCAAATCCACCAAAAAGGAAACACAACCATAAGTGCTGGTTTGATCTATAAAGCCCTATACGGCTTGGCTATTTGAAGGACCGTATCCCCCCCTTACGAACCCACTAGAACACTGAGATCATCTGGAGAGGCCCTCTTCTCTGCCCCACCACCCTCTCAGGCTCCTTTGGTGTGAACAAGAGAGAGGGCCTTCTCGGTGGCTGCTCCTCCCAGGCTCTGAAACTCCCTCCCTAGACAGGCCAGTCTGGCTCCACCTCTGCTTTCCTTTTGGCGGCAGATAAAAGTATTTTAAATTTGAACATGTAATGTTTTTAACTTTTTGAAATCATTTAATTGTTTTTTAAACACTGTATTTTAATTATTTGTACTGTTTTAATTTGGACTATTTTAAATTTTCTTAGCCGCCTTGAGTCCCTGTACCAGAAGGAAGGCAGGATAACAACAACAACAACAACAACCAGGGCCACAAGGAAACCTTGAGAGGGGATTTCAGTAGTGCTAAATGGCAGAGTCCTGCTACTCTGTGGAACTGAGATTACACAGGCTATGTCCGCCTCTTTCAGTCACTCCAGTACAACCAGTACACACATTCAGCAGCAATTAGGGAAATGAGACTGAACCAGCTCTTTCTGGGAACCTCAGACCGAATTTACACACACACAGAGAGAAAGAGCACACTAATGAAAGCATCCCACTGCCAGGCTGTCTTTATATTTAAGATGCTTTCCTCCTACAACCAAAGAAGTGATCTCATTCTAACATGTGAGGCTCAGCATTTATTGTTGTTGTTGGGCTGTGTGTTTTTTTGTCTGTGTGTTTTGTTTTGTTTTTAATTTTAAATTAACTACATTTTGCCAAAGCCAATGGGGTAGTAGATCGGATTGGACTTTGACCAAGAAAGCCTGAAGCTCCTATTCTGGTTCAGCCATAAAACCCACCCACTTCATATAAGGGAGATCACAATATCTCAGACCTAACCTGCCACTCCAGGTCACTGCAATTGCAAAAGGTAAATGGACTGACTTTGCATGCTCCCCTGACATCCTTATGGTATTTTAGTTTATTTTTAGTTCCATTTAGTATAGCTACAATAATTCTCCCTGCTCCCCATCACAAGATCTTTTACAATAAAATCAGCTGAATGAGTGAAATTGTGGAACAAAAAGATAATTAAATCTAGAATAGTCAAAATGATTCCCAGAACAGAATCAATAATTGCACTGTTTAAAAAGCTGATGTTGGAAAAACATAACAAAACAACAAAGAAGCAAATATGAAATGCTGGATGCAGTCAAGAATTGCATGACACACTAGCCTGGACTTCCTCTCTCATGGAAACAGTTTCACAATTGCTTTAAAATTGTAAGCGGGCCTTCTGCCACACTTTCCCCTTCTGTGTTACACTACCATAACCAGAGGGAAAGGGAGGGGATCCAGACGGCTCACCTTCCCCCAACAAAAATGTATAAAAGGTTCCAGCATGCTGCTTAAGATCTTTTGCATTATTGGTTTGCAAAGTAAGTGACTTAATCTAAACTGGGGCAGACAACTTCAGATTTGGAGAAGGCATGCACATTCCTCTTTGCTAAATATGAGAAGGTCACGTCTCTGACTCTTTAACTGACCCTCTTGCTGCCACCTTCTATGGGAGGGATGGACAAACTGAAGCCCATCAGCCACTTGTGGTGCCCGAATCTGACTTCTGTGACCCCTGAAGCCCCTCAGCAGTGCCTCAAATGCCCTTCAATATTTTTTTTTAAAAGCAAATTAATCCAGTTTTTGGGCAATTTTGCCACCAAACCATGCAGGAAAAACTCAAAGAGCATGAAAACATGCAAAAACAGTCCCAATCTACCTGTAAAACACCCCAGAACCCTGCAATACGCTCAAGTGGTCCCCATTTTTAGAGGGACATTTTGTGATTCTCAAATGGTCACCATTTTGAGAAGGAAATGAGGAAAAGGAGGTATTTAGGTGTGGTGTGGGAGGTTACAGCCCACTGGAAATTGTGGGAGAATGGATAATGGTCCCCTACATAGTTGCCCAACCCTGCTCCATGGTTTTGGGGGCTCCCAGCCTATATTATGCTCAGACAGGCCTTTTATCAAATTCTAACCAGGAAGAGACTGGAACTCACTTCCAGTTTTTGGAAAACTCCCCCGCCCTCCAGCCTAAGACAGTTCAGGGTAGGCCTATAAATCTGGGAAAGGCCTTCCATGACCTCTAGACCATGCAGAGGGGCCTTTTTTAGGAAAATGAAAACGGAGGGTGGGCGACACTGGCCCCCAGGTAGGATTCACATGCAACCTTCCGGTCACACTTTGCCCACCCCAGAGCAAAGCAAGACTTGAAGCTTTAGCTTTTCCCAACCTGATTTCTGTGCAGAGATGCTAGAGAGGAGAGGGACTTCCATAGACACTTACAAGAAGGAAGATGGGGCAAACCAGGAAGAAACGGGCTCAATGGATTTCCATTCTTGGTCACTGATGAAGTTGATGAAGTCAGTTTTAGTCCGCGGACCCTGGTACCGTCTGAACTCTCCATCTTTGCAGCTGCCCAAATTAAGAGAGTGTTATCAGTCATTCAGAAGGCCCAGCAGAGTCAATGCTATTGTCATAATTTATTAATTTATATCCCACCTTTTCTGAATAATGTAACTCAAGATGGCTTACAAAAATGAAAACAAATTATAGAATCCTAGAGTTGGAAGGCTCTCCCAGAAGCCAATGAGCCCAACCCACCTACCATTAATCCAGGATTTCCAGCTAAAGCATCCCCAGCAGGGAGCTGTCCATCCTCTTTCTGAAGACATCCAGAGGAAGATGAACCAGGCAGCTAGTTCCACTGACCAACTGCTCTTGCTGTCAAGAAGTTCCTTTTAATGTTCAACTGATTATCTACCCTCCTATCACTTAAAAAGATGAGATCTTGTCCTACTATCCAAGGCATACCCACTCCTCTCTCTGGCAGAATTTGAGGCATTGAAAGAGGGATCATGTTAGCCTTCTCCTCTCCAAAGCAAGTGTGACCAGCTCCTTCAATCTTTCCTCATGTTTTGTTTTCCATAACTCTTATTATCCTTGTTGCCCTTATCTGCACCTACTCCAGCTTGTCTTCTTAAATCCTTCTTAAAATGTGGTGCCCAGAACTGAATGCAGTATTCCAGATGAGCTCTGACCAGCACAAAACATAGGTCTTGGAAACTATGGTTCTATCAATGGAGGCTAAGATGGCACTTGTTTTCTTGGATGAAACATTACACTGCTGGCTCATGTTCAACTTAGGAACAATAATAGCCTCAAGGAACAATAATAGCCTCAAGGAACAATAATAGCCTCCACATGTAGTGCTACTGAGCCAAGTATTCTCCACCCTATACCTGTGCATTTGGTTTTGTAGCTAAATATATAATTTTGCATTTGTCCCTTTAGATTTCATTTTATTGTTTTCATAAAATACAAAGAGAAGCACTTTTAAAGACATAAGTAAAACATATAAAGGCTATCTTTAAAATGTAGCCAAACTATCCACAGAATTAAAACCATTTAAAACAAATCCATTCCAAGACAAAAGGTAAGTCAGAGAATCAGCACATTATTAAAAGCCCTAGCATTCAATTAATCAGCACATTATTAAAAGCCATAGGTCAAAACTAACACAATGAATTTCAACAGGGACAAATGTAAGGTACTACACTTAAGGCGAAAAAATGGATTTCACACATATAGGATAGGGGACACCTGGCTTAATAAGACGACATGCGAAAGGGATCTAGGAGTCCTAGTAGACCACAAGTTGAACATGAGTCAACAGTGTGATGCAACAGCTAAAATGGACAATGCAATTCTAGGCTGCATCAACAGAAGTATAGTGTCCAGATCCAAGGGAAGTAATAGTGCCAGTCTATTCCACTTTGGTCAGGCCTCACCTGGAATAATACTGTGTCTAGTTCTGGGCACCACAATTCCAAAAGGATGTTGACAAGCTAGAGCGTGTCCAGAGAAGGGCAACCAAAATGGTGAAGGGTCAGGAAACCATAAATCCGTATGAGGAAAGACCTAGGGAACTGGGTATGTTTAGCCTGGAGAAGGGAAGGTTAAAAGGTGATATGATAGCCGTGTTTAAATATTTGAAGGGATGTCATATTGAGGAGGGAACAAGCTTGTTTTCTGCTACTCTAGAGACTGGGACACAGAGCCAACAGGAAAAGAGATTACACATAGAATCATAGAATCATAGAGTTGAAAGAGACCACAAGGGCCA
>CM034701.1:1620030-1634480 GCA_020142125.1 Phrynosoma platyrhinos
AAAAAAAGCAGGGTGCGAGTGTGTGTGGAGCTGATGTTGCTGCAGGCAAATGGGTCTATATCATCATCTATATTAACAAACCTTGAGTGAAAGGGGTGAGGAGGGATATAGATAGGGGGCAGGGGGGGGGGGAGAAATAATGCAGCCCTTTAATTAACTGTTCACAAAAAACTGTGAAGCCACGATGGTCTCTCAATGCCAAGAGGGCATCATACATCTACTGAGACAAGTCTGCTTGTGTGATACGTTCAAAGGCTCCTGCATCTTCAGCAAGGCTACCTAGGTCACGCACAGGAGAATGCGGAGGAGGAAAAGGCCCAAAGCTCTGAGTCAAGGCATTCCTACGTATGCATCGCATCAAGACAAATCCTTTCATGCCCATGTGACAGATCCACATTAGAAAGATTTAACTTTCCCTACCCCCAAGACAGGATCTTTGTAATCAGCAGAGACCAGGCACAGTCCTCTGCTGGGTTCCACCTTCCTGCGTTTCTGTCAAGCCCTTCCTTCCTTCCTTCCTCTCCATTTCCAAGAAAAACAGCTTCTGGTCTCCATCACAGGCTGGGCATCTTTGTGCTGGCTGAGTCCTCCAGGGCATTCTCCCCTTCAAAGTGCAGTCAAGCCAAAATTGCATCGGCAGTACAGCATCCCAGCTGTGTCCAGCCAGCTATCTGAGATGGGGTCATACTTTTGTACAGTGTTCAGGTAGGATGAGCCTGAGTGTCCACCGACGACGTAAAGGTATGTGTCAATGACAGCAGCTCCAACTCCTGTGGCCAGGAGAAAAAGAAAAGGAAAAATTACATATGCTGAATGCTTAGGAAATAACAACAACAACAACAACAATTTATTTATTTATTTCCCTCCTCACCTCAAAGATCAAGGTGGGGGTACAGCACGTTAAAATACAAAGGAAAACATAAAACCAATATTTAAAATACAACGCTACAAAACCATTAAAATATACCAATTAAATAAATATTTCTTAAATATAAATATATTCCTTAAAATATACCAATTAAAGTCATGATTTAAAATTGACTGGGTAGGCCTGCCAGAAGAGATGTGTCTTTAATGTTGTTTTAAATGCGGTCAGCATATTCAGCTGTCGTATTTCTTTTGGCAAGTCATTCCACAGTCTGAGGGAAGCAGACAAAAAAGTCTAGTCCTGGATGGTTGGAGCAAACACTGCCCAGAAGACCTGAGTGTACAGGAAGGATTGTACAGGAGAAGGCGATCCTGAAGGTAACCTGGACCAAACCATGCAGGACTTTAAAGGTAATAATCAACACTGTACTTTGCCTGGAAGCTAACTGGCAGCTAATGAAGTGATTTTAATATTGGTGTAATGTGATCACTCCTGGATATCAGCTCTTTGAGAGAGAAAGAGAGAGTAGAATTCAGACTCACACCCCCATGGATAATCCTCCCCCCCACCGCCAAAAAAACAACAACAACCCACCAGTAATTACAGTGGGCCCTTGGTATCCACTGGGTTTTGGTTCCAGGACCTTGCATAGATAAAAATAGATAGTAAAATTGTGTCCCTTATTAAAAAATGGCAAAATCAAAGTTTGCTTTTCAGACTTTTTTTTTTAGTATTTTCAAGCTGTGGATGCTTGAATACCTGGATAAGAAGGGCCAATTGTACATCTCTGAAACTGCAATACTTCCCTTTTGCATTGTCATCCACCCATTCTTATTGAATTTTACAAAACAATGATTTATTTTTTTAAGATTTATTTTTTTGGTAGCAAAGTTAAACACTGCCAAATTTTCCAAAGGAGAAATTTCTATCCATTTATCACTTCTGGTCAAACACAACATTGAACAGCACAGTGTAGCCAATCTGTAACAAACCCTGAGGTTTCTTTCTACCTGTTCTGGGTTCCTTCATCGGCCGGCAAATGGTCCACTGGTTTTGGTGCGGATCGTATCGCTCGATGCTGGACAAGTGAGATACGCCATTGTGGCCCCCGACTACAAAGATGAAGCCCAGCATAACCCCGACACCAAAGTTTATTCTTTTGTCAGCCATGGGGGCAACAGTCTCCCAGGCATCTTTGCTTGGATCGTAACGTTCCACACTGCAAGTACAGACAAACAACAGAGTCAGGGACAATCTTTAACAATGAATAATCTTACAAAAACTGTGTACCTGTGTTCATGAGGGATGAGACATGTACAATCTTTGGAAATTCCAGGACGTTTTCTTTGGAGGTGAGGCAACTGAAAAAACTGCAGTACAGTCTTAGCACTCTTTACCATTTGACAGTCAGCCTGTTATTTTAGGAATCTAAAATGCACAATGTACAAGTGGGGTTGGCACAAAAGTGGGTTGGCATAAAAGTGCCATGTTTGATACATCAAAGGTACAGTTTATTTATACAGTGTTTAAATATTTGAAGGGATGTCAAATTGAGGAGGGTGCTAGCTTGTTTTCTGGTACTCCTGAGAATAGGACACACAGCAGTGGATGCAAGCTCCAGGAAAAGAGATTCCTCTGAACATTAGGAGGCATTTCCTGACAGTGAGAGCTGTTCGACAGTGGAACACACTCCCTTGGAGATTGTGGTGGAGTCTTCCTCTTTGGAGGTCTTTAAACAGAGGCTGGATGGCCATCTGTCGGGGATGCTTTGATTGGGAGTTCCTGCATGACAGGGGGTTGGACTGGATGGCTCTTGTGGTCTCTTATAACTCTATGATTCTATGATCCAAAAAGGAAAACCTGCAGAAGAAACAAAGAGCACCACACTTTCTTGACACAAAAGAAGAACAAGATGTGAAATCAGGAATTAAGCTAAGATACATCCAGCCTTGCCTAAAAAGATCAGGGTGTGTTTCTTAAGTATACAAAAGGCTCAGGATTTCAGTCACCATGGAAAAGGGCACAAAAATTTGCCCATAACCAGGGTGCAATCGGTCCATGAGCATTCTGCACAGTGACAATGTCTTCATAGTCTAGAAGAGACCTCAAAGGCCATGCAGTCCAACCACATTCTGCCATACAGGAATGCACAATCAAAGCACCCTTGACAGACGGTCGCCAGCCTCTGTTTCAAGGCCTCCAAAGGAGGAGACCTGGTCCAAGCAAACTGTCCAAATGCCTGTTTAAATGAAAAGGTCTGTGCTGGCTGGCAGAAGGGGATCAGAGCCAGAGCCAGAGCCAGCCTAGCTTCTTTTGAGAAGAAGTTACAGAGTGTGGGTCCAGCCACCAAGGTGGCCCTGTCTCTCAAGTTCTCACTAGATGGACTGGTGACACTGCTGGGATCAGGGAGAACTCCTTCAACAACAATCTTGAAACTGGGTCACACATTCTCAGCTCTTTTAAAAATAAATGAAAGAAGGCCACCCATTTAAAAACAACAGCTGCAGCAAAATGTAAAGGAGGAAAGCCTCAACACCTGACTTTCTTCTCTAAGGAGACACTTCTCCTATGTGTCAAACCACCATCCAAAGCTAAGTGAGCCCCACAAGGGGAGTAGAGCCGACTAACACAGGAACACTTCTGGACTAGCCTCAAGTGGATTGAAGCAGGATTTAAAACAGATCTGGACAGTGTGGAAAGGGCCCCTAAACCCCTTTTTGTGTCCCCTTTGCACCTTCCTCAGCATCCTCTCCAGTGCCCCAAGCATTTCAATTTTTCAGACTGTTTTCTGGCCTAAAAATCAGCAGAAATGGGTCAAAATGTCCAAATACAGTGAGTCCCCACCCCCCTACCATAACAACACCTGAAAAATGGTTTAAAATGAAAATAAAAGTGATGTCATGTCTCTTTGGGGTTTGGTGTATCCTGCCATGGATATAGGAGGGAGGGGGGGAGAGACACCCACTTTGATTTAAAACTTCCCTAAAGGTGCTTTTTCTCTCTGTAGGTTTGTGCTGAAGGAAAACAAGTTGCATTCCAGTTTGTGTTTTAGCTGCAGGATTACAGAAAACGCCTTGGACCAATTCTCCAGAGCAACCATTTTAACAAGGCCCACAGGGCCAGCTGGGTATTTGGCTTGCTTCTGGGAACTGAACATGCATAACTAATTCAGTCACTTTATTTATATCCGTCCTTTTCCCCAGGAGTGGGACTGAAGGTGGCTTACAGAAGAAAAAGAAATAAAATTAAAATGACATATACCGGTAGCTGAAAACATAGCAAAAGTTAAGATTAATATAATACTAAATTGTACATAGAATTAAAACCATATAAATGATTAATTTAAGTGCACACACATTTAGGAAAGTACACCGCTAAAACAGAAAACCCAGCAGATAAAATAATCAGTTCCCAAACACCTGCTGGGACAGAAAGGTCTTCACTTCTTGGCTGAAAGACAGCGAGGAAGGGGCCAATCCAGCCTACCTGAGAAGGAAGTCCCAGAGTTTAGGGGCGGCCATGGAGAAGGCCCTGTCTCCTATGTTCCCATGAAATCTGCCTGTTAGGGGTTGGGATTCAGAGAAACTCCTCCCACAAAGGCCTTAATTGTTCTGGGGGGCTGTTTATAAAGCCCCAAATGGATCTGAGCCACACAGAGCAAGTATTGAACTAGGATTAGAATCCTTGCTTGGCCATGAAAACCCCACTGGGTGATTTTGGGCAAGTCATCCTCTCTCCAACTCAGAAGAAGACAACAGCAAAACTCCTGAGTAAACCTTGCCAAGAAAAACCCATACTAAGGCCACCTTAGGGCTTGTTAAAAGTTGGAACCAACACACAGCAACCTTAACTACTTAAGAGGTAGGCATGTGCTTATGTGCATATCTGTGTATAAAAGGAGAGTGAATGGTTCTCCCCCTCCAGGTGCATTTACACTGTAATTTGACACTATTTTAAGTGCTGTAGCTCTATCCTATGGAATCCTGGGATTTGTACTTTTACAAGGTGTTTAGCCTTCTCTGCCAAAGAGTGCTGGCACTTCATAAAACTAGTGTTGCCAGAATCTTATTGTTGTAAAATATAAGCCTGTTTAACTGAGTATTAGTTTTTGATGTGTAGAAGACTTATATGAATGTTAGAGTATATTGGGATATATGGGAATGATGGGAGTAATTAGTGGCAGTTCAAAGGGATGCTTGTTGCCTGGTGCAGGAATGTCTGTGGAAGGAATTTTCTCAGAGAATGCTGGTGGAAACAGAAAGAAGAGATGAGAACAGGATGGTACTGGGGGCTGGGCAAATGAGGCTGATATATGGAAGATAGGGTTGGTATGGTTTAGCAAACGAGTTAAGATGAAGCCCATTAAGTTTTAGGGTGGGACATTGTTAAGGTTATGCCAATGTTTGTGTACAATGGCACTTCTGTCTGCAGATGTCTTCCTACTAACACCTATGGTTTTTCTGGAATAAAGTTTTGCTGTTTGCAATACAGAAGACTTGTTTACTGAACTCCTGGGAAAAAGCAACTCTTGACAAGTGCAGATGCACATCCTGACCCCAGCAACGTCCCTGCACCCACCTGTTCATATGGGCAGGACCGTAGCCGCCAATGGCGTAGATCATTCCATCCAGAACGGCCGCAGCAAAGCAGCTCCTAGTTTTGCTCATGGGTGCCACAGGCTGCCACTCCTTCACTTTTGGAATATACTTCTCCACTGACTGCAGGTATGACTGGCCATTATAGCCTCCCAAGGCGTAGATTTCTCGCGACAGAACAGTGACCCCCAGAGTGCTTCGGCTGTCGTTCATGCTTTCAATGGAGGTCCAGGTATTTGTATCGGGGTCCCAGCATTCCACAGAGCTCTCGTGCTTCCGATAGTTGATGCCTTGACACATGTGGGTGGCAATCCCGCCAATCACATAGATTTTCTGGTCAAGGACACAGACCCCAAACTCATAGCGAGGGACGCTTAGAGGCGCCAGTCCTATCCAGGAGTCATTCTGGGGAAAGTACATCTCCACGCTAGGAAAGGAGAAAAAAAGCAAGAGAGGCCAAAAGGGCAAAGCATGAAACTCACAACAAGGCAAAACGCCATGGCATCTGGAGTAGTCTTCTGTCCAGTTCAATGCGGATATTAACATGTTGGAATGTGTTTAGAGAAGGAGATCAAGATTGGAAAAGGTGTGGAAACTAAGAGGAACAACTTAGGGAGCTGGGTATGTTTAGCTTGGAGAAGACGGAGTTGTGTTGTTTAGAACTGTTTAACAATGGAATGTGATTCTATATTTCTACTTTTGATCCTCAGTCTCCCAGTTCACTCTTCCTTTTCTGCTGGTTAGATGTGCCTAACAACTCACCTGCTCCTAAATTTCAGTCAACCAGATGCCACTGGAACTTTGGACAACTTACTTTTTGTAATTGTGCTTAGATGATCTATATCTAAAGCGATTCCTTAAAATATTCTGTCAGTTTGTTTGGAATAGCAGCCTAACATTTAATAAATCTATTTCTGCCATGATCACAAGCCTTTTCCTCAAACTGGGACTTGAAAATCGAAAAAGGAAACCATGGTCCAAAACACACTGCAGAAATAATCCAGTCCGAGAGCGCTTTAAGTGCCCTGACTCACTGCTAGGGAATTCTGGGAAGTGTAGTTTTGTGAGATATTTAGCCGTCTCTAGTTTTTTGTGGGTTTTCCAGGCTGTGTGGCCATGTTCTAGAAGAGTTTCTTTCTGATGTTTTGCCAGCATCTGTGGCTGGCATCTTTTAGCCTTCTCTGTCAGAGAGCTCTGGTCACAATAAACTACAATTCCCAGGATTCCCTAGCCAGGGCAGTTAGTGGTCTCAAACTGGATTATTTCTGCAGTGTGTTTTGGACCCACAATAGATAACTGCTTGCTGCATTTGTTAATCCTTCACTAAAATGAGTATTCAGACATATTTGCTCTCTCTCTCTCTCTGTGAGTGTGTGTGTTTAAGGAGATAGAGAACATTTTTTTACACAACATAGCCTGCCACAAGGCACCTATAGAGGCACAAATGAAGCTCCTAAATGCAGCCAAACCAGAAAGCTGCATTTCAGAAATGTTTTGCCTATTATAAAGAGACAGTTTCATTGATTTCCTAAGATTTTTCAATTCTTCCAGTGACCTGCAAGACCTAGAGTAGAACTCTGAGAGCTGACAAACTGTCACCTATGTCCTCTCACTGGCAGAAAAAACAATGAAAGATTCCCAGCTCATCTAAGTATCAAAACATCATGGATTTCACAGAGATATGCAAGTAAGACTAGCATAATACTGGATCAGCAAAATCACCCCATAAAGCCAGCTAAGCAGGCCCCTACTAGGTGAGGCATGAAGCCAAAGTCTTACAAACCTGAGTCCAAAGAAACATCTAGATTATACATATCCACATCTTGCCTTGTGTGGATACAAAGAAACATGATCAATAAAAATCATTTCAGAGACTGTCCACTCAGCCTTAGAAGCCTTGGGAGAGAGAGACTTTTATAAAAACAAAATCCTACATAAAGTCTTGAAAAGAGAGACAAAACCAGAGTTCACCAAGCCAAAGAGTTTCACAGGGTTTGTGCTATTAAATCTGGTAAAGGGACATGATTTTACCTACAGGAATTTTTGTAGCTCTTGCTTATACTTGCTATGAATGACTCTCTATCTTTCAAACTCTGTGTTAAATTTTGCTTTACTCTGCAAGGTATTTTGAAGTAGAGAATATAAGGAAGCGTGTCTCAAGAGCAATCTCAATTCAAAAGTAATTTACCGTAAAAAGAACTGGTATTCTGGTATATACCACAGCATCAGTCCAGGAATGACACCTGGCGATTAGAGATTTCAACATGCTAAATTAACCTCTCAGGTTATGGATGGCAAAGTACAGGAGGCAAATTTTGGAGAGAAATCTGTACTAAGTTATAATTTGTCATAAACGAAAAGTATCATTTTGTTAGGCTCAGCTGTATGACGTACAAGCCAGTGCCTGCTGCTCTGACTTGTAAAGAGAACAGCCTGCCACCAACCTTGGTCTCATTCTGGTGTCAAGTAAAAACAATGCCCTTTACTGAAGCTTCTGGTTGCCTACACTTGTGTACCTGAGCAGCTGCTAAGATGCCTTCCCTCCATTCTAACTACCATTCTCCATTCTAACTACCAAGTTTTTAAATTGAAATGGAATGATGTTTTAAATAGTAATGATTTAATATTGTTTTAAGGGGGGGTGGGGGGTGTTTGTATTATATGTTTTGTTGGATTGTTATTTTAAACTTGTAAGCCGCCCTGATTGGATTACCACAGGGTGGGATATAAATACAGTACATTTTATCATTATTATTATTATTATTATTATTATTATTCTCAGAGCTCTGAGGAAAACAAAATCAAGGAGGCAAAGCTCCAGAGAAGAAAAGGCAGGCACAGCTCCACCATGCCTAGCCCCAAGGCATATGAAAGGCCCTCCCTTCATGCCAGCTCCCACTGCTCTGGCCTCTGAGGGAGAGAAGAGCAGCCAGCATGTGCTGGACTTACATCTCCTTCTCCATTGCCATTCCCTTTTTCTTTTGTGTCTTGATTTATTTAGACTGTACGCATGCCTGAGGGCAATGAACTGTCAAATCAATGATGTGTAAACCACCCTGGGAGTCTTTTTGACTCAAAGGTAGCATATAAATACTCTAAGATAGGTCGGTAGGGAGATATTTTAGATGTTTAAATTATTTTAAATGTGTGGTCCCCACACATTCACTGGGGTTAGGGGTGAAGGACCCCTGTGAATGTGGAAAAATCCCAAATAAACAACACTATTCTTTTTACCTGAGAGAACACCTGTCTAGGAATCTCCAGGTCCTCCAGTGCAACTCTATGGTCAACATTTGCCAGAAATTAATCACTGAATTATGTTGCAGTACCTACAAATACTTAGAGGTGTTTTCTCTGGGAACTTCTAGGTTCTGCAGCACAACTCTATGGTCAACTTTTGGCAGAGTACCACTGCAGCACCTAGAGATTCCTAGAGAGAACATATTAATAAAAACCACTCCACTAAAGTCAAAGCCACAAATGTGGAGGACCAACTGTATCTGGTTTTAAACTGCCCTGTTTTAAGAGTTAATTGGTTTAACGTGCTTTTACCCTTTGGAACAGTTTTTATTCTTTTTTTTTTTTAAATTCTTTTTGTTTAATACTTTTTCAGATGGATCTTGCTGTATGCTCCCCTGAGATTCCTGGATGGATCTAAGGCAGGCTATAAATACTTAGACAAACAGGAATAAACAAAAAACCAGTCCCATCCTTCCTGCCCCTTCCTGGTTCTCACTCTTCTCCTCACCTTTCCAGGCAGGCAAAGAGGCCAGCCTTCCCTCCGACGGCGCAGAGCACTTTTGGGGGGCAACGAGGGCGCGTGGTCAGCACTGTCTGGTAGGACAGTCGGTGCTCGGGCATGAAGTGGTACTTCAGGGCTTCATTCAGGAGGTGCTTGCAGGTGTGGTCATCACGGATGAGGTGGTTGGCTTCATAGAGGCGGGTGAGGAACTTGACACTCAGTAGAGGCAGCCGCACGCAGTGAAGGAGCTGGGCCAGGTACTTCTGCCGTTCCTGAGCGTCGTACTTGATCCAGGACTCCAGGGCATAGAAGACCATCTCTTCAGTCACCACATTCAAGCAGTCATTGGAGACAATTTCGTCCAGTTCGGAATGAGTCAGTTCAAAAAACTCCTCCGTCTGACAAACCTCTTCAAAGTTCTGGCAAATGTACTTGCTGGCGGCCAGGTAAAGATCATGGCAGCCATACGTCTCAGCAAAACGGGAGATCCCAATGCAGTTCCCAGGGTCCAGCTGGCTCTCTAAGAAGCTGCAGCACTCCTTCAGCACCAGCTTGATCTGTAGCAGGTTGGCTGCGGGCAGGAGCGACTCCACAGTATCCTGTGAGATGAAGACGGTCCCCGTGTACGCGTACTCCACAATGGCTTGGAGGGCCGCCTCAGCAATGCACTGGAACTCCACCTCTGTGTTCTCCTTCTCTGAGAGGTTGCCACTGAACATAGCCTTGAAGTAGGGGCTGATGCTGGCCAGCACCACTTTGTGGGCATGGATCTTGACATCTCCGACACGAAGGATGACATCACAGAGCTCATGGTGCTGCCGAAGAAGGTTCAGGCCCTGCAGAAGCTGCTCTGAATGCAAAGGGGTTAAGTTGGCAACCATGTAGGTTGGAGACGATCGGTCCATCTGTGGGAAAGAGGCAAACAGAGTGAAGCACAGCTGAGGCCAGAAGCAGATCTATTTTGGAACATGGAAATGTATTTCTACACACTGCCATCAATGCTCATAGCGTCTTACAAAAATCAAGAGCATAGGCCCCTGTCCCAGAAGGTACAAGATCAAATATTCAAAATGGTGCCCTTCCCATCCTCCATTCAAGACAGATAAACTGGATTATAATCTAGATAATAATATTATTTTAGCGTATGAAGTAGATCCCACATCCATTACCACCCCTAGCAGTAAAAATAAGTAAATAAATACAATAAACACACTTAACTAATTAACAATTTACTGTCCTTTCATGACACCTGAAACCTGCTGATTGAGGCAGTGGCCTCATAGTGATCGGTTCTGATAAGACTCCCACCAATCTGAAAAGGAAGAATATTAGTAATAACAATGACTTATTATCATTCTTAACCTTGGCATACTTTGTCCCTTCTGGGACTCTGGATTTCTGATATAGGAGAGGAGGAGAAAGAGAGCAAAAATAA
Source organism: Phrynosoma platyrhinos (assembly GCA_020142125.1). NCBI lineage: Eukaryota > Metazoa > Chordata > Lepidosauria > Squamata > Phrynosomatidae > Phrynosoma > Phrynosoma platyrhinos. Next base: position 1,630,671 of record CM034701.1, read on the forward strand.
TCAGAATAACTCTAATATTAATCATATATACACACACAGAAGAAAGCCAGCATGGTGTAATGGTTTGGGCGCTGGACTAGGACTCTGGAGACCAGGGTTCAAATCCCACCTCAGCCATGAAACCCACTGGGTGACCTTGGGCAAGTTACATTCTCTCAGCTTTAGAGGATGGCAATGGCAAACCCCCTCTGAAGAAAATCATACGATAGGTTACCTTAGGATCATCGTAAGTTGTTTGTAATCATACTAAAAACTGGACTGGGAAGTCAGTGCTTCCGGGACAAATTACTCTCTGGCCTCTCATCAGGGATGGTTCCTTTTTATATATATCAGAGTTAAAGTACAGTACTTATTGACCCATGGATAAGTCAACTCAGGTTTTGAGGGTCATTTTTTTGACTAACATTTCTAGACTTACACATGAGTTTATACAGTATTACAATAGTGAAACAAATTACTTGTTCCAATAATAACATTACATTTAAAAGGATAAAAGTGTTTAAAAGGTAGCCTTACGTTTAGCCTTCTCTGTCAGAAAGCTTTGCTACCTCACAAAACTACAATTCCCAGGATTCCATAGCACTGAGCCATGGCAGTTAAAGTGATGCCAAACTGGATTATTTCTGAAGTGCAGATACAGCCTAAGCAGAAGAAATAATAATAATGTTATTAATCCTGACAAGTTCTGCCATTCTGAGGCTCTAAAGACATTTTGGCCAGGAAGAGGGAACAACAAATATTTTTCTTGTCATAGTCATCATTAATAAACCCTGCAAGCTCCCTCTAATCCCTGGCAGGAAGGAACTGGTGATCTTATTTATTTGCTTATTTATTTTATGTTCCCCCTTTCTACTAGATTGGAATTCAAGAAGGAAATAAATTTAAAGCTACGCCTGCAATCTAAAATCATCTCATTTAAAGCAGCATACAGTAGGGTTCACGGAGCACAGGACTCCCATGAAAGTCAAAAAAACACAAACTACTACTTTCTTTAGCCTGAGTATGAATTTAGCACAGAATAATGCTGGAGGACCTACAAATTCCTAGAGAAAGTTTCTCTCTAGGAATCTCTAGGTCCTCCAGCGTGACTGTATGGTCAACTTCTGGCAGAGTTTCAGCAGAATTTCTCTGGAGGACTTAGCAATTTCTAGAGAGAACATATTAATCAAGTCCACAAAAGTCAAAGTCTCAAAAGTGGAGGGCCAACAGTAAAAATATTTTTTAAAAGCATATTTGAATTCGAGATGGGGGAATCTTTGTTGAATCGGAAGGGGAAAAGTGACAAAAGATGTAATATTTACATAGAATACAAGGGTCTTAATGTCAGGAGAAGAAGGGAAGTAAAATAAAAAATTATTAATTTTGGAACCTTATGCTATACAATGCTGAAATGACTTAATGAATCCAGAAGTTTATATATGTAAGAGAATTATGAAATGACGTCTGAAAGCTTGTGAATTTACTGTCCCAATAAAAAAGCCTCTCAGGTGCTGTTACATATTAAAAGATAAAAGTCTTTGCCTGCCTCCTGTCTCCTCACCAAGTGATATTGTTATATTATCATTACTGTCATCAGTATTATAATTATTATTAATATCATTGTTGTTGCGTGCCTTCATGTCATTTCCGATTTACGGAGACCCTCAGGAGAACTTACAATTGATTTTTCTTGGTGATTTTCTTCACAGGTTTGCCATTGCCTTCCACTGAGGTTGAGAGAGTGTGACTCATGCAAGGTCACCCAATGGGTTTACATAGCCTAGCTGGGATTCAAACTGTGGTCTCCAGAGTCATAGTCCAAAGCTTACCAAGAGATATTATTAGTAGTATTATCATTAATATTAACATTATTGTCATTGATGTTAACAATATTATTACTAATACTATTATTACATTGATTATAGTTATTTATATCCTGGTTTTCCTGCTCAAACTTGAGGCTCAAAGCAGCCCACAATTCAAATGATCAGCTTGTTAAAAACTTAAGCTTTAATACAGGAATAAACTATTGAACTATTCATTAAATATAATTAAACTATTTAAAAGCAAAATAAGAAAAAACAATTTAGAAAAAGAAGGGGAGAGAAGAAAGAAAAAAGCTTTTTAAAACAGTGAAGAACAAGTGCTTGCCTTCTCTCTTATTTTAATCAGTTTATTTACTTTATTTTTTTTTTTTTGATTTCTATCTAGCTTTTCTCCCCTAAAGGGACCCAAGGCAGATCACAAATAAAAATTGTAAAAAAATATTACAATAAAACAATTAAAATATCATCTAAAAACAATATAATGTATTGTGACCTGCCTCCTGTGTCTCATGGAGTACTGTTATTATTAATATTTATATTAACAATAATGATATTACTATAAATTTTATTGTCATTAATATTGCTTTTATTATATTTATTTGTATCCTGGCTCCACCCCACCCCCCTAAAAACTGGGGCTCAAAGCATCCCACAATACTAAAAAAAAACTGAGCTTTAACACAGAATTTAAGTATAATTAAGATTAAGCTATTCATTAAACAGAATGAAATGACTGACAGTAAAAGAAAAAAAAGGCAATTTAAAAGGGAGGAAATTTAAAAGGGCAGGAGGGAAAAGAAAAAAGCTTTTAAAAACCGTAATTATTTTCTTATTATATAAATATAATAAACAATTGACAGCAAAAGAAAATAAGGCAATTTAAAAGGGGAGGATTTAAATTTAAAAGGGGAAGATTTAAATTTAAAAGGAGAGAAAAAAGAAAGAAAACAACAAGCACTTCCCTCTTATTTTAATCAGTTTATTTACATTTATTTACCTCTGGTGTCCCTGCTTCCTGTGTCCTCACCAAAAACATTAGTAATACTGTCATTACTATTATTAATAGCATTATAAATATTATTATTGATATTATTATTGCTTTTATTATATTTATCTCCTGGTTTCCCTCCTCAAAATTGGGCTAAAAGGGGCCTACAATTAAAAAAAAATTAAGCTTTAACACAGGATTAAAGTATGAACCTATTCCTTAAATAGAATTAAACTATGGACAGCAAAAGGGAAAAAAGGCAAGTTAAAGGGGGGGGGGGGATTAAAATTTAATATGGGAAGGAAAGAAAACAGTGAAGAACAAGCGCTTCCTGCTTACTTTAATCAGTTTATTTACATTTATTTACCTCTGGTGACCATGTCTCTCCTCACTGAGTGCTGTTTATTGTTAATACTGTTGTTGTTGTTGTTTGTTGTTGTTGTTATTAAGGGGCCCATAATTTTAAAAAAAAAGTAAGCTTTAATACAGGATTAAAGTATGAACCTATTCCTTAAATAGAATTAAACTATTGGCAGCAACAGGGGGGGAGGGGAAAGCAATTTAAAAGGAAGAAAAATTAAAATTGAAAAGGGGAGAGAAAGAAAACAGTGAAGAACAACAAGCGCTCCCCTGTTATTTTAATCAGTTTATTTACATTTATTTACCTCTAGTGACCCTGCCTCTCTTCACTGAGTGTTGTTTTGTTGTTATTATTGTTGTTGTTGTTGTTGTTGTTGGGCCCACAATGAAAAAACAAAACAAACTCTAAACTTTAATACAGAATTAAAGTATTCAACTCTTCCTTAAACAGAATCAAAGTATCGACTGCAAAAGAAACGAAAAGGCAATTTTAAAAGGGGAGGAGAAAGAAAGAAAGAGAGAAAGAAAGACAAAAAGAAGGAAGGCAGCTCTTAGAAGGAGGGCCGCCATTTTGTGGCCCCTCACCCACCGGGGTCACGTGACTGCGGCCCGGTCCGGAGGGTCTCTCTCTCTCTCTCTCTCTCTTTCTTTCTTTGG
>CM034701.1:1634580-1645371 GCA_020142125.1 Phrynosoma platyrhinos
CCCCCCCGCTTCAAAATCCCCGGCCAGCCTTTATTCGGAAAGAAGTATAGTACTTGTTTTATTATAACAATATATACCAATGTATGCACATTTACTTATTTAGTATATTAATATATTTATATATACATACACACTCACGCCTACATAGACATATGCTTTCTCTACTGTCTACCTTAAAGGAATTGCTGTGAGGGAAGGGACTACAAATCCCGGCGTGCCCCGCGCGGAGAAAACGCCGATCTGGCTCTGACGCTGCCCACGTGACCAGCCTGGCCCTGAGGACCCTGCCATTCCGCTCCGCGCAGGCGCAGTGTCGAATCTTGCTGCGGCTGAGGAGGGCGTGAGGGAGGCGCCGGCGGAGGGGGCGGCGCCGGGTGACGCGTTTCCCTGGAGACGGCGATGTTCTCCTCCTCCTGCTCCTGGGCCTGTAGCTCCATCGTCGCCGTCGCCGTCGGGGCCTGGGCCTGGGCCGGGGGCACCTGCGGGGCCTGGTGGTCCTGCGGGCGCCGGTCTGGCGGGGCCTGGGCCGGGGCCGGGGGAGGCCCCGCTGCGGGGCATGGTGGCGGGGCAGCGGCCGAGGGACCAGGAGGAGCAGGAGGAGCAGGAGGAGCCGGGGCCCGGAAGGGACGATGAGGAGGAGGACGGCGGCGGCGAAGGCGAAGAGGAAGAGGAGGAGGCGCGGGGCCGCCGCGGAGGAGGCCCTGCCGTGGGAGGAGGCCGAGGGAGCCGCCCCGAGGGCCCTCCCTCTCCGTCTCCGTCTCCTCCTCCTGGCCCTGGCCTGCACTTCGGCCTGGTGCCCTCGGAGCTCCACGCGCGGCTGCTGGACCAGCAGGACTACCGGGGCCGCGTGGGGGCCATGGAGCAGCTGAAGCGGGTGCTGGGCGAGGCCCCCGGCCCGGCCCTGGCCTCCCTGCCCAGCCCCAGCCTCCTGGGCCTGCTGGCCCTCCTCCGCGCCCTCCTCGACGACTCCAACTTCAAGGTGGCCCTCGGGGCCCTCGAGGGGCTGCGCCTCCTGGCCGCCCGCCTCGGCGCCGCCGCAAAGAACGCCGGCGGCGGCGGCCAAAGGTGCCCCCGCCCCCCGCGGTGGCTGGAGCCCCTGGTGGCCGCCACGGCCAAGGTCCTGGGCGACGCCAAGCTGGCCATCCGCCAGGAGTACCACCAGCTCTTCCTGGGGCTGATGCGGGCGGCCGGACCCCGCCCCGTCCTGGACCTCCTCCTGCGCCCGGAGCACCTGCGCCACCGCAACTCCCGCGTCCGGGAGGTGGTCCTGGCCATCGCCATCGCCGCCCTCCTCACCTTCCCCAGCGAGGACTTCGACCTCCCGGCCATGGTGGCCGCCCTGGCTCCGGCCCTGGCCGACCCCAAGCGACGCGTCCGGCACGCCGCCCTCGAGGCCTTCGCCGTCCTAGCTTACGCTCTCGGGCCCGGACGCGCCGGGCTCATCTTCCAGGCCGTAGACGCCGTGGAGCTGCGAGATGACGGCGAGGGGGTGATGGCCGCCGTCCAGGCCCGGCTGGCCCGCAAGACCCTCCCCAAACTGACTGAGCAGTGGTTCGTGGAGTATGCCGTGCCCCTGCCACCCTCTTCCTCCTCCTCTTCGTCTTCCTCGGCAGGGGCAGCCCACGGGCGAGGCTTCCACTTGCCCCACGGGGCCGACACGGACTGGCTGCTGGAGGGCAACCGCATCCAGAGTGCACACAGCTGCTCCGGGGAGCCACCCGCCTCCTTCGGGGACCACCAAGGTGGAATCGGCCCCCGGCGGGTGCTGAGCGCAGGGAAGGGGAAGCTGCCCTGGGAGAGTGAGCCGGTGAGTTGTGAGGTTTGCAGGGTGCAGTTGACACCTCATGGCTTAGCTGTTCTCAACCGTTCTATTCTGCTTTACTTCACCTGGAATAATCCTGTGTCTAGGTCTTGGGCACCATAATTCAAAAATTATGTTGAGAAGTTGGAGCATGTCCCGAAGAGGAAAACCAAAATGGTGGAAGGTCTGGAAACCATGCCTTTATAAGGAGAGACTTAGGGAGCTGGGTATGTTTATCCTGGAGAAGAGAAGGTTAAGGGGAGACACAAGAGCCCTGTTTAAGTATTTGAAAGGATGTCCTGTTAAGGATAGAGAAAGCTTGTTTTCTGCTGCTCTAGAGGATGGAGCAATGGATGGAAGCTTCAGGAAAAGAGGCTCCACCTCAAAATTAGGAGGAACTTCTTAATGATAATGATTGTTCGACAGTGGAAGATGCTGACTTGGAGAGTGGTGGATTCCTTTCTTTGTAGGATTTTAAACAGAAACTGGATGGCCATCCATCACAAGGAGCGATTTAATCTTGTATTCCTGCATGTCTGAAGGGGTTTGGGCTGAATGGCCGTCAAGGTCTTTTCCAGCTCTATGATTCTGTGACACCAATGTCATCACCAGCAAGGGTTCCCTTGTTGGCCCTGTGCTTCTGATTCATCTCTGGAATGGCTTCATTAGGCTGCATCCACAGAAATCAAGGAACAAAGAAAGCTGTGGGGCAGAGGAAAGAGAGAGGCAGGTCATTAGGTCCCTGGGAGCAGCTTTGTGGCACTCTGAATGGTGAGGGAGGGCACACAGCTGTTCAAACAGAGTGCCAGGTTTACAAACCACAGAAAGATCTGCTAGGGTTCTTTAACAGGAGTGAGCTAAAAGGTAAACATTTCATTTGAGTTATGAAATCAAACAGAATTCTGAGTCAGAGTTGTCTTAATGTGGAATATCAATATGCAAAGAGATCTTGGAGCACCTCTGAAACTAACTGTGGGCCTTTACAGACTGCCAGAAATAATACAGATTGAGGCCACTTTAACTGCCCTGGCTCAGTGCTAGGGAATCATGGGAACTGTAGTTTTTTTTTGAGACACAGTCTTCTCCATCAGAGAGCTGGTGCCACAGTGAACTGCAGTTTCCATGATTCTCTAGCACTTAGCCAGGGCAGTTAAAGTGGACTCAGGCTGCATTATTTCTGGCAGTCTGTAAAGGCCCTTAGTCTCAAAGGTGCTACAAGATCCCTTTGCAGACTGAAATCAATCAGGTGCTGAATTCCATTATGAGAACCTTACACAGTTAAAACATTGTAGCTATCACTCTGCTGAAATTCCTGGCTCCTTCAATCTTTGGGTCCTTATAGAACCGTAGAATTGAAAGACACCCCAAGAACCATCAAATCCAGCCAGAAGCTGCCATGCAGGAAGACGCCATTAAAGCACCCCTGACAAATGGTCATCCAACCTCTGTTTAAAAACAACCTTCAAAGAAGTAGATTCCACTATCCTCCGAGGGAGCATCTTCCACTGTCAAACAGCTCTTACCATCTGGAGGTTCTTCCTAATGTTGAGGTGGAATCTCTTTTCTTGTAGTTTGAATCAATTTCTCTGGAGCAGCAGAAAAACAAGCTTGCTCTGTTCTCAACATGGCATCCCTTCTAATATTTAAACATGGCTGATGTGTCACCTCTTAACTGTCTCTTCTTCAGGATAAACATTCCCAGCTCCCTTAGCCGCTCTTCAGAGGGCTTGGTGGTTTCCAGACCCTTCACCATTTTGGTCGCCCTCCTCTGGACGTAGTCTAGCTTGACAATGTCCCTGTTGAATTGTGGTGCTCAGATCTGGTATTATTACTTCCCTTGATTTAGAATCACATCAGCTTTTTTAGCTGCCATATCACACTGTTGACTCATGTGTTCTACAAGGACTCCTAGATCCCTTTCACATGTCATCTTGTTCAGCCAGATGTCCCCCATCCTATATCTGTGCATTTCATTTTTTCTGCCTAAGTGTAGTACAGTCTTCCCTCCATTTCTGTGGACTTCAAGGCCTCAATCTCACTTTTCGTGAGAGGGACAGGCGGGCAGGGGGAAAATGGTAGTGTGCTCCCATGTGTGGTCCCTCATGTGCACTGTGGGTGCACACACTATTATTTTTAACAGGACTCGAATATTTATGAGTCGCCATTTTCATGGGGCGGGAGCCCCAGAACGGATCCCCCGTGAATTGGGAGAGGCTACTATACCTTACACTTATCCTTGTTCTGACAGTTCTTTGAGATACATTTCTTTTCTTCGTCTTCACAAAAGCTTGTGTATGTGTGTGTGTTTGCCTGCTTAAGTGAGCACAGTTTGTTCTCATCCTTGGTGGCCAGGCAAGTGCTATTCTGCAAGCACAGGGAAGCGGTCTGGCACAGCATGTTCTTTTCCCGGAGTGTCTGCAAGTGTCTCCAGGCCAGGCTGGGAAAAGAATTCTGCTTGAAACCCCAGTGAGTCGATGGGTTTGGCTCAGGGTTGTGGATAGTGGGCTTGATGGTCTGACTTGTTGAAAAGAGCTTTCCAGGTTCCTGGGTTTGTGCTCTTGGGGTAGAGGCTGTTGATGTCCGTTTTCACAATTTATCTGCTGTTGTGTTTGTGGGGAGCAGGCACCAAGCACACATTCTCCTGTCCTGCTTCTTAATTTGCAGCAGCCTTCTCCTTACATCTTGGTGCAAGATAAGCCAAGATAGATGTTCTGTCTCTGTTGCCACAGCAACCCAAAAATGGCTAAGAGCGTGCAGCTGTTGCAATCAAATCACTGAACCGTTTTGTAAAAGAACGATGTATAACATTTTATTACACAAATCAAAACATGTGTATCCTAAATAACTTGGACATATACAAGGCCTGAAAGCTATAAGATAATTAATCTGCTTTGATGCTGTTCTTTCATCTTCAGTGTAAACCAGTCATCTGTTACAGCAGGGAGTAAGATGAAATTATCCTGCTCTTAGCACCAGATAACCAATGTTGTACAACAGGAGGGAAAGCCCCTGTAAGTCAGACCAACCCTCCCTCTAGTCCTGTTGCATGACCAAAGGAATGTTGCCTCTGATTTCTGGTCAGCCATTGCTGTTAATATCTGCATGGTTTAGCCTCTCGTGATGGTTTCTTTGAGAGTGGATTGAGACACTGGGCTTCAGTATTCAGAACAAGCCTTTATTGGCTGTTTTGCAAATGTTAGGTAATTTATAGCGAATCGTAAACCGGTATTATTCTCACAGGCCTGAATTTATCCTTGAAAGTAACAGCACAGGTTTTTTTTGAGTCATGGTAGGAATTAATAATTACATCCAGGAACATTCCAGTGATCTCATTTTTGTTATAAATTAACACAAGTAGCCCTTCAGTGGCTGAAGGAATTTGAGAGATCAGGAATGTTTGCAGCAACTCAGTAATGGTAAGGAGAAAGAAAGTCTGGCAGGTGCAGAAATGAAACAATCCTCTGAGTTGGAACAATCACAAAATCCTCTTTGTCGAATAGCAAATGGCTGTTCTTGGGATTGTCTTGCCCGCACGTTTTACAAGTAGTTAGACTTGTCCTGTTGGAGGGAGGCTGCCATGACAAAGATGAAAAATGTAATAATTGATGTTTAATGTTTAAATCCAGAATTTTGTGCATTTCAAACGGTTTTGCTGGTCAGTTTCTGCGTTATTATTAGTGATGTGTGGATCTCTCACTCAGTTTTTCAAGAGAGGGAAAAGATTGTTCTGAATTGCATTGTAATGCCTTCTCCTTTTTGTTTCTTTTGCAGTTCTCAACATCAAACAATTTTCTTCACTCTCCGAAAGCGAGGCCTTCTCAAGGTAAGCCAGTTAAAGACCAAATATACATACGATTGTATTTTGTGATGAAATGGTGAATTGCAAAGAAGAAGAAAGTGTTCTCTCAGTCTGCCCTGAGCTCCTCTTCTTTGCCAAGCATGTAACAAAAAGAGGCAAATTGAACAGGCTTGGAATGATCTGAGGGCCTTTACAGACTGCCAGAAATAGTGCAGCTTGAGGCCACTTTAACTGGTCTGGCTCAGTGCTAAGGAATCATGGGAACTGTAGTTTATTGTGGCACCAGAGCTCTCTGAAAGAGAAGGCTCAATGTCCCAGAAAAAAAATACAATTCCCATGATTCCCTTGCACTGAGCCAGGACAGTTAAAGTGGCCTCAAGCTGCATTATTTCTGGCAGTCTGTAAAGGCCTTGACTCCTTGAGCTGTGTGCATTCTAGGCTGACCCAGTGCCTCCAAACTAATGAGTCCAGGCTTCTTGGCTCCAGGGCCAGACAGCAGTGAGGGAGGATGCCACCACCATGAGAAGAGCTGGGGATGATGGTAGAAAAAACTGCTGCCCCTGTTCAATTTGCCTCTTTTTGTTACGTGTTTGGCAAAGAAGAGGAGGACAAAGGTTTGTGCCTTACTGGATTCTTAGCCAACAAAGAATAATGGGAAGCCTCAAGAAGATGGAAGAAGCAGACTCCCTGTGACATAGGTGCCCTCTCTGCATCCAAAAATACTTTTTAGAAAGATATATGTTTTTAAACTCTTGTAAGTCCCTTGGTGCATGAGAAACCACCACCTTTTGAAGCAGGGTAGTACAGAATGGTTTAGCAAGCACCCTAGTCTTCTGTAGAGATGACATAGCACAAACTCACGGGCTCTGCTTCCGCTGCTTAAATTGTGCATTCTTTCAAGCAGCATTCTGATTTGGATAAAGAAGTTTTTCAAGTACTTTCCCTCACCCCCCTCCCAAACCAAGGCAAGGTTTCTGAAAACGTCAACTTGTCTCATTCTGCAGCAGTGCAATGGGCAACTCAGATTACATTTTTTCCCTCTCTAATGTTCAAGTAAGAACATTATTTTCCTTCCTTTCAGTCTTTGGTTAGCTTTGTTCTCCTTGCTACGTCCACTTGGGGCAATTCAGCTCCTAGTCAGAGGCTGCCCTGGCTTAGTTCCCCTGCATTTCCTTTGTGGTACCTCAGCTACAAGGCTCAGCGGAAGGAGAAAGCAAGCTATTTCTTGTCCTCTCTTTTTTTCTATCCTGGGTGGCTCAGACTTATTCACTATGGTTCAAAGCTGCATTGAATCCCAATTTTGGGGAAAAGGCAGGGTAAGAAATAAAATTAGTAATAATATTCATGAGAATCTGGTGTTAAGTGTACACTAGCTTTTAAATGTGGGAAGTAGTTCTTGAGCAGAAACTTGGGATGATAAATGTGTTTCATTTAGTGGTGTGTGTGTGTGTTTTTTAAAAAGTACTTTGCTATAATAAGTAACCAGGCTTCCTCATTCCTCACGTTAATAGCAAAAAAACCTTGTTGGGCAAGACTGGACTTGCTCTGTTCCCTTTGCCTGGCATTGCCTTCTGCTCGGGTGGGTGCACTGTGCCAGTTTAGAGGGACATCACGGTTCATTTCGTATTTGGCCTGGCAGGATGGCCTCAGTTTAAGCACAAGTCTCTTTGTGTGCCCGTCCGTCCGTCCGTCCAGTTGGATTTTTTTTTTTTAGCACTGTGCAGTTTTTCTCCAAAAAGTTTTTTTCTTTTTCTTTTGCCCAGGCCTCAAAACTTTCTGTTGAAAGAACAGGACAGGAAATAATTTAAAGAAACAACAATTTCACTTCTGAATCCTGTCCTTTTCAATAGTCTACCAGATATATTATTATGTTTCATGTACTTGGAAGTAACTTGTTATAATGCTGTTGTTGAGGTGTTGGCAAGGGAAAGATTCACTCATACCTAATTTTCCAAATTCAAAAAAGAACTGTAGGAAATCCCAGGAGAAAGACTGTCATCTTATGTATTTTAAAAGTCTGTTAAGATCATTTGTTTTCAACAGAACTTAACCATCTACTTAACTTTTCCTTTTTGCTCAAAAGGTGTGATGTCTACTCACCAGCCCCATATTTCAGGGAAATGTGGGCTCCTTGGCTTCTCTCACACTCGTGGAAAGAGCGGCAGTGTGGATTCTGACCTACAGTTTCTAGGGCTGAGTAATCCCTGGCAGGATAAAGGTACCTGTAGCATAGTTATATTAGTTTCCACTGACAAATGCACTTTTCTTTCCTATGGAGGGAATAGGTTGAAAACAGTGGAAACAGGGAGCTGGGGGAAACATTCCATTGGTGGATTCCAGAATAAGTTATGATTATTCACAGATTATTCCCAAATTCAGTGGAAGGAATAATGGATTCAGGATGGTGATAGTGGTCCCATTATTCAGTCTGAATATGTTTTGTCACCATTCCATGCTAATACAAAGGTTGTAGATCTGAACAATTGCAAACTCAGGTTCACATGTGGTGCATTGGGGTTCTTTTCAAAGGAACTTTTAAAAAGGAAAGACATCCTGTTGTGTGCAGCCAGGTCAACATTTGTGGCTAGAGAGAGTGGAAACCTGGAAGCAGGTATCTGCTTCCTCCCTGCAGTCTTCCAACTGTGCCTTATAAATGCATTTAACCATCCCTATGTGTTTCTGCTGTGTTGGACCCTCTAACTCAGGGGTAGGCAACCTAAGGCCTGGGAGCCAGATGCGGCCCGCTGAGGCCTTTGGACCGGCTCCAGGCTGGTCCTGCTGCCCCCTGCCGCCCGCCATGATGATATTGATTATTGTTATTACTTGTTCTTGGGGTTTTCTTGGCAAAATCTCCACAGGGGTTTTGCCATGGCTTTTCTGGGGCTGAGAGTGTGTGCATGCATATTTTTAATTTTTATTTATTTATTTATTTATTTATTTATGGTACTTCGCCCCCCAATTGTCTGAGGGACAGCAACCCCGCCCCCAGCTCAAAAAGGTTGCCTACCCCTGCTCTAACTACTCTAGCAAAGTGTAGATCCCATCTCAAGAAGAGAGTGGGATGGATGTATATATTGCTGGAGAAGAGTGGTGGGGATACCGTGGACTGCTAAAAAGACAAACAGATGGGTCCTAGAACAGATCAAGCCTGAACTCTCCCTGGAAAGCAAGATTACTAAATTGAGGCTGTCATATTTTGACTACATGATGAAACAACATAACTTGCTAGAAAAGACAATAATGCTAGGAAAGGTAGGAAGTAGTAGAAAGAGAGGAAGACCGCATACCAGATGGATAGACTCAATCAGGGAGGTTACAGGCCTGAATTTACAAGACTTAAGTAGAGCAGTGGAGGGCAGGGGGTCTTGGAGATGTCTCATCTACAGGGTCGCCATGAATTGGGGGTCAGCTCAAGGGTAGTTAACAGCAGCAAATATATTTATAAACTAAACTGGGGTGGACAACAGCGGCATGTCTGGTAGCCACTGTTCTGGCCTGAAACACCCCCCCCCCCCCCCCCCAGGATTGTATGGGCTGAAACATAAAATGAAAAACCCAAAGCAACCAGGAGGTCACATACGGTTCTCAAAAAGGAGTATCTTCATTGTTAGACCGGGCAGGGAAGCTTTGAGACCTGTTTAAAAAGTAGTTATTGCAATTGAAGGCTCCCAGAAAAAGCAACTCACTCTGATTTTTAGCCAGAGGATTTGGGAGCTGTTGAGAGTTGCAAGAGCATCCTTGCCAGGGCACCTGTGGCTCCAGGCATGCCCTTTACTCTCAACTGATGTAGATGGGTCAAACAAAGGGTTTAGATCATTGACCATGTTTGGAAAACTAACTCAAGGAAGAACTTTGTGCTTGAGGCTTAATGATCAGGCCGGCTGGGCAAGAAATGGTTTGTGGCTAATGTTGTGAGCTTGTAGTTCTTAATGGCTTTTCAGCCAGGACTGTGCATTTTCTTTTTCTCTCCACACCAGTGTGCGCCAGCCTCAATTTCACCAACAAGCCCCAGCGGATCTTTTGCAACCCGCCTGAGCACACGCCGCCCCCAGCTCTCCTGGGCTCCCACACCAACCAGGGAGCCTATATTCTCCCCTCGTACCCATTTGCATCACCCAGGCACAGTCCAAAGCACACCTCCCCTCCTACAGATTCTCTCAAGAGCTCACAAGATCACGCTGTTAACTTCTCTAATTCCTGGCCTCTTAAGAGCTTTGAAGGGCTTCCAAAACCAACCCATCAGAAGAAATTTTCCAGCTCACTGGGAGGAGAAGATGCCGGTAAGAGCCTCTTTTACAGCTTCCAGAAAGGTCTGTCAAGCTGGATTGGGGAGATGGTGGTTGAGAGTGCTTTTTTTAAAAGGAAAAGAAAGGGTGATGATAAGAATAGCCAAGAAAGTAAAAAGGGAGCAGAATTAGAGACCTTATGGATAACCAACTGCCTGCTAATGCTTTAGCAAGCATAGTGATTTTAAATTCTCCTATTTTCATCAGAAGAGTTAAGCATTCTTACTGTTAACTATTCTTCCTCTGGCACCCGTCTAATCCTTCACCTGGTTCTTCATTTTTGTGATAATGAAAAAAGAAAGAAAGAACGAGCAGCACTGGTTTAATTCCCTGGCATTTAGACTAGAGGCTGAACTTTTCTCTTGTAATCATAGGGCCTTTACAGACGGCCAGAAATAATGCAGCTTGAGACCACTTTAACTGCCCTGGCTTAGTGCTAGGGAATCATGGGAATTGTATTTTTTCTGGGACATTGAGCCTTCTCTGTCAGAAAGCTCTAGTGCCACAATAAACGACAGTTCCCATGATTCCTTAGCACTGAGCCAGGACAGTTAAAGTGGCCTCAAGCTGGATTATTTCAAGCAGTCTGTAAAGGCACATAGTTAATTATTCTAGCACTTTCAGGTATACATAGGGCTTTGGAATGCCTTACCTCATAACTTTCGCACTCAGAAAGAGTAGCTTGCTAAAGAAAATTCATCTGGTCCTGGAGACTTATATTCATTTAGATTAACCAGGTACTCTTGTACTATCTCTTTACTTATTCTATGCTGAAATTCTCCTATTCTGTCCTCTGCTCCATTATGCTCAACCTGAGGATGAATATAAGTCTCCAGGACCAGATGAATTACATCCATGGGTACTAAAAGAACTGGCAAATGTAATATCGGAACCATTGGCAATAA
>CM034701.1:1645471-1656128 GCA_020142125.1 Phrynosoma platyrhinos
TCCAACTCTATGGTTCTATGAAAAGACAGGCAGTTTCTTCTGGCTTAGTTAGAGGAGGTGGTGTCTCATCCCACTGCACCTTAGACATTGGCTTTAAGTGGTTTTCAGTTATTAGACTATGTCAGCAAATAGTTGAGCTGGGCTTCAGGGTTAGAAGACACAAGGTCTTGGGTTGCCATGAGAAGTCTGGAGTTCTGTGAAGTCTTCCTCTACAAACACACAATGGGCATTATGTTTAAAATACCAATGCCCCTCTAAAATTTTAGTATTTTTGTTTTGTTTTGTTTATTTATTTATACCCCATCTTTCTTCTTATACCAGATCCAAGGTGGTACATCTGAATAAAAACAGGGTACAATTAAAAAAATTATTTGTACACACACACACACACACATATTTTTAATGACAATTCTTTTAAAAAATGCCAAAGTTAAAACAGTTGGCCCTCTGTGTCCACAGATTCTTTATCCACAATTTCAAGCATCCATATTTAAAAAATATTTTAAAAATGTATATAAATTCAAAAGATGGGACTTCTTTGAATGGGACTTGAGCATCCACGGAATTTGGTATCCACGGGGGTTCCTTGAACCAAAACCCATGGGATACCAATGCTTGTCACCATCCCCTGGACACTTGTTCAAATCTAAAAGTGTTGTGTTGCCTACAAGAGAGGCCTCTAGTGTCTTCTGTGAACAGCTTAGTAAATTCCAGAGGAAAGACCTAAATTGGGCATTGGATAACTAAGGGCATAAACAGACTGCCAGAAATCATCCCGCTTGAAACCACTTTAACTGCCCTGGCTCAATGGGAATTGTAGTTTTTTCTGAGATTTTGAACCTTCTCTGTCAGAGAGCTCTGGTGCCATAATAAACTACAATTCCCATGATTCCCTAGCTCTGAGTTAAGGCAGTTAAAGTGGTCGCAAGCGGGATTATTTCTGGCACTCTGGTCAGGTCCTGAGATTGTTGCATGGATGGACAACATGCTAAAGGGGGTGTGCTCACATGAAGCAGTCTCAGTCTTGCTAGGCTCAAGGTGTTCAGGGAATGATAGGGAATACAATCGCACATTTTCAGATTATAGAAGCCAATGTGCAACAGTAGTGTAGTTGTATGCTTTCATTTAAATGAATGTACGTGCTTTTAATACCTCACAAAATACATTCCCTAGTAATGACATGTTGCTAACTTGCATGGTGTGGGTTTGGTTCTGCAGAGCTCAAGTCCCAGGGTGCCCCTCCGATTCAGCTGAAACCTGCCTTTGTGAGATCCCCATCTTCACGAAGAGGCCTGAGCGGAACAAAACCAGTGCCTCCAATCCCCAGGGGAGTGAGTCCCTTGCCTGATAAAGAAGAAACCAGCATCTTGGGACACAAGAATGGGGAAGCCGAAGACCTTTGGTTGAACGAGAGGAACAAGAAACTCTCCCTAGATCTTTCAGAGCTGAACGTCAGTGAGAAAGACCTGGATGAAGAAGAGGTGGGAGAGTTCAGTGTGATTTTTACTCATGAAAATGAATCAATGAATGGCAGATCTGCTCAACCACTTACTTTCTTTTCCTGGCCTTTTCTTAGTGGGTATTTACATAGTCTGCAGTGAGTTTGCAGTCTCTATATTCCATGTGGCTTTGTGGCCAGGTACACTGAAAGCTACAGCATGGTTTTGAGCATTTTATTATTTCAGGCATACCTCAGTTAACAGTATGATTCCCAGCTTGGGTGATCTTGGCAAGTCACATGCTGTCAGCCTCAGGGGAAGACAATTGCAAACCTCTGAACAAATCTTGTCAGGAAAACCCCAAGATAGGTTTGCCTTAGGGTCACCATAAATCAAGCTGCTTGAAGGCACACAACAACAAACCTCAGTTACGAAAGCCTCTGACAAAGAAACTCCATATTACAAAGTCTTTTTATGACCCCTCAGGTGCCTCTTTACTTCCTCCCTGTCTGTTTAGCTGAAAGATTTATTAGTAGCATCAGCATCAAAAAGATGGTGGAGGAGAAGACAGACTTTTGGTTTCATGTTGTAGTAGTGTGCCTGCAGTAAACAACACAATAAAGCCTGAGCTTCAAAAGCATGGGATTCTGTCTATCCAGTCCTACTGTAGCTGTGTATGCATGCTTACTACAGGCAAGGTAAAACAACAGCTGCCTCCAGGATCCCTTACTGGACATGTGTGAACAGGAATACAGAGAGAAAAGGGGAGAGCAGTTAAGCCTGCCTCCACACCATGTTAAAAAAAAAGGGGGGGAAGAAACACAAATCTGTAAGTTTGGCCACCAAAATAGAAATCATAACAAAAATGGAGGCTAATGAAAAAGCAGTGGAGGGTGGAGGGGAGATACCATTTTGGAAGAAGCTTTTAAGTGGTTTATAGGAAGTTCAAGGTGCTTTTGTTTACCCATGGGAGGCTTACCTGATCAGGTTGTTTCATTACACAAGTGCATACTGTTAGTTTTTAATAGAGTTTGCTGAAACATGCTCTTCTTTTTTGTGTGTAGTAATCTGTGCCTTACACCTTAAAAAAAAAAGAGCAATTAAATCTGTTCAAAGAGCCAGTATGGTGTAATGGTTTGAGCATAGCACTATGACTTGTGATCAGGATTCAACTTCCCGCTCTGCCATGGAAACCCACTGACCTTGGTTGAGTAACATGCTCTCAACCTGATAAAGCCCCATTCACCATATGTCTGAAACACTTTGAAAACAAATGATAACAACAAAATCTGTCCCTGTTCTTTCTATATTTTTTCTATCTCTGGTGCCAGATTTTCTGTTAGATACTTTGTTAACTGAGGTACTTGCTAATATTTTATCAAATTCTGCTTGAAAATACCTTCCAGGCTTCAGGCTCATGCTTGCTTTTCTTTCTGGATCACTGCTGTAGTGCTATCCTTTAGCTCTTTGGGGAATGCTAAATCAGGCAAAAAAATAGCACCTGATGCTGGAACAACAAGCATTGTAGTGTAGTAGAGACTTGTTGAACAAAAGAAGCTGCTGTGTCTTCTGAACAGGAAAGATCTGCTACCCAAAAGCCTGGCCCTTGAAAAGTCAGAGAACCATTGCATGAATATGTGTTGATTTTCCTTTGCAGTGCTTAATCAGGATTGTGTGTCTTCCCTTTTCTTTAGATGCAGAGTTCCCTGCGGTCTCTGCGCAACAGTGCAGCTAAGAAGAGAGCGAAGCTGAATGGCAGCATGTCCGACCTTGAAAGTCCAGACTCGCTAAAGCTGGATCTGACCTCAGACTCACCTTCTTGCTTGTCTTCCCCAAGCACCAGCTCCTACAGCGAAAGCGGTGTCTACAGTCAGGAGTCTGTCACCTCCCCTCTTTCCTTTGGCCCTCAAGGGATAAGAACCATGTGTGTTTCCCCTGCAGCACAAGGACAAATGGGCTTTAGGTTGGAAGGGAAGCAGTGGGAGGGAGGGTGGTGCATTTCTCCTCCCTAAATCAGCTCTGTTCTTGGCTGAACATTCATAGAGTCATAGAATCCTAGAGTTGGAGAGACCCCAAGGGCTGTCCATCCCAACCCCCTTCTGCCATGCAGGAAGACACCATCCAAGCCCTCCCTGTGACAGACGGTCATCCAGCCTCTGCTTAAAAACCTCCAGAGAAGGAGACTTCACTCAGTCTTCACTCAAAGAACACACCCAAGTTATATGTCAGCGGCCTGAGCTAACCCACACAGATGCAGACAATGCCTTCTAGCAGCTCTTGTGTGCCCAGAACTTTAGCTGATGTTATATGTGGTTGAGGGTTTGAAATGTGCTGAAGAAGAGTGCTGAGGACAGCCAAAAAGACAAACAGATTAAGCCCGAACTCTCACTGGAAGAAAGATGACGAACCTGAAATTGTCATACTTTGGTCACACCATGAGAAGGCATGACTCATTAGAAAAAACAATAATGCTAGGGAAGATAGAAGGTAATAGAAATAAGGGTAGATTGCATGCCAGATGGATGGGCTTGATCAGAGAAGTCATGGCCTTGAGTTTGCAGGACCTGAAGAGAGTAGTGGAGGATAGGGAGTATTAGAGAGGTCTCATTCACAGGGTTGCTATGAGTCAGGGTCAACTCAAAAGCAGTTAACAGCAACAATGATGGTGGTATATAAGACTTAAGCAGAGCAGTGGTGAACAGGGGGTCTTGGAGATGTCTCATCCATGGGGTTGCCATGAGTTGGAGTTAAAGGTAGTTTTACAATTTAAAAAATAAGGGTTGGGACCAGCCACTTGTGGCCCTGTAAAAATTCTTATGAAGGAGAAGCTTTTTTCATCCTTCCAGATATAGTTGGATTACTGGCCTCATGTTCCAGTAGTCAAGCCGTATCTGGAGAACTATGAATTACCCATCACTGAGGCAAGGTCCATCAGGGCAGCAGCAAGGGATAGAGCAGGGAAGGGCTTGGCTGGATCTGTGGGCTGGTGGTGTTCTGGATCTCAGCCATCAGTCAATCATGCTGATGCCCTTGTGACCTTGTAGGAAATAGTGCTGTAGAATCTATGATTCCAGTTCCATTTGTTGTATGGGTTCAGTTGACGCTTCACTCAGGAACCTCCCAACTGAAAGACAGGATAAGCTGGATCCCCTTGTGCAAGGATTCATTGATGTGTGAATGGGATTGTGCTTTCTGTTGCAACAGGTCTGACATCTTTCCTATACCTGGAGGCAGTTCCCGTCCAGTGAAGCTATCTCCAGCCCGCAGTCAAGGTCCTGTCATGATGGAGCAGAGTCCCAGCACAGGTATCCCACTAGGCACATAAAAGTTTCTCACTCATTCTTCTCTGAATGGTCTGTATAGCACTTTGTAAATCTAGCACTAGTAACATAAAAGTTGAAATAGGAAGAAAAACTTTGCTGTACATTGGGACCTTGGTATCCACGGGGGATGTATTCCAGACCCACCCTTGGATGCCAAAATCTGTGGATGCTAAAGCTCACATTGTCCCCAATGGTGGTGTGTGCACGTGGTTGTGCTGCCATTAGGGACAATGGGAATTCAGGTGAAGTCCCATTGTCCCTAATGGCAGCACAGCCACATGCATGTGCTGCCATTGGGGACAACGTGGCCTTGCTGTCTTCGGATGCTCAGATCCGCAGATGACAAGTCCGCGGATACCAAGGTCCCACTGTATTTCATCTAGTTTGTAAAACATTGTGCTGGTCTGTTTCAATCTCTAAGAGCCAACATGGTTTGAGTGTTGGACTAGGACTCTGGGAGACCAGGGTTGGAATCCCTGCTCAGCCATAGAAACCCTTTGGGTGACCTTGGGTAAGTCACCCTCTCTCATCTTGGGAGGAAGGCAAAAACAAACCCCCTCTAAACAATTTTTCACAAGAAATCTCCACATAAGTTCATCATCTTGTTGTATGCCTTCAAGTTGCTTCCGACTTAACAACGACCCTAAGGTGAATCTATCATGGGGTTTTCTTGGTAAGATTTGTTCAGAGGAGATTTGCTATGGTCTTCCGCTGAGGCTGGGAGCATGTGACTTGTCCCAGGTTTCCCAGTGGGTTTTATGGCCAAGTGGGGAATTGAACCCTGGTCTCCAGAGTCATAGTCCAACACTCAAACCACTATGCCTTGCTGAATCTCAAGTTCATCTTAGAGTTGCCATAAGTTGGAACAGACTTGAAGGCACACAATTGCAATATAAAGACAGGGGGGATGTAGTGATGGCAAAACCACTTCCCATTTTGTGTTACTGAATGTCCTCGATTAGCCCATTTGCAAGTATGCACATCTGTATGCAGCTGCATGTACAGTGGGCCCTTAGTATCTGCTGGGGTTTGGTTCCAGGGCCCCCCGTGGATACAAAAATCCGTGGATGCTCAAGTCCCATTAACTGCAATGGGTAGTAAATTGGCGTCCCTTATATAAAATGGCAAAATCAAGGTTTGTTTTTTCGAATTTATATCTTTTGGGAATATTTTCAAACTGTGGATGCTTGAATCCTTGGATAAAAAATCCTTGCATATGGAATACTGACTGTATATGTTAATTGGCTATTGGACTGTCTTCTTTCCTTGATTTGCCAGAGTCCTGCATCTGCCTCTGTTCCAGAGCAAACCTATGTGTGAGTCTTTCGCAAAGTAGGTTTAAGAGTAATTTTTCTATCTAGATTGCTGCAAGTGGTAATCAGGGACCAAGCCTGCTGTGTACTGCTGTTGCCCACAGAATTTGATGGTCAGCTAGGGACTGTGGTTTTGGCAGCATTAGATCTATATTGCTGCCTATGGATTGATATGGTTTGGGTTTATCCTTCAGTGATACTCTTTCATGAGAAAGCTGCCTCTGGCGTGAGCATCAGTGGCCAGCGTCTGAACTGTGGAAATGGATCAGGAGACTACGAAGAAGACATACAGAAAGCTGCCTCGCCTGTTGTTCTGAAGGGGCAGGGCAGAGAGCACCAGAGGCACAGTAAATCCATGAAAGGTGAGAGGGTTTTAGGAAGTTGGGAGATGGGTAGTGGCATGCTGAGCTGGAGGGAATGGATTGGGGCTTCTTTCCTCCTCAGTCTGCTTTCCATCATTTCCCCTTGTCAATGTGTTTGCATGTGTGTCAGCTTGTCCTGGTGGTGAACTTGCCACCTTCCTATGTTGCACAACTTTCCTTTCCATTTTAAAATTTAAAAGTGGAAGAATTTATGGAGATGCGTGAAGTTTTCCTGTGACCCAGCTCTGTGGGTGATCAGTATTCCATGAGAGTATTGGCTACTTGATTCTCAGAATAAGCTTCATAATACACCCAATGTAGGAGCACCTTTGTGCATGGAGCTGTGTAGTGGTAAATCAGTGCCTTTGTGTACAAGAGTGGCTGGATTTGAGTCCCTTTGGCAGCTGAACTGCAAAACACAGAAGTGTTCTAATTTTGTGGAAACAGCCCCATAGTCTTCATTCTGTGATCTTTTTTTTAAAAGGATTTTCTGGACCAACTCAGAGTTTACAGCAGCTGACTAGCCTAGACTTCATTTCACCAAGTGCCTTGCCAGAAGACTCTGTTGTTGTTGTTGGAAAAGGTATTTCTTCCAGTTATTTATATATAACCACTCTTTATCTCACTCTTAATTTAAGTCTCATGGTGGCTTCAGCAGTCTCCAACACATAAGCAAAAAAGTACAAAGAGACACACCATCGCTAAACTTCGTTGTATGGTACCACCTTATCTCCTCCTTCCTTGTATGTATTCTTAGTCATGGGAGAGTAAAATGGACCTGTATAAATATTTCGAGCTGGGCAAAAAGTTGGGTTCCCCCCCAAAAAAAGTTAAAGTGATTGTTGTCCTATTTAACCTTTGATTGAATGATGGATTGTGTGTTGCAGCACTCAGCTGGCAAAGAAGGATGGAAAGACACAAAGGAGGGATTTGAAGGTTCCTCCCTTGTTTAATCCCACACTCATTGCTTTGGGAAGAACATGCTTCTTGGGTTTCTTTGTGTGCGAGAAAAAACTTTCATCATGAATCATCTCCATCTCACTAACCTCATGAGCTGTCTCTTTTCCAGGGGTGTTTGGCAGCCCGCTGTCAGCTCCACTGACCTGCAGCCAATCTGTCATGTTCTCCATGGAGAATGGAGATGCCTCTTCCTTCAAGCCACGTATGGAGCCTCTTTCCGGGATCTATGGGAGAGCAGTCCAGCAACAGAGTTCTGCACTTTACTTGGATGTAGAAAATGAAAGAGATGTAAGCTTGGCCTATAAAATAAAATTGAAAGAAGTTGTTAGAGAGCCTGTGGCCAGTTGTTAGAAGGAAATGTCTTAATCAATGATTTCCAAACTCTAGCCTTACAGGTGTTTTGGACTTGTCTGGAAACCATGAAGCCCTATGTGGAGTGACTTAGGGAGCTGGATATGTTTAGCCTAGAGAAGAGAAGGTTAAGAGGTGACATGATAGCCCTGTTTAAATATTTGAAGGGGTGTCATATTGAGGATGGAGCAAGCTTGTTTTGTGCTGCTCCAGAGAATAGTACCCAAAACAATGGGATCAAACTACAGGAAAAGAGATCCCATTGAAACATTGGGAAGAACTTACTAACAGTAAGAGTTTTTTGACAGTGGAAGATGCTGCCTTGGAGACTGGTGGTCTACTTCTTGGGTTTTTTTAAAACAGAGGTTGTATGTGAGAACACATGCCTATAGATCATGGTGGTCTTGACTTACCAATGGCAAACCATTCCTGATACATAGTACAGCAGAGGGACCAGAGCCTGCACGTCTCAGTCTCTTTTAGCTGGAAGTTCCAGCAAGGAAATCCAAACCATCCTTCATGAGTTGAAAAAGGATTATGATTAGTGAAGTCCTGATGCTTTGCTCATTCAGGTGATCAGTAGTTCAACAGGCCATGTGCTGTTGGCCTGCGTCGGCTCATCCCTCAGTATCCCAATTGCTCATGTCTATGTGTGGGATTTGCAAAGTGTGCTAGACTTCAGCTCATTCTATTTTTGCAAAATTAAGTGTGTTGGTTGCATGGCTGTTTCTTGAACTGCTAGCCATACAGGAGTGCCTATGGTTATTCTCTTGTTTGCTGGGGTTCTTTGAGTATCCCATTGGGGGGTGTGTCTGTCTGGAAAAATGGATGGTTGGCAGGGTGGAAATGGAGTCCTGGGCCACCAGAATATATTGTCATCATTGCTAGAATGATCATTCATTTCTTGAGCATCATCACCATACATTGTGCTTCACAAAATACAGTAATATAAAGGACACATAGCCCTTCCAAAGGCATGCAATGAGGAAAAATAAATAAAGGAATATGGGGAAGGAAAGAATACCCCAAATTCTATGATGCAAATATAAAACAAGGTATCCAAATGCAAGTTATAAAAACTCTCCTGTGCAGGTGAAAGTTGCCTTATCGAAATCTGCCCGGGAAAAGATGAGACAGAAGAAGAGAGAAGAGAAAGAGCACCGGGATGTTAGAGAATTGGAAAGAAAGGAACCAAATCCTTGGGATCTCCTTAAACCCAGTGAACCAGAGAAGATGGCCACAGAGAACAGTAATTCATGGTTTTTTCCCCTTTTTCCTCCTCCTCCTCCTCTTCTTTCTTCTTCTTTTTCTTCCTCTTCTTCCTTCTCCTCCTCTGCCACTGCTGCCTCTGCTGCTCCTCCTGCTCCTTAATTTTTACATTTATTTTTAATGTGCTCCAGAGCTCTTGCAAGACTCAGTCTGCTAGGTGCTGTTAAAAGATTCTTTAAATTGACAGGCTCTGTCTGCAGGTTTGTACTTTAAGCCATTGGTTGACTGCTGGGCCCTTTTCAGGCACAATGCAAATAGTGTTGGCTGTGATTCTAAAAGCAGGGGCTCCTAACCTTTTTGACTCGTGCAGCCCTTATTGCTATGGCGGAGCCCCTAAGAGGCCTACCCTATGTCTTACCAGTTAATGGTGTACCAGTTAATTCTTATCCTTTAAATTCATTCCATTTTTATTTCTTTCATTTTCCTGGAGCAGCCGTGGAGCACCTGGGAAATGCATGCGGAGCCCTAAGGGCTCCTAAGAGCACAGGTTGGGAACCCTGTCTTAAAGCCTCATAAAACTTGGGCCCAGATTATCAGAAGAAAATATTATATTGGGAGTATGGCAATAATCAAAATTTGTCCTTTTCCCTTAGGAAATGCTACTTTCAGTCCTCTGCTGAAAAGAAAATCAAGTATTAAAAGGACACAGCCATCAGTTTTAATAGACTCAGGTAAATTTGTAGCTGAAAAATAAAACCATTGTGGCAGTGGGTGGGGACTGTCAGAGTTCTTCCTTTTTGGTTGGGGATTTTGGCCATCCCTTGCTCGCTGGCAACACTTGGGTCTATTGACACTGGAAAAGTGTGTTCTTGTGCCCATGAATCCGCTTCCCTCACATCACAGAGGTCCCTTGCTCCCACTGGTGCAAGTGAATGTCTATCCTCACAGGGGATATATCTCCGGGGCAGCGAATACAGTTCAAGGACCGGATGTTGTCTGTTGTGCACAGTCCAGAGATCATGGAGCCATCAGAGCTGCGACCCTTCCCAAAGCCTGAGCTAGCTCTTTTGGAAGCGCTGCAGTATTTGTCTGAGGAGGACTGGTATGTATTGCCAAGCAAACCTTTTCTCTCTCACTCTTTTTACCACTATTGTGTTCATACTCTGGAGAAAAGGAGCTTGAACGGGTTCAAAAGTATGTCTATGGGGGGGGGGGGGGGGGGAGATTGTTTCCAAGCAATTATAGCTAGGTTTAAGGCAGTGGTGGGAAAAGGGCAGCACCTAGGCACCTCCCTCAATTTACTTAATTTCTAAAATACTCATAATGGCTTTCTCATGATCTCTAGGAGTCAAGGGGGAAGAATTTTGCCATCTCCCCCTGCCTGGTTATTTGGTTTTGTTTCTATCATAAGCCATTTCCATTGCTTCCCAGTTTGAAAAAAAAAAAGTTTTCTCTGTGCTTAAAACAACCTTTTGTTGTTGTTAACTGCCTTTGCATTGGTCTCGACCCATGGTGACCCTCTGGATGAGACATCTCCAGGCCCTCCTGTCCTCTCCTGCTCTGCCCAGATCCTCCAAACTCTTATTCGTGGTCTCTTTAATAAGGTCCATCCATCTGTCATGTGGCCTTCCTCTTTTCTACTTCCCCCCACTTTTCCTAACATTATTGTCTTTTTGAACTGTTCATGCCTTCTCATGATG
>CM034701.1:1656228-1669085 GCA_020142125.1 Phrynosoma platyrhinos
AGTCTATAAAGCACATGCTGATTTTCTTTTGTAACTCCCTGCTACACTTCATTAGCCATTGTATGCTTGCAATGTGATCCCTGGTGCATCTTCCTTTCCTGAATCCTGCTTGGACTTCAGAGATTTCCCTCTCCATGTGTGATTGGAGCCTATGTTGCAGAATTTTGAGCATGATTTTGTTTGCATGGGAGATCAGTGCTCTGGTCCTATAGTTGCTGCAGTCTCTTGTGTATCCTTTTTTTGTGTGGATGGGGATGTATATTGATCACTTTCAATCTGTTGGCCATCATTTTGTTTTCCATATCTGTTGACATATGTTGGTTAGCACTAGAATTAACTCTGTCAATGTGGATTGCAACAGTTCTATTGGAACATCATCTGTTCCTGGAGTCTTGTTTTTTGCCATTTCATTTATTGCAGCTTTCACCTCAGTTTTTAGAATTTGGGGTTCATCGAATCTTGTGGAATAAGTCTCATTCTTCCCTTTTTGTTGTTGTTTTCTGTTTCTCTACATTTGTCATTGTAGTAATTTTCCTTATCTTTGCACACTAGAATCATAGAATCATAGAGTTGGAAGAGACCCCATGGGCCATCCAGTCCAGCCCCATTTTGCCATGCAGGAACTCAAAATCAAAGCATCACTAACAGATGGCCATCCAGCCTCTGTTTAAAGACCTCCAAAGAAGGAGACTCCACCATTGTACTGTTGCATTCATGGTTCTCAGTTTATTCATATCTCCTTTTTGTTTTGTTTCTCTTCTTTCCTTTATTGCTTGTAGTGTTTTATCTGTCATCCATGGTTTCTTGAGTTTCCTTTTGTCTGTTGGAAGTGTCTTTATGCATTCTTCTTTTATTATGTCTCTGGCTTCAGACCAAAGCTCTTCTGGTTCACGATCTATTATTAGTACTGCAAATCTGTTCCTTATATTGTCAATGAATTCTGTGAAAATGTTGTTTAAATTGTATTTTGGTATGACGACTGGTTTTGTTCTCTTCTTGAGTTTTACTTTTATTTTTTAAATAAATAGTTTGTGATCTGTGCCACAATCAGCACCTGGTCTAGTCTTTAAATAATAATAATAATAACAACAACAACAACAACAACTGAGGGAAGTCGGGGTGTAACAGGCACAACTTTTTATCTCACAGTTATTTTAAATGTATTTGTTACTTGTTGTGTATTGTTGTTTTAAAGTATGTTTCAAACTATGACTGTTTACTGGTAATTGTATTTGGGGGAGGGGGTGTTGGGAGAGAGGATCGTACGTTTTAGTGTGTAAGCCACCCCGATTGTGTTACACAGAGAGGTGGGATACAAATAAATTTCATTATTATTATTATTATTAGCCACCAGTATGGCGCTTCGCCATCTTTTACTTCCAATTATGCAATCTATTTGTTTTTGTGTTGGCCATCTGGTGATGTCCAACAGCCTGGACATGGTAAAATCATCCTTCATGCTCCTGAGAGGTGGCAGTTTGATTTATTTTTTTATTTTTTTTTAAAAGTAAAGTATTGACTGTGAGGTGTGGGGTGTTGTGGGATTTTATCCATCCAGTGCATGTGCAAATGCCATATATTTAACCACCCCTGCTTAAAGGGATGGACCAGGGTTTTCATTTTTGAATATTATCTGTTATGAACACACATTTAATGGCTCTTATCTGGTGGGATAAATTAATGTAGATAAAATCTTGATGAGAACTTTAAAATGAGCTGTTTTCTCATGTGTCTGCTGAGCAGGCTATTTGCACAGATTGTTTTATGTTTCAATCTTTTTTTTTCCTTCAGGGAGAGGAAAATTGAAGGCCTGAACTCAATCCGGTGCCTCTCTGCTTACCACCCTAACTCACTGACTGCAAAGCTGCATGAGACCAGCCTGGCTGTGGTTCAAGAGGTTAAGCTTCCTTACTGAGTCTTAACTGAATGGTTTTTAGGAGAGCTCCAAGGCAGTGAGATTCTTAAAAACAGCTGCTCGGCTGTTTGTGTTTTGCTTTGATTCCAGCATGTGCTTCACTTTTACCTCTCCTTCCTTAATTAAAGGGTTTGTGCTTGTGAAATTGACTGCTTCCAAAACTTTATCTGTGAGCACATAAGACAATTATTTTATACAATTACTTTATAGAATGTGCCAGTGTACCAATGGGTACTTTGACTGTTTTTGTGCTTATGAAAAGCAGGAAGACTGTCTAGAGTGGACTCAAGTAAAAGACTAATTGTCCTGTGGCTTTTTTGGACTGTGAAGTCAGTGCAAAATTAACCAGGAAGTCAGTTTCTTCAATATTGTTTTCAATAGAATTTTAGTAGTATTTTTTGCCAAAGAAGTGTGCTTATCAGAGTTAGAGCTTAAGGATGAGATTTTGTGTTTAGACATCTGAGATGAGCTCCACCAAAGGCACAGTGGTATAAATTTAAGAATGCAGGACAAGTCATGCTGGATCAGAGTAGCCATTCTTAGCTTGTAGCAGCAAACAAAACTGCAGAAATGCTTACCTGGTTTATTGTGGCATGAACTTTCCTAGGCAAGGGCCCACTTCCTTCATCAGGTGCAGAAGGTGGGACTGAAAACCAAGTTAACCAGGTGAGACATAAACAGCGTGTTATCCTTAGTACTCACCTGGTTCTCTTGTCACCCCCATACACCTATCCATATGTATGCCTCACCTTGTTTCATGTAGCCTAAATGTTCCCGAGAAGAAAAATTATACTTTGTCAATGGTTGCTGCTATTGACTCAGGTTTTTCTGTTTTGCAGGTGAAGAATTTGCGTTCTGTGGTTTCTCGAGCTGCCGTGGTTTGTTTAGGGGACATGTTCAACTACCTGAAAAAGAGCATGGATCAAGAACTAGATAATACTGTAAAAGTCCTGCTCCACAAAACTGGGGAATCAAACACCTTCATTAGGGAGGATGTGGACAGAGCCCTGAAAGCAATGGTCAACAATGTGACTCCATCACGCGCTCTCTCTTCCCTCATCAGTGGAGGCCAAAGGTAACTTTCCTGGTTGAGTGCACAGTTCCAAACCCTTGAGTTCGTATCACTCCCCTTATGATCCCTCCTTGGATCTGAGACATGGGCCTCAAGGGGACCACTACTTTGGGTAAGTGGCTGTGTTGATCAGTGGGTTCAGGTTGGTAAAGCACAATTGGTCTTCCTTGTTAATTATTAAACTAAAACATTGAGAAAGAGATGTAGAAAATTAAAAATAACCAGTAATGATTTCTTGTAAACAGGTGAATAAGCACCTAGCATTATGCTGCTTTCACACACATTATAGTCTGCCCTCTACATTTGCGTCTTTGATTTTTGCAGCTTTGATTATTTGTGGATTTGATTAATGTGTTCTTTCTTTGAGTCTGTGGTCAACTTCTGGTGGAAGTTGACCACAAAGTTGCACGGGAGGACCTAGAGATTCATAGAGAGAATGCTTCTGTAGGCAATTGTAGGTCCTCCAGAATGATTCTCTGGAGAACCATAGATTTGCACTGGAGGACCTAGCAATTCCTAGAGAGTTGTTCTCTCAGCTTAAAAAAAATAATAGTGTTTTTTATTTGTGGTTTTCACTTTCACAGGAGTCCTGTGCCCCTAACCCTAGTGAATGCAGAGGGCCCATTGTATATGTAACACTGTAGTTTCAAACAAAATAACTTTTTCCTATCTATTCTCTCAGCTCCAAAAAATCGTGTTCAGATCTCCTCGGTTACCTGGGACCTATCCCACTCTGTTTCTGACTAGCCCTATCTACCGTATATGTCTCACTGTCTCTACTTCTATTCTTGTCTGGCCCTACCTAGCCATTATACACACTAGCCTCTCTAGGTTACATCTTTTTTCCCAAAGCACCTGTCCTTAGCTTCCCATCAGGTGTGATTGGCTGGCTCTGCCCAGGATTGCCCAGCTAACACTCTTGGAGATTTTGCACTGGGACCCTTTGTGAAGCCTGCTTGCTGAAAACAGAACAAGAGGAACCCTCAAACAAATCTAGATTGCAACCAAATGGTAGCGACAGCACATCTTTGACCGTTCACTTAAGAGTCCTTTTCTTTTTGAACACAGGCCTTCCCCACCTGAATTAACCCTTGCTGTGTTAATTCCACTGAAAGAAAGGCGATGTGCATAGGAGTGTTTTTGACAGGAAGTACCATTAATGTGTTTCTGTAAGCACCCCAGGAACCATCTTTGCTAGAACGGCAGGGTCTTGGATGAAGCTTCCCTGTGCAAACTTTGTTATTAGATTTTTAGCTGTACTTTGTTTTACCCCATGCTATAAGCCACTTTGGGTCCTGTGCCAGGAGGAAGATGGGTTATAAAATCAGTCAATCAGTTAACAAGTCTTCTAGTGCTTCACACATATGAATGCTTCCTCCTCCTCTTTTGCATGTGTGTGTATGTGCATGGCTGCATGCATGCATGCTCTGGAATACAAATGTAACATGTTCTAAGGCTGCCAACAACCAGATACAACAAATAGTATAGGAATGAATTCTTGCAAAACCCAACTAGTTGTCAAGTTATAGTCCTCAATTAATCCAGCAGCTCTCAACTGTTCAGGTTTCGCTTTGTTGTAATAAAATGTGTATAAGAGAGAAACATGAGGCAGTGGCTGATTTCTTTTGCCCTCTTTTTAAGCTGTCTCTTTGCCAAGTGATACTAAATTCCCGTTTTGCTTGTACATGGAAGCTGTAACTATTGTTGTTATTGTTACTTTGTTCATTTATATCCCACCTTTCTCCCAATAATGGGACTCAAGGCAGTTAACATTTTAAACAATACAGGTTAAATTTAATTTTATTTAATGTTTAATTTTGATATTTATCATTTATTTATTAAAATATTTCCACTCTATTTAAACATCTCGGGGCAGCATAAAATAAAATCAACTTTAAAACAGTGTTTTAGAAAACACTTTTTTATGCTAGAAGCATAATAAACAGGTTAACAGTTAATAAGACAAAACTGATTTAAGTAGTTTCAAATGATTTGAAACCATGTACATGTGTTAATTCCACCTTCATTTGGGATGCCTGCATATGAAAAGATTGCTTTTCCATGCAGAGGGTTGGTCTAGGCCACGGTTTCTCAAACAATTTCCAGAAACTCTAGGGTTCCTTAAGATGTCACTAGAGGTTTTGCAAGAGATTGTGGTTAAAAAAAGAAATCCACTTTTTTGGGAGGGAGCCTATAGCTATAGCAAGTTTTATACATGTGACCTATAATTTTAATGCAGGGGTTCCCTGAGACCTGAAAGTTATTTCAAGGGTTCCTTCTGGGTAAAAAAAAGAATTGCTGGTCTAGGGGCTTGTTGCTTTCGCAATCCTGTTTTCTGGCCTGGATTGCATTCTTTGAATGGAGGAGGACTGAGATTTGCTTTGGCACACAGTTAACTAAATCCATTCCTTTTAGCGCCAGTATCTGAATCTCCATGCTGCTGTTTTTGCTGTTCTGGAGATATAAGGGAGTGCATTCAGCATCCCTGTTAGGAGTGGTTCAGGGAAAAATGCACATAATGTGTAACTCACCTTCCCTCTTGCCAGCCACTTGAACACAACAGTGAGAAGATGCGCAGCCCAGCACCTATCAGACGTTGTGGAGCACATGGGACCGGGACGCATTTTGTCTGGCATTAAGGATGTGACGGACAAGGTTTTGTCTGCTGTGGCCAAGTTTGTCCAAGATGGATCACAAGAAACAAGGTAAGCTCTTGTAAAGCGTGGGGTGGTTGGTTGGGGGCTTGAATCTCAGGAAAGAGAAAGTGTGTGAGGATTCTGAAAGCATTGGCTTTTGTGAAATCCTGCATTTTTGGCCTCATACGTAAAGACACATCAAGATAACATGGAAGAAACTTCAGAAGGATCAAAGGTAAAGAAACTTGAAGAAACCCAAATTGCACATGTTCAGCTCTCAGAGCTGAAAAATCTCAGTATATGTTTCAGAAGATCTAAACATCTTCACATCTTAGAGATGATTCTGAATAAGAGTCTCATTAGAAGTGCAGAGAGGAGGGATTGAATGTACGTAAGCTGACACAAGCATTGCTGTGGGGTTGGCTTACGTAAAGGGCTTCCTGCCTTTCGGTGGGCCACTGTTCCCATTTTCCAGGAAAAGGAGAGCTCTCTTTACAGCAGGGTTGGGACTGTGTGGCCCTTCAGATGTTGCTGGACCAACATTCCTCATCATTTACTATTTGCTGGCTAAGAGAATTGCAGTCACCCCAACTTCTGGAGAGCCACATGATTCCCACTCCTGCCTTGGAGATTTCTGGGTTCGCTTTTTAAATTTATATCCCATGGGATGGGAAGTAACATTCTGTGAATCTGTGGCTCAGCTCAGGTTTTCAAGGACAATAGTGGTTTCCTAAAATTAAAAAGCCAAACTCTCACCAAGTATGTGTGTGCATGTTTTAAAAAGAATGTGTCCTGAGGGATAAACATTAGGTTGGATTGTAGTCTTTGGGAATAAATCAACCAAACCAATTGCTGGTGCTTGCAGGTACTATGGGAGAAAGATGCTCTTCACTCTGATGACTCACGCTGACTTTGATAAGATGCTTGAGAAGAATGTGCTGCCAAAGGACTTGCCTTATGTTAAGGAGACAGTGAACAACCTCCGCCAGAAGGTATGCCACATGTGATTAATGTGAAAATGAGGTGGACTTTCTCATGCCCCCCCCCCCTCAACCCCCCAAGGCTTACCTGGTATGCTGACATTGCAAGTCTTTTTGGAGCCATACTTATAAGCAGGGTTGGATGGTTTAAACCAAATGACTTAAAAAAAACCAAAAACCAAAAAACAGCCCACTTGAGTATTCTTTTTTTTTAAGTCTGGCTGTTATTACTATTATTATTATTACGGGGATGCAGTGGCTTAGTGGTTAAGACGCCAGTTCTGATGATTGGTAGATCGGAAGGTTGGCAGTTCGAGGCCTGAGTGCTGCATGATGGGATGAGCTCCTGTCACTAGTCCCAGCTTCTGCCAACCTAGCAGTTTGAAAGCATGCAAATGCAAGTAGATAAATAGGTACCAATTCGGTGGGAAGGTAAACAGCATTCTGTGCAATCATTCTGGCCACATGACCACTGGAGTCATCTTCGGACAACACTGGCTCTTCAGCTTAGCGGGTGGGTATTGGGTATTGGGGTGTATAATTGTATCTCTGTATTTTAACATTGTTAGCCGCCCCGATTGTTCTCAGAGGGGTGGGGTACAGATAAATATTATTATTATTATTATTATTAACAGAGATGAGCAGCACCCCCTACAGTCAATTATGACTAGACATTAATGTCAAGGGACTACCTTTATTATTACTATTTTCATCCCTGTTACTGGAAAAAACAACAACAGTTTGAATTTAAACATTTTAACTTGAAACATTTGTTGGCAGTTGTTCATGGTTAGACCAGCATCCGATGTCAGTTGTTGCTTATTCACTTTATTTTATAGCGCAAGAAATGTCATTCAGAAGCAAATCCTTCAACTAACATAAGTCCTGTCAAAACAGCTTGCTTTGAAAGAGCAGTATTTAAAGAACAGTTATTGTTTAAGCTTGGGACCATAAGATCTGAAGTGCATTTTGGTATTTAATTTTCTGATTTGGTCCTATGTTGGTGGAGTCCAACACATTAACGTAAAATAACAACAACAACAACATAAAAATGATTTATATTTTTTAAAAAACCACCCTTTTCCCCCTTTGATTTAATGTTTTATCCTGGTTTTATTTTGTTTTATTGATGCTTCTGTGTTCTTATGGTGACTTGTTTGTATTATATATTGACTGATTGAGCCACACTTTTGTACACTACCTTGGAGTCCTGTCAGCGAAAGGCAATTAAGATGTATCTTAGTCTTCAAGATACCACAGGACTGTTATTTGCTTTTTGGCAGGGTTTAACACAACTGCCAATCTAGAATTTCTTTAGATACACGCTCATCTATTTGGCAGGAGAGTCAGCCAAACAGTTTGTCTGAATGGTGTCCCCTTGTTGTCAGCTAGTTGTCAGCTGCAAAGGAGCCCTGGAGGTGCAGTGGTTAAATGCCAGTACTGAAAGCCACAAGGTTGTGAGTTTGATCCCAGGGGCTCAAGGTCCCCTCAGCCTTAATCCTTCCGTAGGTGGCTAAAATGAGACCCATCTTGTTGGGGGCAACTGGCTTACATATTGTAAACTGCTTAGGGAGTGCTTAAGTGCAATGATAAGCGGTATAGAAATGGACTTGCTATTGCTACTGCTATAAAGCTCTCCCTCCCTACACCTCTCCATCTTGCCCAGCTAGTGGCCATCCAGTCTATATCTTAAAGCCTAAACAGTTTAGGCCACTTGTGAGTAATCAAAATTAGATATTCATACTGAGTTGAAAATAGAATAGCCAGTGGAGAAATTGCTGGTCTTCCCTGATTGGCTTTTCAGAGATCCTAAATACCCTAAAGGCCCAAGTCCTGTCTCATCTTGGAAACTACTTCAATGGGAGACCACCAGTGAATACTAAGAGGCTCTATTTCAGGGGGAGGAACTGACAAAACCACTTTTGAGAATCCCTTGATTAAGAAAACCCTGTGAGGTTTGTGGGCTTGCCATAAGTTGACAGGTGAATTGAGGTCACATCCACACAATGTGTGTTTCATCATTTCATTTCAATTTCATTCTTTTCACAAGAAAAAAACCAACTTTTTAGTTTGGTTATTTACAGAGACTGCAGAAGTAACTGCCAGTAATAAATAAATAAAAGAGCCCTGATGGCACAGTGGTTAAATGCCTGTCCTGCAGCCGCTCACTCATAGAGAGCCACAAGGTTGCGAGTTCAATCCTAGCCAGGGCTCAGGCTCGACTCAGGCCTGCATCCTTCCAAGTTCGCTAAAATGAGTATCCAACCGTTGGGGGGTAATGGGCTTACAGTTGTAAACCGCTTAGACATCCCATGGCACGATATGAAGCGGTATAAAAATGAAGCTGCTTTGCTTTGCTATGCTAATGTGCAGAATAGTTTGCAGCTCAAATAGATCCCTGCCCCATGGAGATTACGGGGCATTGTTTGGCAGAGGAAAGATAAGAGAAAACATGGAGGGGCAGACAGGGAGAAGAGAGTATGGGAAATATTTCTATTGATAAGTGACCTACAGACAGACAGCCACACACACAAACACAGAGCTCTTGGCAGTTTCTGACTTGTAAGCCATGAATTAATCCACTTGATTGTGAGTGGGCAGTTGCCATTTCCCCTTAATCTGAGAGGACTTCTTTGTACTAAACGCACAGTCCCCAGTTATCACAGAGAGTCTCCTTCACAGGTAGGTCTTCTGCAGAAGAATCAGTTCTTATTTCCAGCTGCTTTTATTGTTGTTGTCAACTTCCAACGACTCTCTGGATGAGATACTTCCTAGAGAGAGTCTGTTTTGAACAGCCCTGCTCAGGTCATGGAAACTCAAGACAGCCGCCATTGTGGGTTCCTTGGCGGAGCCAATCCATCTGCAATGAGCTCTTTGTCTCTTCCTGCTGCCTTCTACTTTCCTCACCATTACTGTCCTGTCCTGTCCTGATTGCTCTTGTTGACTGTTTGATTTAATTTATAATCTTACCTTTCTCTCAGCACAGGTTCCAGGTAGCTCACAAGAAATTAAAAATAGGTACATGTTTTTTTTAAAATTCTATTAAAAGTTAAAAACTCATTAGTTCTATTAAAAACAAAAAGATAAACCAGTTTAAAACAATAAAAAAGGTAAGAACAGAGCACATCCCATTAAAAGATTCTTCTGTCACATGAATTAAGAGCCAAGGTTTTGTAACTCAGGCTGGCTCAGAGAGAGGTACATTTTTTAGATCATTGAGACTTAAGTCAGACAGAGCTTTGAACCAAGTGGAAACCTCGCCTGTCATTGTCTGAAGTCAGATGGGGGCCAGCCATGTTTGTCGAATCCAGTCTTGGAACAACAAAGGAGAGTGCTTAGGTGCTTTCCCGTATGTGTTGAATTCCAAGTGGTGGGATTTCCCAGGAACGAACCTGTTTATGTTGGTTTCACTCTAAATTTTCTCTTCCTCAGAACTGTCTTCACTTGGCTTTTCCTTATATCCGTGATGGTGAACCTATGGCACACGTGCCAGAGATGGCACGCAAAGCCATTTTCCCCAGCACGCAGAGAGCAGGGAGGAGGAGGAAGAGGCACATGCCTGTTCCTCTTCTTTTCCCCTCCCCAAGCCTTCAGCTGTCTTTGGAGAGTAGCTGAAGACCCAGGAGGGCAGGGGGAAGAAGTCCCGCCCCGGAAGTTGCTCCCCCGGCCCTGGGTAACACCTGGTGCCAGAAGACCTTTTAGTCTGGGCATTTGGCCCTTAAAACTTTCGCCATCACTGTCTTATATCCTTTCTTGTTTTTTCTCCTCACCTTTTGCATACTTTATTTCAATTTTTGGAGAGAATATTCTTTTTTTCGTAATTACGGTTGTATTTCATGAAGGACGCTAGGGTATGTGAAACTGCATAAAAAGCTATATGAAAATGCAATATAAAGAGAAGTGAGATGTGAATCTTTTCCTGTTCTTGTGATGCAATTTCAGGGCCTCGGTGAGATGCCGATAGTCACTCCTTCGGCCAAAGGAAGGCGTTCTCACAATGGGAACATGGACAGTTCAAGGTCATCCTCAGTTTCACGAGAAGCGCTCCATGCGGGTGACAGGTACCGTTATGTCCTCTGATTTCAAAACCAGCAAGTGAAGTTTGCATGGACTAAAAGGCCGAGAAGGTGGTGTCTGCTTTACATGCCCTTGGAGTTTTGAATAGATTGATTTGAACTTGTGTTTGCAGAATAGATGTACTGTGCTTTTGAGTAGAGATCATGTGAGAATCCAAATGGTTAACCTGGCAAATAAAATAATCTTCTTGCTATTTAACCTGTTTGTAAGGCTGTAGAATGTTAAATTGTTTTTTCTCTTGTTTAACTAGTAAAACACTGACCTTTGACTTAAGAAACTCCTGGAAGCTATTACCAGCCCTGGTGGCGCAGTGGTTAAA
The DNA here is from genome assembly GCA_020142125.1 of Phrynosoma platyrhinos. Taxonomy (NCBI): domain Eukaryota; kingdom Metazoa; phylum Chordata; class Lepidosauria; order Squamata; family Phrynosomatidae; genus Phrynosoma; species Phrynosoma platyrhinos. The sequence goes on from CM034701.1 coordinate 1,667,228, forward strand.
TGCCTGTACTGCAGCCACTCACTCATAGACCACAAGGTTGCGAGTTCAATACCAGCCAGGGCTGAGGCTTGACTCAGGCCTGCATCCTTCCGAGGTCGCTAAAATGAGTACCCAACTGTTGGGGGGCAATCAGCTCACAGTTGTAAACCGCTTAGACATCCCATGCGTGATATGAAGCGGTATATAAATGAAGCTGCTTTATTACTGCCCTGAACAAAACAAGTGGAGTTGCATCCGCAGTGGCAGCTTTCTACAATATATGACTTCTTGAGTTGGTCAGGTTTTGTGTGTGACTCCTGATCAATTTGAGGATATATTGGGAAAAGAGAGAACATAGTCTATCCTGTAAATTGGGACAGAGCTTTCTAAATTTGAGGTTACTAACAATTAACTGTATATTGATTCTGGTCTGGAGCACCATAAAGCCCTATGAGGGGCAACTTAGGGAGCTGGGAATGTTTAGTCTGGGGAAGAGACGGTTAAGAGGGGATATGATAGCCCTCTTTAAATATTTCAAGGGATGTCATGTTGAGGATGAAGGAAGCTTGTTTTCTGTTGCTCCAGAGAATAGGATCCAGAGCAATGGATGCAAGCTCCAGGAAAAGAGATTCCACCTCAACATCAGGAGGAACTTCCTGACAGTGAGAGCTGTTTGACAGTGGGAATTGCTGCTTTGAAGTGTAATGGAATCTCCTTCTTTGGAGGTTCTTAAACAGAGGCTGAATGGTCATCTATCGGGAGTGCTTTGATTCTGTGTTCCTGCATGGCCGAAGGGGGTTGGACTGCACGGCCCTTGAGGTCTCTTCCAACTCCAGGATTCTATGATTCTCTTGCCAATAATCTGCCAAATGTTGTGCAGATTTCCCTGCAAGAGTGGTCTTTCTTTATGGTGAGGACATGTTGCCCTTCTCTGTGTCATCCAATTAAATGCTTTCTGGTCCACCTAAAGCTTTAGCCAGACTCCTTAAACTGGTGCCCTCCAAACGTTTTAGTTAAGAGCTTCTAAGTCTGTGGTCCTCAAGATGTTTTGGATTTCAGCTTGCAGAAGTACCAGACAGAGTGGCTAACGCTCAGGAATTGTAGAAGTTGCAGTCCACAACCTCTGGAGTACCACAGTCTGAGAGAACTGATGTTTTGGACAGCAAAACCTCCTTACTTGATCTAATGGCCAGTGCTCAGGAATGATGGAGGGTCTAGTCCAAAGCATCTTTAAGGTGAAAGGTTCACAAGGTCTGCCTTATGCTTTCTAGGATAGTTGTTATACTATTTGATTTTTTTATTTGCTTTTAGTCCTTTGGGTGTTAAAAGACTCCATGTTCTTTCTGCTGTATCAGTTTGACAGAGCTACCTGTCTGGGTGCTCTTAGACAATGTCCTTTTGCTGAAGTTATTATCAAGATTTAGCACTCCATAATTTATTTCTCCACAGGGACATCAGAGAAGCGCGTGAAATTTCAAGGAAACTCGCTCCTCGTAATGCCTTGGAAAGTGCAGAATATGTGAAGGCTTTAACAACTTTACTGAATGCAAAAGACTTCCGGGACCGCATTAATGGAATCAAACAACTGTTGGCAGACACAGAGAGTAACCAAGAACTTGTTGTTGCCAACATTGTGAAGGTAACATGATATGGAGCTGGTGTGTGTGTGTGTGTGTGTGTGTGAGAGAGAGAGAGAGAGAGAGAGAGCCACCCAGGAATACACATTCTCATTCTGCCACCCAGGAATACACGTTCTCATTAGAAATACTGGGAAGCAACATGGGTCAGAAACCATGAGAACTAAACCAGAAAGCATGCTGGCTACTTGACATAATAGATAATGACCTTCCATTTTCACAGGGGATCTGTTTTGGGCCCC
>CM034701.1:1677859-1691967 GCA_020142125.1 Phrynosoma platyrhinos
GTTCTGTATTTCTAGTCTTGCTTGGCAGGTGTGCTAGCAAAGGCTGAATCCTGTAGCTGAGAACATATAAAGTGTAGCATTAAAACAAGATGGCAAAGCCACCTTGAGTCCTGTTTTTGAGGGAAAGGCTGACTATAAATTCAATGAATTCAATATGTAGTGGCCCTTGTAGGGCCTGGTTAACTGACTGCTTCCCCTTGTGGGTTTAGGCTTCGTTCACAGACAGCCAAGTTGCATGTAACACTGAACTGTGTTTTAATATTGTTTGTCATGCATGAGCTGAAACAAGGCTGAACAAGACTCTTATTTGCATGCTCTTCCTACGCTGCCTAGAGAAGGACTCCAGTATCATTTACGTTTCCCTGAATCTTGGCTCATTCTTGTAGTTGAGATGTGATTTATTAGAAACAACAACTCCTGATTGATTTAATGAGCCATCTTCAGGCCCTGTGGTTTGAATTTGGCTGACTCTGAAATTCAGTAGTGTTTGTTGTAAATGTGGACTCCTGGTTTGCTTACATTGACAAACTATGTTACAGGCAAAATGGGATTAAATGCTTCCTCAGTCTCACTCCAGCTTCTACATATTGCACTTACACTACACTTAAGACCAAAATATAAAGATGTTTTGGTTCTTCTGAATAGGAGTATGCTCTTGTCCCCCTTATATTCCCTGTTCTATTAGCTTTAAATATATTGACATTTTATTCTAGCAGCTTTTATTTTTGTGAGTCATTCTGAGGATTGTGGCGGAGGCAGGCTCGACGTTTATGAACAATTTCCTGGCTTATAAACTCTCCCTCCTGTTCTCTAGCTCTTTTTCTCTGTGTTAGGAGAATCTGTCATAGTAATGCTTTAAGACACTATGGGCCTTTGCAGACTGCCAGGAATAGTGCAAATTGAGTCCACTTTAACTGCCCTGGCTCATTGCTAGGGAATCATGGAAATTGTATTTTTTTCTGAGACATTGAGACTTCTCTGTCAGAAAGCTCTGGTGCCTCAATAAACTACAGTTCCCATGATTCCCTAGCACTGAGCCAGGGCAGTTAAAGTGGACTCAATTTGCACTATTTTTGGCAGTCTGCATAGACCCTATGTCTCATCTAGGGAGAATAGGAATCCCATGATTTTTACAAAAAAAAATTATTAGAGCTGTAAAAACACTTCAGAATCCTTCAGTGCTAACTGAATTTCAGGCACAGGGGGTTTTTCAAACCCCATCTTACTCCGACTGATCTCTGCAGAACTTCTAAATTTTGGAAACAACCTTAAAAAAGGTCAGTCAGTGTAGTATAGGTCCCTTTCTTTCCTAGATCAGAATGTTAATTTAGGTTGAGAACCTGTTGCCTTTTAAAATGGTCTAAAATAGCTTGAAATGTTAATACCTTGTTGGTTAATCTTCTCCTAACTGCTGTACATGTGCAGCTCAGTTATATTCACATTTAATGAAAAAGGTCCCTTCATGCTCAGCAGGGTTTACCTAAAGTAAGTTAGCCTAAGATTATAGAGTTAAGGTAGTGTGTTCAGCATTGAGAGTTATGTTTAATGAATGTAGAAGAGTCAGATTATTTGACACAGTTTTCTTTGTGCCAGAAGTTAAAAACTTTAGCCTTTGTTTATTGACTTCCATCCAGTATTATAAGATTTCAGGATGATGTGTAGGCAACCAAAGATATCTAGGAGAAATTAAACCATCTGAAACTCTTTGTAAACCATATGTTTCTGCAGTTTCAAGCCAAGCTTCTTAAGCCCAGAGGCTTTGGTAAAGAGCCCCATTTGAGCGTGGTGCCAAAATAAATTCACTATTGGTTCCTTGTAGGCTTCCAAGGAGAGCAGATTCCAAAACCAGGGTGCCAAAGCAGCAGTGGACCCTTTGTATTGGTGGGCTGGCAATCCATGGATTTGACTGCCTGCTGATCACCATGCCCCATATTATTCAGTGGTGCTGTGTGTGCACATTTTTAACTCTGATCCTCTCCTCTGGGGTATTAGCTACTCCTCCCAGTTTGGTGTCATCTGCAGTAAGCATGCCCTCTATTCCTCCATCCAAGTCATTGATAAAGATGTGGAATAGCTCTGTGCCCAGGACAGAACCTGTGGCACCCAAATGGTCACTTCTGTCTAGGATGAAGAGGAGCAATTGCTGAGCACCCTTTGGGTTCAGCAGGTCAAGCAGTTACAATTCCACCTAACAGTTGCATTTTTAGCTCACCTTGCTGGGCACAGGTTTAGTTACACCCTGACAGTTTTCCATCATTCTTCTCCATCATGATGCTGTGCCCTATCTAGTTTTACTTTTGGTTTTGAAAACCTTTTGGTTCTGAAATATTAATTAGGATGTTTTTCTCAGGCAGAGAGGCTGGGAACTGAAATTATTTTGCTGTTTCAGTTGCAGCAATTAGTATCTTGATTAGAGATTGCTGAAGAGGTACCCTTTGGCTTAGAAGCCATGTGGGAGGAGACCCACATCAAGGCCCGACAGGTAGTTTGCCCATTTTGGTTAAAGTGTGTGGACGATGCTTCCCTCAAGCCTTCAGTCTTGCAAAGTTAGGAATCATCACAGGGGTGATGTATGATGACCCACAGCGATGGGAAGGGATGGGTTTTTTGCCACTTCCTAATTGCAAGTTTTCTCCAGTTGGCCAAGGTAGGATGCCTTTCTTCTGCACTGCAGTGTGGTATAATGGCTGCTGGGGCTACAGCAGGTTGCAGAGTAAGTGGATGAGCCTCCTTTGACTAGAGGAGGCCTCTCTCTTTGCATGGCAGGCCTAGTGTCAAAAGCTTCTGGAATCTGGGAAATGTACAGTTCTAACTCTAGAATCATTTACACTCAGCTCTCCATATTTGTGGCTTTGACTTTTGCAGCTTTAATTATTCACAGATTTGATTCAAATGTTCTCTCTAGGAATCTCTAGGTCTTCCAGTGAAACTTTATGGACAATCTCTGCCAGAAGTTGACCATAGACTCATGCTGGAGGACCTAGAGATTCCTAGAGAGAACACTTATCTAGGCATTTGTGTGATTCTATGTCTAGCTTCTGGCAGAGGTTGTCCACAGAGTTGCACTGGAGGACCTAGAGATTCCTAGAGAGATGTACTCTTAGGTAGAGGAAAGAAAGAAAGAATTAGTGTGTTTTTGTTTGCTGATTTTCCACATTCATGGGTGTCCTGCACCCCTAGCCCCAGCTAATCTGGAGGGCCCACTGTAGATGGATTTGCCAAGGACATCTACAGCAGAAGGGCTTAGCCAGAAGCACCTGTGACTGTGAATTAATCTTATGTGGTCCAGGTTTGGCAAGAACTCCTCCCTTTCTCCTCCTGTTGGTCTTTGTGAACAGAGAATGTGATTACTCCATTGTTTTGAGGGTTTGTGGGACATGGGTGGTGCAGATACAGTAAAGAAGGTGACAGCTGAGATGTGATTTCAGCCGGGTAATATAGTTTCTCTTGGTATGAAGATGAACAATTCAGTGGTAGGAGGAAAGACGGATCTCTCTTTTTGGGGGCTGATCCGAGAGACACTTCTAGTGAGGTTGGAGTGGGAATATCTGGCTCCTCCACTGTTAGCTTTAGGCTCTTTCAAACTGTTAATTAAAGACTTTACATTGTCAGGCTGCTGTTTGTGCGCATGCACACCTGCACATATTTGAGAGCAAGTGTGTGTGTAACTGAATTGCCTTGCTCAGGTCTTAATCATCACAGCAGAGTGACTAACAGGTTTATGAACAAAAGTAGCAAAATCTGCATTTTGAGGACTGCCTCTACTTTGTTTTTGAAATGAGCATGTAGGGAAAGCTATACAGCCAGCATAGTCTGAACTGATGAAAATGAAACCAGGATGGAGAGGAGGGCCATAAACTCAGCTATTACAGAGTTTTAACAAAATTTAACACATTGCTTTAGAACATGAAATAATTCTCTTTGGTACTATTTTGGGCTGAAGGGCTGTTATAAATACTTTAAAGTAAATTTATTTATTCCCTATCAGGTTTTCCAGATCACAGTTCAGACAACAAAATTAGAATTTGATATCTGCACACTGAACTATATAAAGCGCCAGACTTTATATAGACTTCCTTTGCCCAAAATGGCTTTCCCCACTCTTGGTATTTTGCTCATACCTTCCCTGTGGCAGAATATGTTCACTTGCTCTTTGGATATTCACAGGTGCTTGGTCAGTCTTCCCCCCAACTCCACATGGGTATGCTCAGGCAGACTTCTTGGAAAAAAGAGTATTTGTGGTATGAAGCCAATTCTGTTAAGCCAAACCTTGATTTTGATCCTCAGCTTGTGTTCCACTGTCAGCTGAGACAGGCTGGCAGTTGTTTACTCTTCATCTTGAACATCTTTTTGTGCACATCTTTGTGGTGAGATAGTTCTGGGTTTGTTGCTTTGGCATGTTATCCCCATTTCAGCCTTTGTCTAGGATGTCTTCCTCAATTCATAGATGGGATGATGAGGGTGACAACTGTCAGTTGCCTTTCTTTGGAAATCTTGTCCCCTTCCCAATGATGGTGATGATGCTTTTCTGCTTCTACAGGCTATTTTATAACAGAACAAAAGGTGTGTTGATCGCTATGCAGAGTTCAGATCCTAAGGACGACACCGCTAACTTGAAAAGCGAGAACATGGGTAAGGACAGTGAAGCAAAGAGCGAGAAGCCAGCTGATTTTAGCACAGAGATCATGAGCGTCACGGAGATGGAGCAGTCCCCTGATAATTCTCCTGCGGCAAATGCCCAGGAAGAGACTACTACGCAGGACAGTGAAATGCCAGACACTGAACCAGAAAAGACTGCTGATTCTGAGCCTTCATTTCCTCCTGAGTTTGAAAAGTTCTGGAAGGTAGTTGAAACCAACCCACAAGATTTCACAGGCTGGGTTTATCTCCTGCAATATGCAGAGCAAGAGGTGAGTAGTTCCATCTTTTTCCCCTCCAGCAGTGTTTTGCTATTAATTGGCATTTCAGTAAGTCACTTTTGCTTTTCATGGTTTTCTCACCTTCAAGATATCCTGGACTGGTTAATCCTTGGGTGAGGGACTAGTAGGAATCCCCAGGTAAGGCTAGGAAGGATCCTGCCAGAAACCCTAAAGATCTGCTGCTGAGAGTGGACAGTGCTGTGGGGGGTGAATCAAGAGTCTTACTCAGTAGAATTATCATTCTTTTATGTAGTGATTTATAGCTCGCTGTTTCCTGAATACTGAGACTGAAGGCGACTTACAAAAATTTAAAAAATAACCAACAGTTTAAAGCACTTAAGAGAGATCTGAGAACAAATAAATTAAAAGTTGCTATTAAAATGCAGTTAAACTACCTTTAGAATTAGAACCATTTAAAACAAATCCATTAAAAGTCAAAAGATAATAATCACCAAAACAGCATTCTGTTAAAAGCATTGCAGTCAGTTCCTAAAGACCTCTTGGGACAGAAAAATTTGCATTTGCCTTTGAAAGGTTGGTGCCAAGATGGTGCCAAGAAGCCGCCTGAGTGTCTGCCCAACATTCCTGGGATGGTGTAGGGCTGTCAAAAGAGACCCTTGTGATGATTTTGGGGGCAGAGCAGGCTCATTCTGGTAGATGGGCAGCTTCCTGTACTCCTTGTGTCTTACAGAAGTCTTACCAGCTTTAGATAATGATAATTACAATGCAAACAAATTCAAAATACAAAGTATCTGAGAATGTCCAATAAAAGTAACTGTTCATTTATATCTGAATGCTGGTTCAAATAGAAGGGCCTTGTGCTTTTTCCAGCTTTGTCACTATAGACAGAAGGTTCAAAGACTGAAGCAGCCACTGAGAAGCTCCCTTTGGAGGTCCTGGTGGTTCCAAATTGCCATGGGGAAGATAACTTTTAGAGGCCACTTTCAGCAGAGGATGGCATCCTGATTAGCACCTGGCACGGAGGGGTAAAGAGGAGTCTGCCAGCATGTGGAATCATGGCTGAGCTCTTCCCTTCAATACTTGGGAGTGTGTGGGAGTCTTGTATAATGCCTCCTCTCTTGTTTTCATCTCTCCTCCTCCTGGATCACTCAACAGTGCAGAACCTACAGAGGTGATTGCTGGCAGTTCTGGGATCTATCAGACTGATTTGATAGGAAGTCTGTGAATTGATTTCATAGAGATTTTGATGTGGGCAAAGGGAGGGATGTGAACTCAAAGATATGTACAGTAGATACCAAAGCATTAAAAGTTCTGTAGGTTTTTTTCAAAAACATTTTAAATTGTGCCTGCAAAATTATAGGAATCTGAATTTGTTGCAGAGCATCTCTAGCAATCCAGATCCATCAGGAAGGCTCTTTTGTTAAAATAGAGATTCAGCATTTTTGTTCCATTTGTTTTTGACATATATTTGTTTCATCATTATTTATGCCTGCAGAATTCTGCAGTTCAACACTGCTTTACAGTGGAAGACACTCCCTTGGAGTGTGGTGGAATCTCCTTCCTTGGAGGTCTTTAAACAGAGGCTGGATGGCCACCTGTCGGGGATGTTTTAATTGTGATTTCCTGCATGGCAGAAATGGGTTGGACTTCATGTCCCTTGGGGTCTCTTCCAATTCTATGGTTCTGTGATTCTATGAATTCCTGTAGCTATCTTTCTCATCAAAGACATTTGAAAACAAGAAGGCAAACAAGCCAGAAATGGATTTATAATCTTGAGACTATGGAATCTTCTAATTCACCTATTAAAATACCCTGATTACAGCATCTTAAGGAACTGTTTCAATGCATGGCTTCTTGTTAATGATTTTGTGTTTGTCCAGCTCTATGAAGATGCTAGATTTGTTTCTTTGCCAGATGTTAATGCAAATCACACTCACTAAGTAGATCCTGATTTTCCAAAGAAGTAGATTACAATATTTTTATAAGGGGTTTTGTTTGTTTAAACTTCAGAGGGAGGTGTCTCCTTTTATTGATGTTTTGAGCTGAATTTCAGTCAGTTTGCAAATGAATCTTTTTGGTCTTGTAGATAGTATATGCCGTTGGACTTGGATCGCTTGTCTAAAGGTTAAAGTTCATTTGCTGGTGCTGACAGAAATACGTTCTTCCTGGAATAGTGTGGCATCCATAATTTTTTAAAGCACTTGGCATGCTTGTAATCACCCGCCTGCTATCTGTTCTCTCTTGTCACACTATTCCTGATGCCAATCGAGGGTGGAGCTAGTATGAGATCCTGCTGAGCAGTTCAAGGTATCCCTTTGGCCCAGTTGGTTCATCAGTAGTGGTGACCTGGTTCTTTTCATCCTTGCCCCTTCATCAGTAATCCTGTGGTTGTAAACAAGGGTCCAGAAGACAATACAAAAGAGTAGTTTGGATTTCACCAGTCCTTTGAGGATAAATTTTTGTGCTCTCTTGTGTGTGAGAGAGAGATGTTTTAATTGTTGTTGCTATTATTTTATTTTGACTTTGTTTATAGAGATTATGCTCAAAACTTTGTTGGACCAAAAGATGGGTGAAAAGGAATATAAGCAAGGGGTGGGAGAGATAAGAAATAAGAAAATTGTCCTCTAGCCTAAAAGAACTTGCTGGCCTATTGCTCAGTCTACTGTTTTGCAACTCCCTTAGACATGCATCTTAAGCTTCTCTGGACAAGCATAGAATAGTAGAATTGTAGGCTACTGTGGAGGTCATCTATTCCAACTCCTGCTCAGTTCACTAATCTCAAAACTGTACCCACCCACCAGCAGTGAATTTCTAGCTGTTCTAAGATTCCTCCACCTAAGGAGAGCTTGGAACAGTCTATTCCTGTTACGTGGTTTTCTCAGAAAAAAATTGGATTGGTGCTTGCTTTAAAGCACAGTCTCATTTACAATGCTTATCTTCACTTAGATTTACTAAACAAAACTTTTAATGTCCCAGCACCCCATATGTATTTGAACTGTATTTTCTTTAGGTATAGGTAAGGGAGAAAAACAACAAAACACCTTGCTTTCTGTAGCTAGCTCTAGTCCTGTGCTCAAGAGCACCAGAAAAACAGGTTTGTTTCATCTTGTATGTGTGACAGCCCTTGAGATATTTGAAGATCTCTATCATGTCTTTTTCTAATCTTTCTTCTGCAAGCTAGCTTGTTCATTGCGCTTGATTTCCTGATCCTTCACCATCCTAGTTACCTAGTCCCTTGGAGCATGTTTAGTTTGCTAATGTTTGAAAGAAGAGATTGTAGAAATGTGTGTGAGACTCTAGGGTGGGAAATTACCATAAGCCCTAGACAGCATAGCCAAGTGGTGGGTGAATCCTGGGAATTTAATGTCCTTCTCTTAAAGAAGGAAGCATATATGCACCAAAGCCTGTCAGAATGTGAGATTGGACCAGGTGACCATATTCTTCCTTCAGTTTAATATTACAAACTTGGTGCTTTGAATTAATAGTGCTGTGGGATACACTTCGTATTTCCCTGGCCTCCCCACATCAGACACCATAAATGAATTTAATGTATTTTGATTTCTAACTTACCTTGTCTCAAGAAGGTTCTGGGTAGGTCTTTATATCCAATAGGAGATTAAAAATAAAGACCAAAGATCCCCACTATGCAAAATAGTATGGAGGAGGATTGCTCTCTTCTAGCTTAAACCTATCTATTGGAAACACTTCCAAAAAGTGATTTTCATTGCCAACCAGTAATTTGAGGCTGCAGGAGAAGATTGTTTCAAAGTTGAGGGCTGATAGTTGTGGATGCCCACTTGTGTGCCTTTGTTTCAGAAACTTGGCACATTGATGGAATAATAAGGAGGTCCTGGGTGCATTCTCACTGACTGTTGTGAAATTCAAGAGGATGACATGGTCCCCAAGGTATACAGGGCCCTGTTTTTCCAGTTTCAAGGCAGATGATGTGTGGGTTATTTTTATTTCACTGGTCATTTGAAAAGCCTAAAACTGCTGAAACTGAACTGTGTGTTTCTCTCAGAACCATTTACCAGCTGCCAGGAAAGCCTTTGACAGTTTTTTCACACATTATCCGTATTGCTATGGCTATTGGAAAAAGTATGCAGACCTGGAGAAGCGGCACAGCAACATGAAGCAGTCAGATGAGGTATGTACATAGAGGGCTTCCAGCTTTCGCTCGTTGTTCTGTGAGCCAAACGATGACTAGACCACTGCAAGGAACTCTTTGGCTGCCAGAACTTGCTGCCTTTGCCCAGGGCTTTCTGTTTGCACTTGGTCACTCCTTGTGGCGTTTGGAGCTAATATTTTCTTTCTTTGTTGGCAGGTGCGTTAAACCTCTACTACAGTTTGTCAAGCTTTGCAGTGCAAGCGTCTGCATTACACTGCAGCTTAACAAGTAGGGCAGGGCTTTTCTGTCACTTACATTATATACATTTATTATTATTATTTCACAAAATTCAAACACTGTGGTTGGTTCTGCTGGTCACTATTGCTACATCTTATTGCATTTTTGGTCAGACGCTGTCATTGGTGCTCTAAAGGGTCTGTGCCCTATGGTCTGTACCCCAAAGCCTGCCCACACAGCCTGGTCAGATGCAGGGACCGCTGCGCTTTGAAGATCAAGACTCCGCACGTGGAGATCAGAGCATTGCCATGTTCTAGCCAACCTCCACCCAAATGGTAATGGTAGATTATTTAAACAAAATTCCAGTACATTAGTATTTCTTAAGGTTCACCGGATAACACAGTGATGCCTCTCTCTTGTGGCCTGATTTGAGGATTTGAAGGATAGCTCCTTTTGGTGTTCTCTTTGTAGGTGTATCGGAGAGGGCTGCAAGCAATACCTCTCAGCGTTGATCTCTGGATCCATTACATAAACTTCCTCAAAGAAACACTGGATTCCAGTGATGCTGAAACTGTTGGGACCATCAGAGGGTAAGTTGAGGGCAAAGAGAGCCTCACCTGTCTTTTCTGTGCAACAGAATCCTGCTTAGGGTTGTATATAATGATAAAGTGTTCCTTATGTACCTTATAAAGTGTGCCTTGTGCTCACAGGTATTAAGTTCAACAGGAAGCTACTTCAAGTGGAATAGGAGGTGTCATATTCTACTTGAAATAGCTTCTTGTTGAGTTGGATACTTGTGGGCATAAGGTAGACCTTACCTATATCTCTGAGTGAAAATTTTGTAGTAGATTGGCAAGGATTTCTGACTTCCTGTTGTTTAACAAAAGAGCAACAAAATAACCCTCTGAAATTTCAAGAAGAAAGCTTGCAGGAACCAGGAGTAGGTTTTTGTCTGTGGTGGGACTGAGCCCTGTACAAGTTTCTGGGCTGAAAATTCTTTAATTTTAAATGTATTCCTTTTGCACTAAGATGTAACTGGGCAGAATGGCTGAAATCTGCCTGCCTCAGAGATGGGAGCTGTGGTGGTGTTGACTTGTATAGCTGAGGTGTTGAAAATATTTTTTATCGAAGGCCAAGTCTCACCTGATAATAGGCTGTAGGAGACTTGAATACAGACCTCTTCTCAGCCCTTGACGCTCACTCAGTGAGAGACTTCTGTAGATAAACCTTTATTTCAGTTTTTAAGCACTGTATGTTAGAATAAAATTCATTTTATATGTGTTTTACACAGTAAGGATAGAAACCATCTTCAACAGATTTTCCTGGCATCTCTTTGGTGGCCATTTTCATTTCTTTCTGGGTTCTGTGTGTAGACTTTCTTCTCACACATACAGTGGTTTAGAGCCAGTGAAAGATGTGTTCAGTAGACAAAATTTGTTTCCTCTTTTTTGGAGTGACTTCCTCTTTCCCAGAGAACCAGAGTGGTATAGTGGTTTAAGCATTGGAGTAGGACACTGGGAGGCCAGGGTTCAAATCCCTGCTCAGCTCTGGAAACCCACTTGGTCACCTTGGGCAGGTCGTACTCTCAGCATCAGAGAAAGGCAAGGGCAAACCCCATCTGAAGAATCTTGCGAAGAAAACCTCATGATAGGTTTGTCATCAGACGTCAAGATATGACTTGAAGGCACACAGTAACAACCACCCTCTCTCCCCCAAGCCCTGATGCTCCATGAATGCAAAAGACCTGTTAGCCTGGGAGTGAGAAACTGCTTTTGTGTCCCCCAAGGCCTCACTCCCCAGCTTTCCTCAGCTTCTCCAGGTCAGCACCCTTGGTCTCAAGGGCATGCATTTGTTTTCAGAGAGTCATTGCAGCAAGCACATCCTGGTGGCTTCTCCCCAGAGGCAGATGCTCATACATATGACACCATGCAGCTCACTGGATGGTTCTCCCAGACTTGCCTTCCCAGCTCTTATATTTGTCTAACTGATGAGTCATGTACTTTAGACAGGGGAAAGGGTGGACTGCCTCTGCCTCTTCGCTTTGCTTAGACTCCTCTCGGTATTGTACTTCTCTTTGCCCTGCCACACAGTCAGTGGGGCCTCTTCTGTATATAGAGCTGGTTCCTTTTCAAGGCCTATATCCTTCACTTTCTTCAAATTCCTTCCATAACATGCCAGTCAGCTCCTCCTGTCTCTTCAAATTGGGTCTCCTTAGGACTAGAAGGATTCTTGCAGAATTGTGTTACAAGAACTGACATAGTTCAACAAGAACTGTCATAGTTCAGCAGTTTACCTCAAGTAATATTAGTTTTAAGCATGGAGTCACAGCCTTCCTCAAGCTATCATTCCAAATCACTTTCTGGCCCTATTTGTAATAGGTCTTCGGGGGAAGGGGATGGCAATTGAACTTAATGAAGCAAGGAAATTTGATCATATGTTCAATTCTAATCTCTACCCCCCCCCCCCCCCCGGTACCATAAAAAAAAAAAGCTAATATGAAAAGGATGGTGGGGAGAAGGTGGTATTTTGCTGGCTAGACCTCAGACTTGTAGATGAAGGCAATTAAAGCTTGTCAACCAGTTTCTGTTAGCCCTGGACCAGCCACTTGTGCTTTAATTCCTTGAGTTCCTGGACTGGGAGGAAGGCAGGATATAAATAAACAGAATAATGATAATGATGGTGATGATGATGATAATGATAATAGTAATAATTCCTGCACTGTGGCAATGCTTTCCATCAGAGGTAAGCCACTGGGGCCTGCTGGATGACTGCTGCCGCCATCATCCCTCGCCATTGGCCATGCTGGCTAAGGCTGCAGGGAGTTACAGTGCAAATATGGAGGGCCACAGGTGCTTGTCTTAATCTTAATATAAATATATAAATATAAAGCCCTGCACTGGATTTTGCTGAATAGTTTTATGTTCTTATTAGGTGTAATTTTTTAAATAAAGAACTGGGGCTGCCTTCCCAATCTGCATCCCTCTGCAAATGTTTTGGACTATGCTTCCCATCATCCTTGACCATTAGCCAAGCTTCATGGGGCTGATAGTAATTGTAGCCTAAAGTGTCTTGAAGGAACTTTAGTTAGGGAAGACTGGTCTAAAATTTGAATTCCCCTGCCACGTGAGATGATAATTAAAGTCTAAATCAATTCTGTACCATTCTAAAAAACTCTATTCTACTACAAGACATGATGTAGCAATACTTTTATTTTAAGTGGAAAAAGCAACAACAATCATCTTGATAGGTGCCTTGCTTTGTACTGATGAAATGTTTCTATGATTCCCCAAAATTGTTTTACTTCCCAGGACCTATGAGCATGCAGTCTTAGCTGCAGGTACAGATTTCCGCTCAGACAAACTCTGGGAAATGTATATAAACTGGGAAAATGAACAAGGTAACCTGAGAGCCGTCACTGCTGTGTTTGACCGCATTCTTGGGATTCCAACTCAGCTGTACAGTCATCACTTCCAAAGGTAAGGTTGAGTTACTATTATTCTGCTGATTTGATTGACTGTAGTGTTCTGCTTTTGTGTTACATTCTCACCAATCCCACCTTGGTTGAATTCCAGCTTTCAGTAATTCATCCGCAGAACTGTTTACTTGTAAGAAACAGTGGTAGTACTAAGACAGAAAGTCATTTCTTTATTATCAATGAACCTCTTTCCAGCTGTGCTTTAGAAACACCAAAGAAACAGAGTTCAGCAGCATCTCTTGAAAGACAGATTTTTTTTAGTTGCAGTAGTAATATTTAGTAAGTTGCATCTTCTAACTAAAGCAGGGTTTGTGGCCTTGCAGATGCTCAACATTTCTTCTTTGTGGTCTCTGCGAATCACACAAATGGGTTATTCTGTGCCTGCGCAGCAAATTTTGGAACCTTTCTTAGAGTTATTAGAGGCATTTTGGCGGTAGCTTTGCCCACTCTCCAACTGCCTTATTGCCCAGTTTCCCGCCTAAACCCTCAGTTCTTTTTATCCGCCGCAGCAGCATCTAAAGGAACTCTTCAGAGATTCATTTTCCTGTCACACTTTAAAATTGCCTTTTGACAGGATCAGTCTGCGAATTGGTGGTTTTGTTTTTTTTTAACATCGTCCATATTTTAAGAGAAATGCAGTCTTACATGTGACTTTAATTTCTGAGGTGAAGTTATTTCAACAACCACTGAAGTAAAAAAATTTCTAAAATGGCCGCTTGCCCTTCTGGTGTGCTTGGCAAAGCTCCTTTACACACAAAATGGAGACAGCTTTCTTTTGGAGGGTACTCCTGTTAAAACGTCACCCACCTCACTGGCATGCTTGACAAAGGATCTAAGGCCATTTTTACTGCTAAAGATACAGAGATAGATAGATAGAGAGAGATGGAGATATGGATATGAATATAGATATAGATATAGATATTATGGCCGCTTGCCCTGCTTTGTGCTTGGCTAAGGTCCATCATGCTTCTGAGAAGTTTTTATGTGGTCGCTCACATCTATGTCGCATGGCTAAAGCTCACCTCACCCCCAAGTCGAATTTATTGAATGCCCATTCGCCTTGCTGTAGCACTTGGCAAAGGCTCATCCTTCTGAGGACTCGAGGTTACTCTGACCCCTCGGGGTCAAACCGACTGGCTTGGAGCCCTACGTGGCTCATCATCAGTCCCTGACACTCTGGGATCATACTGATTGGCTTGGAGCCCTACGTGGATCATCATCAGTCCCTGACTCTCTGGGTTTAAACCGACTGGCTTGAAGCCCTACGTGGATCATCATTGGTCCCTGACCCTCTGGAGTCAAACCGACTGGCTTGGAGCCCTACGTAGATCATCATTGGTCCCTGACTCTCTGGGGTCAAACCGACTAGCTTGAAGCCCTACGTGGATCATCATTGGTCCCTGACTCT
>CM034701.1:1791888-1804206 GCA_020142125.1 Phrynosoma platyrhinos
ACCTGTAACTGTTTCTTCGAGTGGTCTTCTGCGAAGTCACACAAATCCCGCCCGTCCTCCCCGCATCGTGCCTGTTATATGTTTCTGCTTACTTTACAGTGCAACTCAAGGCGAACTCAAGGAACTGAAGGGGGCGGTACCGACGGAGGTCCTATATAGGGATGGGCGGGGTTACCGTCAAAAGTTGCAACTTAAGTCCAGCCCGGGCAAAAGTTGCAACTTTTATTCTGCCTAGTGATTCCAGGTTCCGAAGTTGCTGCGCATGCGCAGTCTTTACCCATTTGTGTGAATTCGCAGAAGATCACTCGAAGAAACACTGTTACAGGTAAGCAACCTGTTCTTCTCAAACCACTACATAACACTGGGTCTTGTAATTTATTAGTTTGTTCAGTCTTGTGTGGAATCCCAGGGTTTATATCCCTCCTTCCTCCCCAAAAGGGTATCATTTTGTTACCTCTTGCAGAACCCTGATGCAGGCGATGGAACTTTTTCATGGCTTCATCATTAGCAATTAATTGGGGTGCCTCCTACAAGCCAAAACTGCATACTGCAAAGGAAGGGCTGTTTTAGGGCACAGAACATAGCAAGTCCCACACAGAAAAGCGACCGGCTTAAGGTACTGTACTTGATCTGGTTATTGGGGATGCTCAACTGCAACCCCACGAAGGAAAGCGACACATTATTTCTTCTGACAGCCTCCATAGCTATTGCATGCAAAAGTTTGTGATTTGTACACTTGGGAGAGACACATGGATTTCTCTGGGACCCCAAATGAGTCACAGCAGACAGGGAGAACCAGCCTGGTATAGCAATTTGAATGTTGGACTGTGACTTTGGAGACCAGGGTTCAAATCCCAGCTCAGCCATGGAAAACCACTGGGTGAACCTGGGCAAGTCGCACTCTGAGTCACTGAGAATGGAAATGGCAACCTCTTGCTAAAGAATCATGCCAAGAAAGCCCCATGATAGGGCCACCGTAAGTCATTTAATTCAATTTGCACTATTTCTGGCAGTCTGCAACCCCCCTAAGTCCACCTGAGAGGCAACAGCACTAGATCTTCCCAGGGCCCAAAAAATCCTGGAAGGAGAAGCTTGCACGAGGCCTATTTCCACCCATGCAATGCCAGTGTGCACTGCTACCCAGCATCAATTCACTCAAGAATCATCAAAGCCATTTAAAAGATATTGAGAAAGGAAATTTAATACAAAAATACATCGTCCCTGTTCTGTATGCAGTAAATTGAAAGATCCTTTGCAATTATAAACACTGCACATGGCAGTTGATTGTGCAGTAGCTTTTTAAAAAGGTTATTTTGCTTAAAAAATAGCCCCCAACCCAACTTCCAACAGTTGAGGCCCTCCAACACAGAGCAATGTGAAACAGAGCAGTCCTCTTATTTTGAACACCATTCAGGAAAAATGGAACTGAGCCATCAAAGCCACTTCTTCAAAATCCTCAAAAACAGGCCTAAGGAATCGTTCTGTTCCAAGAAAAGCCCGTGGACTATGAAGGCCTTCAGGAATTAGGATAAATCCATTGCAGGCTAGCAGCCAACTAAGTAGAAAAATATGAATCATCCTCATCGCAAGACTCCATTTCTTGATCCGCTTGGAAGAGCTGCCCCACTCCTGCCAAAGCCAAGTCACCTGCAGCAGGAGAAGGAAAGGGCTGGGTGAGTAGAAGGAGCCTCTCTAAGTCTGTGTGGTTGTGTGTGGCTCTTTACTCTCAGGGTGCTGCCTTACAACCAACCCATGAACTACTAAACTAGTGCCCAAAAGGCACTGGATCCTGTCTGATTTTGGAAGCCAGACCGCCAAGGAATCCTAGGTGCTGGAGACTGTTTCAGAGGAAGGAACTGGAAAAAACCACCTCTAAGGATTCTTTGCCTAAGAAAACCCGAACAAATTCATGGGGTCACTTGGCCGGCAACTTGAAGGCACAGACACACATACGACAGAGGTTCTATGCACTAGGAGATAAAAACAAATCTAAATCTAATGTCTTTGTTTTGATTGTATCGCGTCCAGCCTTTTCCCTCGCCCTGGGACTGAATTAAGGGGAGCAATTTTGCATGGGATGTCTGTCCACGAAAATGGAAGTCTTTGTAACTTATTTACAGGCAGCATAGGCACAGCCAAAGGTAGATTTGGTAGATTTTGGTAGCCATGGAAGGCCGGTCTCTAGAAGTGTGTTTGCCAATCAAGTCTCTGAAAAGTTAAAATGGGGCAGAGGGAGGGCTGCAGAGGGAAGTGGGATTACTTAGCTACCTTTTTGTGTGGACCCCAGCATATCCCAAAAGTGGCCTTGGGTATGAGAGAGATCATCAGAACATGGTCTTCCTCACTGGACCCCAGCCTTTTTGCAGTGTCACACCCACAAGCTAAGCACAGCACACCCTCAGGCCTGCTCTCCCCACACCAAAAAACCCAAACCCATCATCTTTCTTGTGCCCCACCTCTCATGCAGAAGTGCAAGAGTGCTCACCTTCAAAGGTAAAGACGTTCGCTCTTCGGGAGGTGGGAGTTGTGAAGATGGTCCCAGCCTGGTGGCAACAAAGGAACTGTTATGTGTCTCCGGATCAGTTTTGTCTGGGAGAAGCCCAGGGAGGAGGAGAAGAGAGCCCCAGGACTCACAGCCTGCCAACTCAAGATTAGCAGAGCCTCAGGCTGAGGGAAACCAGTGCTAGGAAGGAGCGGGGCAACCCCAACAGACAAGACCCAGAAAGGGGAGCAATATTCTAAGAGAGCAGGGGTCAGATCTGGCCAGAGAGGCTGGTGGAAAAGCACCAGAGTCCAGCACTGGGATCTCTTTGTAATAAATGCCTCCCCTCTGATGGAACACAACTTTTTCTGGAGTGTTTTGTGGATCTGAATGAACTCTGCTGGAGAGGGATTCAATCACTTTGATCTAATCAGCACAAAACCATCAGTGCCAAACAGTTTGGTGCCTGAATAATTTAGGTGCAAGAGACGGTATGAATCAGTTGGACCAGACTCCACATGCACTTTGGGGACGCAAGGAGATAAAAATGCAGCAATAAATACGTTTGAAAAACCCAAAAGGGAAGAACGAAAATCTGCCTTCATGCTGAATCAACCAAGGGCAACGTTACCGATTTCTTTTTCACGTTCTTCCAAGTGCGCTCCTTTCCTTTGATGTTCTTTTGCAGGTGGAAAACACGCTTTTCACAGTCTTTCCTAGAAGAAAAAGTGTTTTAAAGACCCCGAGATGGAAAGAGATGGCCAGAGGGCAAAGGATAGCACTGGCTCATTCTTTACCCTCAACAAGAGGAAGCATCCCTAGAGAGCTGCTTTTGTTTGAAAACTCCTGGTGAGATTTGGGCACCTTCTCTCCCTATCCAGTAGTCTGTTGCCCCGCATCTGCTTCCCTGGCCAACGCCACTTGCCCACCAGCGTGCTTTGAAATTCTTAAATCCTGGATTGGACTGGCTTTAGGGTTGGAGCCACCACACCTGTCAGAAAGCTGTGCCCATCCACCCTCCTTCCTCCTGGCCCCATGGCATCTTCAGCGGCCCCCTGAAATCACTACACAGAAGCTAAGGAGTGGGGACAGGCCCCTGAAAAATGAAGTTGAGGCCAAAGGCTTTCAGCAGACGGGAGAGCACATAATCCTGGAGTTGGAAGAGACCTCAAGGGGTCATATGGCCCAACCCCCTTCTGGCATGCACGAAGACACCATCAAAACACTCTTTGTGACAGATGGCCATGCAGGCTCTGTTTAAAAGCCTCCAAAGATCCTGGATCCTAGCTACCATATTCCCATTACTTGTATTGTAAATGGTTGTTGTCTAAATGGTGAACACCAGCCCTGTGGTCCCGAAGGCAGCTGTTTGTGGCCCGGAGACCTTTCAGCTTCTGAATGGCAATCTCAGAAGCCACCAGGAGCGGCAGTTCACCCTCTGAGTAAGACACAGGGCTTTCCCACTCTCTTTAGCATAAAAAACCCACCTGTTCTTCAAAACCAGAAGCAGACTTCTGGCTTTGTCCAGTGCATCCCTGCCCCTCATTTTTTTGGCAGTCTGTTCAGCCCCTGGACCCACTGAAGTGACCAACCTTTGGTGTTTTATGCATTAAAGATGTGGGAGGATTCATTTTATAAATATACAGATTCTCTGGGTGAAAGTGCAGTTCAGGACACAGGGTCCTCTTTGAATATGTGCTTAATTATTTTGGCTCACAAAATGAAGGCAATACATACACAGTGCTAGGAATGTATTTCTTGATCAAAAGTGCATGTATTAGGAAAAGCAAAGTATAAAAATGCATGCAATTGGGGAAGGAGGCATGCAAAATGAGTATGTTGGGGGGAAGTTGCATAAAAAACTAAAAGTGAATTTGTATGTTTTTAAAAATAATAATTGAATGAAGTAGAAACTGAGGAGAGCTGGCCAGATGGATGCCTCATACGCATGCTTGAATTTACACTCCTGGCTACGTAGAGCAGCCCAGAATTTTGGAGCTGTTGACCCCAGAAGCCTGTGTGTCCAAGCTGACCCTCTCAGGGACCCTTCTTCTCCACAGCAGAGGAAGGGCCTTTTGGGGTACACACCTGTCCAGGGACTCCAGCATGCCGGGGGTGACGTGTTCACACTGAGGGGTCTTCTCCAAAGGAAAGACGGCCGAGGAGGGCGTGATGGGGTTGCTCTCCTTGAGCTGGAAAACATCCTCCTCTGGGACGATGCGGAACTGCGGCAACTACAGATCACATCTGGGTTAATCCCTTACCAACAAGGCATTTCTAATGCACTCCTGGTACTAACTGGCTCAGCTCTTTTCATTCTCACAGAATTTCCACAAAACCAGAATGTTCTCAGGCAGCCAAGCTGACAGCAAGAGAATGGCCACTTGCGTGGCAAAAGGCTGGCATTAACACTTCACACTATTTCTTGGCTTCAGGAGAGAATCCAAATGTTTTGAGAATGTCAAGGAGACAAGACAAAGGACTGAGGGAAAGGTGGGTAAAATGATCTGGGGTTGGGGAACCTCACATGACTGAGGGCCAGAGGAACCGCATGCTACTGAGAGTTGGAAGGGCCACTGGCTCCCACCCCCTGCTCAACCCAGGATCTCCAGCTAGACCATCCCCAGCTAGACCATCCACAAACTTTGGACTGATCTTGAAAGCCAGGCAAAGGTTGTCATCCTTACCCCAAGTATTGCAAAGCAATGGGTTCTTATCCCACAAACCTCCCTCTGCTTCTGGTCTCCCTGAAGCCATCATGAATAATGATGATATCCCATGTGTCCTACTTTCCATGCTCAGGACAGCAACCTCCCACACAACCTCAGCCGCACTCACAAGGCCTGCCAGTCAGTATAAGGAATCCCTGTTTAACAGATAACAACATGAAATACAGTGGACCCTCCACATTCACTGGACTTAGGGGCACAGAATTCCTGTGAAAGTGGAAAAACCACAAATAAAAAATACTATTTTTGGTTTTTTTACCTGAGAGAACAACTCTCTAGGACTCTCTAGGTCCTCCAGGGCAATTCTAGGGTCAAGATCTTCCAGACGTTGACCATGAAATTGCACTGGAGGATCTACAAATGCCTAGGCCTGCAGTGTGGCTTTCGGCAGATGTTGACCATGGAGTCATGCTGGAGGACCTAGAGATTCCTAGAGAGAACACACTCATCAAATCCGTGAATAATCAAATACACAAAAGTCAAAGCCATAAATGCGGAGGGCCAACTGTACTGTTCTGCAAGAGAATGGCATGGTATGTACTTTTGTGTTCCTATTTTGAAAGGGGGTTGCGGTGAAGATGTCATCGTGGTTGTCCTTGGGCATCTGCTCGAGGAATTTCCACATCTGCTGCTTCCGTTTCAGCGTCCCCACCTTGGCAGCGATGGTCACGGGCTGCTTTGCCCCCTCCTCTGCCAATAAGTGGAACAGACAAACAGAGCCGTCAGCTGAAACTGCCGAGAGGAAAGCCTCCTGGGCAAGGAAGGAGCTCACAGTCCCACGCCACCTGAGAAGATTCCCACCACCTCACAGGGCATGAACAATACTGTACAAATCCATAGATTTTTGCAACCATTTTAAAGTGAACACACGCTCCCCTGAAGGGAATCTGGGTGCTTCCCCAGCCTCACTTGGGAGAAGGCAGGCATACCGCCAGGCCTGTACCTCTTGCTTCCTTTTTTCCAGGCCTAGAGGTCCGCTTTGGGGCCTGCGCTCGGCCTTCCTGCTCTGCCAAGTACCTCTGCTGGCATTCTTCCGCAGTTCTGGATCCCACCCTCATGGCTACGTCCAGCCAGAAGCCGTTCTTGTGTTTAGGAAAGGAAGCCACAGCCCTGGAAAGCAGGAGGGAGACAGTCAAGCACAGGCACACCTTCACGGCTTGATGTTTTGCACAGAAGCTGCAGCACCAAATGTGTCCAAAATTGGGGGTGGATGGAAAGAGGAAGAGAGGCCAGAGCCAGGTGGGCACAGAGTGGGTTGAGGCTGCTTTTGTGGGACTTCGGGCCTCAGAATATCCCAGGTTCTTGAGGAGGAATAGGAGTCATTTTACCACATTTTTGGGACCCTCTGAGCCAGTTTAGGACCAGGAAAGACCTTTCATAAAAAGAGGAAATGACTTTTGGCCACTTCCTGTGGTTAAAAAAAATGGCTTTTTCTGGGCCTAAAACATCCCGGGAAGGCCTAAATGGACAGTGCAAATGCCCCCCACTCACACCTACTAGAAGGTTTTGGGGAGAATAATAAATAACTAAATAATACAATGGATCCTCAACATTTGCTGGGTTAGGGGCTCAGGACCCTCATGAAAGTGGAAAAACCACAAATAAAAAAACCATTATTTTTTTAACCTGAGAGAACACCTCTAGGAATCACTAAATCCTCCAAGACAACTCTGTGGTCAAGATCTGGCAGAAGTTGACCATAGAATTACCAATGCCTTACCAATGCCTAGGCAAGTGTTTTCTCTAGGTCCTTCAGTGTGACCTTTCGCTGAGGTTAACAAGTCATACTGGAGGACTTAGAGATTACAAGAGAGAACATGTTCATCAAATTGGTGAATAATCAAATCTGCAAAGGTCAAACCCGCAAATGTGGAGGGCTAACTGTAATTCTTCTTCTTCTTCTACATGGGTTAATGCCACCCCCCGGCCTCCCACAGTTGTCCACCCCTGGTCTATGTGGCTCAGGAAAGAAAGGATCAGATGTCAGGGAGTTTTGCAAGGAAGGGTGGGGAGGTGGCTGCAGGAATCAGAAGGGTCATTTAGAAGTCTGCTGGGAGGGAGAGAAAGATAAGCTTTGCGACAGACATCCTAACTAATAAAGATTAAATGGGGGGAAGCCCTCTAAAAGGACCTGCACAGACCCTCCATCCCCCAGCACTGGCTGAACCCGATCACAAACCCAGACTTGCCTGTGCAGTTTTTCCACTTCCTTGTTGCTCCACTCCTCATTCACATCTGCCAGGGAATTCCTGATGGACCACCATTGCCGCTTGCCAGGCGCCCTGCCAGCCCCAGTCACAGATTCTGCCCGGCTGGCAGCCTGGCCGTTGGCTTTTACCGCTGCCACTTCCTTCCTTCCTTTTTTTGGCAGGCGCTCCCCAATGCTGGCTTCACTTTCTGACTCGGTCTCCAGGACACGTCCTGTGGCCTTTGGGATCCCCTGGCATGACCCCTTCCTGTTCCTCTCCTCATGCCCAGCAGGGCCTCCAGCCCAATCAGGAGGGGACTTCTCTCCTGGTAGCGGCTCCAACCTGCCATCCTGGCCAAGGTGAGCAACCACCATCGTTCTGCTCTGAGAAGAAAGGGCTGCAGAATTCACCGTTGCTTTGACCGCTTGCGAGGACTGCTTCCTCGCATCCCTTTGCTCCCTCCTGCAAGCCTCTCTTTTGAAAGGAGGCTGGGTCTTCCTCTTGATGCGTGGGATATCATCATCAGATTCATCTCCACTTGTGCCAGGGATGCTCACCTCCGTTGGCTGCTGAGAGTGGACTTGTTTTGGGTCCTTGGAAGCGGCTGCCTTGCCCTCCATGCAGCTTGTTTTGCACCCATTTGTTTCTCTGCTCTGCTGTGGCACGTTCTGCTTTTGTCCTGGCTGGCTGCTGTATCTAAAGTTCTTTTCATGCAAGTGCTTGTGGTTCAGTGGTGTCAGTGTAACTACAGCCTGTCTTTTGCAGATTTCAGCAATGACCAGTTCAGGGTCACTTTCCTCAGAATCAGAAACAAAATGTTGCAAACTCTGATATCCATTCTCAGGTTCTCTGGTGACCCTCTCAGCTTTTCTGGCAGTTCTTTCTGGGAATGGGCAGAAGACAAGACATTGCTTACACACCTGTATAATCATAGGCTTAATCCAGGCTCTCACACTGTAAATCTGAGCTTGTAGTTTACCCTTGCAGCAGTGTCTCTCTTCAGAAGTGAGACAGATTTGCAGCGGGCAGAACATTGACAAAGGTGAGCCAAGAACAGGATGTTCAATGTCCCTAAGAGTTCAGTTAGCCTTCTTCTATTACTTTACATTATTACTATTATTACTACTATTACTACTTTGTACCTGCCTCTCCCCATGGATCGAGGCTGGGGACAACAACCATTAACAAACATCAGCCAAAACACATCAGTTAAAAAACACAGCAATTTAAAAGGACAAATAAAATGTATAAATATTGAAACAATCCACACCTAAAATTCATCATTTAAAATTCGCAATTTAAAAATCATCAGAATAAGCATGCCAGAAGAGACTGGTCTTCCATGCTCTTTTTAATGCAGACAGTGTATTCAGGTATCTAATCTCTTCCGGCAGGTCATTCCACAGTTTTGGGGCAGCTGAAGAAAAAGTCCTCTGGCTGACAGTTACCAGCCTAGTACTGGCTGCAACGGATGCAAACTACAGGAAAAGAGGTTCCACCTCAACATTAGGAAAAATGTCCTCACAGTAAGAATCGTTCAACAGTGAAAGATGTTGCTGCCTTGGAATGTGGTGGAGTCTCCTTCTTTGGAGGTTTTTAAACAGAGGCTGGATGGCCACATGTCTCAGGGAGGCCTTGGATGGTGTATTCCTGTATGGCATAAGGGCGTTGGATTGGATAGCCTTTGAAGATCCCTTCCAACCATGATTCTATGACTGGAGTAAATGTCTGCCAGAGGACCTGAGTGTACAGAGTGGATTACACTTACGTCGGTTCATAAATTTTTATGGGCACATGCTGCCAATCCTCTGACAAATGAATCGCAAGGCCCTGCTGCATCTCTTCTCAAAACAGAAGAGCTGAGGCCAGGACAAAGCCATGGGTGCTAAGTGGTACCCTAACTCAGTCCAAGTCAACTCGCCAGAATCAACGCCGTAACACATCCAGACTTAACGCATAGATGTCCACCAACACTTCTTGTTCTTTAACTAACCTGACCTTAGAAGCATTTCTTTCTAAGCTAATTACCCTCCTCAAGCTGGGTTCTCATTTTAGCGACCTTGGAAGGCCACCAGGCTGAGTCGACCATGAGCCCCTGGCTGGGATTGAACTCACAACCTTGTGGTTTGTCAGTGAATGGCTGCAGTACAGGCATTTAACCACTGCAACCATCAGGGCAATCAAGCCCTGAGTGAAGAGAAAACTCCTGCTCGATCGCATATTCCTCCAGGGAATCCTCAAAGCCACCCGCTGTTTTGACCTCTCATGGCTCACAATTTAGAAGCTACCAGCATAAAGAAAAAAGTAACTTTGCGTGTTAACTGTTTTTACCTTTAGCTTGACTTGGAGGTACTTCTTTGTTCACCTTCAGGTTAACCACTCCATTTTCCTTTGGGGACCTGAATCTTTCCCTGGCCTGCGGCCGTGCGCTGCTCACTTTCTTGAGAAACAGGGCAATTAACATAAGCAATTAGAACAACGCCATGGAGACCATGTTGCTCTTTGGCCTGTATGAAAAGAATTTCTGAAGCCACGTGCCACAAGTAAATCATACAGTAAAATACCACTGCAAATGCAAAAATGGCTGATTTCCATGTTTTGGGGAGGAAGGAGAGCCAAATCAGCACACTTATACAGTGCTGGGTATCTGCTGGGGTTTGGTTCCAGAACCCCATGGATACGAAAACCTGTGGATGCTCAAGTCCCATTATATACAATGACAGTAAAATGGTGTCCCTGATATAAAATGACATGGCAAAATCAAGGTTTGCTTTCTGGAATGTGTGTATATATACACACATACACATTTCACAAAGCAAACTTTGATTTTGCCATACCAATACAGTCGGCCCTCCATAACCACGGATTTTTTATTCATAGATTCAAGCCTCCATGGCTTGAAAATATTAAAAAAGTATAAATTCCAAAAAGCAAACCTTGATTTTACCATTTTATATAAGGGACACCATCTTACTCTGTCACTGTATTTAATGGGGCTTGAGCATCCACGGATTTTGGTATCCACAGGGGGATCCTGAACCAAACCACAGCAGATACCAAAGGCCCACTGTCTATTGAATATTTTCAAGCCATGGATGGTTGAATCCATGGATAAAGAATCCTTGGATATGGAGGGCTGACTGTATAGGTGTGTTTTACCCATTCTTCAGCCATTTAAAGAGGAATAAGTTTAAAAATCTGGAGGGCTCTGGGTCTGTAGGGGTCCCCAGGGGCCACAGGTGGTCCCCAGGCATCACCTTTCCCACCCCTGCATTACAACAATCCTCCCTGGACATAACCCAGCCAGAGCTTATGCCACAGAGATGAGGTCTAGCTTTCCCTAGAGGGTCACAGCCTGGGAAGGGAGCCAGCCAGTAGAAGGCATCCTTGGACATTTCACTGGCTTCTCCAAAAGCATGGCGGGAGTGGAGCCCAGGCTTTCCAAGGGGACAGGCTACCCAAATCTTTCCTGATCACTGGATTTTCTCAGCCTGCAGGACCTGCCTCTTAATCAGGATTATAGTTTCGGCTTGTTCACTGCCATCCGCCCCAAAAGTGCCTTCGGGAACCTGTTGAGGACTTCTGCCAATTCCACCCATCCCAGATCAATGCTGAACAAACAGAGAGATAGAAAAATAAATCTTACAGGTGCCAAGTAGTTGATGCCCCCTTTGGTCACTGTGACATTAAACCCTTGATCAACAAGAATCCGTTCGCCACACCAGTACTGCATGGGTGGCTTAACACACCGGCCGCTGCGGGTGAAACTCACGTTCGGATCATTCTGGGAATGGGACAGTTTTTGCTGTGTACCTATTTGAAAAACAAAAATGTGGGAGTGAATGTTTCCTTCAGAGAACAGGCACAGCCTCCTTTTCTACCCAACAAGGCATCAGATTATAAACAATAACTGAAAGGAGAAAGCAAGCACACAACACTTGTTACAAACCTTTACTCCACAGTGTACCATGCGGCCCTCCAGATGTTGTTGTTGGACTGCAAGTCCCATCAGCCCCTGGCCAGCAAAGCCAATGAGGGAAGAGTGCCATATCGGGAGAACCTTGATTCCCAAACTTTTTGCATAAGATCATTATGACTTGTTATTTAAGTTGGCTTTTGATCCTTGAATTGTGTCCTGAAAGTGGCACACTCCGCTTTAATCTTTTAAATTTTGTTTAAGTTGTTCTTGACCGTGTGCTTTTTAAACACAATTTAATTGTTTAATTGATTTGTAAAATAAGAATTGAGCTGGAGTTTGTTTTAAATTATTGTAAGCTGCTTCAGGTCCCATGCCTGGAGAAAAATGGAGTGGAGGTAGATAAATAAGTATCTCCATTGACAATTTTGCTCAGTTATTTCTAGTTATGCACAGCTACCCCCTACAATATGGCTCAGCTGTCATTTTAGCTCAAGAGCTAAAATTACAAAGAGAGAAAGTAAGACATTGAAGCAGCAGCTGTTTCTTGACTTCAAGTTTAAACTGCATTCCCTTCTACATTCCCAGCAACACACTGGTTGTTGCTATTGTGTGCTTCAAGTTATTCCTAACTTATGGAGACGCTAAGGCAAATATATCACTGGATTTTCTTGGTAGAATTTGTTCAGAGGGTGTTTTCCCTTGCCTTCCTCTGAGGCTGAGAGTGTGTGACTTGCCCAAGGTCACCCAGTGGCTTTCATGGTCAAACAGGGATTCAAAGCCTGGTCTTCAGGGTCCTAGTCTAACGCTCAAACCACTAGGCCACGCTGGCTCTCAACTTCTGATTTAGCATGACATCTGGAGTGAACAATGAATGGCTCTGTCAAAGTGGTCACCTCAGAAATGGCCAACAGCCAAGGGCTTCTCAGTCAATTGTACCAGCAAGATAAAAGGTAGTAGAATCATAGAATCATAGAGTTGAAAGAGACCACAAGGGCCATC
>CM034701.1:1804306-1820445 GCA_020142125.1 Phrynosoma platyrhinos
CCCACATGTCTAGTATCTGGGGGGGGGGGGTGTTCCATAACATTGTTAATTTATTTAATTTGCACCCTTCCTCTCTCACAGTGTGGTACCCATGCAGATTATCCAAGGATGTAATAATTCTAATTTCTGTGCAAAAATACACACGTTTTGTTTTAAAAGTAAGTCCTGAACTGGAAACAGTCCTCAAAAGCAGTTTTTAAAGACTTTGGTTGCATCCACACTGCAGAAACAATCCAGTTTGACACCACTTTAAGTGCCATGATTCAATGCTATGGAATTCTGGGATCTGTAGTTCCATGAGATATTAGATTTCTATCAGATAGCTCTGGGACCACAACAAACTATAATTCTGAGAATTCCATAGTATTGGGCCATGGAAGTTAAAGTGATGTCAAACAGGATTACTTCTGCAGTGTGGAGGTAGCCTTGCTCAAACACTGAGCAGAAAAATAGCACAATTATTCATTATTGTGTATGAGAATGAAAAATTATGTTTTCTGCAGTAAATAAACCTATATTTGTGTTTTGTGAAGAATAAGTCCCAACCTGTGAATCATTCATCCACGATTCTCTTTTCACAGGATATCCCAACACTAAAGAAACCCATTTCTCATTTGTCTTTGAAATGTTTTTGAATAGTCTTTACATTTATTTTTTAAATACTCAAGTAAGTTATGGAAAAGAGTAGCTTGAAAATACCGGCTGAGTCTCCCTTATCTGGAATTCTGAAATATTCCACAAATCAAAACTTTTTTTCATGGGTGGTTGAGATAGTGGCACCTTTGCTTTCTTATAATTCAGAGTACACAAACTTTGTTTCATGCACAAAATTTTCAAAAATATTATGTAAAGTTACCTTCAGGCTATGTATTTAAGGTGTATATGAAACATAAATGAATTTTGTGTTTAGACCTGGGTCCCACAGCCAAGATATCTCAGCATTTACATATATGTAAATACAGGTTTTCCCATATCTAGAAAAACCTGAAACCCAAAATGCTTCCGTTCATTTCAGATAAGGGAGACTTACCATGTAATGCTAAAATTACAACATGACAAATTCTACTCAACAAGTGAAGAAAAGCAATTAATCACAAGAGAAGTCAGGGTCTATTAGCATCCTTCCAAGTCAGACAAAGGAGACATGTACCTACCATGTTTTTTATTACTCTGCAGGTCTATTACGTCATAAGTGACGTCTTTCGTTTTCACTTTCTTCTTGACATCTTTGGGCAGAACTCCTAGTTTTTCCAATCCCTCCATTTCCACAGGGTCCTCTCTCTCACTGTCATCCTCATTTCTCTGATCTTTCCTAGTATTTACAAGTTTTAGAGGAAAGATTAACAATCTGAGCAAGCTGTTTCATGAACTCAAAGCCTCACCTACAAAGCATGGAAAGAGATTGGCATCACCAGGAACTCCATGGTAGCTGCTTTCTGAAACCACATCACTGCTCTGTTCTTGGCGCTTGCGTGTCCTTGCTGAAGGCCAGGAGGCCTAGAAAAAACCTCAGCAGGGCTTATGCCTGTGCTAAACCCAGAAAAGCAATTGTCACAGGCCACATTATTTAGTTGCCAACATTATGACCTGGGCATATAACTTTGAAGTAGAGAATGTCATCCAGTAAAGCCGATAGAGCAAAAGAACTAGTGCAAGCAGGTCAATGGGTAAAAGTGGGTCTGTATCACTCAGAATCATCGTGATGAAGGAATAGAGGGCATGCTTAGCAAATTTGCAGATGACACCGAATTAGGAGGAGGAGCTATTACCCCGAAGGAGAGAATCAAAATTCAAAATAACCTTAATAGATTAGAAAGCTGGACCCAAACTAGCAAAATGAATTTCAACATGGAGAAATGTAAGGTACTGCACTCAGGGCAAATAAATAAATAAATAAATAATGCATAAATATAGGATGGGGGACACTTGGCTTAGCAAGACTACTTGTGAAAGGGATCTAGGAGTCCTACTAGACCACAAGTTGAACATGAGTCAACTGTGTGATGCGGCAGCAAAAAAGGCCAATGCGATTCTAGGCTGCATCAATAGAAGTATAGCATCTAGTTCAGCGGTCCCCAAACTACAGCCTGCGGGCCAAACCCAGCCCATCGAGGCCTTTGAACTGGCCCGCGGCCAGTCCTTCCGGGGACGCCACACGGCGCCATTTTGGAACACAAAACGGCGCCAGAGTAGTGTGCATATGTGCACCCCCCAACAATCTGGGGGCCAGCGAACCAGCGCCCAGCTCAAAAAGTGTGGGAACCCCTGATCTAGATCAAGGAAAGCAATATTGCCACTGTATTCTCCTTTGGTCAGGCCTCACCTAGAATACTGTGTCCCGTTCTGGGCAATTCAAAAAGGATGTTGAGAAGCTGGAGAGTATCCAGAGGAGGGTGACCAAAATGAAGAAAGGACTGGACACCACCAAGCCTTATGAGGAGCGCCTTAGGGAGCTGGGTATGTTTAGCCTGGAGAAGAGAAGGTTAAGAGGGGATATGAGAGCCCTGTTTAAAAATTTGAAGGGATGTCATATTGAGGAGGGCGCTAGCTCCAGAGAATAGGACCTGGAACAACAGATGCAAAGTATAGGAAAAGAGATTCCATCTCAACATTAAGGAGAACTTCCTGAGGGTAAGAGCTGCTCGACAGTGGAACACACTTCCTCAATGGAGATTTTGGTGGAGTCTCCTTCTTTGGAGGACTCTAAACAGAGGCTAGATGGCCATCTCTTGGGCATAGCTTGATTTTGAGTTCCTGCATGGCAGAATGGGGTTGGACTGGATGGCCCTTGGGGTCTTTTCCAACTCTATGATTCTAGAGTTCAGCTTGTCTGGGAAAATGCCAGATACTCAATAGAAAGTAAATACGACAAGAAAATGCCTGCACAATTGTAAGAGAGGACCACATACACTGTAGTGGTTCCTCTGCATTCGCTGCTTTGACATTCGATATTTTGATTGTCTGCAAGGTCAAGCCGCCATGTACGCATGCACACATTCCTTCCTCCTCCCAGGCTCTTCCCCTGGGAGGAAAAGGCCCAGGAGGAAGGGAGCATCCAGGATATGGCTGGGAAAGGGGAGGAGATTGATCCACACACACCCGCCTCTTTCCCAAGCGGATGGGTGCCTGTCTTCCCTGGCATCGATCCACCTGGGAAAGCAAGTTAAAGGGATGTGGGCAGGAGAAGAAGAGGAGCACGCACTCCTGCTCCTGTCCCCTGCCTTCCCCGGTCCCCTTTACTAACTTCCTCATAGTGAGTTATTTGCATTTTTCCACATTTGTGGGGGTCTTGCGCCCCTAACCCCTGGGAATGTGGAGGGTCGACTATAGTTTGACCGTGCATAGACCTACCTCCTTATGAATTGCTGAGAAGGATGTTTACAACTCCTACTGGAGCCCAGGTGGGGTTATGAATAAGATCTTTGTTTTAAATATCTTTAAAAGAGGCAATGAACACATTTGGAGAACTGATTAGCTGAGTGAGCGAAGAAGAGAATAAAAGAAGTTAAGATGGAGCTCAAATATTTGACTGCCTGTCAGGCGTGCCTCTGACATATGAAGACAGCTGTTTAATAACAGCTGTGCTATTCCTGATGAAATCATAGGCCGATAAATGCTGGTACTGGTCGGTTTCATGTGAAGTAGATATATGTTCATGTAATAATGGATGCTGTTAAGATTGAATGATGCTGAAGATTAACCCCTGAATGCCTGTGCATTCACAGAAGCTGTTAAAGATGTGTAGTTCCTCAACAGACAGTATTTGAATGAATACAATTATCAGATGTATTGTTAAGATGGCTAGGAGTATGATGCAGGGAACAATCTGTATGTATAAAAGCTTTTGTCTACATAATGGCTCTATACTATAAGAACTATGAAAAGAACTTGATGATGATGATGGATAAATGGCCATATTAAATGGTTTAGAAGGGTCATGTTCCCACATGTGCTATTACAAAGCCTATAAAAGCAGAAAAATAAAAGCAATCCTAGGAAAATGAACATCTTGATAGCCATATGATGTGATGTAATGAAAGTATGATACCTTAGATATTTTGTAATGTATTGTAAAGAAACTCAGCACCCACAGTTTACATGTCTGTGTTCCCCTAAGATATTTATTTGTATATCTACATATAATAAATAGCCTAAAATACTACCAAAGAGCATGCCCATTCCCCATGTACATATTATTAAATTCCAATACTTAAGAATACTGAAGTCCAATGCTAATGCTAACTCAGCCTGTCTGGTTTAACTACAATCATGAGTTGGGCACTCAAGTGACCAGAAGCTGATAAAGGTAACACCATCCAGAACCCAGATTATCTGACAAGTGGCAAGGACCCTCAGTCTAAGAGACAGGAATGGGGAACAATGTGGCTTGTTTCCTCCATGGACCAAACAAATGAGTGCATTCTATCCCAATGGCAGGAGGGCTACTTTAGAAACTAGCTGGGCAAAGTGGAAAGTCAGTCAGTAGCAGTCTAGACGTGTGCAAAGCTGCACAGGAAGAGCAAAAGGGAAAATAAGAGTGTCGGGCCTTTCCTAGCTTCTCCCACCCAAAATGGAAGGAAAGAAAGATTTCCAAATTGTAGTTAACAATTAACAACAGTTGTTTGTTATTTTGAATAACCTCTTTCATGGCAATTCCAGAATGCAGACAAATGGTTTCAGCCACATTTACCTTCTCAGATTGCGAAGCAGATCGTCGACAAGCATTTTCCAATTTCTTGGAATCCCATAGTCAAACCTCTTGATGAATGTAGATGGCATTCCTGTTTGAATCACAAGTTCTCTGTTAAGCTTTGTACAAGTACTATGTTTTTGAGCAGATATTTTATATATGTTTGTGGATGGGCTTTCTTTTCTGTCTGCACTGGCTGGCAGTCCATTTCCCAGCTCTATTCAAAGCATTTTAAGGCAGAGATGGGGGAACTGTGGCCCCCTGAAAATTAATTTTTTTAAAAAAAGAGTCAATTTTCAGGCCCTAAATGCAAGAAAACTCCCAAAACACAGCTGTTTAGCTTTTCTCATCTCCTCAGAACCTTCCAATGCCTTTTTCTGGTCCAGACCCAGCCCAAAGTGAAACCATACAAAGATTTTTTGTTTTTTCCGCCATTTTAAGAACTGTTTTGGTGCTTTTAAATCTCCATACTTTTGTTTTCCTGGAGGTTTGTTTGCGACAGACATGTCTTTAATCTTTGCTGCTGATTTTATCTTAGTTCTGTAATGTGCTGCCTCTAGCCATTATTTAATTGTTGGGATTTTATGTTTCTCATTGATTGTACCCAGTAGCCTTAGCTTGGTAAAGTTTAACTCTGGGTTACTCAGTGGTCTAAAAAAGCAATACATGAACAAGCAGAATCAAAGACGCTTTCAAGTTGCTCCAGCACACAAAAGTGCTGTTTCATAAACAAAACAAAAAAAGTATTGAGGATGAGGGAGAACATAAGGCATAGGAAATGCACAACATTTCAAAATTATTTACGACAAGAATGACAGTCTAGGCACAGCCTTGGAAGCTATAATGGCAGAGCCTTGGCACCTTTAGGGGTTCTTTAGAAAGTCCTTTTACTTTCATGCTCTGTTTAGGAACTGGAATTAGTATGTTTAGCAGCTCAAATGCAACGTGTACAGCAAATACAAATACCATTTTAAACGATCACATAGCCGAGAATTCTGACATGCAACCTTGATGGTACTGGATCTTTCCGAGATCTGGTCCCCTCGGTCATGACCTTCTTTAGCTGCCAACTGTAAGAGCCAGCCCCAGATTCCAGCCTCTAAAGAGGGAGCTGGGGACTCAGGTGCCTTAAGCCAGGAAGCTCTCATCTAAGATCCAATGGGAACCTGGTGGCAGCACATTACACCCAGCATCAGCACCAGGGAGGCTGCCTCGGTTTCTAACAGATTAAATCCATTTCTGCATTTGAGGAAAGAAGCTGGCTTAAAGAGTGGCAGCACAGACCAACAAGCCCAGTGCAAGGGGTAAAGAAAGCTCAGTGGGCAGTGGGGGGTAAGAGGGAGGGAGGAAGGATTCACCGAGCAGCACCAGGGAAGCCCATCAGAATACCACCTGTCTGCTTCTTCCTTCTGCCTGACAACAGTCAATGTCTCTTACCTTCCTTCTTCATGGTGCTTGCATCTATACGCCCTTCTAAGACATAGATATTTCCAGATAAAGTTTTAACTTGCTTGTGTGCAATTCTTTCCACAATTGCATTGCTGTGCCAATAAATATCATTCATATCTCTAAAAACAAAGGGGACAAAGCAAAGAGTTCCCTGCTTACTTTCCCTTAAGGTGCAATTTGAAGAAGTAACACTATGAATCCAGTACAGGGATCTTGGAAGCTTTACCACATCCTCACCTCAAGACATTTGACATGACAAAGGTTTGGATATATGAATGTTTTCCCCACTCCCGTACATGCATCTCAACTGGAAGTCCACAATATGTTTTGAACAGAACTATTTTCATATAGAGATCTCATAACTACATAAAAGTAGAGATCCTCCATGTATGTGTGTAGCTCTGCCTGTGTAGTTTTGCATCCTCCTACTGCCTGGCAGATATTAACCCCTGCAATGGGCCCCTACACTGTTGTTTACCAGAAGGGAACCGGGGAGATGGGGCTTTCAGACCATCGTCAGCTGGTTGCTAGTTGGGGTGAGGAGAAATGAGGGTACACTCTCAAATGGAGCACACCTGCCTATTCCTTCCCATGAAAGCCCAGAGTCACTGGATCTCCTTAGTTTGAACCACCACCCCTTTCCCTGCTCTTAGCAGCAGCAGCTGTCCTTCCCAGAGTACTGAACAGGTACTGAACAGCGGAGGGTTTTTGGAAGGACGGCAAGAGCAAGAGAATAACCCTCTAGGGACTTACACACATACTAACAGGGCACCAGCTCATGAGCATATATTACATCATATAGCATGGATGATATATTTTCTCCTTTCAAGGCAAAAGCAACAGCCCTTTGCTCCCTCTTCATAATGACAAAACTGAGGAACACTGAAGGAACTTGATTAGCAGTAGATTCCTCAGTACAAATCACTTAGGCAAAAAGACATTTGAACGTCAGTGAAAAAACCAAAGAGAGTCACTTGCCTCCTTTTCCCTTCCAGGCACACAGCAGTATTGTTGTTGATAACCTTGATTCTCCATCCACTGATATGGATCATCTGCTGTTCCTTTATGATCAAAATTAGGAAATTAATAAAGGGTTACAGTTGTTTCAGTCATCAGCAAAGACAAGAGCTTGAGTAACAGTAATTTGAAGCCTGGTCACCCAATGCCAAATGCAAATATACGGAACACACATCGAATCAGTGGTGATGAGAGACCAATAGATCTTGCCTGCTGACCCAAATGGCAAGAAACAGGAGCCGTACCTGTGCATAAAAGAATCTGCTTACTTAAATGTCCATTTAGGGGGGAAATGTGTGAGATACTACAAAATGCAGGAGATAGTCCAACAGAAGCCAAAGAGCTGTGCTGTCCTCCTGGGCACAATAGTTTGCCAGCTGTGCTTTCTTTTCTTACAAACAAAATGGGGAAAGGAGATGAGAGTACAGGGCCGACAATGACCCAGAGCGCTCTGGCTTCCGTCCGTTTAAGACTTCCTCAAAAAATATGTAGTCT
Source organism: Phrynosoma platyrhinos (assembly GCA_020142125.1). Classification (NCBI taxonomy): domain Eukaryota; kingdom Metazoa; phylum Chordata; class Lepidosauria; order Squamata; family Phrynosomatidae; genus Phrynosoma; species Phrynosoma platyrhinos. The sequence continues at coordinate 1,811,958 of CM034701.1, forward strand.
TAGATGAAAGAGTCAACAATACAAAGAATCCTGGGCAGCCCTTTATGACTAGAGACTGAGGTATTTTAGCAGGTACATTCTTTAGGCAGCCTCCTGAGGTTAATTTTGTATAGAATTAAGAAAGAGAAAAGAAAAGAAAAGATGATAACCTCCGGCCACGACAAACAAAAGAATATAATTTAACATGAGACAACTTCTTACCACTTTGTTGCCATCAATGGCTTTGTCAGCATAAGGAGTATCCAAGGGAGGCTTGCAAACAGCCCCACCTGTTTTTTGCTTCCTTGGTATGTGGACTTTTGGCGTACCAAAAATAATATCACACAACTGCTGTGAAGGCATTTGAGGCCCCATCCCCAATGCTGGCTGTCCTCTAAGGCCAAATTTCTCACTGGATAGTTGCGCTGCTCTTCCTTCTCGGGGGAGCCTTCCAGGTGCCGCTTCTTCCAAGGGTTCTGCAGGCTTGGTAGGATTACGGCTCATGTCCATAGCATCAACTGCCAGGCTGAAAGTCTCACATCCTGGGTCAGCTGGTTCCACGATAAATGTATCATCCTGAGAGACAGCAGCATGTATACACCCTCCATTTAACTGTGGGGCTGAATTGGATGTGGCTGAAGGTGGCTTCAGTGCTGCTGAAGGAGGGTCATTCTGCCTGGTTTGGCAAACTGGAGCATCTACTACAGAAAATACAAGAACAACAATGATCACTGACACTTCAGTGTCAGTAAACCTGCATTCACCTAGCCACAGATTTTGGCTCCTATAGTCATTCCTTTTGTTGTAATCCATATATGCCATGCATGCCTCCAGCAAAAAGAACCAAAGTACTTTTTATTTATTTTATATCCCGCCTTTCTCCTAAAATGGGATTACAATAGTTTAAAAAGGATACAACTAAAACATTAATTACAAAAGTAAAAAAATTATTGAACAATACAAGTTAAAAACACAACATAGTTAAAACCAATTGAATGAAAAATTAAAAACATTAAAGCATTTAGAACACCACACTAATTACACAAAAACACACTACATAAGTAAAATTCACTCACCAAAAGCCTGACCTAAATAATAATGTCTTCACCCATGTGTGGTACAGTGGGTTTGAAAGTTGGACTATGACTCTAGTGACCAGGGTTTGAATCCCAGCTCAGCTATGTAAACCCACTGGGTGACTTTTGGCAAGTTGCACTCTCTCAGCCTCAGAGGATGACAAAGGCAAAACTCCTCTGAAGAATTTGCCAAGAAACCCTGGGATAGGATTGCCTTAGTTTGGAAATGACTTGAATGCATTGAAAGAGAGCAGGGAATGGGACGACCTGACCTCCTGTGGAAGGGAGTTTCAGTCTAGGAGCAGACATAGAGAAGGCCTCGTCTCCAAAGACCTGACAAACCAAAGTACAGATCTGTGCTTCCTTGCCTGGGACACACTTCCACTCAAAAGGGCCGCACCTCAGCAGCAGAGCACACACTGTAATGTGCCGAGAGAAGGGCTGGAGCATGTTTTGAAAACTTCAGCCATCTTGCTAGACAAGCTCCATTGGATCTTGCCAGTGGATGCCTGGCAAGCACCGATTCCTCCCAACCCAGCTCCAGCTACTTGTCAATACCAAGGAGATAGTAAGAACAGGATTCCCTGAGGCATCCTGAGCTACTTTGGGCAGACAGGCTGCAGGAATTCCATGTGCAACTCCAGTCTTCAGAAAGCAGAGTCTAATCTGAGCCCAGACTGAGCAGGCCAAGGAGGCGTGGGATGGTAGGAGGTGGATGGTCCCACAGCTGCAAGGAGGATTCCCACAGCACATTCTAGGCATTTATACTAAAAAAATAAACCGGGGAATAGGCTGCCTCAATGGGTGGGTGGCAGACCTTCCTTCCTTGGAGATCATTGAACAGATGTTGGACAGGAATCTGTCAGGACTACTGCAGCTGCATATTCTGCATGGCTAAAGGGGGTTGGATCAGGGGGTGAAACAGATCGCCCCAAAAGGCCAGCTCTGTGCCCACCCCTCTGAGCACTGGATTGGGGGCCACAACAACCACACGCCGCAGCCCTGATCCATCATTTTTCTGGCCCATAAAAGAAATGGCAAAATGCTGCTCCTTTTTGGGCCGGAAAAAGGTGTCCAGACCATCAGGAAAAAACCCATGATTCAGAGGAGGAGAGATACAAACTGAAGGAACAATCTATTGCTTGCTGGACCCCAAGACTTCCACAAGAAAACCCAAAGCACACGCTAAATAAAATACCTTTTGGAGACATATACTCAAAGGGGACATGCATATGAAAAATAAAATAAAATAACATGACTTGGAGGGAAACCAAAACCATGCAGTGTCTTTGCAGGCTTTCCTTATTAAAGTGCTTAATGTATTAAGACACTTAATAAAGTGTTTGCAGGCCATTTCATTAAGACAGTGATCTTTTACTCTAAGGCTGTGTGGTTAATGCTGACGGGGCCCAGTTACCTGCCTTCAGTCAAAAGCAAAGGCTTCCATTTACCAGTAATACCAGTCACAGGCAGCCTCCATCATCACAGACTGAAGTTACCTTTGAAATTTTTGAAAGTGCACTGCTGATTACCGAGTGCATCTAAAAATATCATGTACAGAACAAGAGTTGAAGTATGCTACTTCAAATCTCAAATATTCTCTTTATCTTTTCTGTAAAACAGGATCCTAGAAATGTCATATTTGCTTATTGGTGGTAACAGCCTTCTGAGCCAAGAAAATTTTCAAACCTTTTTCTCCACCAAATATTGAAAAAGGAGTCATGCCACCAGGTTTCAATCCTTTGAGGATTGCTGTAATGAATGCCAAAAGCCTGGTTCTGTGAAAAAGTATTTCAGTGGAGGTATATAGCACCAGTGCTTGCCAGATAAATAACTACAAAAAACAAGTTACTTATAACAAGTAATTTATCAGCAAGCAGGATATGGATGGCAACAGGGCAATAAACTTCTACCATAATATTTCATGAGCAAATGACTTTCATCAGTAGTTTTCAATACCACCAGCAATGACTTTGATGGAGAAGGGATACAAATTGAACATTCCTTTCTTCACTAAGAAGAAATGTTTTCTTTCGTGTTTATTAGGTGTTCAGAGTACAGCCTGAAGAATGAAAGAGACAGCTCCCCTACACACACAAAATCATGAATGTCTGGGGTGGGGGTGGGGAGTACCTCTTTGCACCAATTTTTGCTGCAACTTCTGCTTCACGCGTGAAAAGAACTTGTGAGGAGATTCAAAAACCTGAGAACCGGCAACTGGACCACATATATTTCTGTTCACTCCAATAAGACTGGGAACTGAAAGAGAAGAGAGACACACTCTGTAGGCTCTGAAATCCAGGACTTGTAACAAGTAATTCACAGCAGCCCTAAGGCTCTAGATTTAAAACATTTCAGACGTGTTTGTGTGCCTTCAAGCTGCCTGTCAACTTATGGCAACCTCACAAATTCCTAGGGTTTTCTTAGGCAAGGTGTTTTTTTTTCTTTCCTCTGATATCTAGCCTACAGCCCCTGATACTCATTACAAGCCTCCCATCCAAGTACTAACCAGGCCTGAACCTGCCTAGCTTCAAAGACTTAGGGGAGTTGTAGACTGCCAGAAATAGTGCAAATTGAGTCCACTTTTAGGGTTAGGGTTAGGGAATCATGGGAACTGTATTTTATTGTGGCACCAGAGCTCTCTGACAGAGAAGGCTCAATGTCTCAGAAAAAAAACCAATTCCCATGATTCCCTAGCACTAACCCTAACCCTAAAAATGGACTCAATTTGCACTATTTCTGGCAGTCTGCAACCCCCCTTAATGGCATTTGGTAGCTTTAGGATACTGAGGCCCCTTAAAAACTTTCATAGCAATATAGAATCACAATAGTGGAAAACTGGTCTTACTGAGGAAACACAGATGTCCATGGAGAGGTGGGGGTGTGTGTCCTGGAATATAGTTGAAAATGGTCTCAACAGCTGTAACAGAAAAAGAACTGACTCCTGCCTGATTGGGTTGGCACATAGGGATAAACCCAAATGTGGTGGATTGCTCCACCTGCCATCCCAAGAATTAGCTAACAGAACTGTTTCCCCACCAGTCAGTCCACCATTTCACTGTTGGTTAAAACTCATGCACTAGCTGAAGCTGCTCCTTAAGACATCAGATAGGACTACAGTGACACAGAGCTTGATTACATCTCATCTGGACTACTATGACACACTGTTTGTGGGTCTGCCTTTGGAGCATTTTGGAAACATCAGCAGGTCCAAAATGCTGCAGCTGGAATGCTGACTTGGCCCAGTTACAGGGATCATATAACTTTCATGTGACAACAGCTTTGTCAGCTACCAGTTCGTTTCCAGGCAGTTCATTTTTTAAAAACTATCCATAATTCAAATTAAAAAACCTCTGTACATCTCACACTGTTTCTATACACAAATTACATTTTAGGCTTGTTTTTCCCTTTTCTCACCTTCCCCCTTTCTTATCTTCAACATTGGGTTCACTTTAATTTAACCGCTATCTTATTATAAATTCTCCCCTTCATAACAAATTTCAAACCTTTCCACCTCTTCATAAACAAATTTCTTCCCTATTACTCAATGACTTTGAGCTATTCTATAATCTTACTCATTGTGTCTATTATGTTACTGGTTGCTTTAACATTTTCTAATTCCTTATAGATATTAACTGTGTTATTGAATTATTTCTACTACATAATTTTGTTAATTACATTACTTTCTATACTCTATAATCTGGTGACAGACTAGTCACATTGCATTTTCCTTTCAAATTAGTGGCTGTTTTAATCCATCTCTTCTGACAAAACTCCATCACTGGATTCCATTCCTTTTTCCCAATTTCTGGTCCAGGCACAGTTCAAAGTGCTGGTCATGACCTATAAAGCCCCATACATCTTAGGTCCAGATTGTCTGAAAGACTGTATCTCCCTGTATGAACCTGCCAGAGTTTTAAGATCCTCAGAGAAGGGCTTTCTCAGGGTCTCACCAATCTCACAGGCTCATTTGGGAGAAAGCCTTCATAGTGGTTGCTCCCACCCTTTGGAACTCTTTTCCTCGGGAAGCTAGGCTGGTCTTCCCAGTCTCTTCTTACTGGCAGGCAAAGATCTTTCAAATCTCTTTCAGTTTAAGCAGGTTTTTAATGTACAATGTACTCAAGTTGACTCACAACATAGGATTAAACCATTAAATAAACCACTCTGTTAATGTATTTCAGAGGAAGGCAATAGCAAACCACCTCTGAGTATTCCATGCCTAAGAAAACCCTGTGAAACTGATGAGGTTGCCATGACTTGAATGGCAACTTGAAAGCACATAAACACAAACATTAAAAACAAGCTAATTGAGAACAATTAAAACGCATTTCAAAGACAGCAATGTGGGTAGTAGTACAGCACCCGTGTCATTTTGACATGCTTCTGCAAGAATACATTGATAGCCAGAAGCTTCTCTAAACAGGAGAAGGAGAGCAGAAGGGGACAACGGCCTGACCTTCTGACAGGCTTCATCCACAGAAGTAATCCAGTTTGACTCCACTTTAACTGCTGTGGCTCAGTCTTATGGAATTCTGTCAACTGTAGTTTGTTGTGGCACCAGAACTCTATGACAGAAAAGGCTAAAAAAAATTCTCACCAAACTATAATTCCCAGGATTCCGTAGCATGAAGCCATGGCAGTTAAAGCAGTACAAACTAGATTATTTCTCCAATTCAGATGCACCTATAAAGGAAGTCCATTTTTGGGGAGAAACGGAAGAGCAAACCTTTGTCCACTTTAGGCTCGCCAAGAGGCTCCTTGGCCAACTGTTCCTTTGGTTTCTCCTTTTCTGCTGTTGGTATCTTGCCTTGTCTTCCCAAATGGTCAGGACATCTCTCAGGGGTGAGAATGTAGTCTGCAGTGCTGTTTGTGTCTAGCAACTTCCTTTCCAGAGGCTTGTTCTGCTCTTTAGCCTTAAGGGCTGCCCTGGTCTTCATTCTTAAAAAGATTTTTGCTGGAGACTCGAGAGGCGACTGGTCACAAGCCTTACGTTTGAGGAAAGTATTCTGCACTGGTGGTCCCAGTCCTTCAGCAACTGGCTTTATTGCGCTGAGGTCAATGAAGTCTTTATCACAAGAGCCACCAGCTATTAAAGTTGACTGGAAGATGTTTCCTCTTTCAGCCTCTTTTTCCAAGCAAACATTTTTATGGTCAAGAACCACTGAAGGAAAAATAGCTTCTTTGGCAGATGAACCACAAGTTCCATCCGCCTGAAATTTCACCAAGTCTTTTAGAGGCGTGCCTCCAGGGATGAGGCTAAGGGAAATGGCCTTCAAGGGCATGTCTCCTCTTCTACCAGAAGGAAATGCGGATGTCGAAATCCCGTAAACTTTTAATGAGGCAGCAAGCACCTTGGCAAAGCATTACGCTCTCTTGTTGCTCCAACAGCAAATTCTTTCAACTCAATGTCTAAATTATAAAAAGACAAAGGAACTGAGCCACGAATGTCAATTGCATGCCTTCACATCTATTCTAAAAAAGAAAAGCCTTGTGGTTAGTTTTGTGTTTAAGAATGGTTAACACAAAAAAGACTGAATGTTACAACAGGCCTTCCATATTTGCTAAGGTCAGGTTCAACTCTATGGTCAACATCACTTGGAAGTTGACAACAGAATCACACTGGAGGGCCTAGAAATGCCTAGAGAAATGTTTTCTCTAAGAATTTCTAGGTCCTCCAGTGTAACTCTATTGTCAACTTCAAGGAAAGTCACATTGGAGGACATAGAGATTCCTAAAGAGAACGTATTAATCGAATCTGTGAATAATCAAATCCATAAAAGTAAAATCCGCAGATGTGAAGGGCTGGCTGTATTTGCATCAGACTCAAGAGACTTTTATTGACAATATATCATATATCTCATTTTTTCTGGATACAAATCTTCCCAAGCTAGCTTATGTCATATAATAATACAAATAATATTAAAAGACAGTGAGTTACAAGAATCCTCCCAACACAAAGAGCTGGAAATAATGACTCTTTGGGGAGCAAGGGAAGGAAGATCACTCCAATTGGAAGATATGCCTCAAGTAGCCTTCTCTATCTCTCTGAAGCAGAACAAATAATGCCCAGAAAAGACAAGAGACAGCAGCATAACCAAGTACATTGTGAATGTACTGACTGTTAAGGAGTTTGTTTTAGCATATTAGTGTATTGGAAATATAAAGGTTACAGTGCTGTTCCCCAATGTAGGGAATCATTCTGAAAAGAGCAGCAATAAAACTTCCAGGATCATTATGCATTGTGATCAGTGAAAATGGACTTGCCACTTTATTGCCATACACAAAGGATTTTGAATTCAAGTAATATATAAGTCTGCCCCTGGCTTTCCACTCCACTGAATGCATCCTGTTTTAATTATCTTGTCATTTAATACTGTTTTAAGGGGGGGTGGGTTGGGGTATGAATTGTGTTGTATGGGGTTTTAACTGATGTAAGCCGCTTAGATTGTCTTCATTTAAGCGGGGTATAAATAAATGTTATTATTTTATTATCATTATCCAAGGAAGTAAACCTAAGGCTAGGAAAGCTCATGCTGCCAACTTTTTTCTTTCAGTCAGGGCCTTTGCAGACTGCCAGAAATAGTGCAAATTGAGTCCACTTTAAATTGAGGCACTACCCTGGCTCAGTGCTAGGGAATCATGGGAATTGTACTTTTTTTCTGAGACATTGAGCCTTCTCTGTCAGAAAGCTCTGGTGCCACAATAAACTACAGTTCCCATAATTCCCTAGCACGGAGCCAGGGCAGTTAAAGTGGACTCAATTTGCACTATTTCTGGCAGCCTGCAAAGGCCCTTTGTCTCAAAGATGCTATTAAATCTCTCTACATATCGATTCTACAGACTAACACGGCTATATATTTGAATGCATTATGATGCCAATGTACAATGTGGGCACTTTCTCTTCAGCCATCCCTAGAAAAAGTATTAATCCAATCTGTGAATAATAAAATCCGCAAAAGTCAAATCTGCAGATGTGAAGAGCAGGCTATATTTGCATCAGACTCAAGAGATATTTATTGACTATATATCGTACATCCCTGTGGAACGACCTGCCACAAGAGATTCAACAGCTGAATACACTGTCAGAATTTAAAACAGTATTAAAGGGCAGCCTTTTCCAGCAGGCTTATCAAGATGGTTTTTAAGCTGATCTTAAGTGATGAATTTTAGACACGGATTGTTTTAATACATATGTCTTATCGATTCTGGTGTGGATTCCTACACTAGCGGGGTTGGACCTGATAACCCTAAAGGTCTCTTCAGACTCTGCAATTTATGGAGGTGTGTGTCCAGGTGTTGTCCTTGGATTTGGAGGCACAGAACAACAGCACGCGACGTAATATATAAAATCTATCTATCTAAATCTATAGATACAAATACACACAAGACATAAAATCTCTCGCTCTCCCTATATGTATGTGTGTGTGTGTGTG
>CM034701.1:1905855-1923506 GCA_020142125.1 Phrynosoma platyrhinos
AGCCAGAGGTGAAGAGCTACAACTCCCATCATCCCTGACATCAAATACTTAAACAGGGCTATCATATCACTTCTTAACCGTCTCTGCTCCAGGCTAAACATACCCAGCTCCCTAAGTCACTCCACATAAGGCATAGGATGCCAGCTTTAAGGTTGCAATCCAAAGTTGCATGGAGTAGCTTAGACCTGAAACAGAAAGACCCATTAGATGTATAAAAAACCTGTACCTTCTGGCAGAGCTAAACAAAATGTTAGGATTTGTTCTATACCAAAACCAACTGCCTGTAATTTTGGAGTCTCCTTCTGAATGTTGCATTAAAGGCTGTTAGGATGAGGATTTAGTGTTTAAAATATACTACTGGAAGCAGGAGGTGTTTTCCTTCATACCTCAGGCCTCTGCAAACTCCAAGTCATCAACTTGCCGGGTAAATAAAACACAAAGCTCTCATAGTGTTGGCTAATTACAGCAATTGGTATAATTTAGGTAATGGGAAAGGAAAGCCTTTATTGATTTTTTTCTCCTCTGAGTGATTATGGGAGATCAATGGGACTCAACACACATTAACTCAGAGCCTGCAAGTTGAGGGAGGAAACATTTTTCACTCTCCTTTCACTGTCTCACCCTGCTTTGCTTCAAGTCATTTCCATTCTGACCTAAGACAACCCTAAGGTGAACTTATTGTGGGGTTTTCTTGGCAAGATTTGTTCAGAGGAGGTTTGCTATTGCCTTCCTCTGAGGCTGAGAGTATGTGACTTTCCCAAGGTCACCCAATGAGTTTAATAGCCAAGTGGGGAATTAATCCCTGGTCTCCAGAGTCAGAGTCCCAACACTCAAAGAACTGTGCCATGCTGGCTCTCTTTCCCTGCAAGGGATGGTAATACTTGGTTTCCCCCATCAATGATTTGGATGAAGGAATAGCATTCTTATCCAATTTGCAGATGCCACCAAATCAGAAGGAACAGCTAATACCCCAGAGAAGGGGATGAAAATTCAAAATGACCTGAATAGATTAGAAAGCTGGGTCAAAACTAACAAAATGAATTTCAACAGGGAGAAATGGAAAGTACTGCACTTAGGCAAAAAAATGAAACGCACAGATATAGGATGGGGGACACCTGGCTTGACAACAGTACAAGTGAAAGCAATCTAGGAGACTCCAAGTTGAACATGAGTCAAAAATGTGTTACGGCAGCTAAAAAGGCCAATGCAATTCTAGGCTGCATCAATAGAAGTATAGCATCTAGATCAATGGCTAGAGAGATTGTTGCTGGAACCAGATAAAGCTTTGTGTCTCTCTCTGTGTGAGACCAATTGCATGTACAGGGGTATTTTTTGTTGCATGAGCATCTATCAGAGCATTATTGTTGATTCAAGATCAGGACTCCCATTCCAGAAAGAGCCAAAGGAGGAGGAACTTCCTAACGGTAAGAGCTGTTCAGTAGTGGAAGACACTTCTGCCTTGGAGAGTGGTGGAGTCTCTTTCTTTGGAGGTTTTTCAACAGAGGCTGGATGGCCATCAGTCACAGGGAGGGCTCGAATGGTGTCTTCCTCCATCTTAAAATAGGGTTGGACCGGATGGCCCTTGGGGGTTCTATTCCAAGGAATGATTTCGGGATCTGGGTATCTTTAGCCTGGAGAAGGGAATGTTAAAGAAAAAAGGGAGGACATGATGGACATGTTTAAATATTTGAAGGGTTACTTATGGGGGGTTGCAGACTACCAGAAATAGTGCAAATTGAGTCCACTTTTAGGGTTAGGGTTAGTGCTTGGGAATCATGGGAACTGCATTTTTTTCTGAGACATTGAGCCTTCTCTGTTAGAGAGCTCTGGAGCCACAATAAAATACTGTTCCCATGATTCCCTAACCCTAACCCTAACCCTAAAAGTGGACTCAATTTGCACTATTTCTAGCAGTCTGCAACCCCCTGAAGATAGAGCCAGTTTCTTTCTTTCTTTCACCCCAGAGAGCAGACCTGGAGCAATGGATGCAAACTACAGGAAAAGAGATTCCATCTAAAGTAAACATTAGGAAGAACTTCTTGGGGGTAAGATCTCTTTGACAGTGGAAGATGCTGCTGCTTCGGTGGGTGGCGGAGTCTCCTTCTTTGGAGGCTGTTCTCAAACAGAGGCTGGGTGGTGGTGGTGTCTCTTCCATCCCTGTGATTCTGTATTAGGTGATCCAAGTGGTGTCTGCATGGGTCAGAACATTCCAGTAGCAGCCCAGAATATTCTGGCCCCAAAACTGCCCAATCTCCCCCTGAGACCCTCCCTTACAACTCTGGGCAGCTGTTTGCATGCATGTTCCTCTGTGCCACCAGGCGCAGCCATGGCAGGCTCACTCTGAGGTTAGAACGAGGCTCCCACCATTGATCACTTGCCTGGGTTCCTTGTTCTGATCTCAGAGCAAGCGGTTTGCTGCGGTGGTATCTGGATCTTTTGGAAAGATCTGGAGGAAATAAGGAGTTTTTAAAATCTGTTCTAAGAGTGTCGTACCCCAGGTTCAGTGCTGTTCACACCAGAACCAGTGCTATGACCCTGCATTGTCCAGACTCCCTGCTGAGAGAATGGCTGTGTGTGTGTATTGGGGTATGCAGACAGTGGGATCTAGCATGCAGAGTAGATGCACCTTGGCAGGAACACCCAGAAGCTGATCTTCTGTGAAGAGTCTGCCCCAGACGGCACAGGAAAAAACCTCCCACATGCAGCTGCTGCTTTCATCTTGGAGAAAACAATAGCTCCACAGCGAGGCTTCTCTCAGAGAGGGCTTTAATCTTTGTTGCAAATATTTACAAAGATACACAGAGTACCAGACGTCTGTCTTGAATACTCACAGCTATATAGACCAAGAAAGTGCTTTGCCAACCACCAACCACAATTAACCAACAACGGAGACTCTGACTCTCTCCCATATATAGGTGGTCCTCTTGAGAACATGTGACAGCCATGCACTAATGAAACCTGGCTGCTTTCATCCCAGTGCCTGTTGCATCAGGCCTCCCATGATGCATACTTGGCTTGTCCCATCCACTGTGGATGCTGCATCAGGCTTCCTATGATGCACAGCTCACCAAATGCTGACTCAAAAAATAATTTCAGCAATTTTCTTCCCACTGCAAGGAAATCTTTGCAAATCACACCGTTTTTAAAGACTATTTGCAATTTTGTCTTATTCTGTATAACCTTTGCATGTGGTTGTTTTGCACAGAAAAGAAACAAATACTATTTTGTTATAATAAATCTTATGCCCAAAGTGCAAAACTTTCATTTTTAAAGGAAGGGCTTCCAAGCTTGTATATTGACTCACATGAGGTGTAATGCCTCTCATCAGCTTGTGGATTGCTAATAGGAATCAAAAGGGAATGGCAATTAATTGTATGGGGGCTGCCCAGAGGGGCTGTTAATTTGGCCCTGCCATTCTGGAACATTCCATATCTACGCCAGAAACTTAATGTGATTAGCTGGAATAATTACATTATGGCTCGCTTGCAAACTGGAAAGCAGCATTTGGGTTTTACTCTTGCATTTGCTTTACAGTGATCCTCTAGGAAAACCTTGGAAGAGCTCCAGCCATGAAGCTGTTAATGCCAAAACATCTGGCCTGTTATAGAAAAGTTGGGTAGGAAGAGAAATCTCCAGGAATGTACCTGGGAAGGAGGAAGTTAAAATGGACCCCCATCACAGAACTTTTGTGTATGTCTGTATATATGCATATTGACATGTGCACATGTGTATTCACTCTGGATGGAAGGAATATCCATTATTATTTGTTCCCAGGTTTTAGAAAGGGGCAGTTCCCAAAAATCAGGAAAACCTTTTGGAAAGAATAATAAATGAGCAAGAATTTACCAGAATTTTCTGTCCATGTTTGAACATCCCAAAGTGTTGTAGAGGAATTATTCTTCGTAGAATAATATAATCATTTTTTTACAACAACAGGTTTTTGCAACAACAACAACAACGTGTGGCTGGCATTCTGCATTACAGTCATGGATTCATAAAATAACTGCTCCATATTCAAATAATCTTAGAGTTGGAAGAAATCCCAAGGGCCATCATGTCATGACTATCATGTCTCTTCTCCCAGCTAAACATTCCCAGCTCCCTAAGTCGCTCCTCATAGGGCTTGGTTTCCAAACCCTTCACCATTTTGGTATTCCTGCTCTGGACACACTCTAACTTGTCTACACCCTTCTTGAATTGTGGTGCCCAGAATTGGACACAGGATTGTTCCAGGTGAGGCCTGACCAAAACAGAATAGGGTGGTACTACTCTGAGATGCCCCGCGCCGCTGATGGGGGTCCTCCGGGGTGCCATTTTGGATTCGAAAATGGCACCCCAGAGGACCCCCACAGCTGCAAAAGGCAGGGGCCAGTCTGAAAGCCTCTGCAGGCCGCACCTGGCCCACGGGGCGTAGGTTGCCAACCCTTGATCTAGACACTATACTTCTATTGATGCAGCCTAGAATTGTATTGGCTTTTTAAGCTGCCGCATCACACTGTTGACTCATGCATCCAAGGAAATACACTCATGTCTTCATAAGCTCATGCTATCAACTTCTAGCTTTCAGTTATTCTCAATGGAGCTTAAAGATCCTTTTGCGTATGTCTTTGAAAGCTATGTCTTTGAATTCTACTGTTGGCTCATGCTCATAAAATCATAGAGCTAGAAGAGACCTTAAGCACCATCCAGTCCATCCAGTCTGTCCCAGTCCTCTTTGGGACAGATGGCCACCCAGCCTCAGTTTGAAAACCCCCAAAGAAGGAATCATAGAATCATAGAGTTGGAAAATACCACATGGGCTATCCAGTCCAACTCCTTCTTCTGCCATGCAGGAATATGCAATCAAGCCACTCCCAATAGATAGCCATCCAGGCTCTGTTTGAAAACCTCCAAAGAAGGAGACTGCACCACCATCCCAGGCAGCAGCATCTTCCACTGTCGAACAGCTCCTACACTCAGGAATTTCTTCCTAATGTTTAGGTGGAATCTCTTTTCCTGTAGCTTGAATGCATTGCTCTGTGTCCTATTCTCTGGAGCAGCAGAAAACAAGCTTGCTCCAGTCCAACCCCCTTCTGCCATGGAGGAAGACACAATCAAAGCACCCCAACAAATGGCCATCCAGCCTCTGTTTAAAGACCTCCAAAGAAAGAGACTCCACCACCCTCTGAGGTAGCAATGTATCCCACTGTCGAACACTCTTACTGTCAGGAATTTCTTCCTAATGTTTAAGCGGACTCTCTTTCCTGGAGCTTGCAGCCATTGTTCCAGGTCCTCTTCTCTGGAGCAGCAGAAAATAAGCTTGCTCTATCCTCAGTATGACACCCCTTCAAATATTTAAACATATCATCTCCAAAGGAGTGTCTTCCACTGTCAAACAGCTCTTACCATCAGGAAGTTCTTCCTAAGGGTTAGTTGGAATCTCTTTTCCTGTAGCTTGAACTCATTGCTCCATGCCCTTGTCTCTGGAGCTGCAGAAACCAACATGTAAATGTGTAACCAAAAGTATTTGATTTGTTCTGATTTGTAAAGTATGTCATATCAAAATATTTTGGAGGGGATTGTTGGAATAATATTCCTTTAAATTGTGCAGAAAATGTTTTGACTGACAGGATGCATCATATCCTGTGAGACTGTCCTAAAATGCTGAGTCCGAGCATGTGGCATGATGCAACTTACTGCAAAAGGTTGCATCATGCTATGGGGCACAGGATGATGTCTCATAGCCGTCACAGTATATAAGTGTACCAGGGAGAGAGGTCACATGTGGATGGTGATTGTGGGTTGGTGGCTTTTGGATTGTGGAGTTGTGTGATTTGAAGCTGCATGCTGAACTCAGCATACAGCTCCAAACCCCACAACTCCGCAGCAGATGGCAAAGTTGATGCAAGTCAGTGAGGTGAGTTTGTAAATATTTGTACATATTGCAACTCAAGATAAAGAACTTCCAAGGACTTGGAAGATATCAACTGTGTCTGTGAGTTTATTTGTTAAGTGTGGAATGTGGTCAGTGCACTGCCAATACTTTTATCTGGGCTGTTGCTTCTGTACTCTGCTGCATTAAGCTGCATCTGAGTGCGTTGTCCTGAGATTGTGCTGTTAGTTGGCATCTGAAGTGGGCCGGAGACTTTTGCTTTTGTTTTTGCAAATTTGGAGCCAACAGCTTGCTCCATCCTCAGTATGACATCCCTTCTAACATTTAAGTGTCTGGCTATGTCCTTGTGGCTGTTGTGCACCAGTCCCATTGTACATGGGTTCCAATGTAAAATGGTTACTTTTCTGGCTTCCTCATGTAGTAACATAACATTAGCCTTTTACTGGACTGACATGGAACTGCCCAGTTGTAGCAGTAGCAATAGCAATAGCAATAGCAATAGCAGCTTCATTTATATACTGCTTCGTATTGCACTGAGCAGTCTCTAAGTCAGGGGTAGGCAACCTTTCCCCTTTAAGGGCTGAGGGACTTCAGCTCCCAGAACCCCAGGAGCTATTGGCCAATATGGGACTATTGATCAACATGGCTGAGGCTTCTGGGAGCTGAAGTCCCTCGGCCCTTAAAGGGGACAGGTTGCCTACCCCTGCTCTAAGTGGTTTATAATGTGTAAGTTAATTGCCCCCAACAAAGTGGGTACTAATTTTAGCGACCTTGGAAGGATGCAAGGCTGAGTCGACCTTGAGCCCCTGGCTAGTATCGAACTCACAACCTTATGGTTTGTGACTGAGTGGCTGCAGTATAGGCATTTAACCACTGCGCCACCAGAGCTCCAATTATAATTTTTGCAGACCTAAGTTCCCAGCAGGTTTCTGGCTAGTAAGGGTTGTATGTTTATATTCTTGAGGGACACTGGGAGGGGACCCAAAGGCAGCACTGAGCACCCACTCCTTTCAGGAGATCCATCCAACAAGTTTTTAATCCATCGACATTTTGGAAGGTCAGCCCAAGCCCATGGAGTTCACCAAGAATGCACAAAATATGCACTTGCTATTAGAATCCTCACCAAGGCTAAGCCAACAATGGCTTGATCACATCTACTGCATTACAAGTCTCTAATGAAGCGCATACAGTCAGCATGAAAAGCAATCAATTAAAGAGGACAGGGAACCAAGAATTTAATATATATGATAATACTGAAATCTATTAGAGGTGGTTATGGAGAATCTGTTACACTGGAGGAACTGACAGAAAAACAATAACGGCTAAGAATTAAGAAATACAAGAGAGAGATAGAGAGAGAAAGGGAAGGGGGAAAAATCTATGCTGTAATTAGTTGAGGGCCCTGAGATGAGCAGAAGCAGACTTTCTGTGCTATTCATAGAATCATAGAATCCTAGGGTTGGAAGAGACCCCAAAGGCCATCCAGTCCAACCCCATTCTGCCATGCAGGAACTCCCAATCAAAGCATCCCTGACAAATGACCATCCAGCCTCTGCTTAAAGACCTCCAAAATCTATTAAAAATAAGCATAGAGATGAAGAGGGTGCCATGAGGATAATTATACAAGGGCCACAATCCTACATTGGGGTTGTAGGATTAACAGGTTTTAATTTTCCAATTGTTTACTCGCATTTCAAACTTGTCCATGTTGTGAATTTTTTTAAAGCTATGTTTGTTTTAACTGTCGGAAGCAGTTTTGAGTCCTGAACTGGGAACCATACCTTGGTTAATAATGATGGTTGACACCCCACATCACAGTCTTATCTTTCATAACTTTATGAATCCATAAATATGGGTACATCTACATTGTAGAAATAATGTGGTCCCGTTGTTGCGCCATCCTACAGAATCCTAGGATTTGTAGTTTGGTGAGGCAGCAGCAGCACTCTTTGGCAGAGAAGGTAAAAAGACCTTGTAAAACTACACATCCAAAGATTATTTATTTATTTATTTTCATTTCTATGCTGCCTTTCTCCCAGAAAGGGAGCCAAGGCGACTTAAAAATAAAGCCATTTTAAAAATTTACAATAAAAATTTTAAAGATAATTAAAATCATCTAGATAAAGCAGTATTCAAATTTAGACAAAAACCCAAAAGTTTAAAACATAACTAAAGCAAACACCCCATCTAAGGGCCACCCTGTCATGATTTTTAAAATTATTTTTGCTTGCCAGTGAAAGGCCAGCAGGAAGGGGGCCACCTTAGCCTCCAGTGGCAGGGAGTTCCAGAGGCTGGGAGCAGCCACTAAGAAGGCTCTCTCGTGTCTTCACCAAGCAAACCTGGGATGGTATCAGGACTGAGAGAAAGCTTTCTCCTGAGGATCTTAGGTCTCTAGCAGGTTCATATGGGGAGATATGCTCTTTCAGATAATCTGGACTTAAGCCATGTAGGGCTTTATAGGTCATGACGAACACTTTGAATTGTGCTCGGAACCGAACCAGTAGCCAGTGAAGCTGTTTCAATATGGGAATTATATGCTCCCTATAGCGGGCTCCAGTCAGCATTCTGGCTGCGGCATTTTGCATATGCAAAAGCTTCCAAACAGTTTCCAAAGGCAGCCCCACATAGAGTGCATTGCAGTAGTCCAAAAGGGATGTAACCAAGGCATGTGTCACTGTAGCCAGATCTGACGTCTCAAGGAATGGGTGCAGTTGGCACACAAGCTTTAAATGTACAAAAGCACTCCTGGACACTGCAGAGATCCGGGCTTCCAGGTTCAAAGCTGAGTCCAGGAGGACCCCCAAACTGCGAACCTGTGTCTTCAGGGGAGTGTGACCCCACTGAACACAGGCTGGATCCCTATTCCCTGACCTGCCTTCCAACTGACCAGGAGCACTTCTATCTTGTCTGGATTAAGTTTCAATTTGTTTGCCCTCATCCAGTCCATTACTGACATCAGGCACTGGTTCAGTACAGAGACAGCTCCCTTGGAGTCAGATGGAAAGGAGAGATGTAGTCGGGCATCACAACTGATCCAAGATGCAAAATGTACAACAAATACATGGCCAAATGTGCATGTTCCTCTATGCCCATTGTGTATCAGGGTGCAATTACATCTGATAGCCTTGTTTAAATATTTGAAAGGATGTCATACTGAAGATGGAGCAAGTTGTTTTCTGCAGCCACAGAGAATAGGGTCTTGGAGCAATGGATTCAAGTGACAGGAAAGAAGGTTCCACCTCAAGGCTAGGAAGAAGATCCTGAGCATAAGAGCTGTTTGACAGCAGAGCATGCTGCCTTGGAGAGTGGTGGAGTCTCCTTCTTTGGAGGTTTTTAAGCAGAGGCTGGATGGTCATCTGTCACAGGAAGGGCTTGGACTGTGTCTTCTTGCATGACCAAAAGGGGTTGGGGCTGGATGGTCTGCAGTGTCCCTCCCAACTCTAGGATTATAGGATTTTATGACCTTGAGCTGAATAGACTATTTCATAGGGAACTCCAGATGATTACAAATGGGTTTCACAAATGTTTCCGCTACAAGGAAAGGACAGCTTGCCTAAGAGAGTCTTGCAAACAAGCCCAGAAAAGTTACTGGCTTTACTGATGAATTCTTCCTTCCTCTTCCAGCCAGCTGTTTTCTTTGCTGTACACTGAGCTGGTTTCCATGTTGGCTACCAGTGAAGGAGAGGGTGGCATCCTCTGTCCCACTTGGTGGTAGCTGTTGGCACCTATGCCCATGGAATAGCAAACCCACCAAGGTTTAAAGGAGCTCCCCAAGGCAATGGACACAGTTTGGGTATACCTCCCTTAATGGTCAATCGGTGGTGTCATTGTGGGGTGGAGAGTGCGGACCGCACCAGGTGACACCCAAGAAGGGGGTGACACCCAGCAGAGTGGGCCCCCCACTTCCCTGCCATACTCCACAGCATGCAGCAGGGAGGGAGAGGCCCATGGCACCCCTTCCTCCTGGTCAGCATGGCTTTACATGGGTGTAAAGCCACACCGGACAGGGAGGTGAGTGTGAGTCTTTTTAGCCCTGCCCCTGCGGCCCCGCACCCGGTACCTGGTGACACACTGGTGTGAGACACCATAGATGATCATGCTAAAATGCAGAGCAAATTCAAGGAGGTGGATTGCAGCATTTCCCCTGGCTGCCGTCTGTTCCCAGGCACAGTTCAAAGTGCTGGCAATGACCTATAGAGCCCTATACATCTTGGGTTCAGATTGTGGAAGTGGGATCCTGTGTCCAGTTCTGGGCACCACAATTCAAAAAGGATAATGACAAGCTGGAGTGTGTTCAGAGGAAGGCAACCAAATGGTGAATGGTCTGGAAACCACCAATCCCTCTAAGGAGAGGCTTAGGGAGCTGCTGGGTATGTTTAGCCTGGGAACAGAAGGTTAAAGAGTGGCATAGCACATAGTGGCTTAGCACAATTAATATGCAACTCCACATGTAGAGATTTATACAATGCAACTCTGATTTGCTATCTAAGAAGTTTATCGCACTCACTTTTGTTAATGATCCAGGCACTGTCTTGGGACGCACATCACCATGGGAAAATGGATTTGAAACAGCTGGCAAGCCATCCCCATGCTGTTGCTTGACCACAACCCATCCCCAAGCCGCACTGAGCTGTTCGATTTTGCAAGGACAGAAGCTTTCCGTCCCTGCAAAATCGGCCGGCTCAGTGTGGCTCAGGGATGGATTGTGGTCAAGCGATGGCATGGGAATGGCTTGCCAACTGTTTCAAGCGCAATAAAATCCATGTTTCCTTGGTCACGCGCATCCCCAGCCCATTCCCAGATCATTAACAAAAGTGAGTGCGATAAACTCCAACGCTAGTGTTGCCGGGTGGAGGGGTCTCTTGTTCCAAGATCAGACTTGATCTTTCCTTAACTTCCAGAACTAGACAGGAATGGTTGTGTCCATCATGGTATGGTGATTCTTGCCCACTTCTCTCCCAGAATCAACTATAGACAGCAAGCAAGTGCTGAAATTGGACTGAGGGTGCATTCTACACAGTAGAAATAATGCATTTTGATGTCACTTTAAGTGCTGTAGCTCCATCCTATGGAATCCTGGATTGGTTATTTTACAAGGTCTTTAGCTTTCTCTACCCGTGCTTCATCAAACTACAAATCCCAGGATTCTGTAGGATGGAGTCCTGGCAGTTAAAGTGATATCAAACTGCAATATTTCCACAGTGTAAATGCACTCTGAGTCCATCAAGATTTAAGTCTTATCCCATCCATCTTCTTTTGCTCTGAGGTGTGTTATCTCTGTCTTGCTTTTGCTACTCAAAGAGAACATTTTGCCTCTGAATCCTGTCCAGGTTTCTTCTCCTTCGTTGGTCTTGTTCCAATTTTTTTTTAGCAGGCCTCCTGATTTTCAATTTCAAGTGCCTCAGAAGTTTTTCTGGCATTCTAATGTCTTTGGAAAGAAGACAAAACAACATTTTTTTTAAGTCGAAGAAAGCTTTGCAGGGTGTCTACAGAATGTGGCTTCCTATACTGCCTGACCTTGGAAAAGTTCTTCTAGCTGGCTGGGGGATTTGGGGAGCCACAGTCCAAGTAAAGGGACCTCTCCAAGCTCCAGCAAAGTGTCCAACAAGTTTCCACCAATACTGAAGGGAAGAGATTCCTTGATGCTTCAAAACTGAGGTGTTGACAATCTCCATGCAAAGACAAGAACCTCTGAAAAATGTTAAAGGAGCCACCACTGAAAACATACCTGGTTTTGTGGAGTTAGAATCACAGAATCTTAGAATTGGAAGGGACCCCAAGGGCCATCCAGTCCAACCTCATTCTTCCATGCAAGAAAATATCAGCAAAGCACCCCTGACAATGGCCAACTAGCCTCTGTTTAAAGACTTCCAAAGAAGGAGACTTCACCAAAATCTCCGAGGAAGGAGTGTGTTCCACTGTCAAACACTCTCACCGTCAGAACTTTCCTCCTAATGTTGAGGTGCAATCTCTTTTCCTATAGTTTGCATTTCTCTGCAGCAGAAGAAAACAAGCTTGTTCCCTCCTCAATATGACATCCCTTCAAATATTTAAACAGGGATATCATATCCCCTCTTAACCGTCTCTTCTCCAGGCTAAACATACCCAGTTCCCTAGGTCTCTCCTCATAGGGCTTTATGGTTTCCAGACCCTTCACCATTTTGGTGGTCCTCCTCTGGACACACTCTACCTTCTCTACATCCTTTTTGAATTGTGGTGCCTAGAACTGGACTGGACACAGGATTATTCCAGGTGAGGCCTGACCAAAGCAGAATAAAGTGGCACTATAACTCCCTTGATCTAGACACTATACTCTTATTGATGCAGCCTAGAATTGCATTGGCATCACACTGTTGACTCATTGTGATGTTCTGTCTTTATCTTGACTCAATAACCAGACTTCATAGATGAACCAGAAAGAGTTTATTGAGATAGATCAGCACAGGAAGACATTACAGCAAAACCAATAGTATACTCCTCCCAATCACATATTCCATTCCCAGAGCAGCTGGCCTTGGACACCCATCTCTCCCTCCTCCCCCAAATTCCCAAGTCTTGAGATCTTCCACCACCGGCATGACACTAACTAGCTACAAACTAACATCTATACTAACATAACATAACATGGCAGAGGACCCAAAACAGGGGACTTGACACTCCTATTCAGCTTGTGGTCCACTAGGACTCCTAGATCCCTTTCATACATATAAGCCTTGTTAAGCCAGGTGTCCCCCATCCTATATCTATGCATTTCATTTTCCCATCCTAAGTACAGTACCTTACATTTCTCTGTGTTGAAATTCATTTTGTTAGTTTTGGCCCAGCTTTCTAATCTAATAAGGTCATTTTGAATTTTGATCCTGTCTTCTGAGGTATTAGCTATTCCTCCTAATTTGGTGTCATCTGCAAATTTGAGAGGCATGCCCCCTATTCCTTCATCCAAATCATTGATAAAGATGTTGACTAGGAAACTGGGCCTAGGACAGAACCCCACTGGACACCCCACTGGTCATTTCTCTCCAGGATGAAGAAGAGGAACAGTCATTATTGAGCAGCCTTTGGGTTCAGCCAGTCAACCAGTTACAAATCCACAAACCACACTGTCTAGCCCACATTTTACTAGCTCATAAGAAGCAGAAGTGCATCTAGTTCTGCAGAATTTCACTCAGATTAACAACACAGGCCTGCCCCCCGCCTTTAGCAGTTTTTCCCAACACAAGATAAGCTGTTAAAATCTGGGAATGAAATTGCTTGGGCATTCCAAATCAAATGCGGAGCCTGGTATCATCTTGCAGTCTCTTAAGTGTCTAGCTCTCTCCTAAGGGAGCAAAACAATGAGAGCGCCCCAGGAGCTAACCAGCTGGCTCCGGCATTTTGTTTCTTTTTCCTTCTGAGTTTTTAAAGAGAGAGGAACAAAGGCTCTGCTGCATAGAAATAGAAGGAAATGTGGAAGCAGTTGTGCTTTGGACATTCAGTGGGCCTTTGGGATTGACTGGGCTTTGGTTCCAGGACCCCCCCCAAGGATACCAAAATCTATGGACACTCAAGTCCTGTTCAATCCGATGGTGAAGTAAAATGGTGTCCCTTATTTAAAATGGCAAAAATAAAGGTTTTCTTTTTTGGAATTTATATTTTTTGCAATATTTGTAATCCGTAAATGCTTGAATTCATGGATAAAAAAATCCATGGATATGGAGAGCCAACTGTATAAAGAGAAGAGGTGACTTATTGGAAAAGACAATAATGCTCAGTAAGGTGGAAGGCAGCAGAAAAGAGGAAGATTGTGTTGCAGATGGATTGATCCAATCAAGGAAATGAAACAGCCCAACAGATTAGAGAGCTGGGCCAAAACTAGCAAAATGAATGTCAACAGGGGAAATGTAGGGAACTACACTTAGGCAGGAAAAAAAAAATGAAATGCACAGATTTCGGATGGAGGACACCTAGAGGATGGGAGCTGGATATGTTTAGCATGAAGAAGAGAAGGTTAAAGGGTTAACATGAGACTTCTGTTTAAATATTTGAAGGGATGTCAAACTGAGGATGGAGCAAGCTTGTTTTCAGCTGTTCAGGAGTCTAGAACATGAACCAGTACAGATCATAAGTAAAACAATTCCAACTAAACATTAGCAAGAACATTCTGATGGTAAGTCTTGTTCAACAATGGAAGATGCTGCTGCCTCAGAGTGTAGTGGAGTCTCCTTTGGAGGTTTTCACACTTTGGAGGTTTTCAGAGAGTTACCATAACTCAAAGTGCCATAACTCATTGTGACAGTACATCACAATGACAAATTAAGAATATACTGGCATATACTTAGCGTCTTACATATACGGTTGTTCTTTCTTGGCCTTAGTGTAATGTTTGTGCCGAACTGGGGTTGCAGAAAGAGCATTAAACATGCAGCCATTGGGCATGAAGTGCCATTATGCATGAAGATGCACATTGTCCATTGTCGAAGCAGATGTCCATTTCCAGGTTCTAGTTGTAGATTCCATATTTAAATATTTGAAGGGATGTCAACTTGAGGATGGAGAGCAAGCTTGTTTTCTGATGCTCCCGAGAATAGGACCTGGAGTAATAGATTCAAACTACAGGAAAAGAGATCCCACCTCAACATTAGGAACTTATTGACGGGAAAAGCTACTCAGCTGTAGAATACACTGCCTTGGAGAGTGGTGGAGTCTCCTTCCTAGGAGGCTGTTTTTAAACAGAGGCTGGATGGCTGTCTGTCACAGAGATGGTTTTGATTGTGTCTTCCTGCAGGGCAGAATGGGGCTGGATTGGATGACCCTTGAGGTCTCTTCCAAATCCATGATTCTATGATTTCTCTGATCTACAGTTGCAAAGTGTTGCAACCCACTAATCTATAAGATAGAAGTCTCTAATAGAAACAACTTTATAGTTTACCAGTGCATTTCAAGGAACAATTCAAAATGCTGGTGGCATAACCAATACAGGCCTATATGGCTTCGGCTCAGACAATCTGAAAGATCATATATTGCCATATGAACTTGCCTATCTTTTGAGATCTTCTGGAGAGGCACTTTTCTCTGTCTCATCACCTACATATACACATCTGTTGGGAAGACATGATAGCACTTTTTCAGTGACCACCTCCAGGCTATAGAACTCTCTCCAAGGGGAGACTTACAGAATTAGTGCCGTTTGGCACCACTTTAAATGTCATGGCTCCATCCTATGGGATCCTTGGATTTGTAGTTTGTTGTGGCACCAGAGCTCTCTGACAGAATAACAGAATCCTAGAGACCCCCAAGGGACATCCAGTTTAAACCCCCTCCTGCAATGCAAGAAAAGACCATCCAAGTCTTCCTTGTGACAGATGGCCATCCAGCCTCTGTTTAAAAACAGCTTCCAAAGAAGGAGACTCCACTATATTCTGAGGCAGCATATTCCACTATCAAACAGCTCTTACTGTCAGGAGGTTCCTCCTAATGTTGAGGTGGAATCTCTTTTCCTATATCTTAAACTCATTGTTCTGGGTCCTATTCTCTGGAGCAACAGAAAACAAACTTGTTCCCTCCTCAATATGACATCCCTTCAAATATTTAAACAGGGCTATCATATCCCCTCTTAACCATCTCTTCTCCAGGCTAAACATACCCAGCTCCCAATGGAGATTATTTCCAGAACCAACACCATTTTCCTCGCCCTCCTTTGGACATGTTCCAGCTTCTCAACATCCTTTTTGAATTGTGGTGCCCAGAACTGGACAGAGGATTCTAGATAAGGCCTGACCAAAGAAGAAGAGAGTGGCACTATTGCTTCCCTTTGTCTAGACACTATACTCCTATTGATACAGCCTAGAATTGCATTGGCTTTTTTAGCTGCTGTTGACTCATGTTCAACTTGTGTTCTACTAGGACTCCTAGATCCCTTTCACACATATAATTCTCCTTAAGCCAGGTGTCCCCCATCCTTTATCTATCCAGTTCATTTTTCTGCCCTAAGTGTAGTACCTTACGTTTCTCCATGTTGAAGTTCATTTTGTTAAACTTTGGCCCAGCTTTCTAATCTATTAAGGTCATTTTGAATTCTCATCTTGTCCTCTGGGGTATTAGCTACTCCTCTCAATTTGGTGCCATCTGCAAATTTGAGAAGCATGCCCCCTATTCTTTCGTTCAAGTCATTGATAAAGATGTTGAATAGCCCTGAGCCCATGACAGAAACCTGTGGCACTGACTGACTAGAGCAAGGAGTTAGAGCACATGGCGGTGGAGAAAAAGTGGTGCTAAAAAAGGAGCTTTCAGAATTGGGACCATGTATAAGCTGCATTTGCTGCTCCTGCTTTCTTTTCTCAGACATGTCAAGACCATGTGGCACCCTGGTCTGGAAAATGACATGGATGTGGCCACTGAAAGGAACTGGAGTAATAGTAATGGGGTTACTACAGTTCAAGTGGTAGGTGTATGAGTCAGCATTTGGTGAGCTGTGCATCATGGGAGACCTGATGCAACATGCACAGTGGATGAAGCCAGCCAGGTATGCATCATGGGAGGCCCTGGGAATGAAACGTGGCTGTCCCATGTCATCAGGAGGACGACCTATATATGGGAGAGAGTCAGAATCTCTGTTGTTGGTTAGTTGTGGTTGGTGGTTGGCAAAGCACTTTGTTAGTCTGTATAGCTGTGAGTATTCAAGATGGATGTCAGATACTCTGTGTATCTTTGTAAATATTTGCAACAAAGATTAAAGCCCTCATTGAGTGAAGCCTCGCTGTGCAGCTATTCATTTCAGCAAGCTGAAAGCAGCAGCTACGTGTGGGAGGTTTTTCCTGTGCTGTCTGGAGCAAGATTCCTCACAGAAGACTATCTTCTGGGCGTTCCTGCCTATGTGCATCTACTATGTATGTGTGTATGCTAGATTCTACCTGTCAGCATACCCCAACAAGGCAGGCTGAGAGAAGAGGTAGCAGAAGAATCAGTGTTTGTGCATGTGTGTGGAGGGAATACCTGAAGCTGTGTGGGAAAGACATGTCTCTTGGGAAGAAGGGGGAGGAGTATCTAGGATCAATTCTTGGAAAGTGTACTTTGCTTCAGAGCAGCTAATGTAGTTAAAATAGCTCCCTTTCCCTGTCTGCACGAGTCTCCAGTCCAGAGCAAGTGATCTCTGTAAACTCACTATACCAGGGGTCAGCAAGGTTTACTTACTTGGGGCCAGTCACTGTTCCCCAGGTCTTGCGCTGGGCTGGGGGGGAATGGCAGTGCACACACGCATGGCCCCCACCAACCCCCACCGCCACCACACATGCTGCCACCGCCCTGCTGCCACACACATAGCGGCCACCATTTTGTTTGCCAAAATGGTGGCCGTGACTCGTTTGCGCATGCGCAGTACTCCTGCGCATGTGCGAACGAGTCGCGGCCACCATTTTGTTTGCCAAACAAAATGGCTGTAGGTTGCCGACCCCTGCACTATAATAATAATAAAATTTATTTCTATACTGCCCAATGGTCACCCAATCAGGGCGGTTTACAAGCACTATACACACTCCAGATGCTCCTCTCTCTGTCCCAGTGAAGACAGATTGAGAGTCCTTCCTTGTTGTGGAGAAGCTTGTCCTTTTGCTCCTGGTAACCTTGGGAGCAGCAACCAGGCAGCTGGTTTAGCAATGACCAAAAAGCTTCTTTAACTTTAATAATAAGAAGAGCCCTCCCTCCATTACCCTCCAATGTCATCTGGGGGAGAGACACTAGGCCCAGCACCACTCAACCTAGAATAAGAAGAACCCTTACTTCTTAAAGGATGGATGGGATTCGG
>CM034701.1:2008685-2020941 GCA_020142125.1 Phrynosoma platyrhinos
TGCTTAAATCCCTCCACTGGCTGCCGATTGGTTTCCGGGCACAGTAGAAAGTGTTGGTTTTAACCTTTAAAGTCCTACATGGCTTGGGTCCATCCTATTTTAGGGACCGCCTCTTCCCGTATGATCCCCCCCACGCCCTCCGGTCCTCTGGGAGGAATCTGCTACAGCCAATAAAAACTAGGCTGTCTCAGACCTCCCAGAGTGCCTTTTCTGCGACTGCTCCCAGACTTTGGAATGGCCTGCCGGATGAGATCCGTCTTATCACTACTCTTGCTGCTTTTAAAAAAGCAGTAAAGATGGATCTCTTCCAGTAGGCCTTCCCAGAATAGTCTCCTGGCTCCAGGGGAGATAGTTCTTAGTGTTCCTTGTATTATGGTTGCCCTATTGTTTTGTTGGTTTTATTTTATTATGGCATTTTAATTTCTTTATAGTTTAATCTTGTTTTAATGGGATGGGTGGGGAGCTCATCTTGGGAGCAGCTGGACTTTTTGACCAGTGAGGAATGTCTAGATTCATTTCAAGGTTGCAAAAGGAGAGCTGCACACACAGCCTTGTTACTTGTGTGGTGTTGTCGTGCATGTACATATTTTCATATTTCCGGGTTCATGTAGAAGTGCATGTGTATTTGGTTGCACACTTGATGGTACAGCATCAAAAATCACTAACAAAGCAATGTTGTGAACTCCATGGTTGTGATCCTGCAATGCAGAGTGTAGTGTAAATATACCTTGAGTGGAATTATGCTAGATCTCTCCTTTCAACCCCACATGACTTGCTGTTTACTCAATGCAGCTGTTTACTCAATGCAACCCCACACTACTTGCTGTTTACTCAACCCTTGCTATTGGTTTGTGAAGAGCATGTTTTTTTTTTTTTTTGAGAATTATGGGGAGGTAGGGACCCTCTTTTCATGTAAGGTGAATCTGTTGGTTCATGCTGCCTTGTAGACCTTTGACCATCTTGGTCATTCTCCTCTGGACCTGTTCAAGCCTGCCAACGTCCAACATGGGTGAGAAATTTGTCTAGTTTGCAAATACTGAACAAACCTGCCTTTCAAAGCTCTGCAGAGATCAGACTGCAGTTAAGTGACAATGTCCATATTTCTCTAATAGTACTGAAATAAAAACAAGTACCTCAAAACTCTGTATAATGGGGAATGTGTGCACAAAAACACATCTTAGGAAAATTTGCTTGCTAAATTGCTCCAGCAAAAAACAGGCTCACTCTATCTTCTAGAAGAGAACCATAACATTGGAAGAGACCTCAAGGACCATCCAGTCCAACCCCATTCTGCCATGCAGGAACTCACAACCAAAGCACACCCAACAGAAGGCCATCAGCATTTTCCACTGTTGAACAGCTCTTACCTTCAGGAAGTTCTTCCTAATGTTTAAGTGGGATCTCCTTCCCTGTAGTTTGCATCCATTGCACCATGTCCTATTCTCTAGAGCTGTAGAAAACAAAGTTGATCCATCTTCAATATGCCATCCCTTCAAGTATTTAAACAGCGCTATCATGTCACCTCTTAACCTTTTCTTCTCCAGGCTAAACCTACCAGCTTCCCCAGCCACTCTTCACAGGGCTTCCAGACCTTGCATCATTTTGGTTGCCTTCCTCTGGACACGCTCCAGCTTCTCAAAATCCTGCACTCCACATGGTATCTTTTCAGATATCTAAAGAAGTCTCTGTCATATCACCCTCCCAGTCTTCTCTTCTCCAACATACCCAGTTCCTTTAGGTGTTTCTCAGAAGGCTTGGTTTCCAGACCTTTGACCATCTGGACACTTTCCAGCTTGTCTTTATCCTTCTCGAACTGTGATGCCCAATACTGAAGATGGCATCGCAGGTGAGGTCTGACCAGGGCAGATAAAGTATCACAACTACTTCTGGACACTACAGTGGACCTTGGTGTCCACTGCCATTTGGTTCCAGGACCAATCTCGGTGGATACCAAAATCCATGGATGCTCAAGTCCCATTAAACACAATAGCATAGTAAAATGATGTCCCTTATAAAATGCAAAATAAAGGATTGCTTTCTGGAATAGATAGATAGATAGATAGATAGATAGATAGATAGATAGATAGATAGATAGATATTTTAAGCTGAGGGTGGTTGAATCCATAATCCATAGATAAAGAATCCATGGATACAGAGGGCTGACCATATACTCCTGTTGATGTAGCTTAGAATTACATTGGCTTTTCTGGCTGCTGCATCACATTGTTGACTCATGTTTAGCATGTGGTTTACTGTGACCCCTTGGGTCCTTTTCACATGTACCACTTTCAAGCCAGGTGTCACCTATCCTGTATTTGTGCATTTCATTTTCCCTGCCTAAATGTAGTTTCCATGGCTGAATGGATATTCGAACCCTGGTCTCCAGAGTTGTAGTCCAGTGGTTGAACCACTACCCTATGCTGGCTCTCTGTAAGGTGAACATGTGTCAAACACCATTGAAATGCCAGCCACATTCTAGAATAAACTTATTTCTTTTATCATCATTAAAACCAAGGGGAACAAAGAAAGTGGAATTAAATATGAGTTACTGTTTTACAAGGATGCAACGGTTGGCACTTTGGAAAAGGAGTATTTTGAGTTTAATAAATATTAATTTGTGCATTCAGCAGCAATTGAGGAGGCTTCAAAAACCATTGTCAGAAGGCTTTGTATTCAGAAATTAGCCTTTGTGAAAAAGTCAAGGAAAGAAAAATCACAAAAACTGAAAATACATATAAGACACTGCAGGGAGGGGGAAGCTACAAAGAAATGTGTTCTCCCATGAATTATAGAATATTAGAAGTGATAAGAAAAATAGATATTTGAAGCTGTGGCCAAATTGATTTTTTTTGTAGCTTTCCTGAAACAGGAAGTTGTTGGTTTTTTTAAATAATCCAGGGTAATATATTTGGTAAACTACTGGTAGCCTTGCTAAAATGAAAAGAGCAAAATAACATGATAAATTAAATTGAGAAAGATAGTGAAGCAGCAATTCAGACTAATGAGAGAGCTAATTTCTGTAGGAATTATTATGGAGATTCATATAAATCTGAAAATCCTTTGACTGGACTTAGCAAACTTTTTTGGAGGTAAATGAAGACAACCCTATTTCAATAGGACTCATGAAGCCCTTGAGATGGTGTTAGATTGCAACTCCCATCAGTCCCTAACCAGCATGGCTGATGGTTGGGGATGCTGTGAGTTGCAGTCCGGCAACATTTGGAGGGTGACAGGATTTTCACTTCTGTTGTAGAAGATCAGGAAATATCGGTCAAGATCTTGCATCAGGGTTGCATAGTGTAAATCTCTGCAGGTGAAGTTGTACATTAATGGTCCTATTTAAAGGAAGTTTCCTAAAAGAAATGGCCAAATATACAACAGTGACCACATTGTGGGGATCTGCTATAGTCCCTCAACCAGACTAAAGATTTGGAGATAGTAAGTGTACTATGCGAATTGGTGCACATTTTTGCACATTCTCATTGACGGTTAATCGTCTTCACATTCCTGTGCAAATTCACATCTATTCTCCCTCCATCTGCTGAAAATGCACAAAGCAAATGAATGGCCACACATGCAATACTACACATTTATGTTGATTTTAGTGTATAGTCTGGTAAAAACCATGAAGTCTTTTTCTGTGGATCTTAAGGAGTTTTTTGGGGCTCCCTGCAAAACAG
Source organism: Phrynosoma platyrhinos (assembly GCA_020142125.1). Lineage (NCBI taxonomy): Eukaryota > Metazoa > Chordata > Lepidosauria > Squamata > Phrynosomatidae > Phrynosoma > Phrynosoma platyrhinos. Next base: position 2,012,366 of record CM034701.1, read on the forward strand.
CAGGACTCCTGCAAATTGCATGTGGCCAGATCATATATTATTCGACTAGAATGAGGACTATTTTAAATATGTAGACTAGCCCTTGGATGAAACTTTCCTAAAACAAGTGACCAAATATTCAAAAGGGAGAAACAACAGTAATGGGAGACTTCAACCACACTGATATTTGTATAAGTATTTGAAGGGGAGTCATATTGAGGATGGAGCAAGCTTGTTTTCTGCTGCTCCAGAGAATAGGAGAAGGAGCAGTAGATGCCAAGCTACAGGAAAAGAGATTCCAAGTAAACATTAGGAGGAATTTCCTGACAGTGAGAGCTGTTTGACAGTGGAAGACACTCTCTCGGAGAATAGTGGAGCCTCCTTCTTTGGAGGACTTTAAACAGAGGCTGGATGGCCATCTGTCACAGGGGATGCTTTGATTGGGAGTTCCTGCATGGCAGAATGGGGTTGGGTTGGATGTCCCTTGGGGTCTTTTCCAACTCTAGGATTCTATGATTCTATGATTTGTTGGACGTCACAATCTGCCAAGAGTGTAAGGTGAAACAAATTCTTCTCTAGCTTTAGGGCTTACCTTCACTGAGTGGAATATTTGGGCTGCCCCCAGAGTATTTGGGTGCGAATTTCCCCAAAATCCTCCCTGTTACCTATGCTCTCTCTGCAGTGATGATGGCTGTCTGTCTTCCACTCCTCATTGACACTTGGCCCCTGACCCTGACTGCAGAGTGCCTCATGCACTCGGAAACCGCTCTCAGGGACTTAATGGGAAGGCAGCCATCCATAGTCACTGCAGAGCAGGCCAAAACCCAAAGCAAAAGGTAAGACTTTTATGTTTGGGTTAAGACCAAATTGGATGTGGACATTGGACACCAGTTCCTGGATATGCCCAAAGGTCCTCTGCTCTTAAAGGAGAGAGATAATAGAATCATAGAATCCTAGAGTTGGAAGAGACTCCAAGGGCCATCCAGTCCAACCCCATTCTGCCATGTAGGAACTCCCAATCAAAGCACCCCCTTTGACACATGGGCATCCAGCCTCTGTTTAAAGACCCCCCAAAAAGGAGACTCCACCAGTCTCCAAGGCAGTGTGTTCCACTGGCAAACAGATCTTACTGTCAAGAAATTCTTCCTAAAGTTGAGGTGGAATCTAGTTTGAATCCCTTGATCCATGTCTTATTCTCTGGAGCAGCAGAAAACAAGCTTGCTCCATCCACAACATGACGTCTCTTCAAATATTTAAACAGGCTTATCATGTCCTCTCTTAACTTTCTTTTCATTAGGCTAAACATACCCAGCTCCCTAAGTCATTCTTCATAGGGCTTTGTGGTTTCCAGACCCTTCTCCATTTTGGTTGCCTTTTGATTTCACTAAGCTTTTGAGAAGGTGCCCCGTGGCTTTCTTGTAGGCAAGCTGGTAAACAGAGAATAGCCATCTCTAAGAGATGCTTATTCCTGCATGACAAGGGGTTGGACTTGATGGCCATTGAGGTCTCTTCCAGCTCTTTGATTCTCTGATTTTATGAACTGTTGGGAAACAATATGTCTGTTAGGTGGATTAGTAACTGACCAAACCCAAAGCGTGCTCAGCAATGGCTCCTCTTCTTCTTCATCCTGGAGAGAGTGACCAGTGGGGTGTCTAGTGGGGTTCCTTCTTGGGCCCAGTTTGCTATTCAACATCTTTATCAATGACTTGAATGATAGAATAGAGGGCATGCTTCTCAAATTTGCAGATGACATCAAATTAGGAGAGACAGCTAATACTCTACATGACAGGATAAGAATTCAAAATGACTTTAATAGATTAGAAAGTGGGCCAAAACTAACAAAATGAATTTCAACAGGGAGAAATGTAAGGTACTGCACTTGGGCAGAAAAAAATGGAACGCACAGATATAGGATGAGTGACATGTGGGTCAACTCCAGTTGGGACCACCAAGCATTTAGACCTTGCTTTTCCTTGTACGTTTCATAGTACAGCTTGTGGCCAAGATCCTGCATTGAAGGCTATTGTAACTGCACTCCATTTTCTGATCCAACCCCTGAAACTCACCTGAAAAGCCAGCCAGCTGTCCTGAGCAATGGCATTATGTGGCGCTGATGAGCAGCAGCGTGCTGTAATGTGACCAGCCCCCTCCCACCAATGAAAAACAATGTGATAAGAAGTTGTGATAGGAGCTTGCAGGATCCCTCAGTTCTGCTCTGCACATCGTCCTGCAACACCGCACTCACTACAGAAATCATGGCAACCTTGTGGATGAGACATTTCCAAGACATCCTATCATCCACTGCTCTGCTTAGTTCTTGCAAATCCATACCTGTGACCTCCTAAGTAGAGTCCATCCATCCAGCATGTGTTCTTCCTTTCTTTCTGCTTCCCTCCATCTTTCCTAGCATTATTTCTTTTCAAATGATTCATGCCTTCTCATGATGTGACCAAAATATGACAGCCTTGATTTAATCATCTCAGCTTCCAGAGAGAGTTCAGGCATAATCTGTTCTAGGAGCCATTTGTTTGTCCTTTTGGCCATCCACAGTACCCTCAGCACTCTTCTCCAGCACCACATGCTCTCAAATGAGTTGATTTTACTTCTTTGAACTTTCTTCACTGTCCAGCTCTCACATCCATCCATACATGGTGATGGGGAATACAATGGACTGGACAATTCAAACTTTACCGCTCAGTTGTATAGCTTTACACTTTAGGCTCAGGATGGCTGGATGGCTTTTAACATGCTGTTCAGGGGCATATAGCATCAAGCCAATGGCAACCCTATTATAAATGTCAGTAGGAATAACTTGTTGTTGTTGTTGTTAACTGTTCCCGAGTCAACCCTGACTCATGGCAACCCTGTGTAGGAGACATCTCAGAGACCCTTTGTCCTCCACAGCTGTCCTCAGGTCCTCCCTAATAAAGTCTATCCATCTGGCTTGGGTTTTCTCTCTTTCTACTGCCTTCTACCTTTCCTAACATTATTGTTTTCTCCAGTGATTCATGTCTTTTCGTGATGTGGCCAAAGTATCACAGCCTCAATTTAGTTGTCTTGGCTTCTAGGGAGAAATCAGGCTTGATCTGATCTAGAATTATCTTCTTGGCAGTCCACAGTATCCTCACCACTTTTGTCCAGCATATCTCAAATTAGTTGATTTTCTTTCCACTTATCACTTACCACAAGGAATTATTGCAAGGGATCACTTCATCATAACTCGTAACACACCAAATTGTAACTGACTAACTGGATGCCAGCCTAGGTTATTTATTTCCCCCCGCAGAGAGGTTTACTTATTTATTATTTATTTTGCAAGCAAGAAGGAAAAGGAAAGGAATAAAAAATAGGACTTCAAAGTTTTCCCTTTGCCCCTCTTGCAGTTTCCAGAACTTAATCCACATCCCTCTTACCTTGACTTTTGCTGAGTACAACAGTTTCCGTCTTGGCAACAGCTACAGTTTCTGAAATGGCCAGAAGTGGAGGTTGGCTTGGAAAAATGCCATAGTTGGGGTGGGAGGAAGCGAAAGAACATAAAAGTCTGAAAAATATAGTTGCGGAAAAACACAGGGAAATTGTGGGAGGTCTTGAAGCAGAAGGCGTTAAATATAGTTTGTATGGTTTAGCATGCACTTCAGAGACCATGAAAGAACATGTAGCAATGGTGATGCAAGCCTTTGTTATATCCCTCCTGAGCTATTTATTTATTTACTGAAGTCTTTTTCTTTTCTTTTTTTTTAATCCTGCCCTTTTATCATGAGACCTCAGGGCAGCAAACAGATAAAACAGTATAAATGATTTAAGCAATTTTGTATCAAGGTGAAATCCTAAAGCGATCAGATTAAAAGTACAAATCTAAATCAATCAAGCAACCAACTGGGTCTCTCTTTGCAAGTAAGTGTCCTCCTAAAATGCCACTAATTATCCAGTTATCATCTGCTGGGTCATCTGCTGGCAGAGATGGAAATTTGCCTGGAGAGTATTCAGTATTCCAATAGTTTAATCAGTTTTCTAGATGCACCTAATCTTGGCATTAATGTAATTCATGCTTTCAAAAACGAGTACAAGATTTTGACTACAAGAGGCCTTTCCAGGCCACCCTTCCTTGTCCTTGGCTTAGAGATATAATTCTTCACTAAGTTTCCTCTCAAAGGTAGCAATGAGTAAATTTCAGTAATTTCATTCCTGCTGCAAGAAAGTCTTTGAAAACCATGAAGTTTTGGAAGGCTATTTGCAATTCGAAACTTGTTTTGTGAAAAAAAAATCCCTTGTGGTTGTTTTGGCATTTTCTGCACAGGAAACAGCCTTTTCTGCATGGAAAATAATATTTCAGTGCAGAAATATTAAAGCCTGTGTAGATATGCTGTTTTCATTCTGTACAGAAAATTCTGTAATTGGGGATTAATTCTGTCTAAAATCTACCTAGAAAACAGCAATACTCCTGCACTGAAATATTACAAGTGGGTATTGTAAAGTTTTAATTATCACATTTTAAAAAAATTGTCAGAAAGTTTGTTTTGATTTGTAGTTGTTAACTTATATCTACGTAGTCACCATCCAGATTTACACATTTTCCCCAGGGTTTCTTGACCCTCCAAATACCTGAGATTGTAGAAGTCTGCAGACTGCAATTTATGAGGGGGTATTGTAAACTAATAATTATCAACTGGAAGTTATTATGGCAAATTGATGAACTTTTGTCAGTGTCATCATTGGTCCCTAAGTGCATGATGTTGAGAAAATCAGCTCACTGTGTCCTTTATTTTTGTGACAGGTTGTGCCAGAAATGACTAAAGTATAAAATCCTCGTAAGGTGCATTCTGGAGACTTCTACAATAACGGTATTTGGAGGGTCATGAAACACTGAGGAAAATGTGTAAATCTAAATGGTGACTATGTAGAAGTAAGTTAACAACCACAGATCAAAACAAACTTTCTGTTAATTTTTTTAAAGGTGATAACTAAAACTTTACGATACCCCCTTGTATGTCTCTAGATTAAGGGAAGTAATAATGCCAGTCTCTTCTGCTCTGGTCAGGCCTCACCTGGAATACATCTTACATCAAACATAAGCCTATCAAAAGCATTAGATCCACCTCACAAAACTAGTGGGCTCAATCATTTCACGATTCTCAAAACAGTGGTTCTTTGGTTATTTTTCCTTCTTTCCCAGGGCAGCTTTGCTTAGTTGTTCTAACTGTTGCAGCAGTTGATAATGGAAGCCTTCAGAAACTGAAAAGGAAAAAAAAACAACACCCCCCTTCAATTCCTTTATAAAGCATTCAGTGAACCCAATTATGATTCAAGCCCTCTCTCTCAAGCTACCTCAGACTGTGTAGTTAACATATTTAAATTATATAAAAGTATCACACATTTTGCTGTCTATATAACTATTAATCTAACCAACAATATGTGTTACCTATATGTTTAGCCCATACAACAGATTTGCATTTCCCCCTCCCAAGAGAACACAAACCAGTTTTCACACACCATACCAGATAGCAGGAACAATGCCGCATATCATCATGCATCTATAGCTATGTATAACACCATATATCAAAGCATACACATGTCGACCAACCTAGCAACACTCCTACACAAAGCATCAGACTACCAGGATTGTATCAAATAGATATCAGTTAGCACATATATCATATCGTATACCTAGCAGTTGACACACCTGAAGCAAACCCTCCATTATATTTTTGCAATCCCACAGTATAGTCATATACAATCCTCCCTCCATTCTTGTGGACTTGGGATCTGCGTCCCTTGCTTATCTGTGGGAGGTGAACGAAGGGTGACAAAATGGGGAGCGTGCCTCCATTCAAGCCAATAGGGCTTGAATATACTCAATTTTCTGTTTTCACTGGGGTCCAAAATGGATCCCCTGCAAGAATGGCAGGAGGACTGTAAAGTAAAACCTCCAAGTGAGGCATTGCGATATCATACCTTGCAGTTGAAACCATACATATCAGACTATCATACATCACAGTTGGATCAACAGGATTCCCCAGCACAATAAAATGGTAGGATTAGCCCAATCCTGACCAGTTCCTTTGCACTCAGGGACTCCATTGGGTATGTATGTCTATGATTGCATCCACACTGCAGAAATAATCCTGTTTGGCACCACTTTAACTGCCATGGCTCAATGCTGTGGAATTTGAGAAATTGTAGTTTATTGTAGCACCAAAACTCTTTGATAGCGAAGGCTAAATGTCTCATAAAACTACAGTTCTCAGACTTCCACAGCATTGTGCCATGGCAAATTAAAGTGGTGTAAAACTGGATTATTTCTGCAGTGCGGATGCAGCTTAAGTGTAAGTGCCTAGTCCTAATGGTTCTTTCCCTGCAAATCCAAAGTGCTGGTGTGCTTTCCTGCCCCCAGAAATTAAGCACTTGGAAGTTAAAATGTCACATTTTCAATTTATCATGTGTTAAATATGTCAGTAGATGTGTAAAATGGCTATTCAGTTATTCTGTTTTAAAAAGATGTAGCTGGGGGAGAAGCGGGGCCAAGAAGAGAAAAATCTTCTGCAATGATTATCAGCCAAAGCAGGAAATGGTGGACAATTTGTCTTTCTTAATTTCTATGTCAGGGCAGGTGCTATAAATCATTGTCGCAAAACAGACAGGGCTTAATTAAGTGACAGCTTCCTGTAATGTAGAAGCCAGACTCTGCCTTGCAAATAGATCCCTTTCATTTGGGTTGTAATCTTGAAGCTGAGAAAGACAATCCTGATAATTCTCAAATTGCTGCTGAACTGAGATCTTTCTGCAACTTCTCCAAGCACTGAAACAAAGAAACTTGGTCCTCTCCTATTGTTGTTCTATGGTCACAGTTTTTCTTTATTGAATTGTTGCAATTTTTTAAAAATAGAAAATGATTCTTTAAAACTTAAAAGCTGGGTATTTTTTTTTAAAAAAAGACTGAATCTGAAGCTTTTTTGGGCCAGAATGAGCCCCCTCATGTACTTTTTAGCAAAGCATTTACCTTTTGATTTGAACCCCTTGGCAAATGACCAGACTCATTTTGGAGCCATTTGCCCGAACCAGGGCTCCTTGTGTTTCTACCATCAGTTGTCTTTGTCCATGCTTTGGGATGGACTCTGAAATCCCCACTTTGGGTTCATGGCTTTGTCCTTCTCCTGTTTCCATTTGCCGACTTGGTTGATTGTTCACTGGATTTAATGGAAGTATACAAGCATGTAAAGGATTTTACTGGGTCCGTGGCTTATAGGCTTAAAAATAAGCAGTTTATGGTGTCTGTGTATTATTTTGCTCCCTGGATAAAGCACTAGTGTATGACAAATGCATTTTTGGGTGGAGAGAGACAGGCAAGCTGCTTGTAGAACATCTCAGGGGGGCATTTATTGGCCGGTAGAGAAATGGTCTTCTAAGGTGAGAGAAGCACCAACAAGCTGTCATAGGTCTGGAAAATGAAAAGGGGATTGGACAGGAAAACTGGAAGCAAAGACTCATTTCATTGTGTGTTTGGGTGTGGATGACCAGGGCTGCATTCACACTGCAGAATCAATGCAGCTTGACAGTGCTTTAGTTGCCATCCCAGGATTTGCAGTTTTGCAAGATATTTAGCCTTCTCTGTTGGAGAGTTCCGATGCCATGTCACACCCCAGGATTTCATGGTATGGAGCCATGGCAGTTAAAGTGGTTTCAAACTGCATTAATTCTTCAGTGTAAATGCAGCCCAGGTCTCCATACCCTTTCATGGGCACAACCAATGGCTTTGTTCTTGGGAGGCAGTGACTCCACCACATGTTCCCATGGCAGCCCTTTCCACAGTTCCTCCAGGTGTTAACAGTTCTCCCATGTGTTATAGGAGCTGTCCAGGTGCTGAACCTTATCATCCACATAGTTTCAGCACTTGAATAGCTCCTGTAACACTTGCATGAGCTGCAACTGAAGCCGGCATTAAAACTTAAGGAGTAGATTCTGCCTTATTACATATGTTCTTCCTATCTTCTCTTACTATTGTTACTATTAAACTTGGGAATGCTTTATATGAATAAATATATGGAAATAGCCAGACTAGGTAACTCATTAAACAACATGAAAGGAAAAATGGAAGAGGAAGAAAGAAAGAAATGGAAGGAGAAGTTTGAGCTTCGCAAGGAAAAAGGAACGTGGAAAAACAAGTAAATATGGACAAGAAAGAAATAGACTATTGGAAGAAACAAGGAATAAAAAACTAAGGGGGGATTAATCTGGTGATATGGGTGTTCTAACAAATGTTTATCATGTATATGTTTGGTTTTTGTTTTTTAGATTGTAAATAAATTTTTTAAAAAAAACTTAAGGAGTAGAAACACTATCCTACAATACTGGAACCATTGTGTGCACCTGCCTTTCCAAGCTGGGAGGACCTCCATCATCTTCATCTGAAACTTAAAGCTCAGGGGTTACAAGCCCGAGGAGCTTTAAAATTCACTGGAATATTTGTCCATCTCTCTAGACTAGGGAAGGGGACAGAACCTCAGGGTTAAACGCAGAATGCAATTTACACCCATCGGAGTTTAGGACAGCACCGGTCCAGAACTGGGACCTGTCTGCTGCTTCAGGGTGTAGGGAGCCAG
>CM034701.1:2046964-2061748 GCA_020142125.1 Phrynosoma platyrhinos
GGGTTAGGGCAGCCAGCATGCGGCTTCCCCTCCCCATCTCTGCCTCCACTCTGGCCCTTTGGGCCAGTCTGTAGAGGCCCTTAGTGTGTATAAAACAAAAGAGTTTATTCCAGGACTGAGATAGAAGTTTCCCATCCAAGGTTTGTGTCTGCAATGGAGATCCCCCCCCAAACCATGAGTTACGATTCACCTTCATCCATCCCCCCTTTCCAGCCTTGATCACTTCCTTTTCATCTAGATCAAAGGGCCTTTCATGTTTCTCTTTTCCTCCTCCTGTATTATCATTTAATCTCACTTCAGGAAGAAGATCACCCCTGCTTCATAGCTCAGATCCATAGCAGGAAGATTGGGGCCATACAATTACAAATCCTATCTGCCACTAGCCATCTGCTCCTCCCGTATGTTTCCCAGGCTTGGATTTAACATAATGAATAGCCTATTCTCAATAGCCAACATACTACTACTACATTATATCACCATGCTATCATATCAGCATCCCCTCATGTCATCATATCATCATGACAGAGCCATGCCTATGGATTCTGATAGACAGTATGCAACATAAGGGGGAACAGAGCAGAGCCTGCCCCCTTCCCTTCCATTCTTCCCTAGCTAGCTGGCTTGAGCTAGTTAGCCAAGGCAAAAGGGAAAGAGCACATGCCTGTCCTCCCTTCCCTTTTGCCTTGCAACCAGCCAGTGTGTTTCTTACCCAAAGAAGCTTTCCTCCATTGGCTCCTTGCAGGGGGAAGCTGAGCAGTTTCTGGAAAAAGGTGGGTATGGAAAGTATTTTGTGTCTGAAGAGGGGAGGGAGCAAGGAAAGGACAGGGTCCCATTGCTCTGTTCCAGGCAAAGCTGGAGGAGCCATGCTAGATCTCTTGCCTCTCAGCCTGGACAGATACGGCTTGTTTCCCGCACTTCTCTCTTCAGCCTCCCTCTGTCCTGTCTCAGAATGATGTACAAAATAAGTTTCTTGCAATTAGGGTTGCCATAATTCTGTTCCACAAAGCCTCAAATGCAAGTCTATGGAAAGGTTATGCTACAACCTTTTTCACAGTTAAGTCTTAAAGGTGCTAAAAGATCCCTTTTTGTTGTTAACTGCCCTCAAGTTGATCTCAACTCATGGCAACCCTATGGATGAGATATCTCCAAGACCTTCTGTCCTCCACTGCACTGCTTAATTCCTGCAACCCCTTAAAACCCAGGACCTCTTTAATGGAGTCTATCCATCTGGCATGTGGCCTTCCTCTCTTCCTATTTCCCTCTCCCTTCCCCAGCATTATTGTCTTTTCCAAAGAATCCCCTTTCTCATGATATGTCTGAAATATGACAGTCTCATTTTGGTCATCTTGGCTTCCAGGGAGGTTTCCAGCTTGATCTGCTCTAGGACCCCTTTGTTTGTCCTTTTGGCTCTCCATGGGATTCTCAGCACTCTTCTCCAGCACCACATTCTCTCAAATGCATTGATTTTCTTCCTATCCTCTTTCTTATCTGTCCATCTCTCACATCCATCCATGGGAATAATAGGGAATACAATGGTTTGTATGATTCTGACTTTTGTTCTGAGTTGTATATCTTTGCATTTTAGGATCTTTTCTGGTTCTTTCATAGCCACCCTCCCCATTCTTAGGTTCAATGCACATTTGGAGAGTAATAGACACTGGCTGCTGCCACACTTCAGAATTCATGCAGTTTGACACCACTGTAATTGCCATCGTGCCATGCTGTGGAATCCTGTGATTTGTAGTTTGCCATGGCACAAGAGCTCTATGACAGGGAAGGCTAAATATTTCACAGAACTACAAATCCCAGCATTCCATAGCATGGAGCCAAGCAGTTAAAGTGGTGTCAAACTGCATTTATTCTGCAATGTGGATGCAGTCCAAGTTGCTGACAGGAGGGTTTACCTGCCTGGTGTGTTCCCAGCCACCTCTATAACTTTAACCTGTCAGGTTCAAGGATTAACTATACGGGGGTTTGTGAGCTGAAAGATGCATGATATACAAATATAGCTAAAGAATGCTAACAGGAAAAACAATGCAGATTAAAAGATGCCTCAGATGGCATTCAGCTCCCATTTATTGAAGGTCTTTCAACAGAGCTTGGAGGGCCATCCATCCAAGACACTTTATTAGCTCATGGAGGTTGGCAATGTAAGGGGTTAACTTGTCCAAAAATATTAGTGTCTGGGAAGAAAATCATTAAATTGAATAAGCAACTTGTTAATTCAAAGAGTACACAATAGGGAGGCATTACTGTTAATTTCCATATTTAAAAATAAAAATGAAGGATTGCCAATTAAAGGTCTAGTAGCACTCCTGTTTTAAGTGCTGCAAGATTGGAAATGGTGAAATCACAGGAAACCTCAGAAGATCTTTCAGTACAGAAAAGGATAAATAGAGCGTGGTCTGTGGCACACTCCTGAAAGCAAATGTATTAAATGAGATTAGCAAGAGGATCAATCGGAGGAAATTTGGAAGCCCTTTAATAATTATTTTACCTGTGTGAACTCTGGTTTTAACCCTACATCTGATTATAATTTTTTTCTGGAAAAGCCTATTCTGCATTTTAAGAAGAAACCACAACCCATTTCTCAGCACTTTCAAGATGAGTTAGATTTACATTGATAGTCAGTGGTCCTTATTTCACTTGTTAATTCAGATTGTGGGGTAAGAAGAAGGGAGAGAGAAGTGGGACTTGAGTGTCATCATTTATCTATAACTTAAGGAATAGTTGTAAAGGGGAGGATGGAAGTGAAACATGTAAAATAAAATAGACTCATAAGAGTTGGAAGAGATCCCCAAGGGCCTTCCAATCCAACCCCCTTCTGCCATGCAGGAAGACACAATCAAAGCACTCCTTCTGACAGATGGCCTGGAAACTGATAGGCAGCCAATGAAGCGATCTTAGGACAGGTGTTATATGATCTCTTCTGATTCTACCTGAGACCAGCCTTGTTGCCATATTCTGTACCAGTTGAAGTTTCCGAACTAGGCACAAGGGTAGCCCCATGTAGAGTGCATTGCAGAAATCAAGACAAGAAGTTACCAGCTCATGTACCACGGTTTCGAGGTCCCTAACCTCCAGGAAAGGGCGCAGTTGGTGTATCAGCCAAAGCTGATAGCAGGCGCTCCTGACCGCCGCATTCACCTGAGTTGTCATCTGAAGAAACGGATCTAGGAGCACCCCCAGACTGCAAACACAGTTCTTTGAGGGGAGTGTGACCCCATCTAGAATTGGAGGTTGTATCCCAATACCTAGGTTTGGAACCATCACTGTTAGTACTTCCATTTTGTTTGGATTCAGTCTCAATCAGTTTTTCCTCATCCAGTCCCTTACTGCCTTAAGATAGTCATTGAGAGGAGAGATGTCATCTGAAGTCAAAGCTGAAGACTGAGACATGAAGAAATATATCTGGGTGTCATCAGCGTACTGATAACACCCGGCTCCATGTCTCCGGATGATCTCTCCCAGCAGCTTCATATATATATGTTAAATAGAATTGGGGACAGGATGGTGCCCTGAGGGATGCCACAATTAAGCTCCTTTTTTGCTGAGCAACTGTCCCCAAGCAACACCTTCTGGGATCTGCCCAAGAGAAAGGAATGGAACCATTGCAATGCAATGCCTCCAATTCCTAATTCTCTCAGGCGTTCCAAGATGATGTCATGATCTATCATGTCAAAGGCTGCTGAGAGGTCCAGTAGCACCAATAGGGTCACACTACCCCTGTCGATGTCCAGACGAAGGTCATCAGCCAAGGCACCCATGGCAGTCTCCACTCCATATCCTCTCCTAAGGCCAGTTTGAAATGGATCCAGATAATCGGTTTCCTCCATGACAGCTTGGAGCTGAAGAGCAATAGCCCTCTCGATCACCTTGCTCAAAAAAGGTAGCAAAGAGACTGGCCTATAGCTGTTCATGTCCAGAGGGTCAAGGGAAGGTTTTTTCAGAAGCAGCCTGACCACCGCTTCCTTCAAAGAGGATGGAACATGACCTTCCCCAAGGGATGCATTGATGATGTCCCTCAGGAACATCCTCAAGACATCTCCCTCCTGGACGGCCAGCCACGAAGGGCAAGGGTCAAGAAGGCAAGTTGTCTTTCTCACTCTACCAAGGAGCTTGTCCACGTCATCGGTACTCACCGGTTGGAACTGATCCAGTATAATCTCATAAGCAGAGATTCTACTATAACACTGGCATCCAAGTTGGCTCTTATCTGAGAGATTTTATCTGCAAAGAAGTTGTTAAATGCATCACAACAGGCTGTTGTTGGGTTAAGTGATGGGTTCTGCACAAGTAGAACCTGTGGTCAGTCCCCTTACCACCCTAAATAGCTCTGCTGGACGGGACTGTGCACACGCAATACATGCAGAGAAGACAGACCATCATGGACCATCATGGACTTACTTGCTGCCCAGTGCATGATCTTCAGCCAAAGGATCTCCAGCAGGGAGGTGTCCAGCTGGTTTTGGATGGTGCCCAGAGAAACAGACCCCCCCATCTCTCTAGACACTGGGTTCCATTGCCAAATTGCAGTCAAGGAGTAGCCCCTCTGAGCTACTGGTTTGGCCCAGATGGTGGAGGGACTCTAGGGAAGGGGCTGTACTTGCTGCTTGAGTTCAGAAAGAATTGGATTGTTAGAGCTGGAGAGGGCTAAGGATTATAGAATCATAAGAGCTAGAAGTGGTCCCCAAAGGCCATGAAGTCCAACCCCTTGCTGTGTGCAGGATCTCCAACAAAAGCATCCCCAGAAACAGGGAAGTGTCCAGCTGCTTTGGGAAGATGTCCAGAGAAGGAGACCCCACCACCTCTCTAGGTCATTGAGTCAATCGCTGAACTGCTCTCATTCTCAGGATGTTCCTTCTAATGTTTAATCAAAATCTACCCGCCTATATCATGGTCCTACCCACTGGGGCAGCAGAGAACAAACCAGCCCTTCCTCTCTGAGGCAACCCTGGAAAGATTTAAAGACATTTATCCTCAGTCTTCTCTTTGTCCAGCTGAACAGGCCCACCTCCTGCAACTTCTCCTCACACATTTTGTTCTCTATCCCTCTTATCATCCTTGTTACCCTTCTCTGAATCTGCTCCAACTTCTCAATATCCTTCTTAAAATGAAGTGCCCACAACTGGATTTAGTACTCTAGATGAGGCCTGACCAGCACAGAATATAGGTGAATTATTACTTTCTTCAACTTGGAAGCGATGCTTCTATTAATACTGGCTAAAATAGCATTCGCCTTCTTTGCTGCAGCATCACACTATTGGCTCATGCTCAATTTACAATCAACAATAACCCCAACATTCTTTTTGCATTAGGCAATACAGACTGCAATAGAGAATTCTGGCAAATTATGCTGGCTAGAATCCTGTTGGTATCTGACTTGCTTGTACATCCCCCTACAGAAATGTTTAGACATTTCTATCCAATGCTGAACATTCATTTCCAGGAAGTGGAGTTGCTTATGCTGTCGTGTTACACATGAGCAGGTACATGTGGCTGGACATGGATGCACATGCACATGTGCGTAGATGTGCATGCACATATGGTTTGCATCCAATTGCACCTCTGCACAAGTGTTCAGTTGCACAGTGCTGCCATTCACAACATGGGTTACACAACACAGCCAGTGTTGTGATAAATCTGCACATGGAGATTTACATTACATAACCTTAGTGTAGTACCTTGGTCAGCATATTTCTGGTGGTATCAAGAACAGAAGCTCCCAGAAACCATGGCAGACTATTTGAACATCTTCTCCAAACATAACGAGGAGAAAATAGATGACAATGGCCATGATCCTACATCAAGGGGATGGAGTGTACCTTTAACAGTTACATGACAATTGTGCAGTAGTGAATTGTCACAACAGGCAAGAATGTACAAACGTGAAATTAACAGTCACAAAGCACAATGCATGTCCTCATCTGTCAAGTGCAATGTGCATCTGCATTTGCATTGTGAAATGGCCCCACATGCACAGTATTACTGCATGCTCCATTGTGCTTCCACAACTTCAACTGATTATAGGCATTAGGCCATTGCCAAAGAGTATAACCACTTACACCAATAGTATTATTGTATGTGTGTGTGCATGCCCTCAAGTCATTTCCAACTTATAACAACCCTAAGGTGCACCTATCATGAGTTTTGGGGGGGAAGGTTTGTTCAGAGGATATTTGCCAGTGTCTTTCTCTGAAGCTGAGAGAGTGTGACTTACCAGCAACTTCCTCTGAGGTTGAGAGACTGTGGATTTCCAGGGTTGACGAGGGATTCAAACCCTGGTCTCCAGAATCATAATCCAATGCCGAAAGCACTATGCCACTCTGGCTTTCATGAACAGTGGCAAAAGAAATGGGATGGAGAATAATTAGGATCCTACTGGTATCTTGTTAGTGAATTATGTACGTATAAACAGTACTTAGACATGCATAATTCAAATAACAGGATCCTCACAAGATCCTCATTACTCTCCATGCCATCTTTGTCTCCTTCCTAAAAAAAGAGCTAAGTAGTTTCTCCCCCACCCCTGTTCTGTAAACTTTTTTTGCCGCTTCAAAAACAACCTGGGACTTATAATGGCGACAATTCAATTTGCTATATTATATGACTTCAAAGCAAAGAGGCTTTTGATCTGATGGAAGGAGATCAGAAGAGGGAAAAAGGAAGCCTGGATAACATGATTCAGGTGACAATATATATATATATATATATATATATATATATATATATATACACACACATATATATATACACATACAGACACATACACACACCTTGGCACTCTCTTGGGGTCATGAGAGGCGTCTTCTGCGATTGGATAAAAAGCAAGGCTGGGGGATTTTGATACTCCACCATTTTGTGAAGGAACAGCAAGAAACTAAGAAGGCTTCTCCTTGGCGAAACTATGCAGGCTTTGTACTCTTTTTCTGTTGCGCAGGGTGCTGCTACTCTCTTCATCAGTATAATCCATTCATCTTCCCCACAAGCCTCTTCCGGCTATTGTTGCTCACCATTTTGTGACATTAATTGGGACTTCTTTTTCTTTTCTAAAAAAAGGGATGGGATTACTGCTTGCGCTTAGCCACAATGCACAATGAACTATGAAACGAAAGCTCCTTTCCCTCTCTCGCTGTAAAAGTCCAGATCTAATTTGAACCAGTGATGGTTGGCGACTCCTATGTGAAGGAGCAGCAAAAAATACTCTGGGTTTTAGTATGAGCTTTAAAAGTGCTGAAGCTATCCTTTAAAATCTAGACCTGGGGTAGGTAAAGTGTGGCCCCAGAACTTGTGAGTTCAGGATCACCCTACTGGTAGTCCAAAGGCTACCAACACTGCAAAGAATATGGAGGTTTTCGCACAGCTAAAAAAAAAAAGGCAATTTACTTTGCCCGGTTTGAATCCTTTTCTTGGATGCAGCCAGGTATTATCACACCAAAGTTGTTGCCAGTTCTGTTGGCTGAGTGCATCCTGGGTCCCAGGTGCGCTTTGGCAGCCACTTTTCCAAGCCGGGGGCTTTCCAACTGAAAAGCGGCACCTGGGATCCAGGATGCAGCCGGGATGCACTCGACTGGCAGAATCAGAGGCAATTTGGGTGTGATAATACCTGGCTGCATCCCGGAAGAGGAGTCAAACTGGGCAAGGTAAGTCACTTTTTTTTTGCTGTGTGAAAAACTCCTATACCTTAACAAAATGGTGTGATATTGGGGAAATGTTTTGCTTCCCAAATCACTCAGAAAGCCCTCCCCCCAAAAAACCCTTGGAAGCATGCAACCTCCTAGCCCTCCCCCCACAAGCATCCACGAACCCCATACCCCTCTCTTTTCTTCTCAAAATGGCCCCCCAGGAGGAGGTACATTTTCACCTGTCACCATTTTAAGGAGGTCTTGAGAGGAAAGTGAAGATATTTGGGCTAGGCAGGGGATGAAACCCAGGGAGGGTCTGGGGGGTGACTGGTTTCTGGTTCCCATGCAGTTGCCCGTTTCAGTCTAGACTAGGGGTCCATCTGAAATATAGAAATAATGCATTTGGACACCACTTTAACTGCCATGGCTCCATCCTATAGAATCCTGGGATTTGTAGGTTTGTGGGGCACCAGCACTCTTTGGCACAGAAACCTAAAGATCTTGTTATAAACTGCAAATCTCAGGAGTCCATAAGATAGAGCTACATTTAAAATAGTGTCAAACTGTATGATTTCTACAGCGTCCATGCAAGCTAGAAACCATCACCCTATTTACATGGGATTCCTCCAGCTGCCATTGGTTAGAGAAGGAAAGAGTATTAAAAATATATTCTAAAAATGGTGAAAAATCTCTTTCTTAAGTACCAGGAAACCCTGATGAGGAGAATCCTAGACTGATGAGAATCTTTGCTGTCTAGGACATTTTTTGCACAAAATTCTTCACAACAAATACTTTTTTCTGCATAGAAATATTATTATTTTTTGGCATAGAGCATGCTGCTTACTGTGGCAAAATACCATATACAAATTTTTGCACAGGATATCCCTCTGCTGCCTTGAGCCTATATTAGAAGAAAGGCAGGATATAAAGGAATGAATGAATGAATGATATCCCAACCTTCAGTTCATCCCCCAAAACTGCCCTTTTGGAAGACATTTTCACAGTCGAAAGCAAATTGATAAAAAATTGCTCACTGCTTCCCTGAGGAATGAAAATGAGTCCCTTTGCTACTGCAGTCCTCCAAAACATTTAAAGTCTCCAGCTTGAGACTGTTTTTCTTTTCTTTTTGGTTTGGAGGTGCATTTTTGGGTGGTGGTGGGGGGAGAGACAGACTGTGCAAGCAAGTAAATTGATGAAGATATACAAAACAATAGAAAGCCAAGGTTAATACATATTTTTTCCAGGGCAAACATGACATTTTTCAGAGGAAATTACTACTTCAACTGATGAGGATAATGCAATATAAATGTGCTGGGCTCAGAAGTTAATAAAAAGATGATGACGAAAACCCAATACTAGAGATAGCAGAGACAGCAAGGTGAAATCTGCAAATGAGTTTAATATTAGCAAGAGGTCACATTTCTAGAATTGCCACCGGATATAGAAGGTGGAGCGTTGCAATTCCCTCGGCCTTTTAATAATAATAATAATAATAATAATAATAATAATAATAATAATTTATACCCCGCCCCTCCGCAAAGCAATCGGGGCGGCTTACAACATTAAAATCCATACAGATAAAATACAGTGCAATATAAACATAGGCAAAATCCCAAGACCCGCCCACCCCTTAAAAAAATATTAAACAAATATACATTAAAACATATTTAAAATAAAACTCACCGGAGCAACAATAATAATAACAGACAATAACGACAAACAATAACAGCAAATAATAGCAGCGACTGAAGCAGAGTTGGAGAGGAGGAGATGGACTCACTCCTGAGACTGGGAATCTAGTCAGGAAAGGCCTTCTGGAAGAGATCCGTCTTGACAGCTTTTTTAAAGCTGCTTACGGCTGTAATCTGACGGATCTCATGAGGCAAGCCGTTCCATAGTCTTTGAGGGTCTTGTAATGGGTCTTGTAATGGCTTAGCTCCTGCTCTTGTAATGACATGATTATTGACCCCTAAAACCTTGATGTTGCGCAACTAACTGCCTTTACAGACAGACGGCTGTGGGCCACCCCAAGAAGCCAAGGATTGGGGCCAAGGCTGCCCCACTCCTCAGCCCCAATCCACTCTTTGGGCAGCCCTGGAAGGAGTGCTAAAATAGCACTCCTTCCTCAAGCCACGGAAAGGGCGCCGGAAGAGGTGGCACGCACCTCTTTCACGTCTCTTCCATCGCAGTGTGTCCGGACGCTGCGACAGAAGGATGTCATTGGAGCGTTCACCGTGTGCAACGGCGGGGGCTCCGATGACGTCCTCAGGAAGGGGTTGGGGAGCCCGGCATCCGGCTGCCCCTCCCCTTCCTTGGCTCGAGGATGGCATTTTGCGCCATCTGCAAAGCCCCTAAATGTGTGATGTTGCACAACTGAATGCAAAACCAAATGCCTGTGCACAAAGTCCAACATTAAATGCACATCTGCACACACAATTCACAACATGCAATAGCACTCAGGTACAATTCATCCTCCACAACCAATCCACTTCAGTAGGACAAACTTGTGTGTGTGTTTGTGTTTGTTTCTTCAACTTTCCTGTCAACTTATGGCAACCCCATGAATTTCACAGGATTTTCCTCAGCAAGGAATCCTCAAAGATGGTTTTGCAATTCCTTCCTCTGAAATACAGCCTGCAGCACCTGGTCTTGAATGGCAGTCTCCCATCCAAGTCCTTACCAGGACTGACCCTGCTTAACTTTCAAGGGCAGATGGGATCTGGTGCCTTGTGTGCATGTATGTGCATTTATGCCTTCAAGTCGTTTGTGGACTTATGGTGACCCCATGGATCTCATAGGGTTTTCTTAGGCAAGGAATCCTAAGAGATGGATTTGCCAGCTCCTTCCTCTGAAATGCAGCCTACAGTGCCTGGTATTCATTGGTGGCTTCCCATCAAAGTCCTAACCAGGGCTGACCCTGCTTAGTGTCCAAGATCAGACAGGGTCTGGTGCCCTTAAAGTACTTAGGCCTTCTTACGCATACATAAGATGCCAACAGGATCCTGGCCAGCAAAAGCAGTTGTCTTGTTGGATCAAAGGATGCTCAGAAAAAATTCTTGCAATGTTTAAAAACAATATTTTCTCTCTCACACACTCACATAGACACACAGACACAAATACACACACACAACTGCTACAGCAATGTTCCCAACTATGAGTGTTTTTGACCCAGCATGGCATAGTGGTTTGAGCATTGGACTACAACTCTGGAGACCAAGGTTCAAATCCCTGCTCAGCCACAGAAGTCTAGTGGGTGGCTTTGGGCAAGTCACAGACTCTCAGCCTCAGAGGAAGGCCATGGCAAGCCTCGTTTGGTTAAATCTTGCCAAGAATACCCATTGATAGCTTTCCCTTAGGATTGCAATAGGTTGGAAATGACTTGAAGGCACATGGTGGTGACAACAGTAGCACAAACAATAACAACAGTGCGTGCTTTTTAAAGTTTAAAACACTGAATAGTGATTAAACTCAAGTTCATCGGGGCAGAGTTAGAGAGGCTGGTGTGCCTTTTGGCCGGTCTGTATAGCCCAGGGATTGGCAACCTATGGCCCACGGGCCGGACCCAGCCTGCCAAGGCCTTGGAACCGGCCCGTGGCCAGTCCTGCTGCCGCCACACCGTGTGCGACGCAAGGTGCCATTTTGCTTTCCAAAATGGTGCCTGTGCTCGTGTATGCAAGCGCACCATGGCGGGCGCCATTTTGAAAGGCCAAATGGCGCCCGCCTCCGTGTGCATGCATGCACGAGCGTGGGGCACCATCCAAAATGGCGCCCAGCGTTCACGTACGCATGTGCACCACAGTGGTGGTAGTGCACATGCATGCATGTGCACGCACCACTGCGCCCCAGGGAGCATTGGGGGACAGGGGGACCGGCCCCAACCCCAAAAAGGTTGCCGACCCCTGGTATAGCCCCTAAGTAACTTCTCCTGGCCCACGCCTGCCCTAAGCAGTTGAAAATATCATTCAGCCACACTCCGACTGCTGGCAGAATGGACCTCCTTCCCTGCAGACAGATGATGCCTGGAAAAGTTGGGAAGGACATTACAATCATGGCAATAGTGCCACAATTATGCCTAAGCAGTGATTGTGGATGCACAACAATTCCCTCAAGTTACTCCTCTGTAACTATTTTGTTAGAGAGCCAGTGTGATGTAATGGTTTGAGTGTTGGATTATGAAGCTTATCACACTCTTAAATAATACGACTTACCTGGTCCAGTTTAAAATTTAAAGCAGGTGGCATCCTGATATTATCAGAAGGATTCAGCTGCCAAAATCGCCACCTGGGCCCATCTCCGCTCCCAGGGGCTCTCAGTGCGCCTCTTTTCGAAGCCAGGAGTTTTCCAGCTTAAGAAAATGGCCACCATTGAATTTACACAAATCACTAATAGGATGTCAGCCATTCATTTCTAAAATTTACATAGAATTCACTGTAAGATATTAAAAACATAATTTATAATACGTGAAGTTTGTTGTCAGTATAAGGAGTCCAGTTTTAAACAAAATAAATATTGGGTGATATCCCTTTCCTAGAGCTGGCTAAAGCAGAGCTTTTGAGTCAGATAGATTTGCACATATGTTGATCCACCATCTCACAGTTGATTCAATGGGTCTACTTTAGCTGCGACAAACCAACAGAATTCTAGCCATTCAGGCTGCATCTACACAGCAGAATTAATGCTGTCTGATATCACTTTAAGTGTCATGGCTCAATGCTATGGAATTCTAGGATTTGCAAGGTTTGTGAGAAATTTAGGGGGAGTGCAGATGGGCAGCTCTGGGCCAGCCTGGGAAGTAGTGGACCGGGGCCACAGCAACCCCATGACGCAGCCCCGATCCTCCCTTTTGCCGCCCCAAAAAGAGCAGCAAAAGGCCACTCCTTTTAGGGGCTGCAAAAGGCCACCCTAAAAGCCAACATGCAGCTCTTCAGTGCCTTTTTTTGCGCAGCATGTTTGAACGCTGCACCAGAAGGGCGTCTGGATACCACGCGCCATGCGTAACAGCATCAGGACGGCATCGGTGTGGGGTTGGGGCGGCCGGCGTGTGCTGCTCCACCCCAACTCTGCCTCCAAGCCGGCCCTTTGGGCCAGTCTGCAGAGGCCCTTAGTCTTCTCTGTCAGAGAGCTCTAGTATTGCAGCAAAATACAGATCCCAGGGTTCCATAGCATAGAGCCATGACAGTTAAAGTGGTGTCAAACTGCATTAATTCTGCAGTGTTGCAGCACCCTCTCTTTATACACCCTTCATTGTTTCAAGTTGTGTGCCTTCAAGTAATTTCCAACCTAAGGCAAACCTAAGGCAAACCTATCATGAGATTTTTTTTTGGGTATATTTCTTCAGTTGGGGGGGGGGGGTTGGCATTGCCTTCCTCTGAGTTTTGCCCAAGGTCACCCAATGGGAACCCTGGTCTCCAGAGCTATATCCTCAGTCCTCAAACCACTTTGGATTTACACCCTTCATCCATTGGCAATAGGGTTTCAGGTACCATAGGCCATTCCTGCACACCTCTACTCCCCACATACTGTCTCTCTCAATCCCTGGCTGTGATGCATGGTTGTCAATGCGTCCATGCATTTAAGCAACCAGACTTTCTGACCAGAGAACCTTCCAGGGCATCTGTGAACACATAAAAAGACTTCTCCCTCTCTTCCATCCTCCATCTCCTGTTCCTCTCTCAAGATGATAAGTCCCAGCTTTGCTAAGCTATCCTTTATTAGGATTGTTTTCCCCAAGGCATGTGTACATTTAGGTAAACAAAACCATCAAGTCTAAAGTGCTCTTTCCTTTCCCCAAGCAACCTCTATTTATTCTTGAAACCTGAGACAAAGGATCACTTTGTACCCAAAGCAGTAAGCCAATTTTTCTCTGCCTACCCTCTTTTTTGTCCCCAGCCGAACTTCCCCATCCATCCATCTCAGGGATATCCTGATCCAATCACTGTTTTTGTCACATTAAAATTACGGTAATGCCATCAACCTGTCCATTGGGACAAGACATTCGGCCTTTGTTATCTGGCCAAATAGCCCATTACTTGGGGCTAGTTTTAAGGTATAAATATGATTTCAAAACCCAACTTCTGTGCACATAGCCGGCATACAGCCTTGCACTCTGTGTATGTTCTGTGTCACCCTCAGACTTCCCAATCTGAGCCATTCCAGTTTTCCACGGTCTTCTTTTTGGGCAGGTAATTATTACTCCACTGCAAGTCCTTAAAAGCTCTGCTATCCCCTTTCCATATTTCCATTTCTGTTAGCTCTGTATGCTGCATCGGTTTGGATTGCTATCTATTGTGTGTAATTGCACTCTGCATTTTTCTAAATAAAATCTTCTTAATACACTCCAAACCTGGAGTCCTCCTCAGTTAGTACTGGTATATACTGGTCCAAATGGTCCAAAGGTTACCCAAGTCTCTTGCAAAGCTAATTTCCCCAACATTTGAAGTAACACTGACAGTTGGTGAGGACCCCCAAGTCTCCGACAACCTATTCTTTGGGTAACAGCAGTATACAGATTCCTAGCATGATGGAGAACATGCAGAGCATGCTTGCAGATTCAATGCATTCCTCTCTGACTGGGATAGCATCCTGTTTCCCAGTATGAGCCTTACCCAGGTACTACTGGGAAGCCCAAAAGGTGCCCTCCTCCTCCTCGTCACCCTAACTAAAACATTTGCACACATAAATTCAATGCACAACATTGGTATTCGGCAAAAGGCTGGTATTCAGTAAAACAACCATGGCTTAACTACATAAGTGTGGATTTACTCTATGCAAGTAAAATGTAAAATCTTGGCTTATTCATGTCAAACAGTGTAGCAGTTTAGCCCAAGTTTTCTTTTGTTATTATTAATTCTGCTCTATTGGAAGGAGCGGTGTGTTGTTTGTGCAGCATAAATTACTTTGTTGCTGCACGCAATTCATTTTGAGAGCTCTCCCCACAAGTCCATCTACCAATCCACATTTAGTTGGAGAACGATTATGATAAAATTGACATTTACTGATAAATATCACATTCTAGCAGAACCATAAGTAACCTTTCCTGGATAGGAGACTGTTCTGCTCAAACAGTTGGGCCCAAACTGACAAAATTGTTTTGCTGTCAAATGAGTCCTTTAAAGAGGTCAGCAAAGCTGGAGGCTTAACTCTGTGATCAGGAGGAATT
>CM034701.1:2074773-2086071 GCA_020142125.1 Phrynosoma platyrhinos
GGGGGAGAGATAGAAGTATTTTAATAAATACATTAAATTTAGGACCATCTAGAGGTCATCCAGGAGGAACCTGATCAAGGAAAGAGGAGGCAGAAAGTATAGTGGTACCAGAAGGTCCTCTGCTCGCATGCACAACACTCCAAAAATAAACAAATGAAAAATTAAAGGCCAAAACTGCTTTGCAGTTCAGAGCGATGGATGAGGAATGCAGCTTTTGAGGTTTAGCCTTCTGGAGAGCCTAAGCTTTGCAAATCACACTTGTAAATTTTTCAGAGGCAGTCTCTTAGAGCTGAGAGATTTGGAACATGAAAAGTCCATTTTAGGGCAGTCCCGGGGATGTCAGTAAGATGTTAAGGATGATCAGATTGGACGTGATGTGTTTTTCTGCCTGCCTTTTGCTTCAGAGTTTTTCAGCATGGTAGGAAGGCAGGGAGGGATACTTGAAAACATGTTTGGATCTCTTCTAAACAAGCAATTTAAACCTGTTGTGGGAGAAATCAACTCTTCCTGCCCCCCAATGTCTAAGAATACAAATGAAGGTAACAAAGAGACATTCCTAAAGTGAGAAAAGAAGCAATGCTGGTAGTTGTCAAAACTATACTTTTCCAGTTGTCAGATGAGGAGCATAATCAGTGGGAGGTTCTTTTGCAGAAACTACAGAAAAAGGAAAGAAAAGTGACTACAAGGGTCTTCTAGTCCACCCTTCCATACACAGTTCAGAGTACCTAAAAGATGTCCATCTGACCCCAGTTTATAGAGCTCCAAAGATGGAGAGTCCACCACTGTCCAAGGCAATCTCTTCCATTGTTGAACAACTGCTACACTTGAAAAGTTCTTCCTAATGTTCAGGTGGAATCTCAACATTTGAATCCATTGGTTCCTGTTCTAGTCTCTGGAGCACCAGAAAACAAGCTTGCTCCATGTTCCATAGGAGATCCTTTCAGATATTTAAAGAAGTCTTATCATGTTATTTCTCAGTTATCTCCAAGCTAAACACCCACCAATCTCTCAGTCATTCCTCAGAAGGCTTGGGGGCTTTGCAGATGGTGCTTTGCGCCATCTTCAAGCCAAGGAAGGGGAGGGGCAGCCGGATGCTGGGTGCCCCAACCCCTTCCTGAGGACGTCATCAAAGCGCCCACCCTTCCACACGACGGGCACTCCAATGATGTCCTTCCGGCTCTGCGTCCGGACACGCTGAGCCAGAAGAGACGGAAAAGAGCTGCTCTTGGGCATCCCTTTTGCAGCTTGTGGAAAGAGCACTATTTTAGCCCTCCTTTCCCAGGTGGTGAAAGGAAGGATTGGGGCTGAGGCATGGGGCAGCCTCAGCTCCAATCTGCCACTTCCCAGGGCAGCCCATGGCCGCCCTTCTGCATCCCCCCTTTGTTTCCTGACCTTTGATAATTTTGCTTGCCTTTCTCTGGACATTTGCACATCTGAAGGTCTTCTGAATAAAGTGTTGGAAACTCTTATTAAAGCTCAGGGACTTAATAGCTGTGTGAGTCTGGAATCTCAGTATCTCAGCTTTATTATAGAAAAACATGCAGAGTAAAACTGTAAAGTCCACTAAAGCATCACATCTTGCAGATGTGGCTAACAGGAACAAAACTATAAATCCTTAATGCTACATTGTGAAATAATAAGACATGCTATAGCTCCAGCAAAAATAAAGAAACTTAATCCATTCTAATGAAAGTTCTAATGAAAGTTTTGTCTCTTTGGACACCTGGACTGAGTTGTTGTGTTCGGCCTAGAAGCATGTTCTCATGGAAAAAATACAGACACACATATCTTTACATTTCACCATTGACTGTATATCCCATCAATACTCTGACAAGGGTCTCTATCACAGGTGATGAGGTGGCAATACTCCAAGGAGATGGACAGGTGGGGAGAAGCATGGGCCTTTGTGATGGTTTGGGGGAGAGGTTTTAAAAAGCCTGGATGCAACATGAGGCTTTGTGGGTCTGTCTGCCTGTTGGCTTTTGTCTCTGGTTCCTGTGAAGTAGACCATGAGGAGGCTGGTGGAGCTAGACAATGGAATCCAGAAATACCAAGGACTACAAATCCCATCTGATCTTTAAATTAGGACAATGTACCAGTCAGTGGTGTCAGGATCTTTTGATTTCTTTTCCTGGTTCAGCCGAATTGATTTGGCTCATGCATGTGAGGAAGTAGATTTAAGTTTATGAAAGCTCATGTTGCCAACTTCTTTATTTCAATGTGAAGTCGAAGGCTTTCATGGTCGGCATCCATAGTTATTTGTGGGGTTTTTGAGCTGTGTGGCCATGTTCTAGAAGAGATGCTGGTGAAACGTCAGAAAGAAACTCTTCTAGAACATGGCCACACAGCCCGAAAAACCCACAAAAAAAACTATTCTTTATTTCAGTTAGCTCAAAGGTGCTACAAGATCTCTCTACATACTGATTCTACAGACTAACATGGCTATATATTTGATTTGGCTCTGTAATTTAGGAGATTAGCACACATCTTACAAAGCATTTTACCGCTGCTGAATTCAATCCTAATTTGGGCAGCATCTGGGTATGATCAGATGTATTTTGCTGCCAATGCTGCTGGCTGGGTGCAGCTCAGGTAACTTCTGGGTAGAATTCAAGCTTAGTCGGCTGATTTGCAAAGCCGGGAGCTTTTCAGGATTGAATTTAGCAGCAGTAAGATGCTTTTTTGGCTGTACACTAATCTCATACTTTCTGTCTGTGCCTGGAGGGCAAGTTGGACCATCAAGTAGTGAGATCCTTTTGCTATAGAATTCCTTACTTAGAATCAAGCCCTTCTCTTTAAAAGTACTCTTCCTCTCTTGTACTCCATTTTCACATGCCTTAGCTTAGTACCAGTGAAATTCCCTGGCAATGTCCAGATGCATTGCTAAGGTGGGATAATTCAGTCATCGGGTGGTGGCAGTGAGTTCTTTAGATAAAAAGGTGATCTCAAGGTGTCTAGGCTAGAGAAAGAAGGGGGGCCCACAGAGATAACCTTCACAAACCTCCAGAACAAGTCTTGCTAATAGGTATCAGCAGAGCTTCTGCAAAGGTTAAGCCCTGGATCACTGATCTTTCAGAAACCGGCTGACAGGAGTGAACTCGCTGACATGGTTTTGCCAAGTTCCAAAATGATTTTTGACAACGTTTCTCATCAAAAATTCCTGAGCAGACTTTGCAACCATGGCAAAGGATTGATTCTACATCAGGCGGGGGGAATGCAAAGCTCTCCCAGCATTATTACAAGATACGCTGGAGGTTGCTCCCTCTGCCTTGTTGCTTCTCCCAGGTTGCAACACGTTGAGTTCCATCAACTCGCAAAGACATTGCCCCATGCTGAATTCCAACCAACATTTCTAAGCTTAGAAGAAGCTATCACCCTGAAAGACAAAGGAAAGCTCAGCACAACAGCTAATAATAGGATGGGGCTGCTACAAACTGGGGTTGCCCTATGGAGCAACTCCCAGATGGCAGAACGATTCCCCTCTAATTGTTTGTTTTCAAGTGCATCGAGTGAGACACACTGGGAGCACATGAGATTAACAGAGGCATCACGTTCTCCAATTAACGCAAACTAACATGAACAACAAGCGCACCACTTGCATTATTGCTAATGCCTAACATTGCAGAGGCATGTTTGGATAGGAATCTAACATGATAGCTTCAGTACGTTAATTAGATAATTGCTCAACATGCTAATTGATTTTTAATTAGAGAGAACAAAGCTTGCATGCCTGGAAGACAGCTTCTTCATTAGAAAGCAAAGGAGCACACTGGAAAGTCTGTAGAAAATGTGGTGAAGTTACCTTCTTAATATTTCAGCAATTGTCCTTCTTTCTTAAATCTCTGGAACTATTGTGAATTGGTGTGTTGAAATCACCACCTTTTTAAGGCAGAACAAACTAGAAGGCACCTTTTAGTGTCTCTTACCATCCACTAACTACCTTAAAGGCACCAGATCCTGTGTGATCTTGGAAGCTAAGCAGGATCATCCCCGGTGAGTACTTGGATGGGATACTGTCAACATATTTTGGGTTCTATGGACTCAATTTCAGAGGAAGGAAATGGAAAACCACCCTGAGGATTCCTCGCCTAAGAAAAGCCTGTGAAATTCATAGGGTTCTGATGAAGCAGCAGGTGACTTGAAGGCACACACACCACTACCACCACCACCACCATCATCCATATAATATTTAATAGCATAATACCTAATGGCCAAAATACTGTTGCTGTCTTGTTGCTGTTGTTCATTTTTCCTGATGATGTAGCCAAAATACGAAAGCCTCAGTTTAGTCATCTTTGCTTCCAGAGAGAGTTCAGACTGAATCTGTTCCAAAACCTATTTGTTTGTTTTCTTGGTTGTCTGTGGTATTCTCTGCCCTCTTCGCTAGCATCGCATCTCAAATGAGTTCATTTTCTTCCTATTGGCTCCTTTTACTGTCCAGCTCTTGCATCTGTACATGACAATGGAAAATACAATAAGCCTGTTCAGAATTATATATTTTACGGTTTATGATCCTGCCCATTTCTTTTATAGCTGCCCTCCCCAATTGTTGTCTTCTGATTTCTTGATTCTAATCTCTGTTCTGATTAATGCTTGAGCATAGATACTGGAACTCTTTGATTATTTCAATTTTCTCATTGTCTAGGGTGAATTCTTGTAGATCTTTTGTGGTCATTATTTTTGTTTTGTTTTTCATGTTCAACATTAATCCAACCTTGGCACTTGACCTTGACCTCCTTCAGTAATTGCTCCAGGTCTTTGATTGTTTCTGCACTAGTATGGTGTCAGCCTCATATCTAATTATGGTGTCATCTGCGTATATAAGGTTGTTAATGTTCCTTCCTCCTATCATCATTTCTCCTGCCTCTGAGTCCATACTCCATGAGTGCATACCCTGTACCTTACCCATGTGTTAGTTCCTCCATGAAAGTGGGTAGACATTTTGGTCTGGTGTGCAATGTTTGCATTCAAGATTGTGGAAGCAGTGTTCCATTGTGGTTCCATTGTGCAAACAGATGCCCAGTGAATGCATATGGATATGCAGGGAATGTGCATGGGAGTACATGGATGTGCATGGAGGCATATGCAAAGTTGGATGTGCAGTCAGTTGCACATTTGGATGTGTATTGCAGAAATAGAGCTGTGGTCATGGTGCCACTGAGCATAGCTGCACACTCCTCATGGATGTTCATCATACATGAATGCACATGTACATTGGGTTGTCCATTTCATTGCACATTTTGATGTCTTGGCTCAATTGTTCAGTGTTGCCATTTAAAACTGTGCAAGACTCTCTGCACCCTGCACTATCCATGGTTCTTTTCTTCTGGGCTCAGCAGTATTGTCAGCATCTATAACTGACCAAGGAGCTAAACAATAACTCAGAATCTCCATGTTCTATGTACAGAACTGCATCCTTTCACCCAATCTGTTCAACTTGTATGTGGAACATATTATAAGAAAAACTGGCTTGGACATAGAAGAAGGAGGAATGAAAATAAGGGGAAGGAATATCAACAATCTAAGATATGTAGATGACATCATAATACTAGCTAAAAACTTCACAAACCTGGAACACTACTAATGAGGATCAAAGAAGAAAGTGCAAAGGCAAGCTTAATGCTGAACATGAAGAAAACAAAAATAATGACCATCGAGGAGGACCTTCATATTTTCAACCTAGACAATAGAAGCAGTAAAAGAATTCCCATACCTGGAATCAAACATGGATAGAAATGGGAACTGCAGTCAGGAAATCAGAAGAAGACTAAGGGCCTCTGCAGAGCAGCCCAAAGGGCTGGCCTGGAGGCAGAGATGGGGCGAGGCAGTCACACGCCGGCCACCCAAACCTCACACTGACGCCATCCTGACACACTGCACCAGAAAGGATGAAGAAGAACTGCGCACCAGCTTTTAGGGCGCCCTTTTGCCACCCCTAAAAGGAGCAGCATTTTGCCGCTCTTTTCAGGGCAACAAAAGGGAGGATCAGGGCCACGGCATGGGGTAGCCATGGTGCTGATCCACTGCTTCCCACCCACCTGCACCCCACCTAAAAATGGGGAGAGTGGCTATGATAGAACTAGAAAAGATTCTAAAATTTAGAGATATACAGCTCAGCACAAAAGTCAGAATCATACAAGCCATCATATTCCCTATTTCCATGGATGGATGGGAGACAGTAAAGAAAGAGGATAGGAAGAAACCCAGCCAAAAGGACAAACAAAGGGGTCCTAGAGCAGCTCAAGCCAAGATGACAAGACTTAGGGAGACTGCAGATGGGCAGCTCTGGGCTGCCCCGGTGAGGAGTGGATTGGGGCCATGGCAACCCCCTGCTGTGGCTCCGATTCTCCCTTTTGCCACCCCCAAAAGAGCGGCAAAATGCCGCTTCTTTCAGGAGTGGCAAAAGGCCACCCTAAGAGCCAGCACGTGGCTCTTCAGCGCCCTTTTCAGTGCAGCATGCAATGTCAGACGGCGTCAGGACAGTGTTGGCGTGGGGTTGGGGCGGCCGGCATTTGGCTGCCCCACACCAACTGTGCTTCCAGGCTGGCCCTTTGGGCTGGTCTGCAGAGGCCCTCAGACTGTCGTATTTTGGACACACCATGAGAAGTCAAGAATTGTTGGAAAAGACTCTAATGTTAGGAAAAGTGGAGGGAAGTAGGAAGAGAGGAAGGCCACTTGCCAGATGGATGGACTTTATTAAAGAGACCACAAATAAGAGTTTGCAGGAGCTGGACAGAGCAGGCGAGGATGGGGGGGCTGGAGATGTCCCATCCATAGGGTCACCATGGGTCAAGATCTGCACGATTGCAGCTAATAATAAAACAACAAAAATTGAAAGATGGAAGGGAAGCTCATGCAGTTGACCATAATACTGAGGAGAGGGAGAGGCTGGCTGAAAGCAAAAATATTTTCAGTCAGGGAAAATGTTAGAAGCTGCAAAATTATTAAGCTCTTAAGGACTCCCATGGAAAAGCAGACAATGCCTTTCTGTAGCTCTCTGTCCTTATGAGAAACAAACCGATGCTTTCTTCTGCTAACAATAAAAATCTGAACTTGTAAGGGCAAGGTTCAACATGAATAGTTTTCACTTGGTACATGCTTGGCAGTTTCCCAAAAAATGTGTTAAGTGGGAAAGTGCTTGTTTGCTTCAGTACCAGATTGCTCAATTTGAATGCTGGACATCTGGATCAGCCGGTCATTAAACAAACACCTGCCTTCAATCCAGGAATGCCTCCGCTCTTGAATCCAAACAGGAAAGGGGACGAATTTCCCCAAAAGAAAGAACGGGGTCCAAGGGAGAAAGATCTGCCCACTCTGACAAGAGTTACAAATTATATAGAACATTGCTGCTGTACATTGCATACCATACATTTGGAATCTGCATTTAGCAGTAAACAGAAAACATCTGTTAGCTGGGTCAGGAGAGGAAAAAGCACCTTTTTGATTTTTACTTATCAGCACTTTCTAGCTTTCAAAAGAGCCATAAGGGACAGTTGAAATTCATGCCATGTAGGGTTGATAATCAGAAAGTCATTAATAGTAAGTTTGGGAGCTTCCTAAATATAAAATGAAAGTATATCAGTTCCAGTTAACCTAGGGCCGATGCAGACTGTCTGTTTGGGGTGGCACAAAGCCGCATTTTTTCATTAATCTTCCACTTCTTCCCCTTCTTGTCACCCACAGATCATGCAAGGATTCACTGACCTCAGCTTCTCCCAAGTAGTGGGTGCTATAAATGGGTGCCAATGTCTGATCGTGCCGCCCTTGGGGTGGAGGAATGAGTTCATCAACCAGAAGTCACCTATTCTGTCGTCCTCCAGGGGACATTGGATCATAAAGGACATTTTGTGGATGTGGAATTGGGCTGGTCAGGTGATGTGAGGGTGGCAAAGAACTCCATCATCTTTCAGGCCATGGAGGCCACCATCACCCTGAGTGGCCAGCAGATCAGCCTCCTCCTTCTTGCTGACAGTGCTTACCCCATTTGGAAGAGGCTCATGAAGCGCTACCAGGGCACCACCAATGCCAGACAGAAAGGATTCAACAAGAAGCTGAATCATGCCAGGAATGTGGTGGAAAGGGCCTTTGGGCAGCTGAAGGCTTGGTGGAGGTGCCTCACTGCCCAACTTCTTGTGGCTGAAGAGAATGTCATCCTCATCATTGCCTCATGTATCATCCTCCACAATATCTGTGAGACAAAGGGAAGGGTGCTGGATGGGGGACTGCGCTACAGGCATCGCTTAGTGTTGCCCACCCATGGAGGACAATGATGTTATGAAGCAGAGAGAAGGGGAGGCTATGAGGCAGGCCCTGGCAGAGTTCTTTGAGACCAGGAGGATCTTGTTGTAGCAATTTGAGTGCACAGATAAATCTTCTGCTTCTCTCTGCTGCAAAATCACCAGCCTTGGGTTGTTTCACTGCTCTGGAATGTAACCTTCTAGCCTCCCAGAGAAATAGATCAGAGACAGGTTTCTCTAAAGAGGCACTTTAATTCTTCAGTTGCAATATGTACAAAAAAACCCCTATATACAAGCACAGGAATAGGAACAAAGACAAAGACCAAAAAACCAAAGAGCAAAGAGACCACATGCTGATGGCTCAGATCATTTATAGACACTTGCCATGCGGCCTCAAAACCCAGCTTCTTCCTGTGACTCCTTCCTGTGTCACATGGATAGTAGTTCTCACCAAACATGGTGACCTAATGTGTTTACCACTTGTATACATGTTCCCAGACACATCCTGACCTTGAACATCTCCTGTGTTGTTTTGTGTCCCAGCTGTAAAAAAACTTTGGCAGCTAACAAGCTGCAGAAGTGACCTGCAGTATCCTATGTCATTTTCCCACATCTGTACATTTACACACAAGTTACATTTTCCAACAGATCTGAAGTATCCTCTCTCTTCCATCTGAGATCCTAGGTCACTGCTGTACCCTATGGCAGGATAAGCAGCTGAATAAACATATCCTATTATCCACACTCTGTGTAAGGCCAGTATTCATGCTCTTATGCAGTTATTTCTATCCATGAGCCTAAGGGACACGCATGCATACAGGGCATGGAGGGGTCACCCGGCACCAGTTTTCCTGGCCACAGAAAGATACAGTGCAGGAACAACCAACTGAAATCTCTAATAATGTATCAAGTTCCTAACAGTTAGCCTTCCCAATAGCCCATTTGATTGTAACCATTGGTAGCCCAGAGGTGACCATTGGGGACTAGATATAAATTTCTCCTCTGAGGGTTTCCATTGGCTAGAAGCCAGGTAAGGCCATCTGCCCTCAGCCACAACTGCCCATAAATGCCCCTGCATACCTCCACAACTCTCCAGGATGACAATGGCGGCCAGAAGGAGAGTGCCCATCTGGATCGCATATTGGACTGATGAGGAGGTTAGGTAAGCATTCTCCTTCATGGCCTTACCGGGGAAGCAGCCATGAGAAGGGTGATGGCTAGTACCAACCGGCCAAACCGGGGGTACTTCCACAAGGCCGCCCAGGCCCTTCAGCAGTAGGGCTTCAGGAGGAACCCTCAACATTGCCAGACCAACTTCAAGGCACTGAATGAAGCCCTGGAGGATTATGGGGAGTATCCTCCACTGCAGAAGAGGCCTCCCTTCTATGACCAGCTGTGTGACCTGTGGGTGAGGGCAGGCCACCCACAGTGGCAAGATTGTTGTCCTCTAGGTAAGTATTGGGCCCCTGTCATGGTTCCTGATGCCCATTCCTGCCTTCCCATCACCCTTGCCTATCCCTCCCCTCCCTTCTTTCCCACATCCATGGATCTTAATGATGTCCCTCCTGTCCCCAACTATAGGCACGTGGTGGAGGTGATGGCAGGGATGGAGGAGGGAGACTGCCGGTTCCCCCTCGTCCTCCTCCTCTCAGAGTGCGAAGCTGCCCCTGGCAGGGAGGCCCAGAGAGGGAGCCCATATCATGGCATGCCTGTCCCTCTCCTCCCCCACCACTTACCATAGCAGCTTTGTAAATGGTGTCTCCCCCTTTCACAGGAGGTCCTGCTGAGGAGGAGCAGCCTGGCCTGGGATACCACCTGCCAGGAGCAGAAGGGCAGGAGGCTCTTGATGCCTCCTGCTTGGCCCACCTTCAGGAAATCCGAGAGCAGGATCTCCAGCGAGGTAAGAGTGGCAGGGAAATAGGGGAGGGAGTGGGGGCACAAAGGAACCCTGGGTATGGTATTGGATGATGGGGTACAGAGAAACCTAACCACACTTTTCTCTTTTCTTTCACTTTGCAGATTGAGGGCTTGAGGAAAGGGTGGCTGCCATCGTGGACCAAATGAAGCAGGCCCCCGACACCGTGGCAGCCATTCTAGACCAACTCGGTCCCCCACTTCCCCCTCCCTGAAACACCTTCCCCTCCTGTTCCCCTTTGTACATAGTTCACACATTGTTATTCTTCTAAAAAAAAATTCATTTTAAAAAAATTTATACCGTGATCTGCGCACCTGCACATGATCAGCATAGGCTGTCTTTTTATGAATAAACTTTCTATTCTTAAACCTTGTGACGTTTTATGTGCAGGTGTGCATGTTCGACACAGGATCATTTCAGGGAACCAGTGAGGAGAATCAGTGAGGTGGGCATAGTGGGGGTTAGTTGGTGGTGGCTGCCTTGCTACTTACTGGTGATTGCTGCAACATCCCCTTCCCCCTCTACTTGCTCTCACATTTGGGGGTGGCGAAAGGGCTGTGGCACTGCCACCTCACTGCTGAAGAGGCTGGCAGATTCACCTACGGGGTGTTGCTCAGGGATCTCCACCTCCATAGCAACCCCTTCTCCAAGGCTGGTGAGCTGGCCCTCCTTCTTCTACCCTCCTCCACACTGTCCCCTCTGCCACCAATGCCACTGTGGGGCCCCATTATGGCTTCCACAAGCCAGACCAACAGACCAGTCTGCACTTCCAAGGTGAGAACAAGGCACTCCTGCTGCTGGATGGATCTCTCTAGCAACTGCCTCAGCTCCCTCTGGTGCTCTGCCTGCCTCTCCCTGAGCTGATAAGCACATTCCCTCTGTTCCAGGAGTCTGTCCATTTGGTCTGAGCTGCATTCCATGAAGCGACGCAGGGCACTAGCAGTTGTTGTGGTTGCTGAGCGATGCACCCTCTTCTTTTTCATCTCAGCCAGGTGGGCTGCCAGTGGCATTGCAGCTCCAGGATTAGCTGCTTCTCCTTCTGTCTCTTGTCTTACTTCTCATTCTATGGGACATGTATGGTACAGGGCATAGTTTACACACAAAACATGTCCCACACAGATCAGGGGGAGGGGAGAGGTACATGCA
>CM034701.1:2142779-2156308 GCA_020142125.1 Phrynosoma platyrhinos
TATTTTATTTTCATATAATTAACAAACACCCAATAAAACAAACATACATACAAACAAAACATACCAACATATTTTACACCACATGTGTTCCTCATCTATTTTACATTCAAAGCTCCCTATCTTCTCTATACCTTCCTTACCTCCTCCTTTCCTTATCTTCTCATCTCCTTCCCCTCTCTCTTCCTCTTCCCCTTTCTCTTCCTCTTCCTCCTCTTCCTCCATCTTTTTCTCCCCATCAATCTTCCCCCTTTTCTCCTTTCTTTACCTTTCCTTCCCTCAGCTGAGGACAGGGGATCTTGGAGAGGTCTCATCCACAGGGTCACCATGAGTCGGGGTTGACTCAAGGGCAGTTAACAGCAAGAGTCACAACATGTCTTCCCTTTCCTTAGCCCTCCTCCAGCACATAGAATATTTGGCTGAAGGAGACATTAAAACATCTAGAATGCTCGAAACCAAGACAGCACCAGCAAATGCGTACATCTCATCATAAATGATTATGGCTTCTCACTCAAGTGTTTGAGAGTAAATGATGGCCTTCTCCTCTCCAGCCCCCACCAAGCCTTGCTCTCCTCTCCTTTCCTCTCCTTTCCATTCTGGCAACCCTCGAAGTCACCCATTGAAATTCCAGCCCCGTGTGCACCTCCCATTCCTCGCCAGCGATCCCCATTCATCAGAGCTTCCTTGTTCTGGTTCAATTAAATTCTCTCGCACTCCGAGGTGATGGAGGATCAGCCTTGGTGTGGAATTTCAATGCAGCCAACGGGCTTGTAAATACGCCGCCTCTGAGAATAAATTGGCCATCAGTGGGCCTGAGAGGAGCAGCCGAAAGTGTGTGATTACAGCTCGCTTTTTATATGCTTGGAAGCGGCTAAGCCATTACGAGGAACCAGGGCAATGTTTCTGTGCCAGGCGGAAAAAACACCACCACTCTTCTTTCCCCCTCCTTTTCTTAATTCCCCCTTATGTTACATGTTTGCAAGCAAATGCTTTGCAATAAGCCCCCCACAGATACCTCTTGGTTTGGCTTGGCTCCATAGGAAGAGCCAGGCGTATGCTGAAGGACAAAAATGGTACCCACCCAACTGCAAAAGCAAGGGGAAAGTTTGGAAAAGGGAACTCAAAGTATTTGTTTGCTTGCTCCCCAGCCTTGTCAAAGGACCTTTTCACAATGCACAGCTGTAGCATGATGATTCCACTTCAGCTGCCTTGTTGGCCTTCTGGGATTTGGGGAGAGATGTTTAGCATTCTTAGCCAGAGAGCTCTAGTGCATCCCCAAAACTCAACATGACGGGATGGCATAAGATTCAGCCATGGCAGTTCAAATGGCATCATGATGCTATAACTCTGTAGTAAGAATGGGTCCCATCGAGGCTGCCAGTCACAGATGAGAATCTATCAGCTAGATAGGGGGACCATCTTGTTGCTGTTGTTGTGTGCCTTCAAATAGCTTCCAACTTATGATGACCCTAAGGCTGACCCTGCTTAGCTTTCAAGCTCACATGGAAACTGGTGCCATTAGGGCATTTAGGCCCTGTGCTATATTGTGTGTTATTGCTCTTCTGTGCTTTCAAGTTGTTTCCAACTTACGGTGACCCTAAGGCTATCATGGGGTTTTCTTGGCAAGATTTGTTTGGAGGAGGTTTGCCATTGCCTTCCCCTGAGGTTGAGAGAGTGTAACTTGCCCAAGGTCACCCAGTAGGTTTCATGGTCAAGCTGAGAATCAAACTCCGGTCTCCAGAGTCGTAGTCCAACATTCAAAACACTACACATGCTGGCTTTGCCTATTGTATTGTGTGTAGCTGCCTGTGGGCTTGTGATGACCCCATGAATTTCATAGGGTTTTCCTAGACAAGGAATCCTCAGAGATAGTTTTTCTTCCTCTGAAATAGAGCCTACAGCACTTCAGATCCCTTGACAGTCTCCCATCCAATTATTAACCAGAACTGATCCTGCTTAGCTTCCTAGATTAGATGGGATTCAGTCAGACAGGCAACTTGGAGGCACACACAGAGACACACACACAAGAATTAGGTCCTTGTCACCTTGAATTAGGCAATAGTGTTTTAATATACGGATGCAGAAGGGAACAGAAAAGTAGCTTCAGACCACTATTATTCATTTGTATCTAACCTGTATTTTTATTTAGGGCTTTGTTGATCTCAAGTGATTATTCCTTATAGGAACCTCCTGATCATCTCTGACCAGCTTTCTTCTTCTGTCCTTTGAATGACTCTTCCATTTAAGGTGTGCAAAGCTAAACACATTGAGCATTTAAAGCATACTGTTTAGGGTTGAAACTAGACCACAGCACTGGGCTAATGGAACAAGAGGGTTTTTCCTCCTTCTGCAACCTGTGACCCAGATGCAATGTTTATTTGAAAGATGTCTTTCAGCCAGGTAGAAAAAGCAGTCCCAATTCTCCGATAACCAGAGGGGAATCAATTAGCCTACAGCATCTGGGAGGCTGGAAACGACTGGCGTGCTTGTTATTTTCTGACCTTGAAAGTCCTGTGAATTTGGGCTGAGAGAGTCCAAACCATAACTTTCAAGTTGTCAAACTAGAAGTCCAGGCTGGGGCTGGAGTGGGGAGGAGAGCATGCAAAATGTCATCTTAGGTGCTTAGCTTGGTTGGTTGAACCACGCTTAGAAGACAAAAAAAATCCCAATATATAAGTACCTGTCAGTGGGATTAGTCATGGAGTTATTCTGCTTTCTTTCACTATTTTTCCCCTGCATGTTTTGCCTCTCCAATACATTTCTGATTAAAAGCAACAGAAGAAAGCTGAGAGAGTGGAAAATAATGTTGGAATCCATAAGATAGATTCCTTCCTTCCTTCCTTCCTTCCTTCCTTCCTTCCTTCCTTCCTTCCTTCCCATACTAAAAGTGAATTTTAGTTGTACAAAGTTTTGTTCAGTATGCACCCAAAAGCACTAGCATTTTAGGGATGGATGATCTAGAAGTTCCCCAGAACAGCTCCCACGTAGACAGAGGCATTGGGTTTATGAACCGTGGCCATCTGAGGTTCTGGACAGTAGCCTCCCCCAAGTCCTAAGCAAGGTGCCTTTGGTGCATAACACCATGATCCCACTTTCACTGCCATGGCAGCATCCTACAGAATCCTAGGGTTTGTAGTCTGGTGGGGCACTAGAGCTCTCTGGCATATAATCCTGAATACCCCTGCCTAGACTGCAAATCCCTGGATGCAGCCATGATAGCAAAAATGTAATCATAGCTGTGGGTTATGGTTTCTCCATTGGAAGAGAAGACCTTCAGAAGATCTGATGTTTGGACTCAATCTCTCCCAGCTGCATCATCTTCTAATCATTGTAGGAGAAAGGATGATGGGACAATAGCAGTTAAAGAGGGATAATGGTGCTATAATGGTGTAATGTGAAAGAACCCCATGTGAACATCAGAGATGGTGCCCACAGAAAGCAACCCAGCAGGGCTTTGTTCCAACCGATACTGTGTACTTGGAATGACTGCTGGTGCATAGAGAAGGTGGGAAACCCTCCACAAAGAAGAATCATTTGGATTGTCAATTTCTTCACTTTTTCTAGCTGTAGAATATCTTCAGATGTGGTTTCTAGAACTCAACACATGGACTGGAATCCTGTTGTTGAATGCATTCACAAGTTCACATGCAGAAGTGGTGGGACATTTTTTGATTGATGAGCAACAGGAGCTCTGGTGGCACAGAAAGTTCAATGCCTGTACTGCAGTCACTCACTCACAAACCACAAGGTTGTGAGTTCAATCCCAGCCAGGGACTCAGGGTTGACTCAGCTTTGCATCCTTCCGAGGTTGCTAACAGTTATATACCGCTTAGAGACTGCATAGCACGGTATGAAGCGGTATATAACTGAAGCTCCTAAGCTGTTATAACTTCTGCACCTGGTCAGGCCTCACCTGGAATAATCCTGTGTCCAGTTCCTTACATTTCTCTGTGCTGAAATTCATTTTGTTAGCGTTGGCCCAGCTTTCTAATCTATTAAGGTCATTTTGAATTTTCATCCTATCAGCAAAAAGGATGCTGGAGCATGTCCAGAGGAGGACAACCACGATGGGAAAAGCCAGGAGCTGGGGATGCTTAGCCTGGAGAAGAAAAAGAGCTCTGTTTAAGTATTTAAAAGGATGCCATATGGAGGATGGAGCAAACTTGTTTTCTGCTGCTCCAGAGACCAGGACATGGAGCAATGGAATCAAGCTACTGGAAAAGAAATTCCACCTAAATATCAGGAGATACAGTAAGAGATACTTGACAGTGGAAGATGCTGCTGCCTCAATGGAGTTTGGTGGAGTCTCCTTCTTTGGAGGTTTTAAAACAGAGGCTGGATGGCCATCTATCGGGGATGCTTCGATTCTGTGTTCCTGCATGGCAAAAGGGGGGGGGGTTAGAATGGATAGAAAAGTGGTCTTTTCCAACTCTATGATTTTATTATTCAATGTATTCAACTAAAAGCTGAGGAGTTGTACATGTAGTGCCAATGTGCACATCTGTTGCATGTGCAGATGTTCACTTGCATTCAATTGTACCTTTGTTTGCGCTAGAACACAGTTCACTAATAAGGAAGCATTGGGCCACATAATTCTGCATGCAAAAGGAGTTTGTACCACCTTTGAGACTAAAAGTGAGGGACAGAATGAAGTTGGCAGAATGAGCTTTCATGCACTTAAATCTCCTTCCTCAGATGCAATTCTCACATCACTCTTTGAGAGTAAAGTTATATTCCAGCTCTTGGATGTAGGACAATAGTATATGTGAAAGGAATCTAGGAGTCCTAGTAGACCAAATGTTGAACATGAGCCAACAGTGTGATTCAGTAGATAAAAAAGCCAATGCGATTCTAGGCTGCATTGGCAGGAGCATAGTGTTTAGGCTGAGGAAAGTAATGCTATAGATACATTTTGGGTTTGTTTTTTTTTGTTTGTTTGTTTTTTTTTTTTTGAGATTAATTCCTATACTTTTTGTTATGATCATATGTATTTGAAACTAAAATTGCCTGGCACTTTTAGATAACCACCATGTATGTAAGAAGGCACCTTTTTCCTCTCTACATTTCTAACAACAGTTATTTACATTTTTAAAATATTTTTGCTATTTTTCTAATGTGAGGTACCACTTAAACTGCCTTTTGTAGTACGGTAGTTTTCTCTTGTGTCATTGTTAAGAGTATATTTTGGTTTCATCTTCCACATTCTTTCTCAGTCTTCCATCTGTATCACCTCCCATATGTCCTCAGCGCACTTGGCCATGCAGTCTTATTCCTCGGACTTGGATGAAGGAATAGGGGGCATGCTTCTCAAATTTGCAGATGACACCAAATTAGGAGGAATAGCTAATACCTCAGAAGACAGGATGAACATTCAAAATGACCTTAATAGATTAGAAAGCTGAGCCAATGCTAACAAAATGAATTTCAGCACAGAGAAATGTAAGGTACTGCACTTAGGGCAAAAAAATGAAATGTGTAGATATAGGATGGCGGACACCTAGCTTTACACACTTACGTGTGAAAGGGATCTAGGAATCCTAATAGACCAGAAGCTAAATATGAGTCAACAGTGTGATGCGGCAGCTAAAAATGCCAATGCAATTCTAGGCTGCTTTAATAGAAGTATAGTGTTTAGATCAAGGGAAGTAATAGTGCCACTCTATTCTGCTTTGGTCAGGCCTCACCTGGAATACTGTGTCCAGTTCTGGGCACCACAATTCAAAAAGGATGTTGGAAAATGAGCGTATCCAGAGGAGGATTAAAATGGTGAAGGGTCTGGAAACTAAGCCCTATGAGGAACGACTTAGGGAGCTGGGGATGTTTAGCCTGGAGAAGAGAAGGTTAAGAGGTGATATGATAGCCTTGTTTAAATATTTAAAGGGATGTCATATTGAGGAGGGAAGAAGCTTGGCTTCTGCTGCTCCAGAGAATAGGACATATAGAACAATGGATGCAAGCTCCAGGAAAAGAGATTCCAGCTCAACATTAGGAGGAACTTCCTGACAGTAAGGGTGGTTCGACAGTGGAACGCACTCCCTTGGAGATTTTGGTGGAGTCTCCTTCTTTGAAGGTCTTTAAACAGAGGCTGGATGGCCATCTGTCAGGGATGCTTTGATTGAGAGTTTCTGCATGACAGAAGGGGGTTGGAATGGATGGCCCTGGGGTCTCTTCCAACTCTAGGATTCTATGATTCAGTGAACTTCATGATGGTAAGAGCGGTTCAGCAATGGGACCAATTGCCTAGAGAGGGGTCTCCTTCTCTGGAGGTCTTCCAAAGAGGCTGGAAAGCTCCCTACTGGGATTCTAAAAGAGGTCCCATCTAAATGTTAGGATGGATGTCCTAATGGTAAGAGCTCAATGGAAGATGTTGTTGTCTCTGAGGGTGATGGGGACGCCTTCTTTTGAGGTTTTCAAGCAGAGGCTGGATGACCACATGTTAAAGGGAGGATTTTGGTGGTTTCTTCCTGCATGGCTGAATGAGGTTGGAATGGATGGCCTTTGAGTGTCCCTTCCAACTCTATTTTCTGTGATCCAATGATTTTCATTGAGCAGATAGACAAAACAAAAGGCAATCATCTCTTGCCTCTGACTAGATAGAACTCAGAAAGAACTTCAGGTAGCCTGTAAACACTGTGTGCTAATTTAGCACCATATATATATATATGATGCTAAATTCAAACTCCAAACTACGCAAACTCTTTCTTCCCACTTATGACCTTTCAGTGATGAGGAAAAGGGTTATTTTCCCTCTTCTGAAATCAAAACACGTTGGGCGGCTGGCAGAGACAGCTATTTTGGGAGTACAAAATCGCTTGGAAGCAGGAGGGGAAGGAGGAGGATAGGAGGGAAAGAACAGCATTGGTAATGTTTCAGAATTATGGCAAAGCACAAAGGGCAAAGATCGCAGAGTCTATTTCTCACCGAGGGACCACACAGGCAGCATCACTGAGCAGCTCAGCATCCTCGGTTCCTGACGGGTTGTCCAAAGGAGAGGCGGCCGCCTCAGCTAATCTCCTCGGCCTGTCCAAGAGCATCCTTCTCCCCCTTCCTTCCTCCGGAGCTTAATTACCATTCCAGGTGCTGATGGCAACATGCTTAAGGGCTTGAGCATAAATGGAGCTTTTGAGCAAAGGGCTCCCTGGGCACCTCTCAGTCGGGAGAGGTGAGCCGGTGGTGCGAAGGATGACGCTCACCGAAGACAGAGCGGGCAATGGCAAGGATTAGAGTCTTCTGACTTGAGCTCTCGGCAAAGATATCTGAGCACCTGGTGACAGAAATGAACCCGATCAGGTCTGGACAAGCCAGATCTCCTAAAGGGTATCACTCCAACAATAAGCCTCCGAGACAAAATGAGGATGAGTAGTAAAAGCAATAACAATAGCAATAACATATTCATTTCTGTACCGCTTATCAGTGAACTCAGCACTCTCTAAGCGGTTTACAATCTGCCAGCCAATTGACCCCAATAAGCTGGGTATTCATTTTACCGACCTACAAAAGAAAGGATGGAAGGCTGAGTCAACCTTGAAGCCCTACCTGGGATCGAACTCACAACTTAGTGGCATCCTAAGAGGATGTCGTACACACCGGATTTAATAAAAGATTTCCTATACCATAGCTCAATCGTCAGCCTAAATGGAGATTTACAGTGATGAAATCAGAATAAGATTAAGGGCATGGAGTCTTCTTCTTTGAAGGTTTTTAAACAGAGTCTGGATGTGAAGTCGAAGCCTTTCACAGCCAGCATCCATAGGTTTTTGTGGGTTTTGGGGGGCTGTGAGGCCATGTTCTCAAATAATGTATTCCTGATGTTCTCAAATAATGCATTCCTGCAACTGTGGCTGACATCTTTTCTGAAGATGCATCTGAAGATGCCATCCATAGATGCAGGTGAAACGTCAGGAATACATTCTTCTAGAACATGGCCTCACAGCCCAAAACCCCCACAAAAACCTATAGAGTCTGGATGGCCATCTGTCAGAGATGCTTTGACTGTGTCTTCCTGCATGGCAGAAATGGGATGGACTGGAGGGCCCTTGGGATCTTTTCCAACTGTGATTCTATTATTTTATATCTACACCAGCTGAATGAACAAGTTTCCTCTCCAACAAAATCTTTAACTATTTTGATTTCCTAATTGTGTAGGTTGAATGTATGTCCTGAAGGGTCCGGAAACCATAAAGTCCTCTGAGGATCAACTTCAGGAGCTGGGTATGTTTACCTTGGAGAAGAGAAGGTTAAGAGGTGATATGATAGCCGTGTTTAAGTATTTGAAGGGATGTCATTCTCAAGATGGAGCAACTTTGTTTTCTGCAGCTCCAGAGAACCGAAGCCGGAGCAATGGATTCAAACTACATTTCTCACAAGGTGGTGTAGTCTCCTTCTTTGGAGGTTTTTAAGCAGAGGCTGGATGGTCATTGGTCACAGGGAGGGCTTGGATGGTGTCTTATAGCAATAGCAATAGCAATAGCAATAGCAATAGCAATAGCAATAGCAATAGCAATAGCAGGTACATTTCTATACCTCTGATCAGTGCACTTAAGCACTTCTTAAGCGGGTTACAATGTGTAAGCTCATTGCCCCCAACAAGCTGGGGACTGATTTTAGCAATCTGCAGAAGGATGCAAGGCTGAGTGGACCCTGAGCCCCTGGCTGGAATTGAACTCACAACTTTGTGGTTTGTGAGTGAGTTGCTGCAGCACAGGCATTGAACCACTGCGCACCAGGGATCCTGCATGACAGAATGTGGTTGGACTGGTTGGCCCTTGGGGGTCTCTTCCAACTCTAGGATTCTATGATACTAGTTCCTCTATAGTCATTACTTTTGTTTTCTTTATGTTTATCAGGAAGCTTGCCTTTGCAGTTTCTTCTTTTACTTTCCTTAGTAATTGTTAGTAATTCTTTAGTGAATGTTCTAAGTCTGTGAGGTTGTCTGCTAGTAGTATGGTGTCATCTGCATATCTTAAGATTGTTGATGTTCCTTCCTCCTATCTTTAATCTCTCTTCTGTGAGATTGCTCTTCATATGATATTTTGCAGCTTTGTCTGACTCCTTTGCCAATTGGGAACCATTCTGTTTCTCCATTTTCTGTCCTGAGAGTAGTCTCTTGTCCTGAGTTCAGATTCCTCATCAGGACCATCAGATGTGTTGGCACTCCCATCATGTCTTTAAGGGCATTCCATACCCTTTCATGATCTATGCAGTCAAAAGCTTGCTGTAGTCTATAAAGCACATGCTGACCATGATATGATAGCCAGGTTTAAATATTTGAAGAGAGGACCTATTGAGGATTGAGCAAGCTTGATTTCTCCTGCTCCGGAGAGTAAAACATGGGGCAATGGATGCAAGGAAAAGAGATTCCACCTCAACATTAGAAAGAACATCTTGACAGTAAGAACAGTTCGATGGTGGAATAATGCACTGCTTGATTCCTCACTAGGACTTGGCATTTCCATGTCTTTAAGGGTGTTCCATAGCCTTCCATATAGCAGTCAGAGGCTTTGCTAGAGTCTATAAAGCACATGCTCATTTTCTTCTGGAATTCTTTGGTTCACTCCATTATCCACCAAATGTTTGCAACGTGGTTCCTAGTGCCTCTGCCTTTCTTGAACCCCACACATGTTAATGTGTATAGATGAATCCACAAATATATTCAATTCAGTTATAGTTGTTAATAATATTAAATCATCCTTCTCAACCATCTCACTTACCC
Organism: Phrynosoma platyrhinos; assembly: GCA_020142125.1. Lineage (NCBI taxonomy): Eukaryota > Metazoa > Chordata > Lepidosauria > Squamata > Phrynosomatidae > Phrynosoma > Phrynosoma platyrhinos. The sequence goes on from CM034701.1 coordinate 2,152,489, forward strand.
ACTTCTCACCAAAATAACTCCTTCTTTCACCTTCCCATACTAAGTTCTTTGCTTTACCTTCTCTTTTATACTCTCTCCCTTTAACCTACTTCTTCCTTTCATTCCTTTTCCCTTTCTCTTCACCAGCTCTTATACACACTCTCTCACCTTTACTCACATACCTCATCATTCATACCAACCTATATAATAATCCCATAATCCCATATAATCCACCCATACACTCAGATCCTCTGGCGGACATTTACTCCCATCAGCCAGGACCAGGTTGGCAACTGTCAGCCAGAGGGCTTTTTCTTCAGCCACCCCAAAACTGTGCAATGACCTGCCAGGAGAGATTTGACGGCTGAATACGCTGACCAAATTCAAAACAGCATTGAAGACTAACCTCTTCAAGCAGATCTATCCAGATGATTTTTCAATTGGGAACTTTACATTTTAAATATGTGTATATCTTTTCCTTTTAAATTGTATATATGTCCTTTTAAATTGATGTGTATTTTACCTGATGGGTTTTAACTGATGTAATATATCTATTCATTGTTGTTGCTCCCTGCCTTGATCCATGGGAAAGGTGGGTAAGCAATAATAATAATAATAATAATAATAATAATAATAATAACAACAATAGTAATAATAAAGCTAAAGAAAAAGTCCTCTGGCTGACAGTTACCAACCTGGTCCTGGCTGACCAGAGTACATGTCCACCACAGACCTGAGTGTCCAGGATGAAATATATGGTATTATGGTATTATGGTATTATGGTATTATTATTATTATTATTATTACTACTACTATTACTACCCTCCTTCTTGCCATAATTCTCCCTTTATATTTTTCTTCCATTGACTATCTTAATATACTTATTTTGAGACTCTGTTGGCACTCCCATCCCAGAGCATTCCATAGTTTTCCATGGTCTATGCAACTGAGATTTAGCAATACCATTTCTACCTCGTTCCTAACATTTTTAATGGCAGGCCAGTTGTCTATTGCAACTCCTGGCATCTTCTCTACCAAAAGTGGATGTGGGCCCTTATGGGCATCCTTGACTTGTTAACAAAGTCCCAGGTTTTTCTCTTGCCCTCCTCCTTTCCTGAACCCAACTTTCAGCAAAGCTCAGACATCCATTGCCGATTCCATCTGCCGCTGGCATGGCTTCTCAGTGCAGTGAATCATGGCACCCTCGGTGGATTTACAACCTCCGCGTTGCACGCAGGAGGACTCTGCCACCGCCAGTCGATTGAGAAGTCGCTCCTTCTAATTAAGATTCAGAGCAAAAAGAAGACCGAGGCATCCGTAAAATGCACAGGGACTTGCATTCTTCTCCGCTTAATTTACTAGTTCATAAGCTGAGCATCCTCATGAATTTCGAGGCGGCCACAAAGCCTTTGCGCTAATTAACACCAAGGCAGTGCTAAATCACTGTCAGAAGGCAAAGTATGTGCCCATGGTTCATAGGGGCAGAGAAAGAGTGGAAAGGGGGGCAGAAAACAAGAGATCTAGGGCACAGGTGGGCCTTGTGCAACTCCCAAGGGTCACGTCTCAGGCCCTCCCAATTTTATTACTACTACTACCATTACTATTATTATTATTATTGTGGAAAATTGTTCTTCATGATTGTAATCAACCAATGGATTTAAATGACTGAACATTAGGAAGAACATTTTAATGGCAAGAGTGTTTGAGGATGGGAAGGATTTCTTCTAACAAAGATTGCACACATGTCTTCCAGGAGTGCTGTTGTTGCACATTTCCTGCAACAACAATAACAACAACAACAACAACAACAACAACAGTAATAATGAGTTTGGGACCCTTTTCAGCTCAATGACTCTAGGATTCAGTGACTGACTTGGAGAGTGGTGGACTCTCCTTCCTTGGAGGTCTTGAAACAGGATAGGCATATTTTGAGAGTATTATGGCTGTGGATTGTTGGACTCATTGGCTTATGGGGCCCCTTCCAGTTCTAGGTTTCTCCTCAAAATACCCTTCATGTCCTCTAAGGCAGTACTTCTCAGCCTATCTGATGTGGCAGAGATCAGCAGATGATGATGATGACAATGACGATGATAATGATGATTTACTGCATTACCAGGGACAGATAATGAATTTCTGCCCATCAGATGCCTGGGAATTTCTGCCCATTGTAGTTTAGGAGTAGTTCCGGACTCAGCGCTGAGCCTGGATGGAAGCCCAGGTATCAGCAGTGACCAGGAGTGCTTTTGTACAGCTAAAACCCATGCGCCAATTGGACCCATTTCTGGAGAAGTCAGATCTGGCCACGTTGGTACATGCTTTGGGTACATCCCATCTGGACTACTGTAATGCGCTCTACGTGGGGCTGCCTTTGAAAAGTGCTCAGGAACTTCAACTGGAGCTGGCTATAGAGAGCATACAACTCCTTTGTTGCAACAGCTCCATTGACTGCCTGTCCTTTCCAGGCACTGGTTTTGAGCTATAAAGCCCTATAAGGCTTGGGTCCCGGCTATTTGAAGGACCGTATCTCCCTTTAGGAGCCCACTAGGGTGTTAGAGATCATCTGGAGGGGCCCTTCTCTCTGTCCCAGAACCCTCTCAGGCTCCTTTGGTGGAAGGAAGAAGAAGAAAGAGGGCCTTCTCAGGGGCTGCTCCCAAACTTTGCAGCTCTCTCCCTAGACAGGCCAGGAAGGCTCCATCTTTGCTTTCTTTCCGATGGCAGATAAAAACATGCTGCCAGGCCTTCGCATATTGATATGGGTGCTGTTTTGTTTTGTCTTAAAGAGTTTTAAATTTTAATAATGCAGGGCCTTTGCAGACTGCCAGAAATAGCACAAATTGAGTCCACTTTTAGGGTTAGGGTTAGTGCTAGGGAATCATGGGAATTGTATTTTTTCTGAGACATTGAGCCTTCTCTGTCAGAGAGCTCTGGTGCCACAATAAAATACAGTTCCCATGATTCCCTAACCCTAACCCTAACTCTTAAAGTGGACTGAATTTGCACTTTCTGGCAGTCTGCAAAGGCCCGTAATCTTTTTAATTCTTTGAATTGTTTAATTGTTTTTTAAACTTTGTATTTGTAATGTTTTATACTGTTTTAACTTAGATTGTTTTAAATTTGTTAGCCACCTTGAGTCCCTGTACTGGGAGGAAGGTGGGATATAAATAAACATAAACATTATTAATAATAATAATAATAATAATAATAATAATAATAATAATAATAATAATAATAACAACAACAACAACAACAATAATAATACCATTCTTTCTTCCTTTCCTGGAAACTTGCCATGGGACTGCCAGCCAATGGCTCAGGGACAATTACTAGTCCAGGGACCACAACTTCAAGTGTTATTTTTATCATCATCATCATCATCATCATCATCATCATCATCATCAGTTTATATAGTACCATCACTATACACGAGGCTTTACAAGTAAAATAACAACAAAATAGTTTTCTGCCATCAGGTTTACAATCAAATGAAGAAAAGGAAAAGGAGAAGGCAGTGTGGGAAGGGATTAAATGCAGAAGATGCTGCCTCTTCTTCTTCTCTCCCTCCAAGATCAAGATAGTGGTAGATGGGATAAAAGGGAAAGCTTTTCAGCTGCTTGGGTCTAGGAGTCTTAGGACCGATGCAGACCGGCCTAAAGAGCCAGCACAGAGCCTCCCCTGGGAGTGGCGGATCAGGGCCACGGCAACCGCATGCCGTGGCCCCGATTCTCCTTTTTGCCAACCCCAAAAGAGCGGCAAAAATTGCGCATGCTGTGCCAAAAGGGTGTCCTGACGCCACATGCTGTGCAAATGGGTGTGAGGCATCAGGACAATGTTGGAGTGGAGT
>CM034701.1:2195280-2211149 GCA_020142125.1 Phrynosoma platyrhinos
AAATTGCGTGCGTCTTATATGCCGGAGCGTCTTATATGGCGAAAAATATGGGTAAGTGATGGAGTGTGCTACATCAACTTCCTCCTGAATACCAACTGTGCAACAGACTATGTATTTGCAAATGTGCTTGATGTTTCCACAACCTCCGTGAACCAAGTGGCACATTGAAGGCTGTGATGTTGGGTAGTTACACACCATCCAAGAATGCACAACTATGCCACAGTTACACTGGTGGAACTCCACTTGCAACACTGAGAACAGAACAATGACATTATACCCTGGCCCCAAATTACAATCACGTACGTAAGGGAACTTGTATGTGTGCAAAATGCCAGCATGTGGCTGGTTCCTGGAAGGAGATCATCTGGATGCGTTGCTTCCACCGGGAACACGTTATGAAACTCTTCATCATCCACAGGAAACCTGAGTTGCCGCTGAAGCAATTTTGAGGCCGGAATCAATACTTGGCATTATTTTAATTAACAACCGAAGGGTACTTGATCCTGTCTCCAGTCAATTAAAAAGACATTAGGTGGTGACAAAGTGGGATGTTATGATATCGGCTGCTCTTTTTGACCTATTTGTCTTTAATAAATACCTGTCTTTAAAGAATGACGGAGGCAGGGCTGGCCTTATTATCTTCACTTCCCTGCCAGATGGCTTCATGCTAAAATCCAGATGTCAAAGAAAAGATTGCTGCTCAGGGTTCAGTCCAGGTGAAAAGAAATCACATAGTCAGTCCAGAAAAAATGAAATGTGGGATATATCACCCATCCCTCCAAATGCCAGACTTAGGGGGGTTGCAGACTGCCAGAAATAGTGCAAATTGAGTCCACTTTAAGGGTTAGGGTTAGGGTTAGGGAATCATGGGAACTGTAGTTTATTGTGGCACCAGAGCTCTCTGACAGAGAAGGCTCAATGTCTCAGAAAAAAACAATTCCCATGATTCCCTAGCACTAACCCTAACCCTAAAAGTGGGCTCAATTTGCACTATTTCTGGCAGTCTGCAACCCCCCTTAGTAATCCATAATAATATGTGGGGTTTGCATAGTACTTTGAAAATATTCAAGTTGTTTATAAACTGAAGGAGGGCCCTGGAGTTAGAGCAAACCAAAGGCAGCTGTAGTCCAGCAATCTTTTCACACACTTCATTCAAAGGGAAGTGGGCCAGCAGAGCATCAGATAGGCAACTGCACCCTCCGCCTCACATTCGCCAGCCATTGATAGGCAGAGGCATCCCACATGAGGGTTACCTGGCTTAAAGCTCTGTACATGGAGACACATGTTGGTTGTGCTAGTCACCCCTTGCGTTGACTGGCAACGTTGCAGAGTTGGACCAAGATGCCAAATGGGCAGCCAAACGCACATCTGCATCCATGCATTATGTAATCCATACACAATTGCACCACAAGCCCAGCTCTGCCTCTGCAACCTTGAACTGACTGTGCATGTTCCACACAGAATCATGGAGCTGGAAGAGAGCCCAAGGGCCATCCAGTCCAACCCCATTCTGCCATGCAGGAACTCCCAATCAAAGCATCCCCGACAGATGGCCATCCAGCCTCTGCTTAAAGACCTCCAAAGAAGGAGACTCCAACACAGTCTCTGAGGGAGTCAAACAGCTCTCACTGTCAGGAAGTTCCTCCTTCTCTGAAGATGCCAGCCACAGATGCAGGTGAAACATCAGGAATGCATTCTTCTAGATTCTAGAACATGGCTTCACAGCCCCAAACCCCACAAAAGCCTATGAATGCCGGCTATGAAAGCCTTCAACTTCACAGTTCCTGTAGTTTATTGTGGCACCAGAGTTCTCTGACAGAGAAGACTCAATGTCTCAGAAAAAAATACAATTCCCATGATTCCCTAGCACTGAGCCAGGGCAGTTAAAGTGGACTCAATTTGCATTATTTCTGGCAGTGGCCCAATCATCCTCCATGAATTTACCAAATCTCCTTTTAATGCCATCCCAGGAGGCGGCCATCACTACACCTTCTGGCAGTGAGTGCCACAGGTTGGTCCTATCTAGTGTGTCCATGAGGAAGAATGCTGCCTGCTTTCAGGTCACAATGCTCTTGGGCAATCTTTAAAGGCTGTCCAGTCCTTGTGCCGTCATCCGATCTTGTGGTGCTTTCCAATTGTAACTCCACTGATGGGATTTCATGAGCTTCTTTCTCAATCAAAACTTGCTGTAATTCCATGAAATAGAAGTTTCAGGTGCTGCATTTGCACAATCCCTTCAATGAATTTAGAGGCAGACTGAGGTATAATAGTGATGGGATATGCAGTCTCACAGTTAATATAAGTTCAAACAAAAATCCATCAGTGATACCTTTACTGGCCAACCAAAATGCACAATATACTTGTTGCAAGCTTTCGAAGTTAGTGTAAGTGAATGGTTATCACAAGGTGGTATGATAAAACAGAGGAGGCAGGCATGGACTTTGGCTGAGAGGAAGAACCAAGAGGGGAGTGGTACAGGAAAGGAGAGAACCAGAATTCTTTTGAATAGGTAATGAATGAAATACCAGCCCACCATGATTTGGGAATTCAGGGGGGAAGCAGATGGCTAAAAGGGCCGTTTTGGGGGCAAGGAAGGGGAGGGGCAGCCACACGGTGGGCGCCCCAACCCCTTCCCAAAGGCATTGTTGGAGTGCCGGCCCCTCTGCACAGCCAGCGCTCCAACGATGCCTTCCCGCCGCAGCATTCACACACTCTTTTTGGGGTGCACCTTTTGCAGCACACCTTCGGTGACTTGTGGAAGGAGCGCTATTTTAGCACTCCTTCTAGGGGCGGTGAAGCTGCACCACGGGGCCGAGGTGTGTGGATACCTCGGCCCCGCGGCACAGCTTCCCGGGGCGGCCCACGGCTGCCCGTCTGCTTCCCCCCTAAGTGTCTTTAATTAAACCATGTTAACAGTGGTTTAATTAAACCACGTTTAATTAAACCACATTCTCTGAAGATGCCAGCCACAGATGCTGGTGAAACGTCAGAAAGGAACCCTTCTAGAACATGGCCATACAGCCTGAAAAACCCACAAAAAACTATGGATGCTGGCCATGAAAGCCTTTGATTTCACAAACCACGTTAACGCTTGCTGTTTAGTTCTGACAATGAACATCTTGAGTGGGGACTCAATAAAGGTTTGCTGAGTTTTAACTACTAAAGCCTGAATTTCTGGGCTTGGTTAGCGGGTGAACTTGACCAAAAGATCCCATTGGGTGGCGCTTTGTCTCCAGGCTGTTGTCAGCACCGCAGTCCCTTTTTGGAACAAAATCTTGAAACTCATTATGTTTTCCTTTGAATAATAACCCATGAGGACATCATGCCTGGGCCATATTCCCACCGCTAGCCTTTAGCCAGGACATGAAGGGAGAAAAGCACCAGGAGCCATCACAAAAGGCTGACTCTCCTCTTTTTGCATTGGCCTGGGAGCTCCAGATTGTTTTTTTCCACAATCAGATGCAACCTCTTTTCCCTTTTCAAGTGGGCACTCTTCGCTGATGTTAGTCACGCATGCATTTGTATGCAAGCCCAGGAGGGAAATAGCTTTGCAGAGATGGTTCCCCCCCCCTGCAGCGGCCGTGACCACACCACTAATGAAAATTAGAGAGCTGGGTTTAAAGGTCACTCCAAACCCATTCAGCTGCTCTTAGCAGCAGTTCGCAGGATGTGATTGCCATCCCTTCACAATGGAGGGGATTTATTAGTGGGTTACTGACCGAGTGCCGCTTCTTGGAAAGAGAAGAGAAGGGAAGGGCGTTGCTCTCTTCTTGAAAGGGAAGGCTCAGGGACTTGTGAACCTCCACAAAATGCCAACCAGAGATCTCACAATCATTTTAACAGGAAGAAAAGATACTCTCATGAACAGACAACTCAACTTCCCATGGGAAAACTCCGGCCTCCAGGATTTCAGTATCCCTTCGTTGGTCCCGTTCACACTACAAAAATAATCCAGGATGAATCTGGGTTGAATCCTTGTTAAGAATTTAATTTTTTAAAACAATAACAACAACAACCCTGGGGGCTCTTCTTTCTCCTCTCACTGAGACTTGCCCCACTTTAGTACTTTAAAGGGATGCAGATGAATGCCACAGCCTAGTTCTGCTAAAAGGGTATTTGGGGAGCAGTGGGGTCACCACTCTTAGGGTAGGACCTGGTGTGGCCCACACCCCCTGCATCCCCTATTGACACCCTTGGTTCGATTGTTGGTCTACAATTCTGGAGACCAGGGTTCAATTCCCAGCTTGGCCATGAAACCCACTGGGTGACCTTGGACAAGTCACATGCTCTCAGCCACAGGAGAAGGCAATGGCAAACCTCCTCTGAACAAATCTTGCCAAGAAAAACCCATGACCTTAGAGTCACAGTCAGTCCCAAATGGCTAGAAGTCACACAACAACTAAAAGGACAATATAGCCATAATCCAAGATTATGCCCCACCTACAAAGGCAAGAAAAGGAGAAACTGAATAATTATCTGCTGGTGTATAGAGGGCAATTGATCACATACCAAAACAAGAAATGTTGATAAACATAGGTGCTTGGAATACAACAGCAAGAAACAGAGTAGAACCAGAGATTGAAAGAGAATTTGGCCCATGATCAAGAAAAGAGGCAGGAGACCAATGACGGAATTTTGTCAAGCCAACAGTTTGTTTCTTCTTTGCAAGAACATTCTTCAGACAACCAAAGAAACAAGTATATACATGGAGATCATCTGACAGCCATTGTAGAAATCAAATAGAATACCTAACTGAAAGCAGAAGATGGAGAAGCTCAATTCTCTCTGCAAAAACATGATCATGAGCAGATTGGGGCACTGGCCTTGAACGGCTAACATTAAAAGTTAGAGTAAAGCTAAAGCTAGAGTAGAATAATGCTGAAGAAAAACACAATCATTGCACAAAATGCAACTTGAAAAGCATCCCTGTAAAAAGACAAACTAAAAATAGATTTGCATTACTAAGCCTAAGCAACTGGGACTGAGAAGAACTCTGGATTGAAGTTTGGGACACTGTGAAGGAAGAATGCAAATAGTCCAAGGCTGGGTAATATCCACAGCCAAAAATTAATAAAAGCCTTCTGAAGACAAACCAGACTTATTTCTGCTTACTTCCTCCAGCTCAGTCTGACAGCTACATGAGTTCTCCAGAGATGAAGGAGGCAGAAGAGAAAGCTCCAAGTCTTCAGGAAAGATTTGGCATTTTGCACAAACCCATTCCCATTCCCACCGAACAAGTGAGAAGCTGTGTGCATGAAGCGCGGAAATGTCCTCTGAAATATGGTCTCCAAGCTGGGTAGCACTGAATCAGTGGGCTTTATAAGTCATGGGTCTTTCCCCCTTTCTGTTGCTGCAAACAAACTAAGGGTCAATGCATACGGCCCGTAATGGGTGGCTCTGGGGCACCCCTGGGAGTGGCAGATTGGGGCCACGGCAACCACATGCTGCGGCCCTGATCCTCCTTTTTGCCACCCCCAAAAGAGCGAGCAAATGCCACTCCTTTTGGGGGTGGCAAAAAGTGCAGCGGCTCTTTTGCCCCCTTTTGGCGCAGCATGTCTGTATGCTGTGCCAAGAGGGCGTGTGGTGTTGGGGTGGCGTTGGGAAGCTGGCATGCAGTTGCCCCACCCCAACTCCACCCCCAGGCCGGCCCTTTAGGCCAGTCTGCATCAGACCTCAGTTTCTCTCTTAACCTGCACCTATTGTGAAATTGGACTCTGTGACTTATGACCATGGACTGCTTCTTGATTCTGTTATCTTGCTTCTTGTGGACTTTGCTTGGATTCACGGCTGCCAGCCTTGGACTATTTGTTATCAGATACTGCTTGTCTCTTCAGCTCCTGATCTGTTGGCCCTCAGCCTTCTGTTATAGTATGAAGGCAGGACACACAAGTTCATAGAGTCATTTTCGCAAAGCTTTCCATGGAGTAGGAACAATACTGGACTAGATGGATTCAAGGCCTGATCCAGTATAAGGCAGCTCATCTGAAAGCTAAATCACTCTTTTTTGATAACACAACATGAGCTTGAGCCATGCAGGGACTCCCTGGCTCCAAACATCTGGGAAGGAAAATAACAGAGCAAACGCTGGCTTTGCTACTGCATTTGGCCTGAAACAAAATTTGCATCAAAGCTGATGTGCTGAAAAGAGCATTGTTTTAACTAGATCCCCTGAGCATTTCTCCTGGGGGAATTGCTTTATTATTTATGCAGAGTTAAAACTATAAAGCCCATGATGCATTGCAGCCTCAGAAAAAGGATTATTAGGTAACACATTTTATATAACATGAGACTCAGCTCACATTGGCTCCAGCAAGTAATTGTTAGTGGCAGTGCTAACAAGACAAACTGAAATCCAAAAGCTGGAATAGATTTTCTGTGGCAATAAATCCATTCCCTTGCAAGAGGAGAGCAGACTCCATGGCCAATTTCTTCCCAGAGGCTCTGAACATACCTGACTGAGCATGTGAGAGGGGCTCCTCTGGATCTGTCATGATGAGAGAAAACCTTCTCACTTTTGCTTATGCACTAGAAGTCATGCTGCCCTCCCTGATAAGCTTCAGTTGAGAATAGAAACGTTTGGGAGGAAGGTTTGCACTTTTGAAGTCTGCAACTATTCCAGCTCAGAGAACAATGTGAACACATCTCCAATTGCCAGTGGACAGAAGTCAAGACACACGAAATGGAAATTTTAAGCAGGAGAAGGACGTGATCTCTGTCTTGAGCCCTGGTGGCGCAGTGGTTAAATGCCTGTACTGCAGCCACTCACTCATAGACCACAAGGTTGCGAGTTCAGTACCAGCCAGGGCTGAGGCTTGACTCAGGCCTGCGTCCTTCTGAGGTCGCTAAAATGAGTACCCAGCTGTTGGGGGGCAATCAGCTCACAGTTGTAAACTGCTTAGACATCCCATAGTGCGATATGAAGCGGTATATAAATGAAGCTGCTTTGCTTTGCTTTTGAATCCTGCATTTTATAGTTGTGTGGGGTTCAGTGTGCCCCATTTTACTTGCACAGAGTTTGCCTGTGTGTACGCTGAGTAAGAAGCATCACAAGGGGAGTGAGAGGGGCCTGTGGACCATCCCAGAGGGGACATCTAGTGAGGTGGTATACCCAATGGGACTGATGCTACTACTGGATGAGAGAGAAAGGATCTCGCCTCCCTTTCTTACTCACCCAACAATTGCACCAGATTCTGACCAATCTCCTATGTGATTCCAATTCCAATCACTCGAGGCCGCAGCATTACCTTCCTCATTTGTGGCCACTGCTGGGGTTGTGATGCCTTCCCTTCAGAATCTACATGCTGCTCACCCAGCAGCTGGACCAAAATCTGAATGGGCCTCCTGAGGTCGCAGCATTGCCCCCCTCAGCAGTGGCCACTGTTGAGGGACAGTGCCTTCTGTTCAGAGTCTGGTGCAACTACTTGGCAAGCAGCAGAGCCAGACCCTGAATAGTCCCTGCAGAGGCTGCAGCACCATCCCCGCCAGCAGAGATCTGGCTGTGTGGCTGGCAAGAGAGAGGCAGCAGGAGGGAGAGAAGGCGAGGAAGTCCACTGCGCCCCATTGCCACCCTTTCTGGGCACCAGTACCAGTTGACACCACCGTGCTTCTCAACCATGTACATTTCTTTGGCAAGCTGTGTTAAACCATTAAACCATAGTTGGGGGACCATGTGGTCCTCCAGATATTGTTGGATTGCAACTCTCATTAGCCAGAATAGTCGGTGAAGGGTGGCAATGGGTGTTACAGTCCAACCACATTTGGAGGGGCAGATCCTTCCCACCTGTGCATAAAGCAAGAAAGAAGAGAACATTCTATTTCTTTTTACAATAGAAGAGCTAGGGACTGATGAATGAACTTGCAAATATGCCCAGAGAATAGGACCAGGCCAGATTAGAGGGGTTGGTTTTATCCTGTATATTTGGTCCTTTAATCCTTTTCATGTTTGAAACTTCACTTTTCCCAACTGAAAGAGAATGACCCTGTTGGGGAAACTGGCAGACGAATAAAGCAATGGCTCAGTCATTATCTAGGCACATGCACAGGAGAGGAAAAGGGCTAATTGGTTGGTCGGCATGAAGCCCATAATAATTAGATGGCTTTGATTCTGAGTTATGTCTCCATCCAGCCAATTTGAAAAGTCCCATCTAGGCCCCTTAATGGAAGTTACAGGAGGACATCTATTTGCAGGACATCATTGAGGAATGGAAGCAGAACATGGGCATGGCGATCCTTCAGATGCATCCCAGACGGTGCGTAACTGGAATGAAAGGCCCTGATCACTGGACTCTGGACTCTGCAAGCACCAGAGCTACTTGGCCAGAGATAATTGGGTCTTTTTAAATGCAGGTGTGGCTGGTTCCTATGTTGGCCTTGGATGCAGATCCATCTTATTCTTGTTGAGCTATATTAATGGGGCTGAGATGAGTCAATACCAGAGGTAAGTGTTAAAGACATTTGGGTGCACAGGTGTTTCAAGGCCATATATACTCAGAGCTCCTGGAGAGAGATCCATTGCAAGCCTTCCTCTGGAAGACTCAGAGGTCACTGAGGACAGGAGCTTAAGATAAGAGAGCTGAAGACAAAAAGAACAGTGAGATAAAGTTTCCATAGTGTAAATCTCAGCACGCAGAGTTATGTGCTGATCATGCTCCACAATCTTTGTGTTGAATGGCAGTGATGCACAACTGAACCAAGATATCAGATGTCTAACTGAATGCACAACAAAATTATGAGTGTGTACCCATGTGTAACGCTCATCCATGGGCAATATGTAATGTGCACCCAGGGACATTACCACTGGCAATACATGCACAACTGCATTTCCACAATGTTACCCCAAGTTCTAGCCTCTTGCACCCTTCCTCTGTTTCAATATCAAGTTGATATTGAAGGCATATAGCTGAGAGGGCATCCCCAGTGCAGGAAACTAGCCATGCCATATAAGGGAAGGTGACCAGACATCCTCTTTTTCCAAGACAAGTCCTACATTTCAACCTTCTTTCCACAAGGAATTCAAAAAATGTCCTGAATTTTGAGCATGCCTAAGAAGAATGAATTTATATTTATGAGTGTTTTTAGCTTTTATTTGGTAATGTCCTACATTTTTATTAAATGCCCAACATTTTGTGGTGCCTTGTCCTGCTTTGTGGTTAGGACATCTGGTCACCTTGATATAAGGACATCTGTGACCTCATAAGGGGATCCGACAGGCCCAGCATGGGGAAAGCTCAAGAGCCGATAGATCAATCAAGTTTGGAATCTGCAGAATCCCTTCATTGATAGGAGTGATGGTGGGTGATAGACCTTGGGCTTACAAATGAACAGAAACCCAAGTATACTTCGCTCTGGAGGAGATACTCCATTGTCCAGAGACATTTGCACCGATTATCTGGCCATTCAAAAGTTCGCTTCTCATTCTTCTCTCCTGGAAACTTCATTTTAATCCCAAAATCTGCCCCAGGATACAGTCACCCTATAAATATGCCTGCTCAGACACCCCTTGTTTGGTCTTGGTTGAGATTCAGACAGACTGTCAGTATCTTGCTTGACTCCTCCCTGATCTTTCTTATTTTCTTCCTCTACCTGTTTCACTTTACACCGTTCTTACATTTCCTTCTCCTCTCCTCTTTCCCTCCCCTTTCTTCTTTCTCTATTCTCTCTCATCCTTCCATACCACCCCTTCTTCTTCTTTTTTCTCCTTCCAATGCACCCTTTTATCACTTCCACCCACCTTCTATACACTTCCACCAATCTTCTTCTAACTTACATCTAACCTTTTCTCTTGTCTTTCTCAATGGCTGCTGAGCCATTTCACTTCACAGTGTCTTGCGATAGGAGCCCTGCTTCTGGAAATCAGTACAGTATTACCGTCTTCAATTCTTAAAGGTGCTATCTACTACCACCTTTTGTATCATTAGTTCTTGGATGTGGGTGTGTGAGCCTGCTTTTATGTGAGTGGTGATTCCTGTTTGCAAATAAAATTATGTTTGGACCTTGCATTCTGGAATGCTGTTTCTCAGAATCGGTATATATAGATAGGCTTGATCCTTGCTTTGGGTTGCCCAAGCCCTCCTGGCTGCTTTGATTGAGCTAATAAATTTCCCCTATTAAATATTGATTGTGGGTGCCTTCTCAGGACCCTCACATTTTGGGTAACAACAACCTTGAACAAAATGCAGATGTCCCACATCAGACAAAAATATCCAGTTTCTTCTATAAGGGAACCTTTGCATGCATATATTCCGGTCTATGTCACTTCTGCTTCTTGGCATCACGTCTAGCCACTTGGGGTCTCATATGGTGAAAAAGTGGGATATAAAGTAACTATTATAAAATGAAAGATAAAACGTCTCACCAAAAGAATAGCATGCAACTTTTTGTTGTTGTTACTCCAATGTCTTATATCAGCAGGGCCAAAAAGAGGGGCATAAAGCAACAGATTTATTGAGGCATTTTTAGCTGTTAAAAACTATGCATACCATGTGGTTGATACCTGGGAATACTGGGTGGCTTTGTTAGTGACACACACACACATGTATGTATTGCACACCTGCATATTTTTATTTTTGGATGGTGCATAGGGGGTATTCTCTACCCCACCTGCAACTTGAAAGGAGAAAGAAGTGGCTGCTCTCGGCTCTGAGGGGAAGGAAAAGGAGGCACCCTTTGTCCTGATTCTTTCTCCTTCTGAGCCAAGATCAGCTGCTTCTTCTTCATCTGAATTTTCTCTCCTCTCTTCTCCCTTCCTCCCCTTCCTACTGGTTAGTAGGAGCAAGTCTTGAAGGACACAGAATTGTGGAGGCAGAGAATTTTGTTCTACCTGCTTAATGTTCAGATGCTCAGCCATTCTTTACCATTTGTCAGATGAAAAATGCTCCAAAATGCCTACTTTGTAGCTCTAATTCTATCTGAATTAAAGAACAAAACGTGACTGTGGGAGACTCAAAGGTCCAATATGAGTGGGTGAAAAGTAAAATGTCTGCTCAAAGTGAATCAGGAAATTATTTGTTCAGACAATTACATGTTCCCCTCCTTGTTGTCCTTCTGGTGGCAGAGGGATTCACTCCCACTCTTCTCCAAAGTGCTGAAACTCTGCTCCTTCCTGAATCAATGCATGTATTGTTCTGATACATTGCTAGGTCTACAGGTGAATATTAAGGAAAAAAAATAATGACCACCGTTGATCTATATAACTTTGAAGTAGATTATGAAGACATTGTAACAGTTAAGGATTTTCCATACTTGGGTTCAGTCATCTATCAGATTGGAAATTACAGTCAAGAAATCAGAAGAAGACTAGGACTTAGAAGGACAGCTATGAAAGAAATAGACAAGATCCTGAAGTGTAAAGATAAATCATTGAATAATAACATTAGGTTGGTCCATGCCACCGTATTCCCCATTTCTATGTATTGTGAAAGCTGGACAGTGAAGAAAGCTGATAGGAAGAAAATCAACTCATTTGAAATGTGGTGCTGGAGAAGAATTTTGAGAATACCATGGACTGCTAAACACAGACCAATGAATGGGTCCTAGAGCAAATCAGATCCAAACTCTCCATGGAAGGAAAAGTGACTAAACTGAGGTTGCCCTACTTTGGACACACATTTTGAGAAGATAGGAATCACTGGAAAAGACAATAAATGCCTGGCAAAGTTGAGAGCAATAGGAAAAGAGGAAGACCTCATTGAAGATGGAGAGACTCCATCCAGGAAGCCAAAATGGCTGCCATGAGTCTGCAAGACTAGAACAGAGTCGTTGATGAGACTTGAAGGTCTCTCATTCATGGGGTTAAGATAAATTGAAGTTGATGTCATGGCAAATAAAAGCAGCAGTAGCAGCAACAAAGAGCAAATCAAGCCTGAACTCTCACCCTAAGCAAAGATCACTAAACTGAGAGTGTTGTATTTTGGCCATATCATGAGACAATGTGACTCACTGAAACAGGTGATAATGCTTGGTAAGGTGGAATGCAGCAGGAAAAGAGGAGGACCATATTCCAGATGGATAAACGCAACCAAACAAGCCACAATCCTGAATCTGCAAGACCTGAGCAGGGCCGTTGATAACAGGGTGACTTGGAGGTTTCTCATTCAAGGGTTGCCATAGGTTGAAGTCAACTTTTTGGCTGTCCACAGTACCCTCAGCACTCTTCTCCAGCTCCACATCTCAAATGATTGATTTTCTTCCTATCCACTTCACTGTCCAGCTCTCGCATCCATACATGGTGATGGGGAATACAATGGATTGGATGATTCTGACTTTAGTGTTCAATTGTATGTCTTTACTCTTCATGATCTTGTCTAGTTCTTTCACAGCTGTCCTTCCCATTCCTAGTCTCCTTCTGATTTCCTGACTGTAGTCTCTGCTCTGATTGATGTTTGTTCCTAGGTACGGGAGCTCTCTATTTCAGTTTCCTAATTCTATTTTTGTTTTTGTTTTTATGTTCACCATTAAGCCTGCCTTTGCATTTTCTTCTTTTACCTTCCTTAGTAATTGTTCCAAGTCCAAAATAGGTTCCAAAATAGGTGGAGGGGCTCTAAATGGACTGTTCAAGGGAAAGGGATTGACAGTGTTAGTACTGTACTTCAGGCAAGGATAATGGGAGAGACACTATGAAAATCTAGAGACTCATTTATAGCTTAGACTACTCACCTCTTAAACACTGGCTTTATGTTTGTCATGTTGGCCACGTTCCTACATCAAGGAGGTAGCATGTAACTTTACACTCGCAGAGTAATGTGATGATGTGCATTTCTGAATTGCAACACAGAACAACTGAACGCACAAACAAATGTGAAATGCACAACTGAAATGCCTAATGCCCAATGTGCATCCACATGTTATTATTATTATTATTATTATTATTATTAGCTTTATTTATTAATGGCACAATGGCACCCTACCCACAGCTCTGCTTCCATTTTGCACAACGTCTAACGGTCTCTACAGAGGAATTAAACATGTCTTAATCACCAGCAAGATGTCATTCTATTCTATTCTATTCTATTCTATTCTAATAATAAAAATAATAATAAAATTTATTTATACCCCGCCCCTCTGAGCGCAATTGGGGCAGCTAACAAATGTTAAAAATACAAGGTACAATCAAACCCCTATACCCTCCCCCCCTTAAAAAAGTATTAAATCAACTAAGAATTAAAACCATACAGATTAAAACAAACATTAACAACATAGCCATTAAAGAAAAATGGCGGTTACATGTTGCCGAGGAGGCAGGCTAAGGAGAAGGTTCCTGGAGGGCTCCCCTAAGAGGGGTTCCTGAGGCCAGGATTTCTATCCTGGAAAGGCCTGCCAGAAGAGATCTGCCTTAACAGCTATTCATAATAAAACATTGTGTGTATATGAGAATATTGATTCTGTTGTCCAGCTCTTGTGTTTTGAAACAACAGCAACATTTCCTGAGATTCTGCATGGGTCTGGCAGAGCATAATGCTCTCTCAGGTTCTCTTTGCTCCCCACCACCAGGATAACCTCATAGCCATTCAGTGGCCAGGGGAGAGTAGAGAGTGGCCAGGTAGTATCCAGCTGTGTTCTGCAGCTGGAGGTACAAAGACTGCATCATCTTTTAGACAAAGACTGCATCATCCTATTGGACCTACTGGGGTTCTTTCCATTGGATGTTTACTTATTTGTACCCAACCAAACAGTGTCTAAGTAGCCCTGGTGGGACTGTGGTTAAATGCTGATACTACAGCCACAAGGTTGTGAGTTCAATCCCAGGCAGGGCTCCAAGGTTGACTCTGCCTTCCATCCTTTCATAGGTCAGTAAAATGAATACCCAGCTTGTTGGGGGCAATTGGCTTACAGACTGTAAACCGCTTAGAGAGTGGTGAGTTCACAGATAAGTGGTATAGAAATGTACATGCTAAATGATGTCTGGCTTCCATCCCCCATCTCCCCTGCCAACTAAATGGCTCTAAGAAGTGCTGGGGGCACAAAGGTAGGTGATGCAGGGAGACGGTCATGGTAGATAGAGGTGCCAGATACCTCTGCCTGCACTGACCAAAAGAGATTATTCTTGTTGTTAGCTACCCTCAAGTTGATCTTGACTCATGGTGACCCTGTGGATGAGACATCTCCAAGACTCCCTATCTTCCGCAACCTTTCTTAATTCTTGCAGATTCATACTTGTGACCTGTGATTATTTGCAATGACTCCTGCTATCACTACCATGACCACAACCACGACTACCACCACCACCTACCTTTATTTATAACACCCTTTTCACCAAAGAGTGGAACATCAGACATATATAATCAAGAATGAAACGATAAATTTAGACATGAATGTATGACTAGTTACCTAAGATTGTGAATGGAGATGTGCATCCCACTTAAATCAGTAAACGAAAGCCCTTTGCAGACTGCCAGGAATAGTGCACATTAAACTGAGGCACTGCCCTGGCTCAATGCTAGGGAGTCATGGGAATTATATTTTTTTCTGGGACATTGAGCCTTCTCTGTCAGAGAGCTCTAGTGCCACAATAAAATACAGTTCCCATGATTCCCTAGCACTGAGCCAGGGCAGTGCCTCAATTTAATGTGCACTATTTCTGGCAGTCTGCAAAGGCCCATAGAATCATAAAATCAGACTGGATTATTTTTGGATGGGCAACTAGATGTAACTTCGGCAAATGCTTGTGGGTGCCAATTCAGCCAAATGATACATGGGCATAATCCCACTTATATACACAAAAGTCCTTGAGTGGATTGGGTTTTAGATGTATTTTGGAAAAGTTGAAAACACCTTAAACAAATTGTTAATGATGTGACTTCCCTAAGCTCTTTGTGGGAAAAACTAATTTACAAGAATTGGACAATAGTACAGGCTGAGTTTCCCTTATCTGAAGGACTGTTTAGGATTTTGGATTCTTCTGCATTTTTGGAAAACCTATATTCACATGTATGTACATAATGAGTTATCTTCAAGAAAGGACCAAAGTCTAAGCATGAAATTCATTTATGTTTCACATACACCTGATACACATAGGCTGAAGGTAATTTCATACACAATATTTTTAACAATTTTGTGCATGAAAATTGTTTTGTGTACATCGAACCATTAGAAAGCAAAGTTGTCACTGGCTCAGCCACCCATGAAACAAGTTTTGATTTTGGAATATTTCAGAATTCGGAATTCCTGATAAGGGAGTCTCAATCTGTTTTCAAATAGATGTTGTTTTATATCAACATGTGCAAAGGGATCTTTAATATTAATTGAAAGAAGTTGGTAGTATAAGCTTTTGTAGAAGCGTTTGCAGATTATGAAGTAGACCCACTTGCTTATGACACAACACTGTTATAGCAATATTGTTCCACTATAACTGCCACGGTTCCTTCCTGTGGAATCCAGGGATTTATAGTTTTGTGAGACCCAAGACCTCTCTGGCTGAGAATTCTAAATGCCCCTCCGCAAACTGCAAATCTCAGGATCCCGAAGGATGTTCCATGGCAATTAAAGCGCAACACAGTGCCATAACAGTGTAGTGTGATAAGGTTCATAGCAGGGGTAGGCAACCTTTCCCCTTTAAGGGCCGAGGGACTTCAGCTCCCAGAATCCCAGGAGCTATTGGCCAACATGGGACTATTGGCCAACATGGCTGAAGCTTCTGGGAGCTGAAGTCCCTCGGCCCTTAAAGGGGAAAAGTTGCCTACCCCTGGTTCATAGGATGTATCCACACTACAGAAGTAAAGCAGTTTGCACCACTAACTGCCATGACTCTATCTTACAGAACCCTATGATTTGTAGTTTGCCACCAAAGGTCTTTGGCAGACCAGGCTGAGTACCTCACCCAACTGCAAATCCCAGGATTCTGTAGGCTAGAGTCATGGCAGTTAAAGTGGTGT
>CM034701.1:2299792-2319277 GCA_020142125.1 Phrynosoma platyrhinos
GGGATGCTTTGATTGTGATTTCCTGCATGGCAAAAGGAGATTGGACTGGATGGCCCTTGGGGTCTCTTCCAACTCTAAGGGCCTTTGCAGACTGCCAGAAATAGTGCAAATTGAGTCCAGTTTAACTGCCCTGACAGTGCTAGGGAATCATAGGAACTGTAGTTTATTGTGGCACCAGAGCTCTCTGACAGAGAAGTCTCAATGGGGGGTTGCAGACTGCCAGAAATAGTGCAAATTGAGTCCACTTTTAGGGTTAGGGTTAGGGTTAGGGAATCATGGGAACTGTAATTTATTGTGGCACCAGAGCTCTCTGACAGAGAAGGCTCAATGTCTCAGGAAAAAAACAATTCCCATGATTCCCTAGCACTAACCCTAACCCTAAAAGTGGACTCAATTTGCACTATTTCTGGCAGTCTGCAACCCCTCATATCTCAGAAAAAAACAACACAATTCCCATGATTCCCTAGCACTAACCCTAACCCTAAAAGTGGACTCGATTTGCACTATTTCTAGCAGTCTGCAAAGGCCCTAAGATTCTACGATTCTATGAAATGACTTGGATGACTGAACAGAAAGCAGGCTTATCAAATTTCAGACAACACTAAATTAGGATGCCATGTAGGAGATGGAACAAACTTGTTTTTTGCTGGAGCAATTTGGCAAGCAAATTTTCCTAATATGTGATTTTGCATACACACTCGCCATTATACAGAGTTTTGAAGTACCGTACTTGTTTTTTATTTGAAGATTGCATTTCAGTGCTCAGAGAAGTGTGGACATTGTCATTTAACCGCAATCTGGTCTCTGCAGAGCTTTGGAAGGGCAAGTTCATTCAAGCCACATAAAAAAGTAAACTAGACTCGTTTATCACCCATTTCCACGGGGAAGAGGCAATCGCTAGGAGAAAGACTTGATGCATAACTTCCCAGGTTCAACCCCTAGAATTTATTTTATAAAAAGATAAAACACAATCTAGGATTAAACCACAGATTTTGCAGGCATCAGAAATAGAAGTGGGGATTAGCCTTCATCATGTGAAGCAGCTCAACTAACAAGGATGAAACTATGGTTTACAGGAGATAAGTTTAGTAAGAAATATTTGCTGGATTTCGGATGTTTTACTTCGGATGAAAAAAAGAAGAAGTGAGTCTAAACAAAACAAGACTCAAGACTCAATATCATGAAAAATACTGAGGACCTGATTCAAGTACCTTCAAAAGCTTAAGTCCATATATTTTGCCACTAATCTCTGTTATTGGACACGGCTCTGGTAATTTAACTGATAACAGGATCTTAGAATTGAAAGAGATCCTAAGAGGCTATGTAGTCCAACCATTTCTGCGATGCAAGTAGACACCATCAAAGCCCTCCTTATAATAGATGGGCATCCAGCCTCTGTTTGAAAAGCAAAGCAGCTTCATTTATATACCGCTTCATATCACGCTATGGGATGTCTAAGCGGTTTACAACTATAAGTTCATTGCCCCCCAACATCTGGGTACTCATTTTAGCGACCTCGGAAGGATGCAGGCCTGAGTCGAGCCTGAGCCCTGGCTAGTATTGAACTTGCAACCTTGTGGCTCTCTATGAGTGAGTGGCTGCAGGACAGGCATTTAACCACTGCACTATGATTGAAAAATGGAATGATGCCATTGGAAGGGACCATCTGTGTTGCAAAGGGGTGGGATATAAATAATAATACTAATAATAATAATAATAATAATAATAATAATAATAATAATAATCTGTCAGGAGTGCTCTGATGGAATCTTCCTGCATGGCAGAAGGGCCTTGGACTGGATAACCCTTGGGTCTCTTCCAAATCTACTATTCTATGGTTCTAGGATTCTTTTTTTATAAGTTAGGGCCAATGCAGACTGGCCTAAATGGGTGGCACAGAGCCACCCCTGGGAGCGGCGGAGTGGGGCCGTGGCAACAGCACGCCACACCGCGGCCCTGATCCTCCCTTTTGCTGCCCCCAAAGCAGCGGCAAAATGCCACTCCTTTTAGGGGTGGCAAAACGCCGTTCTTTCAGCTGCAGCGATGCCTTTTTAGTGCCATTTTGGCACAGTGTGTGTGCACACTGCACCAAGAAGTTGTCCCGACACTGCGTGCCATGCAAATGGGTGTGTGGCATTAGGATGGGGTTCGGGTGGAGTCGGGGTGGCTGGCGTGTGGCTGCCCCCTCCTAATTCCACTCCCAGGCTGGCCCTTTAGGCTGGTCTGCAAAGCCCCTTACTCTTATTAATAAAAAAAAGACATAACAACACACATAGCAAGAACAAATGCATACAAAACAGTAACTGCAATACAAAATCCACAAGATTTAAACCACAACATCAACATAAAAAGGCTTTGTAACCTCTAACCTTGGAAGCTTATCGCATAACAAGTTAAACCAGTTTACCTGAGCTGCCTTATCATTTAAAACGGGCAGCATCCTGATTTTATCACAAGGACCTAGCTGCCAAAATTGCCACCCAGGTGCAGCCCGGGTCCGTCTTTGTTCCCAGGGGTGTGCAGCATGGCTTTTTTTCAAAGCCAGGAGTTTTCTAGCTTAAGGAAATGGATGCTGGAGCATCCCTGGGAGCGGCGATGGACCCAGGCCGCACCTGGGCAGCGATTTCGGCAGCTAAATCCTTGCAATAAAACCAGGATGCTGCCTGTTTTAAATTTTAAGCCGGCTCAGGAAAGCCGGTTTAACTTGTTATGCAATAGTCTCCTTGGTTGTTAACAACTATTCATTGTCCATTTACCAATAACCCCATAGCACAGATATAACAATGTTCTACTATTGCAATTAAACTATCGCATTGTTATGATGATTTGTTTGATAGAAAGACGCCTTTGGGTCTCTGTCATAGCCCTAGGCTGGAAGGAGCCTTTACTGCCATGAGCTCAAAGCGTGAGCCTCAGTAGGCACTCCAAATAGAGTCACATCTGCATTTACAACCATTTGCAGATCAAAAAGGCCAGGCTTAGGAGCTGCAAAGCAAGGCATTCACACCTAGAAGATTTATGAGTGCCAGCCAGGATGTGTCCTGCTGAAGAATGAGATAACATCAGCATCCTATCTCCCCTCTTTTGGAAATTGTCTACTTCAAAGCAATAGCAATCGGAATCCTTTGATATACAATAGCAACTCTTCACCTCAGGCTAGTCTTAAGGGTATAAATGGTCCGCAAAATCTCAGGCACATGGGGGTCTGGATAGATTTCATGGTGACACTACTATGATCTCTGACTAGAGTCCCCGGCTCTATCGTTGTCCTTTTTCCTTTCATTAAAGTTGAGTCTATCCCTCTTCATTCATCTTTGGAGCAGCCTCCTTTCAGGTAATTATCACCATTAGAAAGCCTTGCGTTTCCTATCCAAGCTAACTACTTTACGCCTGAGTTCTTGTGGGTATGAGTGTATGTTAGGCTGTCTTTGTATGTTTGATCCTCTGTGTGCTTGCTTATTGATTTATTTTTCTCTCTTAATAAAAGTACCATTCTTTTGAAAAAAATCCTGTCTCTGCAGGAACTGTTCCCTCTATCCCCCTGCATACAATGGGTTCAAATCCTATTTATTATTTTCTGAACTAATTATAAATTCTCCAAGATCAAGTTCTTATTACAGTATCTTCCTTTAAATGACTGAAGTTAGATTAAGCTCTTGATTATTCTCTTACCTATTACCAATGTTTATATAGTACATAATATATAGTTTATACAGTACAAAATGCATATAATACATAACACATAAATTAATGCGGAGAATTTTTCTCATGCTTATTTTATCCTTGAATCCCAAAAGGAATCGGTAGCCAATGAAGAGATATCAAAAGCAGATTGGCATGATCAATACGATGGGCCAAAAAGACAATCTTAGCAGCAGAAAGTTGAATGGAAACCAGAGGACTTAAGCTGAGATAATGGAAGACCAGCACAAAGAAAAGTACAATAATCAAGGCAGAAAATGACCAAGACAAAGGTCTTCTTAGCAGAGGAAGCAGAAAGAAAAGGTGTGATTTTTGGCAATGCTATAAAGAAAAAATCGACCTGACTTTGCCACAGCCTCAGTGTGAGGAACAAAAGGCAAAGAAGAGTCAAAAATAAAGCCAAGACTCTGTTATTCCTTCAGAGGATAAATGAGAGCATTATTAATAGTGATGGGGAATGTTTGTCGTAAAGGAAGTTTTGGAGAAAAAATAAGTAGTTTTGTTTCTGCAACATTAAGTTTTAGGCAATGAAGAAGCATCCAAGCTAAAACTTGAAAATGAGAGGAATTTAAGTTTGGAAGGTTTTGATAATGCATATAGTTGGCACGGCTATTTAGTATATGATAAGATTAAGAACCATAAGAATTTCAATGATCATTATTTGAGAAGAGCTTTATTGAGGGTGTGGTATAAAATTAAAAATAAATGGGAAGATAAAATACCATTATGGACAGCGGTGTGGGAAGTACCCTTAAGAGAAAATAAATTAGGAAAGGATAATTGGCTAACTTATCAAGATTTATTGATTAAAAATGGACAAAAGCAAGAAATAAAAACACAAGAGCAGTTAAATTTAGAGGGGTATAATTGTAATTGGTTTGCATTTAGACAAATAAGTGAACGTTTCTTAATAGACAAAAAACAAACAAACAAAAAAACCCCCAAAAAACAAACAAACGCAAAGTCAATTGGCATTATGAACAAAGAATTTGAGGAAATTTTAGATTCCCAAGATAAACATAAAATATCAAAACTATACAAGATGTTATTAAAATTAGAACTAGAAGGAGAACAAATTAAGCCACAAATGATAAAATGGGCGCAGGATATAGGTTGTAACATCGAATTGGATCAATGGGAGAGAAATTGGGAAAAAAAAGATTAAAATATACTATAAATTCGGATGTCAAAGAAAATTATTACAAAATGCAGTTTTGCTGGTATCTTACCCCATACAAATTGGCTAAAAAGAGAAGAGATAGTAATAATAAATGTTGGAAGTGCGGGCGAAAAGTTGGTACTTTTTTCCACTTATGGTGGGATTGTAAATCAGTGAGAAGATTTTGGCTGCAAGTACATAGTAAAATGGAAGAGATATTCAAAATGGAGCTGAACTTTGACCCACAGTTATATCCTTTGGGGATAGTGAGAGATGAAAAACTAGACTTAAAATATGGGAAGCTGATATTTTATTTAATCTCAGCTGCAAGGATAGTCCTTGCATCCAAATGGAAAGTTAAAGAAACACCAGATATATATGAATGGAGAAATAAAATATTAGACATAATGGAAATTGAAAGAATAACATCGATACTAAAAGGGAAGAATAAACAATCATTTGAAAATGAATGGAAACTGATGATAGATCTATGGAAAACAGAGGAAGAGACCCAGTTTGTTATAGAAGTGGACTAAGAAGTCACAGGTTAGAGTTGTGGAAATGATATTTTTCTGAGAATAAAATTAGAAGGTTCAAATGAAATTAGATGATAAAACATGAGGAAAATTTTAAAAGTCAAGTCAAAGCATGAGAAGTAAAGACTAAAGAGAATGTCAATACAAGAAATGTTAGGAAAACAGGCTAATTAGCAAGCAATGTCCAGTAAGGAAGTTTTTTTTAATGTTATGTAGTTGTGTTGTTTGAGTATTGTTTATTTTGCTACATGTTTATTTGATGTTTGTAAGTATTAATTGTCTTATATGTTTTTAATCAATAAAAATGTATTATAAAAGAAGAAGAAGAAGAAGCATCCAAGCTGAGATATCAGGAAGAAATGCAGTAATATGATGTTTGGTGTCATGAGAAGACTGTTTTAGAGTAGAGAAATGAATGCAGCTGAATACCAGAGATGTAGTTTTGAGTTTGGCCATAATTTCCAGGGAACTCATTTCAAACACAAATGCAGATTGAACAACATCTTGATATCCATATTTCCAGAAGGGATTTATTCCAGATTGAAGGAATATTACTCATTTTAGGCACTTAAGTTTGTGAATATTTTGGCAACAGATTGAGAGTTGTGTGTGGCTGTAGACTGAGAGATACCCACATATATCTGAAGAGTTTGGGGTCATGTTCCAATTAAGTAAGCAGTTTTCAATCATTCTTACCTTACCAATCATTCTATCTTACAATTAGTCTTACAATCATTCATACCCCATTCGTTTCATTGACTTCGTAATTCGATCAAATTTAGTGAGAGTGGTTTCTGTCTACATTTCCTGCATTATCTTTAATTTATATATCCTATCATTAACTACTGACTTTGAGCAATTCAAGAAAAGAGATCTAACGTCTTTTCATTTTCTTCTATTCTTTCCTGTATCTTTAAGTTTGGTTTTAAATTCAGTGTCATTTCTATTTCATTCATATATTTCAGGCTCCTCCTTAAGTACCTCTCAAGAATTTATCTGCATTCCTTTCCATAAAACAGCAATGTCTTCCCAGTCTCCCTCATAACTTTTTATTGAGTTGTTATTTAGGTGATTTGTTATTTTATCCATTGTTGACATGTCCATTAATTTTTAAATCCAATCCTCTATCTTTTAGTGCAGGGGTAGGCAACCTTTCCCCTTTAAGGGCCGAGGGACTTCAGCTCCCAGAATCCCAGGAGCTATTGGCCAGCATGGGACTATTGGCCAACATGGCTGAGGCTTCTGGGAGCTGAAGTCCCTCGGCCCTTAGAGGGGAAAGGTTGCCTACCCCTGTTTTAGCGTATATTATTCTTGCCGCTGTCACCATATAATACAAATGTCTTCTGGACAAATCTTGCCAAGAAAATCCCATGATAAGTCCTCCTTAGGGTCGCCATAAGTCAGAAATGACTTGAAGGCATACAACCACCACAACAACAATCCTCCCACAGACATCTGTGCATTCCCTAGCTGGGACATTATTTACCAAAGCAAACACTACAACTTCCATCAACTAAACTTTTTGTTGTTAACTGTCTCAATCCATGGCAACCCTCTGGATGAGAGCTCTCCAGACTCCCCCCTGTCCTCTCCTGATCTGCCCAGCTCCTGCAAACTCATATTCATGGTCTCTTTAATAAAGTCCAATCTAGCATGTGGCCTTCATCTCTTTCTACTTCCCTCCACCTTTCCTGACATTATTGTCATTTCCAATGATTCATGCCTTCTCAAGATGTGTCCAAAGTACGACAATCTAAGTCCTATCATCTTGGCTTCTAGGGATCTCTCTGGCTTGATCTGCTCTAGGACTCCTTTGTTTGTCCTTTTGGCTGTCCGTGGAATCTCAGCACTCTTCTCTAGAAACACATTGTCTCAAATGCATTGATTTTCCTCCTATCTTCTTTCATGACTCTCCAGCTCTCATATCCATCCATGGGAAAAGGGAATACGATGGCTTGTATATGTTGCACCCAGTTAGTATTGTCATAATGGGGTGCCCAATATTGGTCACATGGCTGGGTTCCTCATCAGAACAGAGGACTCCAGATCTTCTGGGAAGATCTGGAGCAAACAAGGAGGGTTTTTACTCCATTTTAAGAGAGGTAGTGGTTTGAACATTGGACTACGACTCTGGAGACAAGGGTTTGAATCCCCGCTCGGCCATGGAAACCCACTGGGTGACCTTGGGGAAGTCACACTCTCTTGGCCTTGGAAGATGGCAATCAAGAAGCTTGCCAAGAAAACCCCAGGATAGGTTCATCTTATGGTTGCCATATGTCAACAATGACTTGAAGACATACAACACACAACAACAAGAACACTGCGGGTTTGGCACTGAGTGGACTGTTCACACAAGCCTCAGTCCTGTGTTGTCTGGACTCCCTGCCAAGAGGACGAAGGGAGGCCATTTTATTTGGCTGGTCCAGACAGGGACAGAATTGCTGGCAGAAACAGGATGGAGCATGAGAACAAAACATAGGAAATTTTCTGGGGTTTTTTTTGGGGGGGGGGACGTTACAGAATCCTCCTGAATAAGAAGTTCTGGCCAGGAGATTCTAGGACCTTAATTTTTAATTGTTTTTTAAGTAACTTTCTAAAAAAGATAGCGGCTCCTTCATTCAGCAGACCAGTTCTTAGGAATTCAAAGGTTGTATCATACAGTTTTAATTATCACCTTTAAAAAAAAAACTTGACAGAAAGCTTGCTTTGATTTGTAGTTGTTAACTTATCTCTGCGTAGTCACCATCCAGATTTACACATTTTACCAAAGGTTTCTTGACCCTCCAAATACTGGATATTGTAGAAGTCTGGAGATAGAGCCTTATGAGAGGGGATCGTAAAATAATAATTGTCACCCAGAAGGTATTATGGTATATTGATGAAATTTTGTCAATGTCAATTTGGTCCCTAAGTGCATGATGTTGAAGAAATCAGCTCATTGTGTTTTTTATTTTTGTGACAGGTTGTGCCAGAAGTGACTAAAGCGTAAGGGGCAATCTGCAGACTTCTGCAACAACGGTATTCAAAGGGTCAAGAAATGCTGCCAAGAATGGGTAACGTGTAAATCTGGATGGTGACTACGAAGAGATAAGTTAACAACTACAAATCAAGACAAAATTTCTGTCAAATTTTTTAAAAGGTGATAACTAAAACTTTACGATACCCCCGCGTATGCAGACCTAAACTGTATTTTGGAAAAACAAAGCATGGTCTAATTCAATGCAGTCTGTTACCTCCTGAGCCCTCTCTGCAATCAATTACCTGCCAAGGGGCACAATCTCACACACACACACAAACACACAAACACAAAAACAGACTCTCTGCTTGTCCAATATCTCATAATGCTCCAGACCCACAATGGTTTTCAATATCCCTCTTTTCATTTCTGGAGTGCAATAAAATCACTGAAGTGTTCAAATTAGCAGCAGAGGTCTATGTAGATGGAAATGTGGAATGAAACAGGAGACAAACTATGTACTATCAATATTGTGTAGGCTCTCTCTCTCTCTCACACACACACACAGGGTTTTCGGATTCCTTCATTCATACTATGTCTTGATGCAACATGCATCCTACAGACGGAAGAAGTGGGAGAGGATTTTGTTGATGGATGCAACCCTAAAACCTCCTCAGACCATTCTGAATTAATTTGTTCCCTTGCAGCTAGGCTCTGAAATCAAACAGAATAAAAGCGTACAAGTGGAAGGGACCTCAGGTGTCATTTAGGGCATATCCACACTGAAGAAATAATGCAGTTTGGCACCACTCAAAGTGCTGTACCTCCATCCTATGGAATCCTGGGATTTGTAGTTTGGCAAGGTCTTTAGCCTCCTCGGCTGAAGAGTGCTGGTGACTCACAAAACTACAGATCCCAGGATACCATGGCAGTTAAAGTGATGTTAAACTGCGTTATTGCTACAGTGTGGACACATCCATAGTCTACATTCCTGGTCCATAAGCCAGGGACAAATCTACCTAAGAGAAGCACTGTCTAGCCTACATTTAACCAACTTGTTTGGAAGAATATCATGGGGAACCTTGTGAAAAGCCTTACTGAAATTAAGATATTGATTTACTGATTTATTTAAAGTATTTTTGTATCTCGTTAAACTATTTCTGTATCGCCTTACTGAAACCAAAATTGATGGATTAACAATATTTCTGCATTGCCTCCCAACCCACAAGGGCTCCCGAGGTGATAACCAAATAAAAACCAATTAAACTAATACAAGGATAATAACATTTTAAAAACAGATTACAATACTCTTTAAAAACTTCTAAAAGCAGTCCGGAAACAATCCCTATAGTCCCATTTTGAAACAGTTAAAACAGCAGTTGTAAACAATGAATGCCATGGAGAACAGCACTGATGTGGCTGCCTTCTGGAAGCTTGAAAGAGATGGGGACAGCCTAACTTCCGGTGGCGGGGAGTTCCACAAACTCCATCCAGATGAATCCCCTCATCTACCAAGCTTATAAAGCCACCAAGAGACAGAGAGAGAGGGGAGTCTGGCATGGCACATTTTTGAGAAATCCCTGCTGCCTCTCAGTGATCAGAGTATTCCTTTCTAAGTGATTAAAGGCCGATTGTTTGGTTGTCTGCAAAGGAATCTTGCAGCACCTTTGAGATTAACTGTGCAAGAGAAGTTGTTGCATGCACTTTTGTAGACTTGGGAGTTTATCACATTCCCATTTTTGCCCGATCTGGGCACGGGTTGGGGATGCATGTGAATGAGGGCAAATGGGCAAATATCACACTCAAAACAGTGGGCAAGCCATCACCCGACCACCACCCGTCCCCAAGCCGCGCTGAGCCGGCCGATTTTGCTCAGCCAGAAGGCGTCCATCCTTGAAAAATTGGCCAGCTTGGGGACGGGTGGTGGTTGGCCGATGGCATGGTGATGGCTTGCCAACTGTTTTGCAACTGGGTTTTGCGTATTCCCATTTTCATGCATATGAACAAGAGGAAACGGGTTTTATTGCATCCAAAACAGTTGGCAAGCCATCACCATGCCATCGCCCAACCATCTGTCCAAGTTGGGCAAAAAAGGGAATGTGATCAACTCAGTCTCCTTCTTCAGGTGCATGGAGTGAACTGATGCCCAGGAAGGAGCTTTACTGTGCAAGAGAAGTTGTTGCATGCACTTGTGTAGCAATGCAAAACGGTCCTGAGGTCAGAGATGGGATGCTGAGGTCCCATAGCAATGCAAAACGGTCCTGAGGTCAGAGATGGGATGCTGAGGAAGACCTTGTCTTGAACCAAAATGCCAACACTGCCCACACATCCACTTGGGAAATGTCATCACAAGACCTAATGCCATCACCCACAATATTAGAGGCTTGCTGAGTTGCTCATTCTCTAATGTGATATATGCCAGCCTCAGTCAACAATGTCCTGCAGCACTCTACATTGTTCAAACCAAGGGAGGATAAATGAACTTAAATCAGACCTCAGGAATGGGAATACCCAAAACTCAGTTGCAGAACATTTCAGTCTTCCTGCAAATTCCATCTCTAATTTCAGGAAAGTGGTCCTTGAAGGGAAAAAAAACACTACAAAGGAAGATTAAGAGGAGAAACAGCTGAGTTGGAATACAGTTGCCCCTCCATTCTCACGGACTTGAAGTCCGTGGTTTTACATATTCACAGAGGGGTGACCTCCATTCAAATCAATGGGACGCGCGCCCATGGGAGTGCACCCCATTAATGAAAGTCTCCGTTTTCGTGGGGAGGGGGTCTGGAACGGATCTGCCACAAAAACAGAGGGCCAACTGTATATCCGCAAACTCCAGCCCATCATTTGTGGGTTAAACAGAGACAATGGCTTCCTGGCACACTATGCACACCATAACACTCATTACGCTCCAGCCTCATGGAGACACTCTTATCATATCTCCTTTCTGGTTCCCAACCAGCATCACTCTACCTCCCAGGAACTCTTGCCACCATTCATATGGCCATCCACGCACCCTGACTCTTAGGCAACATTATTCCTCCTGCCTTTGCCCCTCAACAACAGTTGTTAAAACTAATATAGGTGGTTGGAAAGTAAGGATGAGATTGTAAACAGAAAGAAATGAGAAGGAATAGAAGACAAATGAACCAAAAACCTATACAATTTTTGGATATCAGAGATATGTAGCAGAAAAGAAGAATAAATACCTTTGCAGAAATTCATCATGAATCAAACAATTTGTATTAAAGTAGACAGCATATTGTAACAATAAATAATGAAAGATTATCATTATATTAATGTAAAGATTGATGTACGGACTGGAAAGACATTTAAACAATGGTGTGCTATTATACTATGTATATTATATTCTATTGTGTGGAGAAAGATACACACACACACACACACACACACAACCATTGTTAAAACTGAACTTGTCACCTCATCATCAGTTCCCTAAAGTTTTGCATTTTGATGGGTATTCATACAGTTGGGATATATAGGTCTTTCATGCAGTTCATGCATCTGAGGAAGTAGTACAAGTCTATGAAATCTTACACTACAATGTCATTCACTCTGTTAGTCTTAAAAGGTGCTACACAGTCAGCTCTTTGTACCCATGGTGGTTCCATTCTGGACCCCCTTTCGGATAGCAATTTCCATGGGACTTCAAGTCCCATTCTCCTCAACGGTGGTGTGATGTGCACATGCCAACATTGGGGCTGTTATCTGCAGATGGCAAGCCCATGGAAGGGAAAAGCTAACTGTTTAAGATCCTTTTGCATACTGCTATTCTAAGCTGACACAGCTAGGTTTCTGTCTCTGTTTATTAATCTGCTCTAGAACCTTTTCCTGGTATTAATGTCAAGGTGACTGGTTGGTATTGAGGACTGGGTCCTGTTCTCCCTCTGCTTTCTCAATGGTGAGGATAAGAATCTGTTGGGAGAGCTTGGCCTGATGCCAAAGGAGGTTGGACTAGATAGCCCTTGAGGTTTCTTTCAACTCTAGGATGCTATGATTCTATGATAATATTTCCCTTCATGTAAACATAAACCCAGAGGGTAGGATTAATAGAGAGACGCTATACTAGAAGAGGAAACAGAAAGCTGTATTATCCTCTGAGCTAACATCCCACGTTTTTGGCATCTTGCCCCAAACCCCTCTCTTTCTATCTACCTTGATGCCTTCAGGTGTCTTGAATGTGTTTAGAAAAAAGAGCTTGAATTGTGATTTATTGGGTTGACTTGCTGGAGCTCTGAGTCCCTCCACTGTGTCAGACTCCTGAAACGTGTCTTGCTTCTTTCCTCTTGCCCATGTTGAGTCTGAGGCAGAGAAAAGAGAATGAGGAAGGATGATCAAGTGCCTAATGCACACCTAAGGGAAGAAAGGGGGAAAAGCCTCCCTTGTCATGGGCACCAACTAGTTGGCTGAGGAGTGCAGAAGCCAATGAATAAAGGCTCAGTGGATTGCAAGAGATGCCATTATGGTACCAGAAGTTACTCTTGCTGAGAGCAATTTGGGCTTCAAACTACACAATGGAGTTATACACAAACCATGTCTGAGGAACAATGTTTTGATGAAGGAAGATGGAGCAAAATCCAATGAAGGGCTTAGGGAAAGGATTCCAGAAGAGGAATTCAAGCCTGCCAGCCTTGCAATGCAAGCCAGTGCATTTCCCTGTGTTCAGCCACACTTTCTCCAAAGCCACTCCTAAAGGTATTTGCTTATTTATTTATTTTGCCTGAGATCAAGCTAGGTTTTGGCCAAATTTCACACCAAAACCTTTTCTTTAAAGAAAGCAGAATTTCTTATTGAACACATTAAACGAGTTGTGATAAAGCAGACCAACAGCCAATAGTCCAGCACTCTGTTCAGGCGGATGTAATGTTTAAGGGCATCAAGTGTCCAGATGTGAGTGCTCACTATTCAAGAAGGGGACCTAAATGTCCTAAAGGCACCTGATCCTGGCTGATCTTGGAAGCTAAGAGGGTCAGGTGCCAGTCTAGCTCTCTGAGGAGGCAGTTTCAGATCCTGGAAGCAGCCACCAAGAAGGCCCTGTCTCCCATGTCTCCGCCAGATGTATCAATGGGGTTGGTGGGACAGAGAGAAGGACCTCCTCAGAAGGTCTCAAATTGTGGGCTGGTTCATAAAGGAGAATAAAGTCCTTCAGATAACTTGAACCTGAGCCATACAAGCTTTATCGGTCATAAGCATAACTTACTCCCACATTTCTCAAAGTTCCTTCCTTGGAGGTCTTTAAACAGGGGCTGGATGGCCATCTGTCAGGGATGCTCTGATTGCGATTTCCTGCATGGCAGAAATGGGGTTGGACTGGATGGCCCTTGGGGGGTCTCTTCCAACTCTTATATGATTTTGTGTTATAGATTGCACTTGGAAGAAGGCTAAAGTCTTTGATTTACATCAGTTCTCCATTCCATGTACCAACATCCAATCTGAGAAACCTGTGGAGGAATAAAAAGGCCTACCTGTCACAAGAAAGCTGCACCGTCCTGCCCCAGCCTCGTTGATGACGTTGCAGTTGTAAATCCCATAACTATCCCTGGAAAGGCTCCGGATGATATACTCTGTGGAGTCTTGGGCATCAAATTGTCCCGTCCGAAGCAGTTTGTTACCCAGTCGCCATTCAAAGGTCAAGACCCGTGTTGGGTACGCTCTGAGCACCCGGCAGCTCATGGTGACGCTTCGCCCTTGGCCTTGCCGAATTTCCAGGAAAGTCGGTTCAACAGCAGGCGGATCTGAAAGAGATAGGAGGAGTAAGGCAATGGAAACAGAGGGCACCACAAAGAAGCGTCCATTCCTTGCTGTTGCCTTAGGAATAGAGCTTCTCCTTCCTCCCAACCAGCCAGCTTTCTCCTGAAAATAACTGAACAGATTCTGTTTGGACAAACTTTAGCCCATGGGCCATATCTATTCAATTCTTTTGTGGCTCCGATCTCCCTACTGATGAGCCCTCTGAACTCTTCAAGCCCAAATACTCTCCATTTTGGAGGGCAACATTTACCCCAAACTGGTCAATGTCTACTCAGGTACCATTCCTTGAAACCATTCTTAATTCCCCCTCCCCAAACGAATGAAAAAGAAATAACTGAAAATGGCTGGAGCTGGAAAACAGAAGTAACTTTTGATTTCATTTCTGGTCCCTGGTGGCAAGGTTTTCGGGGCGTCCAGTCAGATGAGAGCAGGGGTGTCACTATGGGGGCGAGAGGGGTGCACACACACTGGGTGACAGCTCTGAAGGGGTCAACACCAGTGGGGTGGTCACCCATCATTCATCTCATCAAAGCACTCTCCTTCTTTGGAGGATGTCTTTAAACAGAGGGTGGACGGCCATCTGTCAATGGGGATGCTTCGATTGAGAGTTCCTGCATGGCAGAATGGAGTTGGACCAGATGGCCCTTGGGGTCTCTTCCAACTCTAGGATTCTAGGATTCTATGATCTCAACCCATTGCCACCCACCATCCCCAACCAGGGCACCTCTGCAAAAGCAGGGGGGCAGGATGCTGCTGTTGCAGAGCATTGCCCCATCCTCTCTTTCTTTCCTCACCTTTCTGGGTCTGGCCAGGTGGGCGGCAGGGCAGTCCGCTGTCTTGCCCACCAACCTGGCCACCCATCCAAGTCTTTCTAGTTCTGGGTGGCAGATAGATGAGCAAAACAGTGGGAGGGAAGGGAGGGCAGGGGTCAGTCGCCCAGGTCTTTCCTGGTCTGGCTGGGCAGGCAGGTGGGCCAGAGGGAAGGCAGTCTGCTTGTGCCACTAACCCCAGTGACACCGCTAGATGGGAGGCTCCCTGCAACCTCTGCATCTGCCCAGCCCTGGTGTAGAGAAGTGGAATCATAGCACTGTAACAGAGTAGTGTGTTATTGACTTCAGGTTAGGACTCCAGGAACCAGAACTCAAATCCCCCTCAGCCATGGGAACCCACCAGGTGACTTGGTCAAGCTACACTCTCTCAGCCTCAGAGGAAGCCACTGATGGCAAACCTCCTCTGTATAAACCTTGCCAAGAAAACCCTGTGATAGGGTTGCCATAATCAGAGTCAACCTGAAGGCACATAAGAACAACAACAACATCTTGGTAGGACATAGTAGAGCATTTCTTTGCACAACCTTTGTTGAAGGTGAATGCCTTTAACACATCTGTCTATCCTTTCCGCTCAGGGCCCAACACTCCAGGAAAATACTTTTCCTAATACTTTCCTAATACTATTCATCTGACAGAAAAGATTGCCTACAAAACTAAGGAGGGAGCTCCTCTTCCATTCAACATCAAAGTCCATGAAGGTTTAGTCTCCATTCCCACTCATCTGTGCAAATCTAATCCTGACCTCCATTGGAAAACAGGAACAGAACCAGGTCAACCCAACCCAAAAGAGTTACCTACAGGGATGTCATGCAGAAAACAGATTGACCTTGTTTTCTGCAGATCTAGAGATGAGAATGAGAATCAATGGATTTCAATTGCAAGAAAAAAAGATCCGACTTGAACAGTAGGAAGTACATCTTTTTGTTTAACCTTGGAACAGACTGCCTCAGAAAGTGGGTGACTCTCCTTCTTTGGAGGTCTCTCAACAGACGTTGGATGGCCATCTGTCACAGGGAGGGCTTGGATTGTGGATTCTGGCATGTCAGAATGGGGTTGGACTAGATGATTCTTGGGGTACCTCCCAACTCTAGGGGAACAGACTGCCTCAGAAGATGGTGGACTCTCTTTACATTAAAAAAACATGTAAGTACTGTTTGACTGTGAAATAGACTTCCTCAGAGAGTGTTGGACTCTCCTTCTTTGAAGATCTTTCAACTGAGGTTGGGTGCCCATTTGTGGATTGTGGATTTTTGAATGACAGAATGGGGTTGGACTAGATGACCCTTGGGGTACCTCCTAACTCCAGGGGAACAGATTGCCTCAGAAGACGGCAGACTCTCCTTGCATAACATATATGTAAGGGCTGTTTGACTGTGCAATAGACTTGTTCAGAGGGTGTTGGACTCTCCTTCTTTGGAGATCTTTCAACTGAGGTTGGGTGGCCCCATTCCAGCAGGGTTTTAGTTGAGTATTCCTGCACAGCGAGGGGTTGGGCTAGATGACCCTTGGGTTCCCTTCCAACTCCATGATTCTATGAGCCTATGAGCCTTGTCTTTTGCTTCTGCTGCTTCTTCCCTTTGGTTCCTGCTGACAAAGAAGGCCAGAGAGCATCCACTTGGGAAAACACAGAGGCCCCCTCCTGTTTCCGCTGCCGAAAACCAGCCTCACCGAGGCCTCCAAGGCCTCCTCCTCCTCCTCCTCCTCCTTTGGCCCCTGCAGTCATTAGCCACTTTGTGTGGCTGACCCAGTTGCACCCAGGGCCAGTCTCCCTCCAGAGAACCTGAGCCATTTCTCCTCTGGCGTTCTCGCTCTTAATGGGCCAGAACTTCCATGCCTGTGGAGCTCCTTTCGAGGTTGCCTTTCTTTCAAAGAGCTGCTCTGAATGGCAGGCAGGGCTTTGGCAATTTCGACAAGGCGGAGGGCGGCGGGTCACTGGCATCCCTCCGAAGGGGGCTGATGAAAGCGCTCTCTCACACGCTTTCCCTTTTGGACTTCCTTCCCCAACCTTAAGTAAAATGAAATGAAATCAAATCAAATGTGTTGAAATAAGGGCAGATCATTCCAGTCCACAAAGCTTCAAGACTCAATGTGGGCAAGGCTCAGAATACAGCTTAACTGAAGTTTGAAAATGGAAGTGCCTGCGTCCTCTGTGTTTCTCCCCATCCCTCCTGCATCTCCAATCCCACAAGGCAAAAGCAGAACAGAGTTTATCAAAGTTACTTTCTTGGGCTGTAGCATCCGGCATCCCTCAGCCATCTGCAGGTCAAGGAGTTGTCAACAAAAATGTTGAGCAATGCTTTCTATTTATTGTATTTATACCCCGCTCTTTAGAAATCATAGAATCCTAGAGCTGGAAGAGACCCCAAGGGCCATCCAGTCCAACCCCATTCTGCCATGCAGGAACTCAAAATCAAAGCATCCCTGACAGATGGGCATCCAGCCTCTGTTTAAATAAAAACCTCCAAAGAAGGAGACTCCACCAGACTCCAAGGCAGTGTCTTCCATTGTTGAACAGCTCTCACTGTCAAGAAGTTCCTCTTAATGTTGAGCTGGAATCTCTTTTCCTGGAGCTTGCATCCATTGCTCTGGGTCCTATTCTTTGGAGCGGCAGAAAACAAGCTAGCGCCTTCCTCAATATGACACCTCTTCAAATACAGGGCTATCATATCCCCTCTTAATTGTCTCTTCTCCAGGCTAAACATACCCAGTTCCCTAAGTCATTCCTCGTAGGGCTTTATGGTTTCCAGACCCTTCACCATTTTAGTCGCCCTACTCTGGATATGCTCCAGTTTCTCACCATCCTTTTTGAATTGTGGTGCCCAGAACTAGACACAGTGTTATTCCAGGTGAGGCCTGACCAAAGCAGAATAGAGTGGCACTATTACTTCCCTTGATCTAGATACTATGCCTCTATTAATGCAGCCTAAAATCACATTGGCCTTTTTAGCTGCGGCATCACACTGTTGACTCCTGTTCTACTTGTGGTTTACTAGGACTCCTAGATCCCTTTCACATTTAGAAATCTCATTCAGCCAGGTGTCCCCATCTTATATCTATGCATTTCATTTTTTTGCCTAAGTGCAGTATCTTACATTTCTCCATGTTGAAATTCATTTTGTTAGCTTTGGCCCAGCTTTCTAATCTATTAAGATCTTCTTGAATTTTCCTCCTGTCTTCTGGGGTATTAGCTATTCCTCCTAATTTGGTGTGATCTCAGAGTGGCTGTGATCTACGTAAATACAAGACTATTGCAGAACGAAAATGTTGCACAAAATCAGCAGTGTCAGTCAGCCCAGTCTTGCTACTTAATATTTGGGTTACACAATCTTAAAACCAGCAAAGGCTGCAGCCACAACGTCAAACTTTTCTCCACATTCAAAAATCCACCAAACGGCGATACCTTTATTGGTCAACCAAAATGCACATATATACATGTTGCAAGCTTTC
Organism: Phrynosoma platyrhinos; assembly: GCA_020142125.1. NCBI lineage: Eukaryota > Metazoa > Chordata > Lepidosauria > Squamata > Phrynosomatidae > Phrynosoma > Phrynosoma platyrhinos. The sequence goes on from CM034701.1 coordinate 2,318,192, forward strand.
AAAGCTCCACTGGCTTCTTCATCAGGCAAGGTGTTACAAACCAAACAGGAAAAACAAGTGGAGATGTTAGCCATTTAGGCCTGCATTTTGCTGTTTTCTCTTCTTAGTTAAGATGGTATGGAGGGGCATCTCTTCCAGACTGGCACCTCTTCCTTCTGGCCATGTGGCAACTGGGAGAGTCTCAAAGTCCACGAAATTTAACATCCATTTGCATCACAACGAAGACACTTCCTTTGCAATCCAATCTGTCTCCATCCTTGTGAGGCCAAAGACTCCTTTGTTAGGCAGAGGACACTGGATTTCTCCATGCTTTTGTCTCCATGCTTTTGAATCAGGACAAAATTTTAGGTGGCATTGAGGTAAAACATGCCAATCCAGATTCTTTTTCTCCTGTTTGGTTTGCAACATCTTGCCTGATGAAGAAGAAGCCTGTGGAGTTTTGAAAGCTTGCAACACGCATATTGTGCATTTGGGTTGGCCAATAAAGGTATTACTGTTTGGTGGATTTTTGATTGGATTTGCCAAATGGCCAACATGGCTATCCCTGGATGTTTTCTGGATGCTTCCCCCAATTGTTTGTATAGGGGTTTAGTGTGCCATATAGTTTTACATATTGTGCACTTTTCCCAAGCATATAGCTAAAAACAATGTAAGTGAGTTAGGGTGCTGTTGTTGTTTCTTCTTCAGAAAGCTGTGTAGTTTTCTGTGCGTAGTAAAAAATAGTAATAGAAAGACATAGTTTTAAAAAGCAGACTGCTACTGTAGGTTCTGACTGCAAAGCTGTACATGTTCTCAAGCTATTGTGCAGTTCTAAAAATGGCAGTTTTTGTTGGTCTGGAACAAAAAAAAATGTATGCAATTTGGCATGCATCCTACAATTTGGCATTGACTTCTAGTATCCAGTTGTTTTTTTCCTGCGTAAGTTTCTCAAGAAGTCAGAGCTCCAATTTCAATCCCAGTTAAATAAATAAATAAATAAATAATAAAAATGGATGAATTCCCATTCCAGCCCCAGCACACATACATGATCGGACAGACACACAATTGGCAAAGTCAAGACAAAGTTCCTGACTGCTGCTCATGCAA
>CM034701.1:2319377-2329886 GCA_020142125.1 Phrynosoma platyrhinos
GGGTTGGACTGGATGGCCCTTGGGGGTCTCCTCCAACTCTATGATTCTATGATTCTATGACCCCTGTGAATGTGGAAAAATCGCAAATAACAAAAACACTATATTTTTACCTGAGAGAACACCTCTCTAGGAATCTCTAGGTCCTCCAGTGCAACTCTGTGGTCGGCGCCTGCCAGACATTGACCCTAGAATTGCACTGGATGAGGTACAAATGCCTAGAGGAGTCTTCTCTCTAGGAATCTCCAGGTCCTTCAGTGCGACTTTGGAGGACCTACATATTCCTAGAGAGAACATATTAATAAAATCCGTGAATAATCAAATCTGCCAAAGTCAAAGCCACAAATGTGGAGGGATGAGTGTACTTCCATTTCCTTTGTTCGCTTATGCTCTCCCCGATAGATATCTTGAGATTCAAGAGGACCAGATCAGTACCATGGAAAGCTCCCTGTAAAATTAGACTAGATGGAGCAGTCTGCTCTTTTCTGAACTTCTAAAGAAAGTTTACTACGAGGATTAAAGGTCTACAAACCAAGTCTTAGGAGGAATGACTTAGGGACCTGGGTATGTTTAGCTTGGAGAAGAGAAGACTGAGAGATGACAAAACCATCTGTAAAAAGCTGAAGGGATATGGAAGATGGAGCAAGCTTGTTTTCTGCTGCTCCAGAGATTAGGACCTGGAGCAATAGATTCAAATTACAAGGATAGCGATTCCACCCAAACATTAGGAAGATCTTCTTTACTGTAAGAACTGCTTGACAGTGGAACAGACTGCTTTAGATGGAGATGGTCTCTCCTTCTTCAGAGGTCTTGAAAAAGAAGTTGTATGGCCATCGTTCAAGAGTGCTGTAGTTCTGTGTCCCTGCATGGTAGGGAGTTGAACTAGATTTCCCTTCCAAGATGCTATCATTCTGTTCTATGATTCTGATTGTCAGGTAGGGGTGGCCAACTGTAGTGAGTCTGGGCCCAATTTATTATCCTTGGGCCCTCCTTTTTTATTTTATTTAATTTTTTACTGGACATGGTTGGAAGTTCACCTCTGATTTTGGTAGGTAAAGACAAGGGGGAAACTAAAACAAAGAAACAAGATTAGTTGTTTGAAAAGAATTCCAAAACATAGAAGGGTTGGAATACTTGGAAAATGTTGGGCTTTGGAGACCAGAGTCTTATATTGGTGGTGAATTGCAGTCACTTGACTGTTTATGCTCTCAAACTGCTCCACTTTTTGCACGTTTTGTTGCCTTGATGGATGTTTTATTGGGAGTTCTCCACATTTTAGAATGTACAATCATTGGAATTTCTGATTCCTTCTATGTACAAGCCTTGCATTCATATTAATCACTGAAGAAGATTGTTTGTCAAAATGGATGGATACCAGAAGTCCATAATTTGTATCTTGACTGTCAGTATTTATATCTGTGCTACTAGTTTTGTACATATTTTTCATTGTTTATTGCTTAGTCCAAAGACCATTAAAAGCAAAACATCTAAACTTTCATACAATTGCAAGATCATAATTAAAATTAACTGCATGAAATATATGCCTAAGCTAAAGATAAATGACTTGCGTTATAAATAAAGTTGCATTGATGTAGCAAAACAAGAGCCATAACAGAAGCCTTTTATACACTTATCTCTTCAGGTTTCTACAACAGTTAAGAAAGATGGTCTCAAGATTTTTTCTCTATGTCTGCCAGCCCTTTGAATCATTTCTATTGTTTATAGGAAGAGCAGGTTTGGACACAGAAGGAGGAGAAGTGAAGATAGGAGGAAGGAAAATCCACAATCTAAGATATGCAGATGACACCACGATACAAACGGAAAACAGCACAGACAGAACAGTTACGAAGGAAAAATAAAGAAGAAAGTACAAAGGCAGGCTTCCTACTGAACATAAAGAAAAAAACAAAAACAAAAATAATGACCATAGAAAAGCCACATAAATTTAACCTAGATAACAAGGAAATCTAAATAAAGACCTCCCATTCCTTGGATGAAATACTGATCCGAATGGAGAATGCAGCCAAAAAACTAGAAGAAAATTAGGAATGGGAAGGGCAGCCATGAAAGAACTAGGCAAGATCCTAAAGAGTAAAGATATACACCTGAGCACTAAAGTCAGAATCATCCAAGCCATTGTATTCTCCATAATCATGGATGGACATGAGAGCTGGACAATGAAGAAAACAGAGAAGAGTGCTGAGGATACCGTGGGTGGCCCAAAAGACAAACAAATGGGTCCTTGAACAGATCGAGCCTGAGATCACCTTGGAAGCCACTATGATCAAATTGAGGATGTCATACTTTGGCCATATCATGAAGAAAAATGAATCATTCGAAAAGACAATAATGATGGGGAAAGTAGAAGGCAGCACAAAGAGGAGAAGACCACGCACCAGAAGGATAGACTTTATCAAAGAGGCCACAGGCCTTAATTTTGATGACCTGAGCAAAGCAGTGGAGGACAAGGGTCTTGGAGATGTCTCATCCACAGGCTCACCATGAGTCGAGGTCAACTCAAAGGCAGCTATCAACAAACGGATAAAATCAAAGGTAGGAACCTCAGGGTTAAGTAGCTAAATCTCTGAATGTAAGATCTGCATGTGCAATGCTCAGTGTGAAAATATGTGCACCCATGTGCACCCGTGTGCAGTTATGGAATGCGCAACCACACACGATGCACAACCACCTGCTATGATACTTCATGCCCAACTCTGCATCTCCAGACGTGATCAGAGCATGGCTGTTCCACACCAAACCCATCAAAATGTATGTCCAACTGCTTCCATGGCAGACCTTGCACTTGCACAAGACACCAAAAGGGTTCTGGTGTATATTTAAAAAGTGTTTTGAAATGTACTGTTCTCTACAGGTTTTGGTTTTCACATTGGAAAAAGAACGGAAGAGATTTAGAAGAGAATACAAAGTCCTGTACTAGACTGATTTGCCCCAGGCCCAGGATATCGAAGGGAAGAAGATGTCTTGAATTGAACCCAAGAGCAAAACTGAAGCCACAGTCACCCATGATTTGTGTTATTGTTGTTGTTATTTCTATGCCATCTTTCTCCCAGAAAGGGACCCAAGGCAGCTCACGATACAATCCTTTAAAAGAATTACAATAACATTTTTAAAACAATCAAAATAACCTAACTGAAAACAGTATAAAATGACGTAAAATATACAAAGTTAAAAACATGAACAAGAGCACACACCTTGTTTAAAAGCCTCCCTGGGGCATTGAGATGCTATATTATCTCTTCACAATGGTATGCAAAATCAAAGGAAGGTAAATAAAATAATAAAGATGCTTATGTGGCTGGGGAAAACCAAGGACCACAATAGTCTAGTATCCCCCCATACGCAAGCAGAGGCCTTGACTTCCAGAATAAGTGAAGTCACTGTACCACTTTATTCTGCTTTAGTCAGACCTCACCTCCAGTACTGTGTCTGGTTCTGCAAACCACAGTTAAAAGAAGGACATTGACAAGCTGGGACATATCCTGAGGAAGATGGCATAGATGTTCAAAGGCCTGGAAACCAAGCCTTGTGAGGAAGAGCTTCACAGATTTCATAGGGAGCTAGGTATCTTTAGCTTGGAGAAGAGAAGATGAAGGGGTCATATGAGCAGCCACCTTGAAATATTTGAAAGGATGTCATGTAGGTGATGGAGCATGCTTGTTTTCTACCGCAGGAAACAAAAAAGAGACAAGCTCCAGGTGCTGAACAATTGTCAACGGTTTATTTCTTTTGATACTTTATGGTTCAGCTTTTTGGAGGCTGTTTTTACAACTCCAGTGATGACCAAAACATGTTGGACTTTTCAAAGGAATAAACGGTTGGCCATATTTCAGCATGTGGAGCTTGCCTCCCTTTTTGTTTCCAGCTTACTCTGAGAGAGTGCTTTGCCATACTCTCTCTACTTTATTTTCTACCACTCCAGAGACTGAAATACATACGAGCAGATGCAAATTCACCAAAATGGTGAATAGCAATAGCAATAGCAAATACATTTCTATACTGCTTATCAGTGCACTGAAGCCCTCGCTAAGCAGTTTACAATGCGTAAGCCAACTGCCCTCAACAAGCTGGGTACGCATTTTACCAATTTACGAAAGGATGGATGCCTGAGTGGACCCTGGAGCCCTGCCTGGGATCGAACTCACAACCTTGTGGCTGTAAATAGCTGCAGTACCAGCATTTAAGCACTGTGCCACCAGAACATCTAGTAAAAGATCTAGAAACCACCAGACCCCATGAGGAGTGACTAGGGAGAGAAGGGTAAGAGGTGACATGATAGCCCTGTTTAAATAACTGAAGGGATGTCATACTGAAGATGGAGCAAATTTGTTTTCTGCAACTCCAGAGATTAGGACCCAGAGCACTGGGTTCAAACTACAAAAAAGGAGGTTCCACCTCAACATTAGGAAGAACTTCCTGACCATAAGAGCTGTTCAACAGTGGAAAATACTCCCTCGGAGAGTGGTAGAGTCTCCTTCTTTGGAAATTCCTAAGCAGAAGTTGGAGTCCATCTGTCCCAGGGAGGGCTTTGATGGTCTCTTCCTTCAGGGCAGAAAGGAGCTGGAGTGGATGGCCCTTGGGATCTCTTCCAACTCTATGAATTCCATGACATTACAAGAAAAGAGATTCCATTTAAACATTGGGAAAAACTTCCTGATGGTGAGAGCTGTTTGTCAGTGGACTAGATCCCCTTGTTGGGAGGTGGAGAACTCTTCTTCACTGGAGGATTTTAAACTGAGGCTGGATGGCTGCTCCTCAGGGCTGCTTCAGCAGTGGATTTTCTGTATCTGTAGGGCATCACAGCAAATGTCCCATAGAGTTGCTCTCATGACTGCAGCTCTATGATTTTAAGAGTAGGAGGGATCAGAGCCAGTGTGACATAGTGGTTTGAATGTTTAACTGCAACTGTGGAGATTAGGGTTCGATTCCTCGCTCAACGATGAAAACCCACTGGGTTACTTTGGGTCTATCATGCAAGTCTCAGCCTCAGGGGAAGGCAATGGCAGACCCCCTCTGAACAAATCTTGCTAAGAAAACTCCATGACTCCTTAGGGTCACCATAATTTGGTAATGAGTTGAAGACACAACAACAACAACAACAACAACAACAACAGCAACAGGGATCACTAGCCACCTTGAGTCCCTATACCAGGAGGAATGCGGGATATATAATAATAATAATGATAATGATAATGATAATAATAATAATAATAATAATAATAATAACAACAACAACAACAACTAGGTGGACTTGAGGGTAACACCTTCTCTTGTTGTTAATAATAAGGCAGAGGGGATTTTTTTTTAAAGGAAGAAAAAGCAATCCAAGTGAGAAAGAGATGTTCTTTGTAACATGTGTGTTACTGAGCTCTCAGAAATGCATTGTCAAAGATGAGATGACACTCTGAGAAGTGAAAGAGATACAAAGGGGAAAACAGAGGCTGGCTAATAATATTGCTCCCAGTCTGATGTTTGCAAGGTGATACCACCGATCACAGCTTCTGGTTTCCTTGCTACACGCACACCGAACATGGCAGCACCGCCTAGACAAAAAAGCTTCATCTTCCAAAGCTCTTGTTCCCTCCATCCCATCCCCAGTCACCTCTGACAAAGAGATTGCAATGCTTTTGGCTTCACTGCTGTCTGTTCATCCAGCAACAAAATAATTCACAACCGGCTTCAATCAGAGATAGCAAACAGCCACCGTTTAACTCTCTGTCAGCTTTGCTAAGGGGTTCAAAGGCCTTGTGCCCTGTGTCTCCACCAAGCTTCTTATAACTTCATTCCTGGCGTGCAGGAAAAGCAAAACAAACCATTTTGGCCATTTGAAGGCATGCCATTGATCCGAATCAGTGAGTTTTACCTACATGTCAACTCATCATTCAACAATTGATAACATAGGGTAGGCCAAATCAGCTGGATTCAATCCCTTGTGTAAGATGAGCAAGTGATTTCTTCTCAACTTTGTTTTCCAATTGTAAAATGGGAATCAAAGCAACATACCTACCTCACAGGGTGGTGGGGGGGAAGGACACAAGGAAGACAAGTATAACAAACATATATATATATATATATATATATATATATATATATATATTGAAAAAAAGAGGGCTGTGAAAAATCCAAGTTTGCAATATTAATCACAGGAAACAGGGTCTTCTTCCTGGCTGCTCCTAGGCTGTGCGATTCTTCCCCAAAGGAGGATGGGCTCGCAACTTTCTCTTTTCAAAGCCATTTTCCAGACCGTTGTTGTTGTGTGCCTTCAAGTCATTTCTGACTTATGGAGAACCTAAGGCCAACCTATCATAGGGTTTACTAGGCAAGATTTGATCAAAGGAAGTTTGCCATTGCTTTCCCTTGAGGCTGAGAGTATGTGACTTGCCCAAGGTCACCCATTAGGTTTCATGGTCAATTTCAAACTACCTTTTTAACAATTCATTGGTAACTGCAGAAAGACCATTTAGTGGGGTGTGGAGAATCAGCTGTGATGATTCATATGCTGTAGTTATGTTTACAGTGCTTTTAAACTGGTTTAAGTTAGAGTTGTTTTAATGGGATAGAATCACAAGAGCCATAGAATGGGGGGGAGGGGGGGGACTCAACCCCATCCCTTGAAAAAATACAGTTAAAGTACTCCCAACATGGGATTGCCAGACTGAAAACTGAAGAGTTTTCCTTTACATTGTGCAATGGTCATGCAGAAGAGGAAATTTCAGCAGGTGTTGCTTGTACAAAGGTTGTGCCCATTGGCTATCTTGATTTTTTCTGTTGGGAAAGTCACCAGGGATCATCAGTTAATGGCTCACAGAATGACACTAGGCTGCCATGGACCACCATTGAGTAGCTCTGCTTTAGATTAAAACTAGGAGATATTCACCACCCCAATGAGATCAAGGCCACCAGCATTCACTGATCAGTTATATGGAGCATGCAACTTCCTTTTAACAACAGCTACTCCATCATTGGGTGTAACAACTTGTCAATTGCACAGTTCAACGTGGTAGTTATGCCTTATATCAAGCCCTGAATAGATGGGATCAGGTGCTTTAGAAGAATGTGTTCTTCACAAAAAGTCTTCCTGTCATGTTCTACTTGGAGGAGATGTTGAAGGGGAAAAGGTGAACCCAGACAACAGTCTCTGGTCAGAGCCAGAGGACTGTCCTGCTCTGTAAGAAGAGCTGGGCCATACCAGGCTGACCTCAAAGAGAAGGTATTGGAGATGGAGCTACTCCATCCTTAGGTGTGACAAAAGCATAAGCAAGGATATGATCTGCCTTAAAAAGAAAATACTGGGATAATGAGGTTAACTGTGCTCAGTTACAGTTGGCTACAAATCAGTCCAGCCAAGACCCTGTCTGTGCTGCAGGACAATAGTTCCACGATCTTTGGCATCATGGTGTACTTTGCTCTACAGTCTCCTGAATCTCAGTTTGCTTTTTTTAAATTATTTTTTCTCTTTGATTATTTCCTGACTGGATTTTGTACCTGCTTTTTATGCTTTGATCCCAGACCCCTTTGACCATGCTTCTGCTCTTACAGACTCTGTGTGAATAATTCTGGACTGGTTTGGTTTCTCCTTTGTTTCTTGAACTAGAGATGCACTCTCTTGGGTACATGCCACTATGAAATAAGACACTGTCTATGGGGGGTTGCAGACTGCCAGAAATAGTGTGAATTCAGTCCACTTTTAGGGTTAGGGTTAGAGTTAGGGAACCATGGGAACTGTATTTTATTGTGGCACCAGAGTTGTCTGACAGAGAAGGTTCAATGTCTCAGGAAAATAACAGTTCCCATGATTCCCTAGCACTAACCCTAACCCTAAAAGTGGACTGAATTCACACTATTTCTGGCAGTCTGCAACCCCCCTAAGTTTCCAGATGAGAGCCAGTGCTGTATAGTGGTTTCAGTGTCAGACTATGACCCTGAAGAACAGGGTTCAATTCTCCACTCGGCCACATAAACCCACTGGGTGACTTTGGGTGAGTCACACACTCTCAGCTCTAGAAAACCCCCGTGATATGTTTGCCTTAGGGTCAGAAGTCAGAAGCAACTTGAAGGCACACAACACGAATACCCAGGAAAATACTTTTTTTTCTATCCCATGGAACAAACATGGGATAAGGTGTTCTTGGTGGCTACTCCTATGATGTCCATGGATGCCAGGATAATCCCATCTTTCCTGCTGGCAGGTGAAGATGTTCTGCACATCTCATTGACCAAGTATTCTAGTCATATTCACTTCTTCCCAAAGGGAGTGAATCAACATGTGAGGAGTGTGCTAATTTAATCCCTTCCATCTTTAGTAGTGCCATGCCCCTTATGCGTAGATCGACAAGTCTGAACAGATCTTTCTCTCTGCATGGAAGCACTCCCTACACCAGGTAAGTATGCAGCCCATGTGTCACGTATCATATTACATGGAGTCCATTCAATATGGTCCTTAAGATGTCTACCAGACCTCTCAAAGTGGCACCGCTTTCCATTTCCTGGACAAAACAGGTAAATTTAATTTGTCCCCCAAATGAAGCCCATCTAAAAGTAAGATTTCCAAGCTCTGTCAGGCCAGTGGTAGCAAGTTCTGCTCTAACCACAAAGCATGGTAGACGAGATGACCTTCGGGAGACCTTCCACACTATTATTCTTTGACTCAATAGTTCTATGAATGTCATTCTCTCTCTAGAAAGTGAGCCTTCCTGCCAGGTCAGAACAAGAGTGGGAAAGTTCAATGGAGAAAACCCTTGAGCAGGGGCCTTTGCCTATCCCCTGTTGCTACTCTGTGGCTTCCAGAATAAACCATCCGCCACCAGAGCGTTTGAAAAGAGCAAGATAGATCAAGCCTGTTTTGAGTGAATGTGAAACTTTTATTTGCCGAAATAGCCACAAATCACAAGGAAAGGGGTTTACGTTGCCTGTTCTCAAGGGAGCATGATTTGACACAGTGACAAACTTCTTTAAAGTTCCATGAAGCTTGCATAATTTATGGCTTTTCAAAATAACATACTCTAGGGCCAATGTTTTATGCATTATTGCTCCATATGTCATATTTGGGATGAGGCGGTTTGCATAGCTAGAGATGTACGGCTCAAAAATAGCAATACATCACTTGGTGCTGGTAAAAATCATCTCGCTTTGCTTTCTCTGCCAGGACTAGAAGTAGGAGAAGCAAAAAGGGAATGTGTGTGTATGTGCCTCTGTGTGTGTGAATATTTTTTTGTGATAAAAACAACAACCCAAAACCCAAACACAAGGAACCCATCATGCAGTTAAGTCAAAGGATGTGGCTTTCTGCAATTGCAGATCCAAATCTGAGTGAACAGAGTGGAGAGGAAGATGAAAGGACTGTTGCCAGCGGGGGATAAGAGAAAGAATGTGTCTGTTGTTTCTGAACATTGTAAATGGAGGAAATGCTGAAATATTGATTCCTGCATTCCAAGGTTGTGAAAATCTGTCAACTTCATTTCTGTCCGGTTTCTCAGAAGGCCATCAGCATTCCCATCCTGTTCCACTTTTGTATGGAGTTCTGAGCTGTTTGGATCTGCATGGATATGTTGCTGCATTTAGGAAAACACTTTACTTAAGATACACACATAATCATAAAATCATGGAAACACAGCATCACAGGTAGGCAGGGACTTCAAGGAATATCTACTCCAATCCCTTGCCAATCAGAAATACACAACTAAAGACTCCTTTGACAGTGCTTCTGCTCTTATAGACTCTCTGTGTATAATTCTGGCCTGGCTTGGTTTCTCCATTTTTCAGGTAAAAGATACCTGGAAGATGGACATCCAACCTCTGTTTAAAGATTTCCAAAGAAAGCGAGTCCACCATCCCTCAAGGCAGTCTATTCACTGAATGTAGAATCAGATTCTTAAGAGTTGGGACCCATCTCCAAAGGCCATCTACTCCCAGACATGCAGGAATAGACAACAGAAGCACCCCTGAAAGATGCCCATCTAACTGCTCTTTAAAGACCTCCAAAGCAGGAGAGCCCAAAACCATCAGAGGAAGGTAACCCTTCCAATTTCTTTTTTTGATAAAATTGCCAGCTTGGTAGATCAAGGGAATGCTGTGGATATAAGATATCTTGATTGCAGTAAGACAAGGTCCCCATGATAATCTTGCAAACAAGCTTGAAAATGTGGGCTAGGTGGTTGGACTAGATGGCCAATGAGGTCTCTTCCAACTCTACAGTTCTATGTAGGGAACATGGGAGAATTCCCATGTGGAAATGGGGCTTTAAATTAGAAAAAAAAAACGCAAAAGCAGTTAGTTTTTCAGACGATGTCGCTGTTAAAACGGAATTAACCCGAACGGAAAGTAGTCAGAAACTGCTTCTTTTTACTTTTGGAAAATCCCGAAAGTAAAAAGAAGTAGTTTCTGACTACTTTCCATTCGGGTTAACCCCATTTTAACAACGATGTGTGTGAAAAACTAACCGCTTTTGCTTTTAAATCCCATTTCTGCATGGGATTTCCCCCGTGTGATAAACTC
>CM034701.1:2343979-2354639 GCA_020142125.1 Phrynosoma platyrhinos
CCGTAGACAATTGGATAAGATCTTAGAAGCGAAGTTGGGCGCTTCCCTTTCATTTGAGCTAATTGTAAATCCCCCCAAATTAGGTCTTGGTTTCCCAACAACTTCCAGAGGGGATTTGGTGCAGAGATAAGACAGCAACAGGATTCTATCCACAGGCTCTCAGCTTGAGTTCACCCATTTGGACAAGTCCCCCACAGTTCAGCCCTGACACCTACAAATTGTTTCTGAAGCCATGGCATAAACTTCTAAGAAGATATAAGGAACAGTGAGATTCAGCTAGCTTGGTGCAAAGCTGAAAGAACTGCTGCTGTCCAATATTATCAGCAGCTTCACTGGAGTAGGAGCCAACTGTCATCAGTGGGACTCTGAGGGAACAGCACACCTGATTCATCTGCAAGGCTATTTTGGTTCTGCTACCTTACTATAAGGGAAAATGAAGAAGAAAATATTGGAAATGCTCACTATCAATGCTTGCTTTTCTGAGTTCAATGGTATATTCTCACACTTCTTTTAGTATCTCCAAATAACTCATGGTGAGCCATCCCAGATGGGGTTTAATGGCAACAAGCTGGAGGTTGACTTGATGCACTTTTGTTGTTGCTGATGTTGTTGGGCGCCTTCAAGTCATTTCCAGTTTATGGTGATCCTATGGCAAATCTATCATGGGGTTTTCTTGCCAAGATTTGCTCAGAGGAGGTTTGCAATTGCCCTCCCCTGAGGCTAAGAGAGTATGACTTGCCCAAGGTCACCCAATGGGTTTCATGGCCAAGAGAAGAATCGAACCCTGGCCTCCAGAGTCATAGTCCAACACTCAGACCACTGGCTCTCACACCTTCACTTACTTCATCACTTCATGCGAGACCAAGTGAAACTCAGCATGGTGTATGGATTGAATGTTGGGGGGGGGGGTTCGAATCCCCGCTCAGCCATAGAAACCTACTGGGTGACCTTGGGCAAGTCACACTCTCTCAGCCTCAGAGAAGGGCAAATCCAACTCCCTCTCCATACTAATTCTGCCAGGAAAACCCCATGATAGGCCCTCCTTAGGGTTGGAAATGACTTGAAGGCACATAACAAAGCTGAAGCTGACATATTGACACATAACAACAACAACAACCTTATCAAAATCCTCATCAAAATGGCTCCGAGAGGAAACCAGCAACTTGAAGGAAGCAACTTGGAGGTACACAACATGAATAACAACACAAGAAGAAAGGATTTCAAATGTTTTCTCCCCATAGGTGAAAATCATGAGAGTATGTTTAAAAATATATATATAAACTCTTATTTTAAAATGTTCAACCAATGCTAGATATCTTGGGACAGAAGGGGAAAAAAATGAAGGGGAGCAGAATTCTTCTTTGAAGGAGTCAACACCCTTACCTTGCCCACAGCTATGCCTCTGGTTCCACATGGTGTCCTTCTGGGTATTTAAAAATGGCCATTATGTCATATCTCCTAATAGTAGATGCAATTGAACAGTTATCTAAAATTCTCATCCGGTGGTCAGAACCCTCAATTACAATAATACAGGAGGAACTTCCTGACAGTAAGAGCTGTTCAACAGTGGAATGCTCTCCCTTGGAGAGTGATGGAGTCTCCTTCTTTGGAGGTCTTTAAAGAGAGAATGGATGGCCGTCTGTTGGGAATACTTTGACGGTGAGTTCCTGCACCGGATGGCCCTTGGGATCTCTTCCAACTCTATGTTTCTATGATTCTATGAGTATTCAAATAAATTCTGTAGCACCTTTGAGAGTGTTGCATCATAAGCTTTCCTAGACTTGGTTTACTTCCTCAGATGCATGGATTGAACTGGTGCCTAGGAAAAACTTTTATAAGATCATCCAGCCACCCTGGCCTTACGCAACATCTTTGCTCCTGCCTTTGTTTCCCAACAATCTTGGTCATCTGTTGGGGATACTTTGATTTTGAGTTCCTGCATGGCAGGGGGTTGGTCTGGATGGCCCTTGTGGTCTCTTCCAACTCTATGATTCTATGAAACTGAACTTGTCACCTCTTCATCAGGCCTACAAATTTTGCATTTCTATGGCTATTCAAACAGCCATAAAGGTCCTTCCTGGGTCCCAGTTCACTCCCTGCATCCAAGGAAGCAGACCAAGGTCCAAAACAGACTGCAGAAATAACTGTTTGAGACCACTTTAACCACCGTGCCTCAATGCTAGGGAATTCTGGGAATGGTAATTTTGTGAGACATTTAGCCTTCTCTGTCAAAGAGCTCTGGTGCCACAATAAACTACAATTCCCTGGATTCCATAGTACTGAGCCCTGGCAGTTCAAGCAGACTCAAACTGGATTATTTCTGCAGTGTGTTTTGGACCCAAGTCTATGAAAGTTTATGCAATAACTTTTCTTGCACAGTTAGTCTCAAGATCCTTTGGCATACTGATTTTCCAGTCTAACATGGTCATGTCTCTCAATCTTGCAATAATACAGGAATACCGTAAAGCTTAATTATAAACAGTTATACAAATGCTTGTTCCTCCATGCTAATGGCACATTTGCCTGCTGGTTGGAACAATTTCATTTCCTTTTCTCTCCTTTGCCTTCTTTCCTCTCACAATGGTACAAACCGCAACACCACTGAGTTGCTATATTTGTTGCTTTCTTGACATGTATTATCGATTGTCTCTGCTTTTGCTGCCTCTTAACATATCCCAATAACAATTCTCAGCACACATCAATACATTTTTTCTAAAAAAGAAGGAAACAAGCGAGCCAGTTAAACCCGCTAGTCATAATATTCACCATGTACAGCCATGCACATAATGACATAATCATGGAGGAAGATTATATGTAATCTCGGGTAATGTACTGGCAAACACCATTTTGCTCCTCCATAATATCTTTCCATGGACCTCAGAACAAACACAGGTATATTCAAGGTTCAATTTAACTGTCAATACAACAGAATGTCTCTTAGCTAAGCCTGGGGCCATTTCACATGGTACTATTATAGGCCTATGGTTGCACTTTAACTGCCGGGGTAATATCCTATGGAATCCTAGGATTTGCAGTTTAGGGAGGGGCACTTATAATGCTAAACTAGAGAGTTCTAGTGCCTCATCAAACTACAAATCCCAGAATTAAATAGGATACAGCCAGGTCTTACCCAAAAGGGTGGGAAACTTGGGGTCCCCACCAACTGTGTCAATGTCTCTTTAAATATTGCGGGAATTATTTAGCTCAGAGAAGGCTTGCAAGAGGTTGGGTAACCTACAGGACCATTTTCACCTATGTATACCAGTACTAACTACAGGAGACTTCTAAGTTTAATGCTAAAGAAGGTTTTATTTAGAAATATGCAAGAGTGCAACCACACACTCAATAAAAATTCAAACAGAAATATTTACCAGTCTTGAAGAGGAATCCTTGGAAAGAGGATTGTGGCTCAGATGGTGTCTGAGGGCAACATAGTGCATGGAAGAGGTTGTCCACACATGAGGCTACAGCTTGGGCTGAAATTTGTATCTGATATCCTAGCCTTGAGAGGTACTTAATTTTCCCACATGAAGTACAAAGAGTTTGGGACTAAACAGACGGCCCCTAAGGAGCAGGGACCCACTGCCCCTTTCCTTGCTGGATTAGGTCCGAAGCAACCACACACCATAACCCTGATCCAGCACTTTGCCGCTCTAAAAAGAGCTGGAAAATGCCACTCTTTTTCCGCGTTCCTTTTGCACAGCGTGTCTGAACGCTGCACCAAGGGAGCACCCTGACGCTGCCCACTGTGCGGTGGAGCGCACGGCATGATGGCAGCATCGGGGAAGAGTTGGGGCAGCTGGTGTGTAGTCATCACACCCCAACTCCACCCCCAGGCCGACCCTTTTGCCTGGTCTGTACAGGGTGATAGAGTATTTTCTCATGGGAATTGACAAAAAGGGCAATCCTGGAAGCCTTAATTTCAGACTAACAAAAAAGTGATTGGATTTAGGACAACCCCAAGACAGATGGATAGGGAAGTTGGCTGGGAACATGGCAGTGGATAGGTAGGAAGTGTTGGCTTACTCACCTTTGCCTTCATCTCCAGTTGGAGGGGATATACAGAAAGCCTGGGGGGATGATGGAGAGATTAGAAAAATATGTTGTCAACCAGCAAAGCTGGGGCTTTTCCAAAAAAGAATCAGCTTTTTGCTTGGTATCATCTAGTTCAGGGGTAGGCAACCTTTTTGAGCCAGGGGCTGGGTTGCTGTCCCTCAGACAACTGGGGGGTCGAAGCACCAAAAATAAATAAATAAATAAATAAATAAAAATATATTTTTAATTTTTTTAAAAAAATTACAAAAATATGCATGCACACTCTCTCAGCCCCAGAAAAGCCATGGCAAAACCCCTGTGGAGATTTTGCCAAGAAAACCCCAAGAACAAGTAATAACAACAATAATCAATATCATCATGGTGGGCGGCAGCGGGGGGCAGTGGCGGCGGCAACAGCAGGTCCGGCCTGGGACCGGTCCAAAGGTCTCAAGGGGCCGCATCCGGCCCCCAGGCCTTACGTTGCCTACCCATGATCTAGTTGGTGATTCCCAAACTTTGGTTCTCCAGGTGTTTTGGGCTTTATCTCCCAGAAGCCCCAGACAGCTTGGCAAACAGTCAGGAATTCTGGGAGCTAAAGTCCAAGACATCTGAAGGACCAATGTTTAGGAATTGCTGACCTAAGTCCTTCACAGGTCTTTGGGTCAATGTGTCCTTTTCATGGGAAAGCTTCCTGGTGTTCCACAGGTCATCATGACCTCTTAAGAACATGTCTGGCTCCAGATATGAAAATATGGAAGCCCCATATACAGTATAGGAGGTATTGGGGATGCTAACACATGGTAAGTAAAGTGAATTCATAGGGATCGAATTATGTAGCCTGAAAAGGGTTCCAGGCAGGACAGAAAGTCACAGGGGATTCCCTGGTGTTCACTTATCCCAGTCCAACCACTGAAAGCTCCTCACTATTCAAAAGCCTTTGTGGTGTATTGGAATAAATTATCTTAGAAGGTTTGGACCCTCCTTTATTGGGGTTATATAAGCATTCTTTAAAAAAAGAATGACTATAGGGCCTCGGCAGACGGCTTAAAAAGCCGTCCTGGAGGCAGGGAAGGGGAGGTGCAGCCGCACGCTCAGAGCCCCTTCCTCCTCCCGAGGTTGCCCTCGGAGCTGCCGGCCCTCCGCACGGCCGGCGCTCCGGGGGCAACCTCCCGCTGCAGCGTCCACACACGCTGCGGCGGAAAAGTCAGTAAAAGTGCGCCGCAAGCTTTTGAGCGCTCCTTTCAGGGACAGGGAAAGAGCGCCGCAGGATTGAGGCATGGGGATGCCTCGGTCCCACAGCGCACCTTCCCAGGGCAGCCCCGTGCCGCCAGTCTGCTTCCCCCCTATAGATTGCCAGAAATAGTGCACATTAAATTGAGGCACTGCTTTGGTTCAGGGCTAAGGAATCATGGGAACTGTAATTTATTGTGGCACCAGAGCTCCCTAACAGAGAAGGCTCAATGTCTCAGAAAAAATACAGTTCCCATGATTCCCTAGCACTGAGCCAGGGCAGTGCCTCAATTTAATGTGCACTATTTCTGGCAGTCTGCTAAGGCCCTATAAGGCCCAATTTAAGTAGAGCTATGTTGAAAAAAACAGTTTGGTTATTCACTGGGAATGTTGCAAGTTAAAACTTATTAATCTCACCAAAATGGATAGATTGATGATATTAATCAAAGGGAAAAAATGACAATTAACTTTAGGAAGGATTGGTTTTTATAAAAAATAAATGGAGTGAAATATCTATTTTAAATTGTGAAGAATGAATACACTCTCACACACACATCTTGGATTGACACTTAAATTAAGGACAAGGAATTTTTTTGGAAAAGCTCCAGCTTTGCTGGTTGACAACATATTTGGCAGCTCTATTCAAAGATCAGATTTTGATCTGTAAAAACTTACACCGTTTGGGCGCAGAATATCTCTGCAATCCCTTTATTCCATGCGTTTTATTTATTTTGCACTTATTTTAATAGGCATTTAAACCACTTTTCAGGCTAAATGATCCTCCCACATCAGTTACAAGATTCAGTAAAATATAGCCAAATAAACATTAGCAGCAGATAAAACAACGCTAAAATAGCAGTTACAGATAAAACAGTTACAACACTGTGCATCATTTAAAATCCAACTAGAATTAGGACCTCTTTGAGTCTATCCTCAAAGGCCAATAAGGAACAGAAAAAGTGCAGAAATAATCCAGGTTGACACCACTTTAACTACCATGCCTCAAAGCTAGGGAATTCTGAGAATTGTAGTTTGTTGTGGTACCAGAGCTCTCTGAAACTACAGTCCCCAGAATTCCATAGCATTGAGCTTTGGTAGTTAAAGTGGTGTCAAACTGGATTATTTGTGCAGTGCAGATGCAGACTTAAATGCACATGTCCTACTTGTGGGAGTTTCTTACAGACTGAGAGGATAACAGATGGACATAACCCTAAGATTAATCCATCATGGGGTTTTCTTGGAAAGACTTGTTCAGAGAAGGTTTGCCATTATGCTTTTCTGAGGATGAGAAAGTGTGCCTTGTCCAAGGTGGTCCAAAGTCCTAGTTCATCCCTCAGACCACTACACCACTTTGGTTCTCACAGAATTTTCTTTTAAAATAAATAAAATATTGTTAAGTATAACAAAGATATTTACCCATCAGATTCATTATCATGGAGCCCTAGTGGCACAGGGGTTAAATGCCGGTTACTGCAGCCATAAGGTTGTGAGTTCGATCCCAGGCAGGGCTCCAGGGTTGACTCAGCCTTCCATCCTTTCGTAGGTTGGTAAAATGAGGATCCAGATTGTTGATGGCATTTGGCTTACAGACTATAAACTGCTGAGAGTGCTGAGTTCACCATTAAGCGGTATTGAAATGTAAATGCTGTAAATGCTGCTATCTACAAATATGCAAATAAATTCCATTAAATAATACTTCCTATCTTCGACAAATTGGGAGCTACTTAAATCAATCTGACCGTCACTTCGATCACTCCTTTTCTTTTCCGATCCTATACCTAATTATGACATCTTCTATCCACCATATTATATCTATTTCTAGTTACGTTTCAATTTGTTTCAAGTTAATCTAAAGTACTTTTTAAGTTGCCATCTAACACTTAATATAATTTTACCTTCTTTCCAAATACACAAACATCTTGAAATATATTTAAAAATACTTATAATTTACTTAATCAATATAGCCTAG
Organism: Phrynosoma platyrhinos; assembly: GCA_020142125.1. Taxonomy (NCBI): domain Eukaryota; kingdom Metazoa; phylum Chordata; class Lepidosauria; order Squamata; family Phrynosomatidae; genus Phrynosoma; species Phrynosoma platyrhinos. Next base: position 2,351,214 of record CM034701.1, read on the forward strand.
TGTATATTCATCATCCTATCATATATTTAAATAGTCTATTAAAAGTTTCCAGTCTTCCAGAAAGCTTGATATCATTCCTTGTTTTAATAAATAGGTCAGCTTGTCCATTTCGGCCAAATCACGTAACTTGAGAAGTCATTTGTCAAAAGACGGTTATGTTAGTGTGTTTCCATTTCTGTGGAAATGGAGGCCTTGCCATCAACATCACATACAGTATCATGCTTTCAAATTCGAGTAATCTTCAGTCATATTTAATAAGTAAAATTCTGGCCTTAATTAAATCTTGTTGTTGTTGTTGTAGTTGTGTGCCTTCAAGTCATATCCAACTTAGGGTAATCCTAAGGTGAATCTATCACAGGGTTTTCTTGCCAAGTTTCTTCAGAGGGGGTTTGCCATTGCCTTCCCCTCAGTCTGAAATAATAAATAAATATTGCTTTAATTGCTACTAACTAATACAGCCAACCATTTGGAAAATTTCTGGAGAACATGAGACTGACAGTATAGGATGTTCATGGTTTCTGGTCAATCAGAGGCAAACCTAGAATCATAGAATCATATGTAGAATCCTAGAATCCTAAAGTTGAAAGAGACCTCAAGCGACATCCAGTCCAACCCCTTCTGGCATGCAGGAAGACATAATCCAAGCACTCCACGGGAGAGATGGCCACCCAGCCTCTGCTTTAAAACTTGAGCCTCCAAAGAAGGAAACTCCATCACACTCCAAGGGAGCAGTGTCTTCTTGTTGAACACCTCTTACCCTCAGGAAGGTCTTCCTAATGTTTAGGTCAGGGGTAGGCAACCTTTCCCCTTTAAGGGCCGAGGGACTTCAGTTCCCAGAAGCCTCAGCCAAGTTGGCCAATAGTCCCATGTTGGCCAATAGCTCCTGGGATTCTGGGAGCTGAAGTCCCTCGGCCCTTAAAGGGGACTACCCCTGCTCTAGCTTGAACCCATTGATCCATGTCCTATTAGTCTCTGGAGCATCAGAAAATAAGCTCGCTCCATCCTCAATATGACATCCCTTCAAATCTTTAAACATGGTTATTGTCTCATCCCTTAACCTTCCCTCCCCCAGGCTATTCAGAGGAGCTAAATTTGTGGAGGTCAAAATATCCCATGTCTCAAGCAAGGTCTCAAGACTGTCCACACAGAGAACTCAACATTGATGTGGCAAAGGAGGAACTGCAGTCCTCAGGGTAGGTGTCACGGGTTGCTCATGGGTAAGATCCACCCCCTTGCACAGATAGTGTAAAAGTCATCCAAGAAACTTGGTATAGATTCACCATCCAATGGATATACATGCACCAGCAGCCCTTGCACACAGCAATGCTAGTTGGAGAGCTATGTGATTTGTAGCCCTAAATAACTTTTCCAAGCTCTGCTCTTTTCCAACCCATTTCACAAATTGCCACTTTGGAAGAACTGGGTCTCCCCAATTATTATGTTGATAAATCTATTTGTGACTGATACACAAGCTAGAGTTTTGCTAACTAGATGCAGACTTTGACCTAGAATCTGAAAGCATCCTCATTGGACTCCGATTGGGACTGATTATCCATTAGGTAAAGGGGAGTGTGTCCTTTTGAACAAGTGTGCTTGATTGAACAAGGAAATCAAGATGGCCCTTTGGAGTCACCATAAGATGCTAATTACCTCCTTTAATGAAACCAAACTATCTGAAGGCATTCCACAGCAAGCTGCGTGAAGGAGTCCTCTCCACTTCTTCCCAATCCCCGGAGACAGAAACTTATGAGATCGGCTCTTGCAATCAACCGGCATAATATGGCTAAGAAGGGATAAGCTGCTAATTAGCAATCTTCCAAAACAAAGCTGTTTGAGCTTATATGAAAGGGCATGGATGAGGGATTAGCAGTCTGGAGCTAGGAAACTGGCATTTTCTTGGGAGGGTGCGGCTGCTGCATGGAAGATGCAAAATCTGGAAAACTATGGCATTAGATGTACTTTCAGGTCCCATCATGGACCTAGATTTGTTCGCAACCAACACCAAAGAAACTGTCATGGCCACTTTTGCACAGCTTGGAAGACCACAATTAAAGGGATTCCAGCTGAATTCATGCCGACATGGTGAATCAATTTTTATAGAGGTCTCAAAGGATACAATGAATCATAGAATCATTGGAAGAGACCACAAGGGCCATCCAGTCCAACCTGCTTCCATGCAGAATTCAACAGCTTGAATCCATTTTCTTAAGGATCACCAGAGCAGGATCCCTTTTTCATTTTTTTTCTTTTTTAAAGTATTTTTAACATGAACAATCTCATTTACAATCAAAGTAATATATATTCAGAAAATAGAGGAAAAAAGAGGGGAAAATTGGGAGGGGAAGGAGGAAAAGAAAAGACATACAGTAAGTCCTTGGTATCTGCTGAGGTTTGGTTCCTGAACCCCCTTGGACACCAAAATCTTCCAGTCCCATTATATACAGTTGTGTAGTAATATACAATATCCCTTTTATAAAATGCATACAGTATCCCTTTTATAAAATGGCAAAATCAAGGTTTGGTTGGGGGGGGGGGCGTAGTGGAATATTTTCAAGCAATGGATGGTTGAATCCATGGATATGGAAGGCCAGCTGTATAACTAATACAAAGTAGGGCTCTGACCCCCCCCCCCATATTGACTATAATGAGAAAATGGAGTAAAAAAAGAAAGAAAGAAATGCATTATTCTATCACTACAGATGCAACTAAGTAATCCTGCTAAAATAACTAAAACCCATAAACACAGATTAGTACATCATTAGATTTCTCGTTGCTTAAAATGAATAAATCCATAAATAGTTTCCAGTTATTCAAAAAGCCTTCAATTGGTTTGATTCTCTGATTCTCTGATGTCATGATGGCAACAAAACAACGGCAAAGATCCTGCCCTTTCTCGGTCAGTACCTCTGGGACCTCCAAGAGAAGGTTGCCACAGTCAAGAAGACCCTGCTCCTGCATCCTCCTACATTGACCAACTGATCAGACACAGCCAAAGACCCTTCAGTGGATCCTAGAATCCTAGAATCCGAGAGTTGGGAGAGACCTCAAGGACCATCTCGTCTAACCTGCCATGCAGGAACTCAAAAATCAAAGCATCCCTGAGAGACAGCCATCCAGCCTCTGTTTAAAGACCTCCAAAGAAGGAGACTCCACCACAATCTTTGAGGGAGTGTCTTCTACTGCTGAAAACTCTTACTGTCAGGAAATTCATCCTAATGTACAACGAAACAAGTGCGCCACCCTTTCCTTTGTCATAAGGACTGGAGAAATGGCTGTGCAAGTATCACACACCGGAGATTATCCCATGGCTCAAATAATCCGATTTACCTCTTCCAAACTGAAGTCTAATTTGGGAGACAGACAGGTCCTATCACAAGGATTTTGAGCTGAAGCCACCAGGTAAGTCCAGCCTGGCTGCAGAGCTCT
>CM034701.1:2354739-2377515 GCA_020142125.1 Phrynosoma platyrhinos
AGTAGGGTTATTTGAGCTGTGGGATAATCTCCACCATGTAGTCCATCTTTCTACTCCCAGAGCGTACGTCCACTGAAGACGTCCTACATGTCCTTCCAGGGGCTCTGACACTTTGAAGGCCATCTCTGGAGAAGCAACCGGGGCCTCCTGGGACACATCACTTCCTGTTCTTACCCCAAATGTGCTTTTCCATGCTTTGATCCATTCCTTCTCTCTCCTCTGAATTCTTTCCAGCTTGTCAACCTGAGAAGTTGTTGACACATCTCTCTATGGGGATTGTGTGACACAGAGGATGCCAGACAACTGCTGGAGAGAGGAGGATTCCCTGCCTTCAATATTTGCCGCTCAGAGGAGCGCTGCCTACACACAGGAGACAAAGTGGCAGCCGGTTCTTGCTTTGTTTGTATGCTTCTGTTTGTTTGTTTCCTCAGCCAACAGAGCTCATCTGTTCCACCAGATTATTATTTTGCAAGGTGGGCAGATCAAATATTTTGAGAGCCAAGTTTGACTTTGCAATGAAGTTGTATATTTGGGGGTGAGGCATTAGAGCTTAGATAGAATCCCAAATGCCACCTCCTCCATACGTCCATTTTGAACAAAAACATGGTTTGCACACATACTGTGTTAAATGTGTACATTCCTGCAAAGGGGAAAGGCCCCAGCAAATCCCACTGAGTGCAGACATGGAATGCATAAGGTCCCAGATACAACCTCCACCAACACAAAACAATGTTAGAGTCACAGATTTGGAAGAGACCCCCGGGGCCATCCACACCAAACCCCTTCCGCCATGCAGGAAGATGCCATGAAAGCACCCCTGACAGATGGTGACCCAGCCTCTCTTTAAAAACCTCCAAAGAAGGAGACTCCTCCACCCTCTGACACAACATATTCCACTATTGAACAACTTTTACCATCAGGACGTTCTTCCTAATGTTGAGATGCAATCTCTTTTCCTGCAGTTTGAATCTATTGTTCCTTGCCCTAGTCTCTGGAACAGCAGAAAACCAACTTGCTCCATCCTTAATAGGACATCCCTTCAAATATTTAACCATGGCCATCCTCTCACCTCTTAACTTTCTCTTCTCCAGGCTAGAACAGAACAAAAAACTGGAAAGCACGTATTCACAGTAGAAGAGATAAAGGAAATAAAATCCCACATGCTGTTGATGGGCCACAAACTTGATTATCTGTGATTGTGTGTGTTTTGGTGGGCTTTTGGGGCTATGTGGCTGTGTTCTGAAGAGTTTATTCCTGACATTTTTAAGATAATAAAGTTTGTGGACCATTAACAGCATGTGTGACTTTGTTTCCTTTATTTCTTCTTCTCCAGGCTAAACATACCCAGTTCCCTAAGTCATTCCTCATAGGGCTTCATGGTTTCCAGACCCTTCACTATTTTGGTCTCCCTCCTCTGGACACTCTCCAGCTTCTCTACATCCTTTTTGGATTGTGGTGCCCAGAACTGGACAAAGGATTATTCCAGGTGAGATTTCACCTATGCAGAATAAAGCACTTTGGGGTGGAAGGGACCCAGCTTGGAGAGCAGAAGAGAGAGATGCAATTCGCTATTAGCTTTAAATATCTGAAGAGATGTCATTTGGAAAATGGAGAAAATTTGTTTTCTGCTGCTCCAGAGATTCCAAAAGGATTCAAATTACAAGAAAAGAGGTTTCATCTAGATATTAGGAAGAACCTTTTTATATTAAGATCTGTTAAACCAGGGGTCGGCAACTTTTTTTGCTGGAGGGAGGGGGGGAATGGTGCTGGGGCAGGTCAGGCACGTGCGTGTGTGTGCACTTCCCACTACATGCACATGACACCACACCATGTGCATGTGCGCGCACATGGGGGCACCATTTTGGAACGCCCAACGGCGCCGTGTGCATGCGCACTGCGCTGTTGGGCCTTCCAAAATGGTGCCGCCGCTGTGTGCATGCGCACGCAAGCGCAGGCACCATTTTGGCATCTAAAAGATCTAAAATGGAAAAAATACCTTGGTTGACATACAAGGATTTAATTAATTGGAAAGGAGAAATTGGAGATTCTTTGAAAACAAGAGATGGACTAGGTAAAGAGTTACAAGATAACTGGTTTCTTTGGAGGTCTTTAAATGTAAGTTGGATGACCATCTCTTGGAATTGCTTTAGTTGTGTATCCCAACATGGTAGAGATGGCCCTTGCAGTTCCTTCCAATTCTGTGATTTTATGCTCTGAAATAGAATTGGATAGAATGATCTGAGATAGAATTGGTTTCACTTCAAGGGCTCCCCAAGACTTCATTTGATACTCAAAACTGGCACACGTTCCTGCTATAAGATCAGGTTTTGTTGGTGGTAAATGATGGGGCCATAGGTCTACACGAAGGAAAGCATCCCAGTTTATGAACTGGGGCCCGAAGCAACTAATTATACACAGTTGCTCTCAGAGCCAAAATTAGAGTTCTTTATGGCTGCCTAAGACGTTCCTCTGGCTGGAGTGCACCCCTTCTCCCCAGAGCAAAACCACTAGAAAATGGACTCCCTAGATTGTGACATTTGTAGGCATGACTTGTTTCCTGTCCTTATAGTCCGGGTGTCACTTGGTGGTGAAAGGTGTGTGGACTGCACCAGTTGACACCCTAAAAGGGAGTGACACCACTGCTTCCCAAACATCTACTTTTGCTAAAAATGGGCTGTGGACTTTAAAATGCTGAAGAGACGGGGTGAGTGGGATCAGGCTCAGTGGGAAGAGAGGCCATAAGCTTTTTAAAATTATTATTGAATTTTATTATTTTATTTTTAAATTTTCTTTAAAACCACTACATCTTACCAAATTTTCACCACATGAAACTGTATGTACATGTGAATACATTTAAGTAGTGTGTATGATCTTGTAATTGACAGGTATAATTTTAATTTTGGTAGTTGTTTATGTCACAACTATTACCATTACATTCAGTGATATACAAACATTACATGAGTACAAAAAACATTAGCATGGATTCTGAATGGTGCGGTACGGAAGGAGGTCAATGGGATTTCACTCCCACCGGGTGATGCCAACCCTAGTGATGCCAATGCTTATAGTTATGCAAAATGAATAAGTGTGTTGCTAACAGAGAAATTTAGTTCTCCATTTATTCCCAGCTGTCAGTCTTTTCCCAGATGAATATGATTTAAGGCTGGTTTTGTAACTTCACAACTCCTCCTAAGTAATGCCTGAAGGAAGGTGCCTTCATGTACAAAATACCCTTGCTAATGTAAGACTGCTTGCTTAGAAGAACTGTTTTCCTTCAAAGATTTCTTCCTTTCCACATTCTATCCATGTGTCTTTGCTTGGGGAATGTGTGCATGTGTCTATATCATTCCCACCCCACATATAGGAGGGAGAAAGTTTTTGCAAAGCTAGAGGTGGAAAACCTCTTTTTGATCAAACCTTGGGGTGAGATCCTTAGTGGCTAGTGGTGGCTGATAATATTTTTTGGGGGGTGGAGGATTGTGAGGCTTCTGCCCCTTTACCCCATTACCTTTCTCACCAAATGTGAGGTTCTGCCTACCCCCCGCTGCCACCTCATATGAGGACTACCACAAACCTCACTACAATAACCAAGAGTGAGTTCTTCCCCTAATCTCCACTTCTGAAACCAATGTGAGGACCCCCTCCTGTCCCATCACCATGGTCACTAACTGTGGGGACCTCCTGGATACTCTCAAGATTCCCATATGAGATATTATTCTACACCTAGCAGACATCAACCCCTTTTTATTCATTGCTGTCACCACAGACACCATGTCTGAACCCAATCTTCATATATCTAGCATTCCCAGAGGACAATGAGGAAATAGAAAGAGTAAAAGGATTCTCATATGTGGGATCGGAATGAGGAATGCAGCCAGGAAATCAGGAGAAGACTAAGAATGGGGAGGTTGGCTAAGAAAGAACTAGAAACGATCCTAAAATGCAAAGATATACAACTCAGCACAAAAGTCAGAATCATACAAGCCATCATATTTCCTATTCCCATGGATGGATGTGAGAGCTGGACAGTCAAGAAAGAAGATAGGAGGAAAATCAATGTATTTGAGAGAATGTGGGCCTGGAGAAGAGTGCTGAGGATCCCGTGGACATCCAAAAGGACCAACAAGTGGGTCCTAGAGCAGATCAAGCCAGAGATATCCCTAGAATCCAAGATGACAAGACTTACACTGTCATACTTTGGACACATAATGAGAAGGCGTGAATTGTTGGAAAAGACAATAATGTTAGGAAAGGTAGAGGGAAGTAGAAAGAGAGGAAGGCCACAGGCTAGATGGATGGACTCTATGAAGGAGGTCCCTTTGGGTATTAAGGGGTTGCAAGAATTAAGCAGAACAGGGGAAGACAGAAGGTCTTGGAGATGTCTCATCTATAGGGTCACCATGGGTTGAGATCGACACGATGGCAGTTAACAACAACAAAAATGATAGCCATTTAAATATTTGAAGGGGTGTCATATCAAGGATGGAGCAAGCTTTTTTTTTTTTTTTTTGCTGCTCCAGAGAGCAACAGATTCAAGCAATTGGAAAAGAGATTCTATCATTAAGAAGAGCTGTTTGACAGAGGATGACGCTGCAGCCTCAGAGGGTGGTGGAGTCTCAATCTTTGGAGGTCTTTAAACAGCACCTGGATGGCCATCTGTCAGAGGGAGGGCTTGGATTGTGTGTTCCTGCATGGAAGAAGGGGTTAGACTGGATGACCCTTGGGATCTCTTCCAGCTCTATGCTTCGATGAGCCCTCAGTCTTCCAGGTCCCCCGGCTTGCCCAAGCTACAAATCGGGGCCCATCCAATACAGGCAGAATCTCTGTGAAGATTTACATTCCTGGTATAAGGCAGTTGTCTATGTCCCTACATTAACTCTCAGTATTCCAGTGAATCTCATTTGGGAGAAAAGTGGGGTAGCAAATAAATAAATCAGTCTGGGGACAGCAGCATCCTAACCGCATCAGGAGGACTGAGAGTCTGTCTTCCCACCAACAACAACCTTTGACTTCCCATGCTTGGTACTTTTCAGCCAAAAGCCAAAAGGTTCTCTTCCTTACCTATTGGAATCCCAGTTGCAAAACCTGAAGGACAGTGCAATTAATCAAAACAGAGAAAGACAAGGAAGCAAAGGAAAGACTGCAAAGCAGCAACCTCTCCGTCTCTCTCTCTTTAAAGGAACTGCTGCTTTATTTATCAAAAGAGCACCCTTGGGAGCAAACCACAGTGAAAGAAGCTGCTAGATCAGCAACCGGTTCAAAGATCATCACAGATGGGATGAAAAACGTCCAGTTTAATGACCCGAAGGAGGATGATAATGATCAAAAGGACAAGGTGGAAGAGTTGCGAGGGGAGATGCAGGAGGCAAAAGGGCAACCCTGGAAATGTGCAAAGTGCTGGAGAAGCAAAGTGCAAAAACCTTGTTAAACTAGGTCTCCCAGGAGAGGGGGGAGAAAGAGAGGAAGGAGGATGAAGGGAATAGAAAAGAAGAGTCCAACATTAGGACACTGCTCCAAAAGGAGGTGGACAGGAAACTCTCTGAAGGCCCAAACACTCCAATACGAACTTGTCCGGGTTCTAGGATCTCTCTGGATGAACTTTCTCTTAGTCTGTATCCACACTGAAGAAACAGTCCAGTTTGAGATGACTAACTGCAATGGGTTAATGCTATAGGATTCTGGGAACTGTAGTTTTGTGAGCCATTTAGCCTTCTCTGTCAGGGAGATCTGGGGCTCCAGTTTCCAAATTCCATAATATTTAGACATGGCAGTTAAAGTGTTGCCAAAATGGATTATTTTTGCAGTCTAATAATAATAATAATAATAATAATAATAATAATAATAATAATAATAATAATAATAATAATAAATTTTATTTATATACCGCCCATTGGTGACCCAATCCGGGCGGTTCACAACATTAAAATAATACAGCCTAAAACCAACGTATTTCCCACCCCCCTTAAAAAAACTATTAAACCAGATTTAATAGCAGCCATGGTCCCATGACCATCACAAATGCATCCAAAAGAAACATGGGAGAAGTCCTTCTTGGTCATTGTTCCTTGACTCTAGAACTTCCTTCCTAGAGAGGTTGGCTCCCCTCTTTTTGTCCACTGCTGGAACTCCAAAATCCAAAATATTCCAAAAAAAAAAAAATCAAAACATTTTCCCCAGGTGGCTGGGATAGTGACGCCTTTGCTTTCTGATGGTTTCATGTACACAAACTTTGTTTCATGCACAAAATTATGTACAATATTCTTTTTTAAAACCACAACAAAAACAACAAGAGAAAGTACAGAGGAAGGGTCATCACAAAACAGGGCATAACATAACATAAATCACAATAACCTTAATCTAGGAATAAGTTTTGTTGACCTCCTTGTATTGGCAATTGGTAACTAATGACATACACTGGACAGATTTGATAACTATATCGATATGGTTAAAAGGTTGATAAAATATTGGAGCTGGAATTTACAAGCTATATTTATCTGAAAAGATACGCAGTTAACAGGTTGAAGCCAAAGAAATTATTTTTTTTGAAGAAGTGGAATATATATGTATTTTGTATATGGTTTAGAGAAGAGTATGATTCAAGCTAGCATTTTTCTAATTATTAGGAGCTACCAACAATGTTTCTGCTAATAAAATTGGGGGGGAGGGAGGGAGAAAGGGGTTTATAATAAATTGGAAAACAGGGGGAAAATGCAATATCAATTAAGAAATGAATGCTTCGTTAATGATTCAAAGTATGGAATATAAAAGATTCTTAAACAACAAAAACAAAATATTCTATGATATTACCTTCAGGCTCTGTTTATAAGCTGTATAGGAAACAGAAGTGAATTTCGTGTTAAGACTTGTGTCTCATCTGCAAGATATCGCATTGTGTACACAATGTATGCAAATACAGGTATTCTAAAATCAAAAAATAAAATAAGGTAAAATAAAAAATAAATCTAAAATCCAAACCACATCTAGACATAAGTGTTTTGGATAAGGGAGACGTAACCTCTATCAGGTAAAGACTAAGGAGGCTATTATTGTTGTTATTGTTATTATTATTATTATTATTTAATTATTTAATTTTTAACTCATTTTGTTCTCAGAGAAACTAATGAGTAATTTCAGTACTTTTCTTCCTGCTGTGAGAAATGCTTCAAAAACCATACTATTTTTAAAGCCTATTTGCAATTTGGGGCTTGTTCTGTGCAAAATTCACACATGATCGTTTTTGAACAGAAAACAGCATTTCCTGTGCAGGAAACAGAATTTTCTCTGCAGAAAACAATGTTTCTATGCTGTAATTCTATTTTCTACGTATAAAATGCTGTTTCTTGCTTAGAAGATACTGTTTTCTGTGCAAGTAAACCATGGCTGAGGTTTGTACAGAGTAAGTCCTGGAATTACATCATTTTTTCCCCCTGTGCAGGAAAACAATATTTCTCAGTAGGAATATTACTTTATGAAAAGAAAATTCTGTTTTCTATGGAAACAAACAAACAAACAAACACAAGTGCACTTCTTGTCAGTCTAGGATTTTTCTCATCAGTGTTTTCAAACACTCAAAAACATGTTCTAGATCACTTTTGGTTATTTTTTTTAATAAAATACTCCCAACCCTATTGAAGATTTCCTTATTTTAACAGGTTTTGGGCAAGTATGGTAAGATCTTTTAATAGTGTGCTGTACTATTCTCATATTTTTTTTAAAATGAGTATGCTATGGATGGTTTTTCATTCTGTTGAGGATTTAATGACATTTTTAAAAATGCCGTGTGTGTGTGTGTGTGTGTACACACACACACACACACACACACACAAAATCTATATCTGTTTTAATCTTTGTAACCACTTTCAGACCAATTCTGGGGACAGGAGGGCCTCAGCAATGACAACAATTGCATGAAGGCTGTTGAGCCCTGCCATTATCTGGGCAACACAGCTGTAGGGGTGAAACCCACAGGTAAATAAAGGGTTCATGATATTGGGGTTAGCTTCCATTTATTAGAGTCAGCAACATCTGACTCTAATGGGGGACACCTGGTTTAACGTGACTATGTGTGAAAGGGATCTAGCAGTCTTAGTAGACCTCAAGGTGAACATGAGTCAACAGTGTGATGCCACAGCTAAAAAGGCCAATGCAATTTTAGGCTGTATTAGTAGAAGTACAGTATCTAGATCAAGGGAAGTCATAGTGCCACTGTATTCTGCTTTGGTCAGGCCCCATCTGGAATAATCCTGTGTCCAGTTCTAGGCACCAGAATTCAAAAAGGATGTTGAAAAACTGGAGCATTTCCAGAAGAGGGCGAGTAAAATGATGAAGTGTCTGGAAACATGAATCCCTATGAGGCATGACTTAGGGAGCTGGGTATGTTTAGCCTGGAGAAGAGACAGTTAAGAGATGATATGATATCCCTGTTTAAATATTGGAAGGGATGTCATATTGAGAAGGGAGGAAGCTTGTTTTCTGATGCTCCAGAGAACAGAACCCGGAACAATGGATGGAGGCTACAGGAAAAGAGATTCCACCTCAACATTAGGAAGAACATTTTGACAGTGAGAACTGTACGACAGTAAGACACTGTCCTTCGGAGAGTGTGGTGAAGTCTCCTTCTTTGGAGGTCTTGAAACAGAGGTTGGATGGCCATCTGTCGGGGATGCTTTGAGTTCCTGCATGGCAGATTGAAGCTGGACTGGATGGCCCTTGGGGTCTCTTCCAACTCTATCCTTCTATGATTCTGTTTCTATGAACACATAGGATCTTAAGAAATCATAAAAGACAATCATTAAGTGATGACATGATTGCCATGTTTAAATATTTGCAAGGATGTCATATAGAAAAAGGAGCAAGCTTGTTTTCTGTTGCTCCAGAGACCAGGACATGGAGCAATGGGAATTCAAACTAGAGGAAAAGAAATTCTATCTCAACATTAGGAAGATGGTAAGAGCTGCTCAACAGTGGAAGATGTTCCCTCAGAAAGTGGTGGAGTCTCCTTCTTTAGAGGTTCTTAAACAGAGGCTGGATGGTCATCTGTTGGGGGGTGTTTTGATTCTGTGTTCCTGCAAGGCAGAAGGGAATTGGATGGATGGCCTTTCCAAGTCTATGATTCTATGATCCAATGTCGTGATGAGTTTGAGAGAATATGTGAAAGCTTCCAGACACTTTGAAGGTGAGATGTCATAAAACCATGGCATGCTGAAGTGCAGGAGGGATTTCCTGGGGCTGATGGAGTGTAAGAGGGATGCTGTCTACCCCATTATCCCCAGGAAAGCCTGGACATAGGTTGGATAAGGTAGTCCAAGCTCCCAGCTTCCCCATGAGTTTTCAAAGACCCAGAATCCCAACTGCATTTTGAGCAGAGTAGAAAAATATATAGTTTAGCCATGCTAGGGTTTTGTTTCTTTGTAAACTATGTGTAGAAAATAACATTTTTGCTCAAAATACTATTTCCAGTGTAGAAAAGTATGTCTTCTGTAAAACAAACAACAAACAACAATTTTGCATGGTACATTATGACCCCCATATCGGCGAGAGATATGTTTCCAGACTTACTATGGAAATGTGAAATCAAAAATGACTGCAAAGCACATTGAAATGAATGACTTCCAGCAGAAGTTGACTATAGAGTTGCTCTAGAGGCCGTAGAGTTTCCTAGAGAGAATATCCCTCCAGACATTTCCAGTTCCTCCAGCGTCATTCTATGACCAACCTCCACCAGAAGCATACCATAGACTCATACTGGAGGATCTAGAATATACCTACAGAGAACACATTTTTTTTCAGAGGGAATCATTAGAAAAGACAATGACAAAGGCAAAGGTGGAAGGGAAACTTTGGTTACCGGTCTCACAGATACATGGATCATACTGTCCAAAAGGACAGCAGCCTCTGAACAGAAAATGATATTTATATGCAGGAATGTTTGCTGTGCCAGAAAAGCTGTTTTCTGAATAAAATGCCACATAGGAATTCTGCATAGTTCATGTCCCAAAATGTGAGCAGTCTTCAAGACTGCAATTTTTCAAAGAGTTCCTTATAGCAGGAAGAAAATTGTTAACATTTCCTTCCCATTAATTCCCATGAGAACAAAATTAGTGAAGAATCCCATCTCTAGGCCCAACACGCTCTCCATGTTGAAGGAGGATAGTGCTGTGAGTTCAACCACCGTTATCATCCCAGAGTTAAGAAACGAAACAAGGCAAGAGTCATTTCCCTCCACCAAGTGACAAGATGCCTACTGAGCTCCTGGGCTGTGAACCTCCAAGCTCCGTGGATCAATTTGGAAGTCACAACCTGTGTCGGCACAATTAATTAAATTGTTATACATCACTTCGCAAATACCTCCGGGGGGCTGGGTTTTCTCAGTGCTGTGCAGAGACCAAGAAGTCTCCAAGGTGCTGATGTTAATCAATAGTTACTTTGTTCCCAATATTAACTTTAGATGAGATGCCTTTCTTTGGCGACTTCTGCAGGGAACTTTGCTCCACATAGCCTGATAACCATTAATAATACAAAAGCCATTAACTTTGCAAGGAATGGCACACCCAGAGCATGGTCTGTGGTTTTTTGTCTGTTTTATTGCCTTCAAGTCCACCGCAACTCATGGTGACCCTGTGGATAAGACATCTCCATGACCTCCTGTCCTCCATTGCTCTGCTCCGGTCCTGCAAATTCAGGCCTGTGATCTCTCCGACCGAGTCTATCAATCTGGTGTGTGACTTTCCTCTCTGCTGCCTTCTATCTTTCCTAGCATCATTGTCTTTTCGAATGATTCATACCTTCTCATGATGAGGCCAAAGTATGGCAGCCTCAGTTGGATCATCTTGGCTTCTAGGGAGAGTTCAAGCTTGACCTGTTCAAGGACCCATTTGTTTGTTCACCATTAAAACGACATGGTCGTTGATGGTATCCTCAGCACTCTTCTCCAGCCCCATATCTCCAAAGAGTTGATTTTCTTTCTATCCGCTTTCTTCACTGTCCAACATTCATACAATGACTTAGACGAGTCTAACTTTTGTGTTCAGCTGTATCTATTTACGCTTTAGGATCTTTTCTAGTTCTTTCACAGCTACCTAGTCTTTTTTTAAAAAATGATTTCTTGACTGCAATCTTTGTTCTGATCAATGATATGGAAAAATCTTTAACTATTGTGATTTCCTCATTCGCTAGCTTGAATTTATGTAGAACCCTCATGGTCATTATTTTTGTTTTCTTTATGTTCAACATTAAGTCTGCCTTTGCACTTTCTTCCTTGATCTTCCTTAGTAAGTGTTCCAGGTCTGTGAGGTTTTCTGCTAGTATTACGGTGTCATCTGCATATCTTAGATTGTTGGTATTCCTTCCTCCTATTTTCCCTCCTCTTTCTTCTGTGTCCAAGCCTACTTTCCTTAGAATATGCTCTGCATCTATCTTGAATAGGTAGACTGATAAGATGTAGCCCTTGTCTGACTCCTTTTCCAATTGGGAACCATTCTGTTTCTCCATCTTCTGTTCGGACGGTTGCCTCTTGTCCTAAGTTTCAGATTTCTCATCAGGACTATCAGATGTAGTGGCACTACGATGAAAAGCCATCAATAGCTTTTCATGATTTATGCAGCTTCATCAGCCCATGACACTGGATAACCAAAACAGCCATGGCATCATAAAATAGCACTCTATAAACATGTAAAGCATTTGGGGACATAAATCTTTACACTCTTTGTCCTTGTGGACAAGAATGAAATACTCTTGTACTATTCACATTCCTGTAAGAGACCATGAAGTTTCCTGCACAGTGGATGATCACCATTGTTACTTCAGTAGATGTTTGACCTATACAGAAATACATATAGGTTTTCTGTATAGAAAATACAGTGACTGGCATTCTCTTACAGGTTGACTCTCCCTTACCCAAAATGCTTGGAACCAGAGGTGTTTGGGATTTCAGATTCATTTATTTTATTTTATTTTATTTTATTGGATTTTGATACACGTACATAATTAGATATTCTGGTGATAGGAGCCAAGTTTAAACACAAAAATAATTCCTTATCATATATAACTTATAAACATAGATTGAAGGTAATTTTGTGCAATATTTTAAAATAATTTTGTGCATGGCACAAAGTTTGTGTACATTGAAGCATCAGCAAGGAAAGGTGTCACTGTCTCAGACATTCATGAAAAAGATTTTTTTGAAATATATTTTTGATTTCGGAGTTCCAGACAAGGGAGATTCAACCTGTAATAAGATTTGTATATGTAAAATGCAGTATGCATGCAAGGCAAATTATTTGCTGTAGCACAACAGATGTCTTCTGTTGATAGTGGTGAAAGTGACATTGCACTTGTGGTTGTGCATTTCCCATTGTGATTTTCACATTGCACAATGGCACACAGTCGTTGCTAGTGTAACACATTTCTACATGAAGATATTTCCACTACACTGAGGTGGCATTGGATTGCAGACATTTCTCACATAGAACAACCATTTCCTGAACAGAAAATGTGTCTCTTAAACAGGGAGCAATGCTGTCTGAGCCAAATACACTCCTCCCCTGCACAGGAAACCCATTCGCAGCACAAAAATGTGTTTTCTGTGCAGAAAAACCATACACATGTCTACACAAATGCTTACCAGAGTTGCAAGAATCTCATGAAAGCCTTGCACTGCCTCTGCTTTTGCTGTCAAGAAACATCATTCTCTGCATGAAATGGATCATAATGAATATTCTTTCCCTCCCTACTAGGAATACATATTGCAGTCTAGTGGCACAGGCAATTTTCCATTGTCGTCTGTCTGTGTCTCCTATGGTTTTTGCACATTACTCTCCAGAAATGTGTGAGTGAACCTGGCCCTTAAACAACCATCTAAAGCACAGATTTAAGTAGCATATCTTAGCCATCTCTTGGAGAACAAAAGTCAGCTGCCGCTGTGCTGCTGCCCAACTAGCTTTCCTTTCAAGGAAAGATCCTGGGCAATCGCTGTAGAAAGCAGATATAACAAACAAGACAGGATACCATGGAGAGGGTTGCCAGTTTCTCCCTGGAGCAGAGTTTTTGCTTGCCTAGGCAATGCTTGTTTTACCAAATAATCTTATTTTAAGCCATTGGGAGAACCAGCACTCTCAAGCAGACACAGCCGACTGACTAGAGAAGGAAACAGGAACATTTGAGACCGCTTTAACTGCCATGGCTGAATGCTATGTAATTCTGGGATTTGTAGTTTGTGTAAAGTTGCCATATTGAAAACTAGAGAGGACTCCTGTACTTTTAGAAGAGGGAATTTCAATGGGTGTTGCTTCTCAACTTGACAAGCTTGTTGTATAGCAAGCAATACCTGCTGAAATACCCTCTTCTGCACCACCATTAAAACTACATGAGCCCTCTCCAGCTTTCATTATGGCAACCCTAAACCGGAACTCTCTGACAGAGAAGGCTAAATAGCTCACAAAACTACAAATCCCAAAATTCTGTAGCATTCAGCCAAGGCAGTTAAAGTGGTCCCAAATTGGATAGCAATGGCAATAGCAGTTTCATTTATATACCGCATTAAGCAGTCTCTGTTTACAGTGTGTAAGCTCATTGCCCCCAACAAGCTGGGTATCCATTTTAGTAATCTACAGAAGGAGGGAAGGCTGAGTCGACCTTGAGCCCCTGGCTGGAATTGAACTCATAACCTTGTGATCTGTGAATGAATGGCTGCAGTACTGGCATTGAACCACTGCATTGCGCCACCAGGGATCATTTCCGGAGTGCAGATTAGACCAAAGAGACTTTTGGAAACTCAACATCATGGCTGGTGTCCTGTTCAGCATAAGTCTGATAGCATGACAATCGGTAAGTCTGACCTATGACACTGCAATTCACTTTTAGAATCATTGCACCAATGCAAGAACAAAATCCCTGTTTAAAACCCACCTTTTAAACTACAGAGCCATCCAACACAGCCATTTCTGTATTACTGGAGAATGGGGAATTGATCTCCCCCCCTTTTGCACTCTCTAAGCAGTTTACAATCTGTAAACCAATTGCCCCCATCAAGCTGGGGACTCATTTTAATGACCTAC
This sequence comes from Phrynosoma platyrhinos, assembly GCA_020142125.1. Lineage (NCBI taxonomy): Eukaryota > Metazoa > Chordata > Lepidosauria > Squamata > Phrynosomatidae > Phrynosoma > Phrynosoma platyrhinos. The sequence goes on from CM034701.1 coordinate 2,368,794, forward strand.
AAAAGGATGGAAGGCTGAGTCAACCTTGAAGCCCTGCAGGGATCGAACTCACAACCTTGTGGCTACAGGACCAGCATTTAACCACTGCACCACCAGGACTCCCTAGTGTGTGGATGAAAAGGTAGGGACTTTTAGGATGTGGAAATAGGCTGCATCTACACTGCAGAATTAAGGTAGTTTGACATGGCTTTAACTGCCCTGGCTCAATGGTATGCAGATTTGTGAGATATTTAGCCTTCTCTGTTGGAGACCTCTGATGCCACAACAAATTACAAATCTCAGGATTGTATAGGATGCAGCCATGGCAGTTAAAGCAATGCCAAACTGCATTAATTGCACAGGGTAGATGCAGCTGTAACTATATGGCTCCTAATGCAAAAACTCAACCCATTACTTGTGGCTTGGCAGAAAGGGGTCAGACTGGATGGCCCTGGGGGGTCTCTTCCAACTCTATGATTCTATGTTCCAATTTCTTGAAAAGAAACCAAAGCTGGGCCATCCTGTAAGTTGCCCCTGGGTGGCAAGAAACCTCCCTCCAACCAGCAGACTGTATATTTGATTGTGTCTTCCTACATGGAAGAATAAGGCTGGATTTGATGGCCCTTGATGGTCTCTTCCAACACTCAGATTCTATGATTGTGTCTCAGAAGAAGGAAGGTCTCACAAATGTTTCCAGACAAAGCTGCCCTCCGCAGAGCTATGAGTGCTGTAAACAATATTTTTTATGGCTTGTCAAAGTGAAATGATAGCATATAAACTCCAGGCAGGAGCTCCAGCCATAACTTACCTCTTGTCCTCTTGGATATGATTGCTTGATAAGGTACATGATGTAACATCTGATTACATTGTGCCGGGTGGCATTTTTATGCCCTAGGTGTCCTCCCCAAGGATGGGGAAAAGAGGAGAGCGGAAATTGCTTTCGGACACAGCCCATAGCCAATTTGATTCTTGCAGTCTCCTTTACATTGAAACAAAGGAGGGCAGGGAGGAAGAGCAGCCAGGATCCTGTTGAGGCTTTACGATGGTGTAACAGTCCTTTATGCAACTGGCTCAATGTTCTCAGAGGCTCCACAAGGATGGCCTCCTGCTTAGGCTTGAGCAGATCCCCGGGAGCAAAATGGTGAAAGGTCTGGAAGCCACCAAGCCCTATGAGGAGCGACCTACCTAGGGAACTTTTTTTTTCCCTTTTAACTATTTTTATTAATTTTATATATACACATTATATGCATTTTCTTAATCTAGAGTACATACTCAATCTATTCAAAATATTACCAATATATAAAAAAACTTCTATAGTTCTTCCAAAGTAAGCATGCTACTTTTTCATTTAAAACAAATCTCAGATTACACTTTTCATTATTTAGACCTATTTATATTAATATCTATATCAATTTTGTTTTCATTTTAATGCATTCTATTTTTTATATATATATTTATTTATGTTATTATTTTTCCATACCTCTTAATTCCATATTTCTTTTATATATTTCTCTGTTGGAGCCCACTCCACCTCTAATTCCCCAGAATCTTTATTACTTAAAATTCTAGTCAAACGGTCCATCTCTTTCATTTCAATCACTTTTAAAATCCATTCATCTTTAGTCGGTATTTCTTCCATTTTCCATTTATGTGCCAATTGTAGTCTTGCCGCCGCTACCATATATAAGATAGGTCTCCAGTACCGTCTTTCTATTATTGGGTCTATTTTATTTGTCATATTCAACAAGTATAATTCAGGTTGTAATTCAAATTTGGTATTGAAAATATTTTGTATTATCTTATGTATTTTCTCCCAAAAATTTTTTATTTTTGGACATCGCCACCACACATGCATCCATGTTCCCACATTCTGTTTACACTTCCAGCATAGATTTGTATTTGTGTTATTTATCTACCTAGGGAACTTTGAATGTTTAACCTTAAGAAGAGAAGGTTCGGGGGTGACATGATAGCCATATTTGAAGGGGTGTCATATGGAGGATGGAACAAATTTTTTTTCTGCAGCTCAGTAACAGTGCAAGATGCTGCCTCGGAGGATAATGGAGTCTCCTTCTTTGGAATTTTTTAAACAGAGGCTAGGTGGCCATCTGTTACAGGAAGGTCTTAGATTGTGTCTTCCTGAATGGCAGAATGGGGTTGGACTGGATGATCCTTGGGATCTCTTCCAACTCCAGAGTTCTATGATTCTGTGACCTGTGATCCCAGTGGAAGCCACTGCACAAGCCTAGGAACAGCACCTAGTAAATTCTGGAAATGGGTTCCTTAGCACATTTGTGGAGTGTTGGGGCAACTGTGGCAGAAGAGGAGAGTGCCTGGCCATGCCATCTGCCTTGTGACCAGTTGCACAACAGTCTGGTGCAATACTTTCCCATTGTTGTTCCTGGTGCATCAACCAGCCTTTAAACAGGGCTGTAAGTCTGAAATAACCACAGCTGCAACTGCAACTGCCACTTAATGCCCCACTAGGATTCCAGCACAGGACAACTATTCTTCTACAACTGGGGAAGACAGTCTGGTCCAGATAGTTTGGACTACAGGTCCCATCATCCCTGACCACCAGCCAGGATGGCTGGGTGTGTGAAGTCCGCTAGAGAGTCCTTTGTTTATCTTCCACCAGCCAGAGCAACACTTTGGGAGAGGATGCAAGAAAGGCTTTCTCTGCTGTGACACCCTAGTTGTGCAATGATCTTCTCTTAGAGCAGCGATTCCCAAAATTTGGTTCTCCATGTGTTTTAGATTTCTGCTCCCAGAATTCCTGTCTGTTGGCCAAGTCCCAGCCAGCTTAACCCCTAGTCAGGAATTCTGGGAGCTAATGTCCAAAACATCTGGAGGACCAATGCTTGGGAATCAGTTGACTCAATGGACTCAATCAACACCAACACTAGGGTCATCCCAATGACCGGTTAAAAACACTGCTCTTTCTCAAAAACCCTTTGGGCCTGGTTGATTTCTGTGAATGCACATGCTTTTTCATTGTCTTTAATGTAGTTATAACCAGTTAACTGTCTTCTTTTAACTTGTCAAATCGCTTAGTTTACATTCATTCTTTGATCTTTGTTTGTAAAAACTCTAAACCTTTTGAATTGGTCACATTTATTTCATTTTGATGCCACCCCGAGATTTTAGCTATAGGGTGCAATCTAAATATTTAAATAAATAAACATAGAAGAAACATAGAAGAAACAGGAGAGTTGCAATCCAAAATATCTGCAGAGTCCCGGGTGTTTTAGATTTTTTACAAAAGAAAAGTAGACCTTGCTTCTATGGAAGCATGAGGTTTACACCTGTGAAATTCACCACTTTGCAGAGAGCGAAGGAAAGGGGACTGTGGTGTCCCTATGAGGTTGCGAATGACTCAGTTTTCACACATACACAAAACATGCCACCAGCCATGAGGGAAATGGCTGTTTAACAACAGCAGAAGCAAAGCAACAAATGGCATGAATGGCTCTTTTTCCTGGAGGAAGGCTAGACGGTTAAAGGTGGCTTCTCTTTTACCAACAGTGACAACAACAAACTACTAAGGCTGTGTCTGCATGGGCCAAATACCATGTTCTCCCTCAATCCTCATGACAACCTGACTGGATGTCACAGGGTCCAATTCTCAGTTCTGGTGCAAACTGTCTGGATGATGTAAGGTCAATTCTACACCAAACATGTGGTATACCACCCTTGTTGTTGTTGCTGCTGCTGTTGTTGTTGTTAACTGCTTTCAAGTTAACCTCGATTCATGCAGAACCCATGTATGAGACATCTTCAAACCTCACTATTCAGAGCGGCAGCACTACTAAAGTCCAGTAGATTCAGGTTCATGAACTCCTTGACTGAGTCTATCCATCTGGCATGCAGCCTCCCTCTTTTTCTACTACCTTCTACCTTTCCTAGCATTAGTGTCTTTTCTAATGAATTGTGCCTTCTCATGATGTGGCCAAAGTAGGACAGCCTCAGTTTCGACATCTTGGCTTCCAGGGATAGTTCAGACTTAATTTGTTCAAGGACCCATTTGTTCATTTTGTTTGTTTTTCGGCTGTCCACATTATCCTCTTCTTCAGCACCAGATCTCAAATGAGTTGATCTTCTTTCTATCTACCTTCTTCAGTGTCCAGCTCTCACATCCATACATGGTGATGGGGAATACCATAGCTTTACCACCCCATAATCCATACCCATTTAATCCTTATAATCCTTGCTCCAGATCTTCCCAGATCTGAAAGATTCAGAGCCCTCCAGGCAGCTGTTTACAATGCATCCTTTTGTGCCACCCACTATCGCTGCCACTTACACAAGTCACTCCAATATGGAGAAATCCATATACATCTGCCCTTTTGCCTCTCTAATAGTGCAGTCCAGTGTGTGTCTATTCGTATGACAATCTGATTGTGTTCTGTGGTCTCTACTCTTTTTGGGAAGAGCGCACAGTATTTCATCATAAACGACTCCCATTTACACAATTGCTGCCCCTCTATTTGCAAAAATCCACCTCCCACTCAAAGACACCCACACGCTTTCCCCAAAAACCAATTACGAAATTCTAAGCTATCATGTTCTATTTCTAGCTTATCACAGAGTCATCACAGTCAGAAATCTTGCATAATTGCTTCCTCAAAAAATGATGTGGAGTGTCTTAATAAAGTGCTCTGCTCAGGCCTCGGCTGCATTCAGAAATAACCCTGGATTTAGCATTCTTTCAGACATGAAAACATGCCTCCACCCTCCGCAAAATAAAAATAAAGAGATGAAACACCCCCACATTCTCAATGACAATGCCAGCCTGAAAGTATAATCCTTACTTCCTCTGATATTTCTAGTTGCCAGGCCTGAATCACAATTGACCAGATTTTTATTTCTGAACAAAAACCACAACATTGAATGAAAACCCTAAACATGGTTTTCCCATAGTAACATCTGCGTCTCATCATACAACCTTCACCAGGTTGACAACTATCAGATGTGTCGGACTACAACACACATAATCCATCCTAGCTGGGGCACATCTGGGAACCACTATCTTAAAGAAGCCTGCTATTATTAACAATTTAGGGTTATTAACATTTGCAAAATAATTTCAGGGGGCAGAAGAACTTTTCTCCAGAAGGGTTTTATGGATCCCACATTGCCAAAAAGACAAATGAATGAGTCCCAGAGCCAATCAAGTATAAACTCTCCCAGAAGACAAAATTACCCAACTGAGGTTATCATATTTTGGCCATATCATGGGAAAACACTGGAAAAAATTATAATGCTTGGTAAACTGGAAGGCCGCAGGATAAGAAGAAGACTACACAGATTATCGCACAAACATAAAAATGCAGTTTACCACTCCCGAATTCAAGTAAAGTTCGGGCTGCATCCCGGTCCTATACCATGGCCTTTGTCACCAAATCCACCTTCTGAATGCAGCCTGGCTTACTTAATGCATTTCGGGGGCATTTTTCAAAAGTTAGGAGCTGCAAAGTGAGTTAAGTGAGCCAGGCTGCACTCGGGTTGCATTCAGATGGCGGATTTGGTGACAAAAGCCATGCAATAGGATCCAGATACAGCCTGAATTTTACTTGAATTCGGGAGAGGTAAGTCACGTTTTCAAACTTGTGCAATAATCTCTTACATTACAGATGGATTGACTCCATCAAGGAAGCTCAGCTGCCCTGAGTTTTCAAGACCTGAGCTGGACAATCAAAAACAGGGTTTCTTGAAGGTCTCTCATTCAGAAGGTGACCATAAGACAAAGTCAACTTGACAACAAATAACTACCTTATTTTCCTGCGTATAAGACTACTTTTTAACCTGCAAAATCTGTGGTTAAAGTGGGGGGGTCGTCTTATACGCTGGGTATAAGGATAAGGAGGATAGAGGTGCTAAAACTCTATATTTTGATTGGGAAAATGGGGGGTCGTCTTATACGTCGGGTCGTCTTATACACAGGAAAATACGGTACTTCAACAAGAGAATTTGTCAGTTGCAAATGCAGATTTATAGTAAAAGAGGATAGACTGAGATGGTCCAATTAGCACTGAAATTATCCTGAGAAAAAAAACTTCTAATTCCTTCTGTTCAGACATTAGCCTCTCTAATTCATTGTTCCCTCTCAACACCTGCAAACTGCTCCACCACCTATAGCTTTTAAATCTCAATTTAAAACATTCTTGTTTTCCAAAGATTTTGAATTTTTGTTTAATACTGTAATAAAGCTTGCATGTGTTGGTTACACATGTTTGACAGTTTGCTTTATATTATAACACAACGTTTTTTGTATTTCTATTGAGCTAATTTATGTGTATGTGTGTCAGAGCTGGCTGTTGTTGTTTTTTTCTTCTTTTACTTATAAAGCACCATAAACACTGATATGTGCCATATAAATAGTCTGAACCCTGTATCTGCAGGGGATATGTTCCTAGACATACCATGGATAATGAAAACCATGGATAATGGTGAATGCTATATTGCTGCTGGATGTTGACCATAGAGTCATGCTGGAGGATCTCCAGATGCCTAGAGAACTTTTTCCCCCAGATGTGGCTAAATGAAGTTGCAATTATCAATCCCATGGATACAGAGGTTGGACTGTATATGATAACAATGATGATGATGATGATGATAAGCAGCAGCAGCAGCAGTCAGAGCTACACAACAATCAAAATTTCCCCATTGATAGTGATCACCACCATTGATAGTGATCACCATGTGCTCTCTTTCACTTGAAAGAAGAACTACTACATAATGACTATTTCATTGGACATGAGAAAAATCCAATTTCTCTTGGTTAACAGACACCTAAGCTAAGGAAAACAGATCAAACATTTATTCAACTTCCTATGATGACAATCTTAGAATTTTCTTACACAATCCTCTCCAAGGTTGAGGTTGGAAAGTTTTTAAAAGGTCCAAGATATCAGCTCAAGGTCCACATCTTGAGCTGTGATTGATGCCTCTTTCAGCAAACAAGGTAGAACAATGAAGAATATGCATTCTTCGTATGCAGAGAAAAGCAGTCAATGACCTGGCATCAGTTTTAAAAATGACTATACTTTCTGACACAGTGAGGGAATCTAATTTATAAAAAGTTTTCCCAAACATAGGAGAGTTAAGGACAACTTTCAAAGGATTTAAGGTTAATATCAGTCCCTTGCTCCAAAATAACCACAATCATTTCTGGACAACTCAACTTTGCCCCAAAGACTACATCACACGCCTGGCATAATAGAAGAATCACAAAACTCATGAACTATGGTATCTGAAAACATCTTTCTGGAACCACCCTATGAAATTATGGTTCTTGCATCCCATCAGTAACATCTCAAAGCTTTGTGCAGATCACAGAAAGTCCCAGATGTGAAATACTGTCCAGTAAATGGACTCAACCCATTGCTAAAAGAAGGGAAAGAAAGAATTTAGACTTACATTGTACAATGAGCTGGACCAGGGCTTCTCTTGGCTTGACATTAAATCCATTATACTGGCTGGTCTGACACTTGTAAGTTCCTGTCATCTCCCGGGAGACGTTGACAATCCTCAGGATCCCATCATAACTCTCCATCTGCATGGATCCATCTGGCATAGGGACCTCCTTGTCTGCCCTGGACCAGAGAATGATGGGCTTGGGTTTCCCTGTCACCTGGCATTGCAGTTCAACAGTATCTCCTTCCCTGGTGACCAAGGGTGACTTTTCTTGGGGAACAGTCAGATTGGGTGGAACTTCAAATGGTGGCAAAGGGAAAAGGGGGAGAGGAAAGGAAAAAGAGAAGCAAGCATAGTATGGTTAGTACATGACAGTTTCACCGTTTGAAAGCAGTTTTACAACAAAAGGAGCATCCTAGGAGTCCTCCAGTCAACAGCCAGGACCATGAAATGATGGTTTCCTATTAATGGGCATCTTATCTTTGGTGGTATACAATTTGTGTTTTGCTGGTACAACATTTGCTAGTATAAAATTCAACTTTCATAGAGGAGGAAGAGGAGGAGGTATTGTTGGCATATTTGAAAAAAAAAATAAGCACAGTTGTCTGAAACCTATTGATTAATCTCTGAGAGTTTGTTGTTGTTGTATGCCATCAAGCTGACTATGCCTTATGGCAACTCTATGAATGAGAGACTGAACAGCCTCAGTCAACAACAGTCCTCCGCAGGTCTTGCAAACTCAGGACAACTGTGGCTTCCTTGATTCAGTCTATTCACCTATAATGGAGTCTCCCTCTTTTCCTACTGCCTTCCATTTTATTCAGCATTATCATCTTTTCTGTAGTGAAAACCAATGTATTTTAGTGGTTTAAGTGTTAGACTATGACTCTGGAGACCATGATTCAAATCTCTGCTCTGCTGTGGAAACCCACTGGGTGACCTTGATCAAGTCATACTCTTTCAGCCTTGGAGGAAGGCAAAGACAACAGAAAAAGTCTTGCTGAAACAACCCCATGATAGTTCACACTAGGGTCACAATAAGTTGGATACAAATTGAAGGCACACAACAGCAATTGTCTTTCCTGTCGAATCATCTCATCCCATGCTTTACCCAATGTATGACAGACACAATTTAGTTACCTTCACGTCTAGTGAGAGCTCAGGCTTGATTTGCTCTCAGACCCATTAATTTGTATTTTTACTGAAAACAACTGTTGAGTGGTGAGCCAATATAAGAGTAAATTATTGGTAAAGAGTAAAAGAGTAAAAAAAAAAGAGTAAAGAGTTCAAGACGGATGGGAGTTTCTCAAAAGGGAGATACTGAAGG
>CM034701.1:2442580-2453015 GCA_020142125.1 Phrynosoma platyrhinos
CATCTAATTTCTAAGATGCTTTAGTAACCTTTGCAGCAGGCAATGGTATAAGTGGGTTCCATGAATCCCTATTCTGTGACCTGCAAAGTCTTCCAACTTCCCGTTTTTTAAAAAAATAAAATTTTTGTTACCTCAGTGAAAAAAGAATTTCTGAAAACTGCTGCAAAACATGACAGTTCTGCCTCCCCAAACTCCCCAAGACCCCTAAGCAGTTGTCAATGTTTTAAAAACCAAAAAATGGCTGAATGGAAAACCAGATGTGATGTGACAACACTTCTGGTTGCTTTGGACCTAACATTGCACCCTCCAGGGTTGAAAAATGGCCCACACTCAAGTTGTCCCTTTATTCCCAAGAGATTAAAGAGGGGAGAGAGATAAACATAAGGCAATGACAATCTCTGCACACTTTCAGCAAGGACTGCAAACTAAACATCACACTAAACTATGATTGTTCCTGCCTTTGGCTGCTGCCAAACTGCAGCATTAATACCATTTGACACTGCTTTATAGTCATGGCTCCATCCTCTGAAATCCTGGGATGTATAGCTTGTTGTGGCACCAGAGCTCTCTGACAGAGAAGGCTAAATATCTCTCAAAACTACAAATCCTGGAATTCCATGGCATGGAGCCACGGCAGTTAAAGCAGTGTCAGATTTCACTAAATCTGCAGTGTAAATGCAGCCCCAGTGCCACTCAGATCATAACTGGGAATTCAGGATTCAAAAAGAAATTCAGAGGGGGAGAATCCCATGTAATTTTGCAAACACAATTTGCTTCAGTGTCTCAGCTAAATAAAGGCTGGTGGACTGCCAGAGAGACCAGTAGAGTTGCTCTGTGGGCAACCGGTGGCCCAGCCAAACCCAGCCATTCAGCCATCTGTGATGTAAGTCATCCAAAGCCTGTCTACACTTTGCTTGTTCCTGCCATGAGACACACCACAGAGTTCATCCATACCACTTTGACAAAGTCAACATTTTTTTCTACTGCTTTCTGCTGATATCCAGTTGGAAAACTACTGTCCTAGTGGCTATACTTTTTCCCCAGGGTCCTACAGCAGTGGAGGGCAGACAAAATGTGCCAGCTTTGAAAAGTCCATTTCTGGGATCCTGTCTCCAGTTCTGAGCACAACAATTCAAGAGGATGTAGAGAAGCTGGAGTGTATCCAGAGGAGGATGACCAAAATGGTGGAAGGTCTGGAAGCCCTCTGAGGAGTGATTGAGGTAAGTTTATATGGTAGAAGAGAAGGTGAAGAACACATGATAGCCAATGATGTCACATTGAAAATGGGGTGAGCTTGTTTTCTGCTGTCCCAGAGACTAGAAAGAGAAGCAATGGATTCAAGCTACAGGAAAAAAAGAGTCCGCCTCAACATTAGGAAGAACATCCTGAGGATAACAGCTGTTTGGAAGAAGAACACACTCCCTTGGAGGGTGGTGGAAATGTTTCCAAAGAGAGGCTTCTTGGGATGTTTCAAAACAGAGGCTGGATGGCCATCTGTTGGGAGGGCTTACAAGTTGACTGGGTGGCCCTTGGAGTTTCTTCCAACTCTCAGGTTCTAGGATTCTATGACCACAGTCTCCCAGAGAGTCTTATACCCAGGCCACCTCCCCACACTAGTCCCTGGCTTCTTTCATGGGTCCTGCAACCATGGCTTTTTTGTCCTCTGGCATACTGCACCATCATAGGTACAACAGCAAAGTGCATTAGCAGAGTTAACAACAAAAGGCCTTCCTTACATAAGGAGGGCAACCTACTGAGTCCATGGATGGCAGAACACTAGAAGAGACAGAAGAGTATGCATTTTACACTAGTGAGTTGCTATCTGCACAGCTTCCCAATTTGTTGCAGAGAGAAGATGGGATACTAAAGTCCAGTCCCCCACCAGTAAGAAAAGTTCTCTCTTTGCTTAGAAGGTAGTCATATCATTAAAGGTTTTATATTCTCTCCCCAACACTACCAGGAATGAAAGAATGAGCAAATAGGTAAATAATCTAACTAGAGTGATTTTCTGGAGTGAGATCCAATATTTAAAATCCAAATAAATCTGAAAGTTCACCCAAAATACAAAAAAGGAAGCCTCATTAAGGTTGGGAAGTTTTCCTTCATTAACAGCGTTCAATGTCTTTGTAGGATTTATGTCATTAGCGAACAGACCCATCGTTTTGAGCCTGCTCCCTTCTAAACATGTTGAGATTTGCAACAGAACAACAATCCACTCAAGATGGAATGGAAATGACTAACTAGCTCCGTCCTGCTTGGAGTGTTTCTCTCTGGTGGCATATGCATGTGTGTCTGGGGATAGGTATGTCCAGGAGAAAGAAAAAGCCAGCTGATTATTTTTTCCCCCCTGTGTATTTAGAATGCTTTTGTTTATTGTATAGATGTGCTTTATGAATTTTAATTGTGTTTTAATTTGTTTTGTTTGATTTGTTTTTGGGGGGTGGGAATGAGGGATGGGACTGAATTTGATTTTATTTGTTTTGATGTTTATATGTTGTACGCCGCCCCGATTGCTTGGCAGAGGGGTGGGATATAAATAAAAATTATTACTATTATTATTATTATTATTATTATTGTTGTTGTTGTTGTTGTTGTTGTTGTTGTTGTTATGGCAAAAAATAGTACATCTTTTCAAAAGCAGTATTTTGCACAGATTAAGCCAGGCTGGATTGAGGAGAATAGCTAGAGGGGATGAATCCACCTGTGAGAATGTTCTCCAGATGTTAATTCCAACTAAAATAGAATGAATTAATATATTTACTTAGGTGTTGACTCACAAAGAAATCAATGGATCTACTGCAGTTGGGCCTAAAGAGTATGCCCCATATTATAAGACCATCAGCCAGGGGGAATGGTAGAGTGTTTTTCCTCTCCTAGTAGATTCTAAAAGGTTGCTAGCAACAGCAAGTTAATGCTTGGTGAAGCAAATTTATACTGTGTCCAGTTCTGGGCACCACAATTCAAGAAGGATGTTGACAAGCTGGAATGTGTTTAGAGGAAGATGACCAAAACAGTGAAAGGTCTGGAAACCCCCCCCCCCCCCCCCCAACCCCTATGAGGAGCATCTTAAGATGCTGGAAATGTTTAGCCTCTGGGGAAGAGGAGGTTAAGAGGGAACCTGAGAGCCATGTTTGAATATTTGAAGGTATGCCATATTGAAGGTGGAGTAAGCTTGTTTTCTGCTGCTCCAGAGACTGGGACATGGAGCAGTGGATTTGAACTACAGGAAAAGAGATTCCACCTATAGATTAGGAAGAACCTCCTGACAGTAAGAGGTGTTTGACAGCAGAACACACTCCCTTGGTGTGTGGTGGACTTTCCTTCTTTGGAGGCTGTTTTTAAACAGAGGATGCATGGTCACAGGGAGGACTTTGATTGTGTCTTCCTGCATGACAGTGGTTGGACTGGACGGCCATTGAGGTATCTTCCAATTCCATGAATCTATGATTCTATGAAATTTCCAAATTAATTTTTGCCAAAATATTGGTGTCTTATACTTGTGAAATTTCTCCTATGGAAGTGTTTGGACATCTTCCAGTGTGGAATGTCTGTATTCAGCTCAAGTTTGCAGAAGCAGAGGTGAACATGTGCATGGGAGAATACAACACATATGAATTGGCATGCATATGTAATTATGGATTCAGCTGCATGTTCAGGTGTGACTTCAGTTGTACAACATTACCATTCAATGCAAAGGTTCAATGCATTATTCCATCAGTATGTAACCCCAAAGTAACGTCTCAGCCTTTGCTTTCTAAGCCCTCCTTGTTCATATAGCTCAGAGGGAGTAAGGATCAGCCATCAAATTCAGGTCAAGATAAATGACTACAGTTGTCTCTCCATTTTCACCATGCAGGAACTCAAAATCAAAGCATCCCAGACAGATGGCCATCCAGCCTCTGTTCAAAACCAGCTTCCAAAGAAGGAGACTCCATCAAAATCTCCAAGGGAATGTGATCCTCTGTCAAACAGCTCTCACTGTCAGGAAGGTCCTCCTAATGTTCAGGTGGAATCTCATTTTCTGTAGACCATTAATGATTTGTATTCGGTCACAGAATCTAGGGATCAGTGAGATGTCATCGAATAATGTGGCACATTCCAAGAAATGCCACATTTTGCAATTGTGCTATTATGATACTGCCTACAGCAATTCCATTTGACTCTTTTGTCAGTCTGCTTGTTGGAATTTCTCCCAGAGCATCTATCTACTCTGAAACCACCACTGTTTCTTTTCCCCATCCCATTGTGTCCTTTTACCATGTGTTGTCGTTGCTGCTGTTGTTGCTCAGAGCATAAGCCCACTCCCTTCCCCTACTATGAGGAGGAGTAGGCCTCGAAGAATGTATGGACAACTCTATCTCCATATGGAAAACGTACAATGAACATCGAGGGACAGTTCGATGGACAGACAGGATGACAGCCTGAGCACCCCACACCATGTGCTCAATGGCATCACTAGGGTTGATGCCACCTGGTGCAGTAACTCATGGTGTCACCCCTCCACACTGGCCTCTTTCCATACACACCATACAGAATCCGTATGTTTTTGTACTAACATTATTCATAAATCATAATTCCCCTATATCACTTAATGTGACATAAACAACTAGCAAAATTAAAATTATACCTTCAAATTACAATATCATATGCACAACCTAAATGCATTTACATGTACATAGTTTCATGTGGTTAAAGTGAAACATTTGTAGGTGTTTATTTTAAAAAATTAAACAAATTAAAAACAAACAAACCCTGAGACATCTCCTTTCTCCCACTGAACCTTGTTCCACTCCCACCATCTCTTCTATTGAGCATTTTAAAGGGATGGAAACAAATGCCACAGCCTGTTTCTGCCCAAAGGTAGATATTTGGATAGTAGTGGTGTCACCCCCCCACACACACTTTTGGGGTGTCACCTGGTGTGGTCTACATTCCCCGTACCCCCTGATTTCCACTCTTGCTGTTGCTGAAAGGCAGAAAAGAAATAAAGGAGTAACATCTACAATAGCAACCACAAGTCACAAGGATCTATTAAACTGTGCAGTGCACAGTAATAATATTTTTTAATATTGTTGTGCAGCATAAAATTTAATGTTCTTCTACAGCATACAAAGAAGGCAAAGCATGCTATATAGATTACTGCAGGTGAAGATATCTGGCAGCACCCAGATGAATATGGAAATGCAATGGAGTGAGCAGGACTGAGTGTCCTCATCCCTACCCCAGAAAAAGAAAAGCAATCAGGGAAGGAAGGGATGAATCCAGGATTCATCCAGTTTCCCAGATGCAGAAACAAAGGGAATTGCAAAATACCTGTTTTATTTGAAAGCCGGAAGGACACCATTTTGTCGGAGATGTTGCAGACATTCCTGACCGAAGCGATGCAGCTGTAATTGGCATAGTCCTGAGGTCGAAGGTTCTTTAGCTTCAGGATCTTGGTTTCACCCTGTAGCCAGCAGAAGAAGATACATATATTTACTTTCTTACTTACTATATCCCCTCTTTTTCCCAATAGGGTACCCAAAGTAGGTTCCAAGATGAACTGCAACAAAATAGGGTTGGGATTCACAGTTACACTTGTGAATGCGTGATCTAGAGTTACGCATTCATAACTGGTTCATATTCACAATCCATACACATTTAATGGTGTAGGGAATATGTAGGAATCATGAAAGTCTCCCAATGTAGCCAATGTGAGTGGTCTGGGTCTACTGTCCTGTTGATTAAGAAACAGCAAACTGAAGTTTCCACCTTCCCTTCTGCTACCAATCTCTGGTGCAGCTTTCAGAAGCAGGTTTCCTGTTGCAATTCCCCCACACACCTGAGATCACTCAAAGCAGAGGGATGGAAACATTAGTCTGCAGAGTCCTGATTCAGGAGAAAACAGACCCCTGTAATTTTAAGCAGGCGCTGGCTGAGAAGTTAGGATGGGGGAGGTTGGGCCAGGAAACACTACTTAGAGGCGAAACAGACCATCCTGAAGAACTGGCTCTGCACTGCCTCTTTGAGTGTCGGATTGGGGCCACGGCAACCGCACACTGCAGCCCTGATCTGGTGTTTCTCCGACCCAAAAAGGACTGGCAAAATGCATCTCCTTTTTGGGCCAGAAAAGAGGCACTGTATTTACTGCCACCACGGCTCTTCTGCGCTCCTGCGGTGTGCGGTGTCTGATTGCTGTGTCGCAGGAACATCACAATGCTGCCTCCCATCTGGGTGGGTGGGCGGCGTGATGCCGGATTGGGGGCAGAGTCGGGGCATGCGGCGTGCAGTCGCCATGCCCCCATGCTGCTGGGAAGCCGACTCAAATTGCTGGTCTGTTCAGCCCCTTAGCTACACAAACAGATACAGGTTGAGTATCCCTTATCCAGAATTCCAAAATCCAAAATACAGTGGGCCCTCCATATATGCTGGGGCTAGAGGTGCAGGACTTCCATGAAAGTGGGAAAACCACAAATGAAATCCCAGTACCGTATTTTTTCTTAACGGAGAGAACACCCCTCTAGGAATCTCTAAGTCAGGGGTAGGCAACCTTTCCCCTTTAAGGGCCGAGGGACTTCAGCTCCCAGAAGCCTCAGCCATGTTGGCCAATAGTCCCATGTTGGCCAATAGCTCCTGGGATTCTGGGAGCTGAGGTCCCTTGGCCCTTAAAGGGGAAAGGTTCCCTACCCCTGCTCTAAGTCATCCAGTACAATTCTATGGCTAATGTCTGCTGTAAATTGACCATAGAATTCAGCTGGAGGACCTACAAATGACTAGAGAAGTGCTTCCTCTAGGAAGCCCTAGGTCCCCCAGCATGGCTCTGTGGTCAAATTCTGGCAGAGTAGTGTTGGAGGATCAGGAGATTCCTAAAGAGAACATATTAATCTAACCCACAAATAATCAAATCTGCAAAAGTTTAATTCCATTTTAATTGTCAATTTTGTATGTTTTCAATTGTACAGTACTGTGTTTTTAGACTGTAAGATGCTTTGGGTCCCAGTTTTGAGAGAAAAGCAGGATGCAAATAAATATAACAACAACAACAACAACAACGATGATGTATGTCAAAGCTGCAAATGTGGAGGGCCAACTGTATTCCAAAATGCAAAACTGTCCACATGGCAGCTAAGATAGTGACACCTTTGCTTTCCAATGGTTTAGTGCAGGGGTAGGCAACCTTTCCCCTTTAAGGGCCAAGGGACTTCAGCTCCCAGAAGCCTCAGCCATGTTGGCCAATAGTCCCATGTTGGCCAATAGCTCCTGGGATTCTGGGAGCTGAAGTCCCTCAGCCCTTAAAGGGGAAAGGTTGCCTACCCCTGGTTTAGTGTTTGCAAACATGGGGCTGGTCTACACTGGCCACAATATTCCAAGCTGCTCCTAGAGTCTTCTGGCTCCAAATTTCCCCCAAATTTGCCCCTTGCCTGTTCTCTTTTGATATAGATTTTTGCAGTGAATGATGGGTGGCTGCCTTTCCACATGGTCCCCATTCATCATTCATCACCAATGCTAAGATCAGAGCATAGTACCCAACCATGCTATCAATGCTGGGTTCACCCGCAGGGACTGCGAATGAAGGCCACTGCTGCTGTTGCTGCTAAGAGAACTACAAACCCTAGGCAAAAAGGGAGTTATTTAAATACAGGTTAGGGGGAGGAACAAGCCAAAACTATCTCCCTAATTTGGAGTAAGAGGTTAAGACACTGACTCTGTTGATTGCAAGATCAGCAGGTTGGCATTTGGAGGCCTGGGTGTTGCATGATGGGGTGAGCTCCTATCACTAGTCCAAGCTTCTGCCAACCTAACAGTTTGAAAGCATGGAAAATGCAAGTAGATAAATAGGTATCACTTTGGTGGGAAGGTAAACAGTGTCCAGTGCAATCATGCTGGCCACAGGATCACAGAGTAGTCTCTGACAATGTTGGTTCTTTAGCTTAGAAACGGAGATGAGCACCAAGTCTGACGGTTGGACACGACTTGACAACCTTGTCAATGGGGACTACCTTTGCCTTTTAAATTTGGCCACATCCCCACTGAAGCAATTTTAGGCCCTAGAAAGGGCTGTTTGTAACCATGATGTTCTTAGGGAGAACTTCTTTACCATAGGAACTGTTCTACAATGAAAGAGGCTGCCTCTTCAGGTTGTGGACTTTCCATCATTGGAGGTCTTCCAAAGGATTTTGGCTGGGCATCTTCAGGACTGCTTTACTTATGTATTCCTGCATGGTATGTGGTGGACTTAGATGACCCTCATGGTCCCTTCCAGCTGTATCATTCTGCATTCGTCTCCATAATTTGGAACTAGAGGCCATGGGGATGGTGCACACCAACAATCCCTCATTCCAATGGCACTTTACTGAGCTGTTAAGGTTCCAGGAGATAATGGAAAATGGGATGTCCTTGTGCCCCAAATGTACCCTGTCAAGGCTATTTTGAGGTCAAGCAGTTTCCTCATGTTGTTGATGGCTTTTGGGCCCAGGAAAAGGCTTTTGGGTCTGGGAAAGGGCTTTTTTTATAGAAAGTAAGTGAATTTGACAGATAGTGTGGGTGTTGGATACAGAGATTAGGCATCCAAAGAAAAGAAGCAGGCAAAGCGAGCCAGAGAACATGAACACAGCAAATCTAAGAGTTTTTGGCCTGAACATTTTTCAAGGTCTCATTCCCTGCAATGCTAGAAAATTGGGGACTGATTGTGCTTGCCAGGCCCAGACCTACGTTGATCCTGTCTTGGTAGCAATTGGAAGGGCAGAATTCCTAGTGATGTGGCAATATCCTACCCATGTATGTCCTGGACACAGAAGCACAGAATCATAGAACTGGAAGAGACCCCATCCATTCCAATCCCATTCGGCCATGTCAGAAGACACAATTCAAGTACTCACTGTGACAAATAGCCATGCAGCCTCTGCTTAAAAACCTCCAAAGAAGGAGACTCCATCACCCTACAAGGGAGTGTATCCCAATGTCAAAGAATTCTTACTGTCAAGAAGTTCCTCCTAATGTTGAGGTGGAATCTCTTTTCCTGTAGTTTGCATCCATTGTTCCATGTTCTAGTCTCTGGAGCAGCAGAAAACAAGCTTGCTCCATCTTCAGGATGACATCCCATGAAATATTTAAACAGGGCTATCATGTCACCTTCTCTACCCCAGGCTAAACCTACCCAGGTTCCTAAGCTGTTCCTCAGAGGGCTTGGTGGTTTCCAGACCATCCACCATTTTGGCCGCCCTCATCTGGACATGCTCCAGCTCCTCAACAGCCTTCCAATCCTGTTCTGAGAGTCTACAACTGGTGCTCTTATACAAAGAGATTGTTGAATCTGTGACAGGTTTTAGTGAAGACCTCAATGGAAATAAAGAAGATTGAGGGATGGGATTTGGCACTCTGGACATCTCCTTTGTAGTTTAGACTGAAACCCAGAGCAGAACCCTTTCCCCACTAACATGGGGGTCTCCAGCCTTGACTGGGCTGAACAGTAACAGAGAGAGAGGGTTCAGTCTGCCATGAGCACCTGAGAAGTATTGAAGAGATAAAATAACAAATATTGATGTATTGATCAGCTTAACAGCCAAAGCTAAATGAAGTAACAAAATAATCCTATACTTTGTAGCATCTCAACTCAAACCTCAATGAATACTCTGTTCCAGCACATTAATTCCAAATTATAACTAAGTAAAGTGGTAATAGATAAATTACTCAGCTTCTTACAGAATTGGGTAAAACCATTTGTAGATGGAGGATAAGAGCAAAAGATGACAAGACTGGGGTAATTCAAATTATCACCACCAATATTTTGAAATATAGAGAGCCAGTGTGGCGTAGTGGTTTGAGTCTTGGACTGTGACTGAGACCAAGGCACAAATACCCACTAACTAAAAATTTGCACATGTAAATTCAGGTCATGGTCTTTTATATTGCCCAACCTGAGCCATACAAGGCTTTAAAAGTCATAACTGGGATTTTATTTTCTGTCCCAAAATGGAACAGTAGCCAGTGAATTTCTTACCACAAGGGAATTATGTGCTTACTGTAACCCAACCATATAGCGGTTCGAGCCTTGGACGACGACTCTGGAGACCAGGATCTGGCCATGAAAACTCTCTAGATGACCTTGAGCAAGTCACACTCTCTCAGAGGAAGGCAAAGGCAAGCCCCCTCTGAACCTGTGATATGTCTGCCATAGGGACACCATAATTCAGGAAATGACTTGAAGGTACACAGCAACAATAATAACAATAACAACAATCTTA
Organism: Phrynosoma platyrhinos; assembly: GCA_020142125.1. NCBI lineage: Eukaryota > Metazoa > Chordata > Lepidosauria > Squamata > Phrynosomatidae > Phrynosoma > Phrynosoma platyrhinos. Next base: position 2,452,804 of record CM034701.1, read on the forward strand.
AAATAGCCTTAAGCATCATGTAGCCTTGGACTCATTCTTCTGAAGGCATGACCTATATACAAATCCTAGCACAGCAAAGCCATTGAGAAATGTGGATTTTAGATATGTAAGAATCGGAGAGTCAGTATTTCAGAATTCCTGTAAAAAATTATCTTGGTTGGCATCTCCCAGGCTGTTGTTGGGTTTGGAACATTGCTCTCTTTCTTTCTGAA
>CM034701.1:2455009-2471767 GCA_020142125.1 Phrynosoma platyrhinos
TTCCAGGTGAGGCCTGACCAAAGCAGAATAGAGTGGCACTATTACACTATTCATTTGCTTGGACCATAAACCAGAACACATGGAGATAAGATTAATTATGATTCCCTGTTTCAGAGTCTCCCAGCTGTTACAGGATAGAGTTTTGGACCATCAATTATTTGGATTCTATCCAGAGATCTAGGAACCAGTGAAGTCTTGTTAGATAATACACTCCAAGTGGTATCATTTTATTTAATTATGCTCTTGGGGTCCTATCTGTAGCAATATCATTCAGATGTCCATCTGTTTGGACCTCCTCCAAGAGCACCTCTTGTCAGGGGAATTGTAGGAGTTTTCATTTCCCAGAGATGCTGAATCTAAGGGCCTTTGGAGACTGCCAGAAATAGTGCACATTAAATTGAGGCACTGCCCTGGCTCAGTGCTAGGGAATCATGGGAACTGTAATTTATTGTGGCACCAGAGCTCTCTGACAGAGAAGGCTCAATGTCTCAGAAAAAATACAATTCCCATGACTCCCTAGCACTGAGCCAGGGCAGTGCCTCAATTTAATGTGCATTATTTCTGGCAGTCTGCAAAGGCCCTAAGTTTGCAGGTCCCAATATTTCATACTTATTTCCTTTTCTTTCTTTCTTCTTCTTGTTGAAATACTGAAACCACAACCTTCTATATGGTGATCTTGAACAGTGATGATACTCAATTCTAAACATGAAAAAGAGAGTAATTTTTGAAACAAATGTTTCTAGTTAATCCCTAGGTCACTAAAATTCTATCAATTTCTGAGTCATCAGATGATGAGCATAACTCTGGAATCTCCGTTTCCAAAAATATAACTGGACACACAAAGCCTCATCTACACTGGGAAGGTTATCAAGCTGTGGACATACAAGGTTGATCCATCTAGCCCTGTATCAAAGATTGGAAAAGCCATTTTTTTTACTGGAATCTCCCAGTGACCAGTGACTTGGTCAATACTGTGTATTCTATACCTTGTTGTTGCTGTTGCTGTTGTTGTTGTTGGTGTGTGTCTTTGGGTCATTTCAGACTTATGGTAACCCTAAGGTGAATCTATGATGGGGTCTTCTTGGAAAGATCTATTTCAGGGGTAGACAACCTTTCCCCTTTAAGGGCCAAGGGACTTCAGCTCCCAGAAGCCTCAGCCATGTTGGCCAATAGTCCCATGTTGGCCAATAGCTCCTGGGATTCTGGGAGCAGAAGTCCCTAGGCCCTTAAAGGGGAAAGGTTGCCTGCCCCTGATCTATTTAGAGGTTTGCCATTGTCTTCAATTGAGCCTGAGAGAATGTGACTTACCAAAGGGCACCCAGTGGATTTCATGGCCAAGATGGGAATCAATGCTTGGTCTCCAGAGTCTCAGTGCAACACTCAAACCACTGTGGTCTCATTCTATATCACTTAAATACCTTGAAAGCACCAGATCCCGCCTGATCCTGGAAGTTAAGCAGGGTCAGCCCTGGTTAGTACTTGGATGCAGGACTACCAATGAATACCAGGTACTATACATTTAACTACCAATGGAGTATACATCAGGACTACCAATGAATACCAGGTACTATACATTAAATTTCAGAGGAAGGAAATGGAAAACCATCTCTAATTACTCCTTGCCTAAGAAAACACTTAGAAATTTATGTATGTGTCCATGTGTGTACGTGCCTTCAAGTCATCTGTTGATGTATAGTGATCCCATGAATTTCAGAGAGTTTTCCTAGGCCAGGAATGCTCAGAGGTGGTTTTGGCAGTTCCTCTCTTTGAAATACAGATTACGGCACCTGGTGTTTGTTGCTGGACTCCCATCCAAGTACTAACCAGGCCTGACCCTACTTACCTTCCAAGATCAGATGGGATCTGGTGCCTTTAGGGTATTTAGGAAAGAGCACATTATAGAGTAGTCAATTTGTTGTTAACTGCCCTTGAGTCGATCTCCACTCATGGTGACCCTCTGGATGAGACATCTCCAAGAAGACCCTCTCTCCTCCTCTGCTCTGCTTAATTCTTGCAAACCCTTAATAAATACCCAGAGTGACCTCCTTCATAGAATCCATCTATCTGGCATGTGGCCTTCCTCTCTTCCTACTTCCCTCCACCTTTCCAAGCATTATTGTCTTTTCCAAAGAGTCCTCCCTTCTCATGATGTGTCCGAAGTACGACAGCCTCAGTTTGGTCATCTTGGCTTCTTCCAGGGAGGTTTCCATCTTGATCTGCTCTAGGACCCATCTGTTTGTCTTTTTGGCTCTCCATGGGATCCTCAGCACTCTTCTCCAGCCCCACATTCTCTCAAATGCATTGGTTTTCCTCCTATCTTCTTTCTTGACTGTCCAGCTCTCACATCCATCCATGGGAATAGGGAATACAATGGCTTGTATGATTCTGATTTTTGTGTTGAGTTGTATATCTTTGCATTTTAGAATCTTTTTTAGTTCTTTCATAGCTACCCTCCCCATTCTTATTTTTATTCTCATTTCCTGACTGCAGTCCCCATTTCTATCAATATTTGATTCCAAGTATGGGAATTCTTTTTCTATTTCTATTTCTTCATTGTCTAGGTTGAACTTGTGAAGGTCCTCGGTGGTCATTATTTTTGTTTTCTTTATGTTCAACAGTAAGCCTGCCTTTGCACTATTTTCTTTGATCTTCCTTAGTAGTTGTTCCAGGTCTGTGAGGTTTTCTGCTAGTATTATTTCTGCTAGTATTATGGTATTGTCTGCATATCTCAGATTATTGATATTTCTTCCTCCTATTTTCACTCCTCCTTCTTCTGTGTTTAAACCTGCTTCTCTTATAATATGTTCTGCACATAGGTTGAATAGGTTGGGTGAAAGGATGCAACCTTGTCTGACTCGTTTGCCAATTGAGAATCATTCTGTTTCTCCATCTTCTGTTCTGACAGTAGCCTCTTGTCCCGAGTACAGATTCCTCATCAGGACTATCTGATGTGTTGGCACTTCCATAGCCTTACATGGTCTATGCAGTCAAAGGCTTTGCTATAGACTATAAAGCAATACTGGGTGATAATTAAGTCATGGACAATGATGGACAGATGTGCCTTCCTTAGGAAAGGGTGCAGCTGGTGCACCAGCCCAAAATGGGCAAGGATACTGCTGGCCACTTTGCCACATAGGAGCAATGCTGGGTCCAGGAGCAACACTTCAAGTCTCACACACACACACACACAAAATTGTCTCCAGTAGAGATTTTTGCCAACCTGGCTTTTAAACTGGACTTTTAGCATGCAAAACATTGAATCTGCTTCGGAACATCCGGCTGTTTCACATCAGAAGAGTGGCTGCAATTGGTGGCTGCCATGTCAGTGAGACTGATGTGAATCTAGATTTTAGATAAGTTTTAAAATGCTGAATCCATTTTGGGGAGAAAGTTGAGCATCTTGGACAATGTCTGTATAAACTGGCTTAAAACATGGACTGGATTCACTGATGTGGGATCCCCAGCCATCATTGCATGGGGATATTTAGGTAATAGAGCTATGGTTCTTAATTTTCTTTTAATTACAATTCACTTTTTTATTTTTAATAAACATCTCTCCAATCTCGCCCTCACCCAGAGGGAGATACCTTAATTCAAGCTGACCTCTGATAAATATAGAAAGGTGAATGATAAGCCTCCCGTTATCAACATGGCAACTTGATTTGTTATTAAATTCACAGCAGAGAATGAATGCCAGGCGGGAACCTGGAAAACCAAACGCTTTCCAAAATAGAATCTAATTTAATGTGACACATCATATAACCCAGTAAGAACTTATCTAATAAAGGAGATAATAATAAACATTTCCATATCACGGCATTATTAGGCAAGGAATCCCAGCTCACAAGCAGCCCTTCACTTTTAATTAAATGCTTAAAGAACACTAGCCTGCCTGGTGGTGTCCATTTCTAACCATTTATTTTTAAAATGTAATTTGTACATGTGTACAAGATGAAGCTACTACATCTCTGTCTCCAAAATCATTTTTGACAAGGTAATTGTGCCCTCAGATTATCTGAAAATGTCTAGTTTCATATGATGAGCACTTCTCATGCATGTTCCTCCACAAAGGTCCAGTCCTTCTCCTGTCCTTTGACATAGGAAACACAAGCCACCTTCTAAGTAAGTGAGAAGAGGCCCAATGTTGGATCAGACCAAAGGACTATCTAGCCCAGCTCTTTGGCTCACAGTGGTCAAGAAGATGCTTTTAAGAAGCCCACAAGGAGGACATCAAGGCAATAACCCTCCAGTATCAGAGGCATGCTGTCTCTGGTACTGGAGGGAATATTCAGCCTTCAGGTGGCACCTGGGTTGAAAACAACATGTTTGGGAAAGTATCGTAGGGTCTTAGTAGAACATAAACTAAACTTGAGTCAACAGTATACTGTGGCAGCCAAAAAAATGCCATTTTAGACTGCATCAACAGGAGTGCAATGTCCAGACAGAGGGACGTAGTGATGACACTTTGTCTTGCTTTGGTCAGACCTCATCCAGGATGCTGTGTCCAGGTCTGGACATCACACTTCAAGAAAAATATTGACAAGCTGGAGAATGTCCAAAGGAAGATGACCAAGATGGTCAAAGGTCCAGAAACCCAGACCAATGAGGAACAGTTTAGGGAGCTGGGGATGTTTAGCTTGAAGAGATATGTAACATGGAGAGGTTTTGATGGTGGTGGTGGTGGTGGTGGTGGTGATTATGATGATACCCAACAGCTTCTCAGAATAAGACCCAAACCAGTGAGTTCAAATGATAAGAAAGGTGATTCTGGCTGACTACTGCATTCACAAACACTTTCTGATGGTAAGAGCTATTTGTCAGTGGAATAACCTACCCTGGGCTGCATCTCAACTGCAGAAATAATCCAGTTGGATTATGATTAACTACCATGACAGTTAAAGTGGTATCCAACTGGATTATTTCTACAGTGCAGATGTGTCTTTAGAAGATGGCAGACTCTCCTTTGTTGGAACTTTTTTAAACAGAGCATGGATGGTCACCTCTTAGGAGGACTTTAACTGTAGTCTCCTGCACTGGGACAACTTTCCACCTCTATCATTCTGTGATTCCATGACAGGACTGCGTGTTAGTTGTGAATCAGCTCAATTTGAGAATTCACATGAATTTTTGATGGAGGGGAGGGAAATAATTTTCCTGTCCACAATAAGAATGTTTTGCTACTCCATGAGAATGTTCTGCTCCTCCATTTGAGAAGGGGAGTTGCTTTCACTTTATATAATGGCATAAATCCCATTAAATTTCAAGCAAACTACATTTTTACATTCAGGCAAATGTTTTTACATTTATGGATTGGAAGTGATCAATGTACATCCCCATCCACAAAAGGAAGACACAGGAGACTGCAGCAACTATAGAACCATAGCACTGATCTTCCACACATCAAAATTATGCTCAAAATACTGCAACACAGACTCCAACCACACATGCAGAGAGAAATCCCAGAGGTCCAAGCAGGATTCAAGAAAGGAAGATGCACCAGGGATCACATTGCAAATATATGATGGCTAATGGAGAATAGCAAGGAGTTCCAAAAGAAAGCCAGCATGTGCTTTATAGCATGTGCTTAAAGACATGGGCATGCCAGAACAACTGGTAGTCCTGATGAGGAATCTGTACTCAGGACAAGAGGCTATTGTCAGAACAGAAGTTGGAGAAACCAAATGGTTTCCAATTGGCAAAGGGGACAGACAAGGCTGCATCCTTTCTCCCTATCTGTTCAACTTGTATGCAGAACATATTATAAGAAAAGCAGGCTTGGACGCAGAAGAGGGCAACAACAACAACAAAATGTTTTGCATAATAGAAGGGGAAAAAATACATTCCGCAAAAAAAGAGTTTGGTCTTTTTGTCAAATAGTTTCTGACTTTTGATTAAGACAAACCTATCATGGGGTTTTGTTTTTGTTTTGTTTTTTGGCAAGTTTCTTCAGAGAGGATTTGCCAGTGCCATCCTCTAAGGCTGAGAGAGTAGGTCACCCATTGGTTTCCATGGCTGAGCCAGGATTCGAAATGTGGCCTCCAGACTCCTGATCCAACACTCAAACCACTACACCGTGCTGGCTCCCAACAAGGCGATAGTTAGTTAGATAGATAGATAGATAGATAGATAGATAGATAGATAGATAGATAGATAGATAGATAGAAACAGAAGCAGATAGGTCCCTCTTCCCAGTGACTGTCCACTTCACTTGTCACACTGAAAAGTGGTTCCAAAGAAGATCCAAAGAAGGTGTGGAAGGGAATCATGAGCCTGGCTGGTTGCTTTGTGAGGAGTGCACAACCCAGCCCTGTTGCACAGGAAACATTCCCATGGAATTCTTCTGAGGTCGGCAGTCTGACAAACAGACTCCAATCCCTCCCTGGCCCCCTTCTGCCCAAGTGCCAGCTGGCCTATTTCCCTGCAAGGTTTTGCCGCTGATTTTGAGCAATATGAAGCTGTCAAGTATAATCAAGGATAGAAGTGATGTGGCCTTTCCAAGCCATTAGTTGAGAATTATCTATGAAAGTTGCAAGTTGTTCTGTGCCCGTTTGCTGACTGTACACTCGGCATCTCATTTGTTTCCTTCCGCAGGCGCTTATGGCTCAATCCCAGGAGCTGTTCTTCTGATGGAGAAGGATGGAGGAACACAGCATGCCCTGGCAGGATCACACTAGTGCTGGTGATCTTAGCCCAGCCTGCATCGGTTGCCTCACAGTGGGGATCCATCAAGCGATTCCATGACACTGATGGGGAACTTCTTTATTTCAGTTAGTCACAAAGGTGCTACAAGATCTCATCTATAACCGTTCCATATTCATGATCACAATTTAATCATGATTGTGACATTATTGTAATTCCACTTACTAACCCCCTTTATTGGGCATCAGTTGTATGGGGAGAAAGAGGTCCATCCTGCTGGTGAATCATATTTCCATCTGGTTTTTGGGGAGACAGAGGTTAGAACCAGGAGGTATCATTTAGAATCTAGAATCATACCGTTGGAAGGGACCCCAAGGGCAATTCAGTTCAACCTCCTTCTGCCATGCAGGAAGACACAATCCAAGTGTTCCTTGAGACAATTGGCCATCCAACCCCTGTTTGAAAACCTCCATAGAACGAGACTCCAGCCCCCTCTTGTGAGCTGCCTTGGGCCCTTTTCTGGGAAAAAGGCAGCACAAAAATGAAATAAATAAATAATATATTCTATTTGTATGTCGTTTCCCCCCCCCCCGTTGATTTTGTTTTGTTCAATTGTTGTTTTTATTTAACAAAGATTTACAGTTGCCCCCTCTGTTTTCGCAGGGGATCCAGTGCGGAACACACACACCCTTCAAAAATGGAAAATCACCAATATTCAAGCCCCATTGGTTTAAATGGCAGCGTGCACCCATGTGCGCTCGCATATCCCATTTTGTCAATTGTGTCCCTCCTTGCCCGTGAACAGGTGAGACCGTGGATTCCAAGTCCACGAAAACAGAAGGACACCTGTAATTCATTCAAATAAAGTAACATGTTGCCTGCACCCCATCCAATTGACATCTCATCCAGTTTTGAAGTCTCTGTGAAATAAGCACCAGGGAACAAAATAATGATAACGAGAAGAAGAAGAAGAAGAAAATATGACTGTACCTTGATTCCTACCTGGGTAAAGAAGGGCTCATAAATCTCCACCCCTTTGTCTGATCCTTGTAGGAGGACCTCTTGTCCTCTCCGCCAGCTGTACCGGACGGGTGGATTGGAGTTGGCCACGCACCTGAGAAAGACCGTCCTCTCATAGTAGAACTGCTCTTTCGCTTCCCCAATGCTCTGGTGGACGGTCACAATTGGATCGTCCAAATCTGTGAATGGAAAGAAGATAAAAGCAGGAGGTTAGCACAAGCATGAAACACAGGAAAGGGTCATAACTTTCCATCTGAGGTCTTTGGGCCAGAACATGGTACCATACGTAGTGGGAATGTCCCAAATAAGAAAGTTCTGGAACTATGTGCACACAGAAATCTGTAACAATCTGGAATCAAAATTTGAGATGGTCCCAGAAGTGTATCTCCTAAACATGACAAATAAATCACCGCAAACAAATGAAAAAAAAAAAATAGAAGAAAATCATATATATGTGTACCGCAAGGAGATTACTTCTGGCTCAGGTGTGGAAATCAAACAGTATTCCAACAATAGAAGAATAGTTGTTTAAGCTACAGGACATGGTGGAAATGGACCGATTAACAAATCTAATAAATGGGAAATCAGAAGAAGAAACCATTAAGGAATGGGAAAAAATATCCAATATTGTCACTCCTCCATTTTCATGGACTTCAAGTCCATGTCCTGTGCCTATCTGTAGGTGGAAATGGAGGGGTATATAATGGGATGTGTGCCCACAGCATGCACCCTCACGTGCTCACAAGCATGCACCACCATTCAAACCAATAGGGCTTGAATATCGGTGAGTTTCCGTTTTCATGGGGGGGGGGGGTCCAGAACAGATCGCCCATGAAAATGGAGGGGCAACTGTACTGTAGAAAAAAGACAGAAGAAAATGAAAACTAACCAAATTAGATACTAACAGGTATCAAAAGAATGTAGCAATAGCTATACTGTGCTTTACTTGTAAAAATTCTTTATTCTTATTATATATATATTGTAAATAACAGGAAAAAATAAAGAGATGTATATTTATTTGAAATATATAATTTGATGGATTATACCTCTCTTTTCACAGACTTGAAGTCTGCAATTCTTTCTTATCCATGAGGGAGGAATGGAGGGACACAAAATGGGGCACGCCTCCACGGACAGATGCTTCCATTCAAGCCAATAGGGCTTGAATATTTGCATTTTTTCCCTTTTTAGTGGGGTTGTGCTGGTGTCCGGAATGGATCCCCCACGAAAAAGGAGGGGGGGTGACTGTAACTTCATTTTAAAAAGCAGTAAAGACGGATCTCTTCCAGCAGGCCTTCCCAGAATAATCTCCCGGCTCCCCAAGTTGGTCTGGTTCTGTCAACTCGCTCCCCTAGCTGCCACTGCCTGTCTTTGTGCCTGTTTAATGGCCTTTGTATGATGTGTTGGTTTTACTTTGATTGTTTTAATATTGTCTCAGTTTAATCTATTTTTAAGGGGTGGGTGGGTTGGGGGGAGTAATTTGATTGATGTGTTTTACTCTGTATCGTTTTAACTTGTTGTACGCCACCCCAGTTGCTTAGCAGAGGGGTGGGTTAAAAATAAAATTTATTATTATTATTATTATTATTATTATTATTAAAGAAGAGTGGGGGGGGAAGAAAGGAAGAAAAAAGCAGGAGGTTAGCACGAGCATGAAACGCAGGAAAGCTTCATAACTTACAATCTAAGGTCTTTGGGCCAGAAGGCATCAGAAGAAGTTAATGGTTAAAAGCCAGTGTTGTGACCTGCCAAAAGCTGCGCAACCTATGCATGCATGGACTCATTCAGCCAGGTGTCAAATTCACTTGAGGGCCTTAAATTTAGGGCTAGCCAGGCAGCCCTTCAGCAGGACAGTACTGCAGGCTGTGACTAACAATAATTCTGGATAAGCTCTCCCTGTTGTTGGTGGCTTGGGTATATCCCAAGTCTTATGGACTGTTTCTTAAGTCTCATGGAGAATGAGCATTTGATACTTGCCAAGAGTGATCCTTCTCCTCAGACTGAAGGAACAGTCCAACCCCGGCCAGGGAGAGGCAAATAATTTATAAAAGTTAGGCATCACCTTATTGAATAAATAGGAAAATTTCAGTTTCTGAAAGTAGTAATTTTCAAAGTGAATAGTAGTAGTGTTAATGTTAGTAGTGACAGTAGTGTTACAGTTGTCCCTCCATTTTTGCAGACTTGAAGTCTGCAACTCTTGCTTATCCACGAGGGATGAATGGAGGGACATGAAATGGGGCGCACGCCCGCAGCATGCGCCCGCTTGCTCCCATGGGCACACACCTCCATTCAAGACAATAGGGCTTGAATATTTGTGTTTTCCCTTTTTTGCGGGAGGTGGGGGTGGGTGGGTTCCAGAACAGTCCCCCGCAAAAAAGGAGGGGTGACTGTAGTTTTAAGAAAGTAGTGCTCAAATTATATAATAGTAGGAATGTTGTCCTGAACGATTGACAAAGCTATGAAAGAAAACTGAGGAGAGAGGGGTACCAGTCAACAGAAATAACGGTTTGGGATTGTGAGGATCCTGTCTGTCACGGCTGACTTTCGGGATAAACCTTTAATGCACACTGCAGCCAAAATCCTATGCCATCCTTGTGGTTTGCAAATCTGTTTTATTTATTTATTTAATATTCTTGTTTTTCCCTTCCAGTATGGGATACAACCCTTTAAAAACAAAATATTTAAAGGACGAGTTAATGATAGAGGAGGTTGACATTTACAAATCATTCATGAATTATCGTAAACAAAAGTGGTCATAGATAAAATAATATAGAGAAATCACAAAAACGAAAACATTATGTGAGCAGAAGTAGCGGCATAGAGAAGACAACAAAATGCATTAAGGGAAAGCGCACAGTTAGAAAGTAAACAACATTAAGAACTTAAATCACTTTTTAGATGGAGGTGGTAGAAATGATTTTTTTTTTTTTTTTGCACAGACGTACAAAATAGATAGCTGTGAAATAATTTAATCCAAAATGAAAAGCAGAAGACCGAGGTGCGGGGAGGGATTACTTATTTATTATTATTATTATTATTATTATTATTATTATTATTATTATTATATATATATATTTAAAAAATAGATTTAAAGATCTATATATGCACATGTACATGAAAAATGGTAAGAAATAAGCTTAAAATTTTGTTATATATAGTTTGAATATTTGCATTTTCCCTTTTTTGCGGGGGTTGCAAAAGATTTGGAAAAGATGTGGGGGAAAACATGTGACTTTACGTAAACTGGATAAGCAAGTTGTATATTTCAATAAAAATTATTATAAAAAAAACAAATACAAAATACAACTAAATTCTATATAAATCATAAAATGATTGGCATAAGAGAAGACTGTTACAGTCAGCCCTCCATATCCATGGATTCTTTATCCTTAGATTCAAGCATCCATTCTTTACTGAATATTGAATATTGAATATTGAAACAAATCTTCAGTCAGTATGGTATAGTGGGTCCTTGATATCTGCTGGGATTTGTTTCCAGGACTCCCCCCCCCCCGAGATACCAAAACAGAGGGATGTTATTGTCCCATTAAATACAATGGATAATAAAATAGTGACCCTTATATAAAATGGCAAAAATCAAGGTTTACTTTTTGGAATTCATATCTTTTTGGAATATTTTCAAGCTGTGGATGCTTGAATCCATGGATAAAGAATCTGTGGATTTGGAGAGCTAACTGTAAGTTGCCAAAAGTAAACCTTAATTTTGCCATTTTATATAAGGGCTGCCATTTTCCTATGCCATTGTATGGACTGGGACTTAAGTATCCTTGGATTATGGTATCCACGGCGGGGGGGACGGGGGACCTGGAACCAAATTCCAAGGGATAACAAGGAATCACTGTATTTGCTGTTAAAATGGGTAGGATGAAATAGATAGAAGGAGGAGTAGAATGAAGAACCACAATCAGATGCACAGTTGTTTATTTATAAAGGGAATGAAAGTAATCGATCTCCCCTCTTTTGTAAATTGTCTACTTCAAAACAGAGCAATTGGAATCCTTTGATATACAATAGGAACTCTTTGCCTCAGCCTAGGATTAAGGGTATAAAAGATCCCTAAAATCTCAGGAACATGGGGGTCTGGCTAGATTATGGTGACACCGAGCCATTGTGATCTCTGATCCTTGGCTCTATCCGTTGTCCTTTCCCTTTCATAATGGTTGATTCTATCCATCTTCATTCATTGTTGGAGCAGCCTCCTTTCAGGTAATTATCACCATTAGAAAGCCTTATGTTTCCTATCCAAGCTAACTACTTTACTCCTGAGCTCTTGTGTGTCTGCATGGATGTTAGGCTGTCTTTGTATATTTGAATCCCCAAATAAATGACAGTTAATTGGAAAGCTTTGCCTCTATCAGTCTATTTCCTCACCACCTCCGTAAATAAAGGATAAAAGATCCCATAGAAGACTTGGACCTTAGTAATTCCCCAAGTTCAAGGTCTTCATTACATAGCTTAGATCAAATTTTAAGGATTAACCAACAAGAATGCATTATTTTGACAATAATGGAGGAGTGGGGCAAAGGTTGATGAATATTGTAAAATTCTAAATGATAAATGATAGATAAATAGATATAAAGAGAGAGAGGGTAATTTTAATGCATCACTTTTGTATATTTTTAATTGGACTGTTCTTTTAAATTGAAAGCTGCTCTAAGTCGCAGTTTTTTGGGGGAAAGCCAGATAATAATAATAATAATAATAATAATAATAATGATGATGTAATGCTACCTGTTGAGTTTGTAATTTGTACAAATATAATAAAATATAATAAAAAGTAAAAAAAAACCAAATGCAACTAAAATAGCTCCTAGTACAAAAAGCAAAAACGTAATTAAACCAAACTTCTATTAAAAACAACAACACAAGTTAAAAAACAACAACAACCCAAGTTACAAGTCGTTTTAATACACATGCAAAACACAATAAAACAGAAACCTCTTACATAATACAGGGTGATTCAAAAATATTGGTACAAAACTAAATAAGAACAGCTGTATTTTTGCAGCATTATTTTTGAATCATCGGCTCTGTCATCATTCAACACGATGATGGGAAAGACCATTATATAATTAGACAGTAATCCACATCTTGTGCCTCTGTTTATTTGTTTTGTAAATGCTTGGTACTAGTAGTTCTGTTAATGCTTTATGTAAATGTTTATTCTTCATTAAAAAATAATCAAAAAAGGGAAAAAGTGTTTGAATGCGCTGCAACGAATTAAAAACAAAATGCCTCCTGAAATAAAATAAAACAAACAAACGAACAAAACATCTTTGCCTGCCTGCAAAAATGCAGCAGGGAGTCCCATAACTTGGGAGCAGCCACCAAGAAGGCTAAATTCACACTGCATCCACACTGCACAAATAATCCAGTTTGATACCACTTTGACTACCATGGCTCAATGTTATGGAGTTCTGGAAATGGTAGTTTTGTGAGACATTTAGCCTTCTCTGTCGGAGAGAGCTCTGGTGACACAACCAACAACAATTCCCAAATCTCCTCCATAGCATTGTACCATGGCAGTTAAAGTGGCATCAAACCAGAATATTTCTGCAGTGTGGATGCAGCCCAAGTAGTGGTTATGCTACAATACTCTTTTGCTGAGTACCAGCATTGTGCAACAGACCACAGATTTGTCCACGCACTGATTTATTGCCTTCTTGCACATCAACAAATGCAACATAGCCTCTCCCAAAATCCTAGCAAATGAAATGGTAAGTTGGAAACACAGATAAATAGTTAAGCAGCACCAAAGAACATGAAATTGCATGTGCCTATTGCCAAGGAAGCATGCATATTTGTTTGTTAGACTGATTGATTTATATCTCATTTTTCCTCCCAAATGGGACTTAACGCAGCTTACAACATGAATCAAAACAGGATGCCATGCCAAAAACAAAATGGAGTACCAATGTTGTTGATTTTTTAAAAGCATTAAACCACACATCCATTAAAACAATGCTTTCAAAATATTAACAAAATATTAACTGGAAACACTTAAAATACATCTTTGCATATTAAAAACATTGGGTCGCACATTCATTTGTGCAACACTGCACTTGACTAATGAGAGGTCATGTATATAATCATATATTTATATTAGAAGTTTATGCTCTTTTCACTTTATTTTCAAAATCAATCCTATTTAATAAAAACAATTCCAGTCTAAAGGCTATGCCTTCTCCCAATACCTTTTGTATAACCAAAATAATTTTCCTCCAAATTTAAAGCAATATATATGTGCATGTACATGAAAAATGGTATGAAATAAGGTTAAAATTTCGTTATGTATAGTTTCCCATGCTTTCCCATGCAGGGATCTGTAGTTTTGTGAAGCACCAGCACACTTTGGCAGAGAAGGCTAAAGATCTTGTAAAACCATAAATCACAGGACGCCATGGATTGGAGCTGCGGTACTTAAAGTGGTATCAAACTGCATTATTTCTACAGTGTAGACACACTCTTTGTCTCCTTTGTGGATGTTGGCCATTGTTTGCAAGTGCTTGCAGGAAATGTTGCAGAACATCAATATTGCGTGTCTAATTTTGTATGGATTCTGTAACAAAATGGAACTTTTGTAACAAAATGAAACTCCGCAGCAATAACATGCCCCATCCCAGTGCATGTGGGTTAAGGAAATAGTATATTTCTGCAAAGCACATAATATTGGTAAATCTGTCTGCTTCAGATGTCATTTTTAAAACCCAGCTTGATCCAACGAAAGTCGCTGAAGCAATAATATACAAATCATATGGAAGCCACGTTTGCTAGGAGAATTTCCCTTAATCCAATGAAAACCACTGGATGCAATTTAGCATTTGTCACCCTGAGTGACTACTTCGCAGGCCCCAAGACTTTAGCATGTTTTCCACCGTAATATATTCATAAGAGATTGCACACAGCTTATTCACTCATAAGAGGACACAATTTTACCCCCACAAGGACCTTTAATATGCTAGAAATGTTAAAGGAATATATTCTCTCCCTGTCAGACCCAAAAAATAAACTGACAAAGCAATATCTCAGTTTGAAGCTCAAGAATTCTACAGACAAGTGGAAGAAAATTTTGCAAGAGATCTTCACTTCCATAATAGTTACGCTCCAGGCGAAGGAGAATTCGTGCCCCTGAAGTCTGAATCGTATTGGTGTGTTACACAGGTTTAGAGATGAAGAAAATGCTGTTTTCTGCACAAAGAGTTAAATGTGATATTTGCACTGATTATGTCCCAAGATTTTCACCAGTCCAGAGTACTTCTCATCAGGGTTTCTTGACACTTGAAAAATATGATTTTTTTCCCCATTTTAAACAACATTTCTTAATATTCTTTCCATCTATGCACAATTGTCAAATAACTCTGTGAGTGTAAAATAATGTTTGTCTCCTTGATTTAGGATCCTAGTTATAGTCTTTGTTGCTAAACTATGCTAAGGCTCACCTGTTGTTGTTGTTGTTGTTGTTATTGTTGTTGTTGTTGTGCTTTGAGACTTTCCTGACTCATGCCAACACTAAGGTAACCCTATCATGGGGTTTTCTTGGCAAGATCTGTTCTGAGCAGGTTTGCCACTGCCTTCTTCTGAGGCTGAGACAGTGTGACTTGCCCAAGGTCAGCCAGTGGGTTTCATGGCCAAGTGAGGAATTGCATCCTCAACCTCCAGAATCCTAGTCCTATGCGCAAGCCGCTACACCATGCTAGGAGAGTGCCAAGAGGCATTGCAACCTATTTAAAGGTGGGAGAGCCATTCCTGAAGGCTTCTGGGGGTGTGAAGTCGAAGGCCAGCATCCATAGTTTTCTGTCGATTTGGGGGGGGGGGGTATGTGGCCATGTTCTGGAAGAATTTATCCCTGATGTGAAGTCGAAGGCTTTCATGGCCGGCATCCATAATTTTTGTGGGTTTTTCGGGCTGTGTGGCCATGTTCTAGAAGAGTTTCTTTCTGATGTTTCACCAGCATCTGTGGCTGGCATCTTCAGAGAATACTGGAATGGAAGAGAGTGGGCATCTTCAGAGAGTGGTGGCATAGAAGTATGTGGCGTATATATACCTGTAGGACCCTTGTTTGGGAAGAAGTGGTTTTTACATGTTAATAGTGGAGTTTGTGTGTTGTACTGTGTTGAATGGTGCAGCCTGGAGGTGTGGTGGTGGTGGGGGATATGCGAAGTGGATTTGTGTCTATTTAACTGTTAATCCGTTGTCTGCAGGGAAACCTCTTGAGCTTGGGTGGAGTTCATTTGTTTGTCTTGATTCTTGATATTGGTGTTTTTCAGGACTAGTAGCCAAACCCTGTTTACTTTCAGCGTTTCTTTGTTCCTGTTGAGGTTGTCCAGGTGTCTGTGAATTTCCATGGCCTCCTTGTGTATTCTGACCTGATAGTTGTTGGCATGCTCCAGAATTTCAGTGTTTTGAAATAGCATTCTGTGTTGCGGTTGGCTTATAATGTGTTCTGCTACTGGAAAATCGAACGCTTTCATGGCCACCATCCATAGGTTTTTGTGATTTTTTGGGGCTGTGAGGCCATGTTCTAGAACAGGGGTAGGCAACCGTTTTGAGCCGGGGGCCGGTCCCACGAAGTCCTTCCTTCCGCTGGGCCGGGAGGGAATGGTGGCGCGTGCGACCCCACGCACGCGCGCTACCTCCACTGCCTTCAGCGCCTCCACGCATGTTGCGACTGCCATTTTTATTTCTAAAATGGCAGCTGTAATGCATTTGCACATGCGCAGGAGTACTGCAAACGAGTCGCGGCCGCCATTTTGGAAATCAAAATGGCGGTTGCAGCGCGCGCAGCCGCACGCCGACCAAAACGCGCGCCGGCGGTAGGCGTCCACCTGGGTTGGTAAGTGAGGGGACCTGGGCCGGAACCGGCCTGCGGGCAGTAGGTTGCTGGCCCCTATTCTAGAAGAATGTATTCCTAATGTTTCGCCTACAACTGTGGCTGGAATCTTCTCTGAAGAAGAATGTATTCCTCACATTTCGCCTGTATCTGTGGCTGGCATCTTCTCTGAAAATGTCAGCCATAGATGCAGGCAAAACGTCAGGAATACATTCTTCTAGAATATGGCCTCACAGCCCAAAAAACCC
>CM034701.1:2560372-2571268 GCA_020142125.1 Phrynosoma platyrhinos
TAACAGCTAGTAGCCAAAGTGGCTACTAGCTGTTCTGCTGCTGATTGAGGAGCAAAAAGGAGGATGTTTCCAGCACCTTCCCACGACCAAGAAAGACTGTGACAATCAGGAATAAGACCCCAGTTGCAAGTCTGCATTGCAGCGTTGCTTCCTTCTGGGTGAAAACATCCTTCTCCATGCACCCCAGTCAGAAGATGACCAAACCTCCATTGGTTGATGCAGGTGCAGGCTGTTAAGGTGGACTTGGGGGGTCAGGCCAGGAGATGCGGGTTAATTATGCATTGGTAAGTAACTTGCTGATGTAGGATATCAGTGAATATCATCTTGTAAGACCGAGTTTATTTTCCTCTTTACAAAGGGAAATTTTCTTTTCTCCAAATCATTTTTAGCAGAAACCAAGCTGACAAAACCAAAGGGTTCTCAAAATGCAATCACCATTGTGTGATTGTTCTCTGCATGAGAACCGCGGCTGGTTTTGACCGAAGTGTTGTTAGAGGGTCCTTCCTTGGCAATGTGCTGTTGCGTCTCTGGTGGGGATGGAGTGAGTTGTCATGGCTATTTGTTTCTCTGCAGAATAAGAGGAAGTCTGACTCTCAAGATATTGCTACAAAAAGAACAGAGAAGCGGAAAGAGTCTTTGCAGTTCGACAAGTCTGTTGGAGAATTACACTATTTTTAAAAAATGCATATTTTGGGGGTAAGACAAATGTGTTTCTTGCACAGGAAACAGTGGCCAGTATCCTGCTAAAGATCATAGAATCATAGAGTTGGAAGAGACCTCAAGTGCCATCTAGTCCAACCCCATTCTGTCCAGCAGGAACTCACAATCAAAGCATCCCTGACAGATGGCCATCCAGTCTCTGTTTAAAGACCTCCAAAGAAGGAGACTCCACCAAAATCTCCAACAGCTCTTACTTTCCATCCTCCTAAAGTTGAGGTGGAATCTCTTTTCCTGTAACATTCCATCCAATCTGATTACATGATGAGGTATTGAATTTTATTATATGGATTGTTGGTTTTTTATAATTGTTATAATTTTATATATTGTATTTTTGTATATTATTTTATATTTTCCTGCAATCCCGCCACGATCCACAGGGAGAGGCGGGAAAATACAAATAAAAACTATTATTATTATTATTATTATTATTATTATTATTATTATTATTATTATTCCGAGTCCTATTCTCTGGAGCAGCAGAAAACAAGATTGCTCCATCCTCAAGATGATGTCCATCCAAATGTTTGAACATGGCTCATGTGTCACCCCTTAACCATCTCTTCTCTAGGCTAAACATACCCAGGTCCCAAGTCGTTCCTCATAGGGCTTCATGGTTTCCAGACCCTTCCCCATTTTGGTCACCCTCCTCTGGACCCACTCCAGCATTTCAATATATGTGTGGAGTAGCGGATTGAGTGTAGGAGATGCAGAAACATCAGGCAGCTGTCAAACCCTGGGAGGCAACTTGCCTGCTGTCTCCTTTCATTGGGCAGGGAAGGGAGGTAGAGGAGATCAGACCATGAAGATCTGGAGAGAAAGAAAGGTGGACCCCATTTCAGAGTGCCTCCTCATTTCTCTTCCCCACCAAGCTGAGATCAGCTGCTTGCTTCTTCGTGGTCCCCGTCTTCCACCATTCCTCCAATTAATGATAACAGCAGCTGCCCTTCCTGGGTCTGGACCAGGGGCCAGCAACCTACAGCCCGCGAGCCGGTTCCGGCCCAGGGCCCCGCACTTGCCGGCCCAGGCGGACCCCTGCCGCCGCCGCCACGCGTTTTGGCAGCCGCGCGGCCACACGCACAACCGCCAAATTGATTTCCAAAATGGTGTCTGCAACATCTTTGTGCATGCGCAGTACTCCTGCGCATGCGCAAACGGGTCACGGCCACCATTTTGGAGAACAAAATGGCAGCCGCGACATGCGCGGAGGCAGCTACGGCAGCGCGTGCAGCGGCGGCAGTGGCAGCGCGCACGGGAGGTTGCGCACGGCGGCAGGGGTTGCGCACGCGCATGTGAACGCGTGCGGCGCCATCCCCCCCCCTCGGCCCGCCGGAAGGGACGACTTCGGGGGACAGGCCCCTGGCTCAAAAAGGTTGCCTACCCCGGTCTGGACAGATGGAAGACAGTGTGAAGATTCAGAAATGTGTACATTATATGCAGAACTACACAGACAAACTTTTCTGTACAGAACATACTGCAGTTGGGGACACTCTATGCAAAATTCACATGTGGCTGATTTCCACTGAAAACAGCCTTTTCTGTGCAGGAAAACAGATTTGTGCATATGTGTGTGTGTAGGAAATAATCTTTCCATGCAGAATTGTTATTTTATTATTGTTTTGCACAGAGAAAGCAGTTTTCTGAACAGAAAATGCCATTCATAGTACAAAACAACCACACGATTTTGCACAGAAACGTCCCAAACAATGAATTACAGCCATGTAATGTAGGAGAAGCATGGAGGCAAGTTCAAATTGCCAACCCAATGCCCTCCCAGACTATTGCAATCGGTCAATCTTTTTGGATAATTTGTTTTAAACTGTTTTTAAATTTGATGTTGTTTAATAATTTTTTTAAGGGTTGGGAGGGTCAGGGTTGATTTTATTATATTGTATTTTTTTAATGTTGGAAGCCGCCCCGATTGCTATGCAGAGGGGCGGGGTATAAATACATTTATTATTATTATTATTATTATTATTATTATTATTATTATTATTATTATTATTATTAAATAGGCTTCAAAAACAGTGTGGTTTTCAAAGTCTTTCTCACATCAGGAAGAAAATGGATAAAATTCCTCATTGCTTCCTTAGAGAAGAAGCTGTGTGAAGGATTACATCCCTACACCAGGCTTTCATAACATAAATCCCTGTATGTGGACCTTATTATTCATTGCCCTTTACAAACTTTGGGCTGAATGGCAATGGTGTGCGACTGAAGCAAAACAGTAAATTTTTTTGCTGTTTTTGTTTAAAAGAACCCTGATGGTGCAGTGGTCAAATTATGGTTAAATGATTTAAAGCAGTGAAATGATGATGCAGTGGTTAAATGCAGCCTTTCTCAGCCACAAAGTTGTGAGTTCGATCCCAGGGACTCCAAGACCCACTCGGCCTTACATCCTTTCATAGGTCGCTTGTTGGAGGCATTTGGCTTACACTTTGCAAACCACTTAGGGAGTGCTTAGGGCATTGATAAGCGGTATAGAAATGTACTTGCTATTGCTATTGCAAATATGCAACCAAATGCACAAAGCAAATGCAGATTTGCACTTATGCGCAAGACGCAACCATGGGCAATGGCACCATAGGTAAAAATCTAATATACTGGGAGAAAAGAAAAAATAACAAATAAAAGATAGAAAATACTATAAATCCGTTCAACATATGAACTGTATCTATATGTATTTGTAAGAACTGAATATAATTAATCAGTGCAACAACAATAGAAAAGATACAACAATGAACACATACAATAAACACTATGGGAGAATGTTTCTCTGTAAAGTTCATATGAAAATTATTGCCACAATGTCCCAGAACACTTAACCTAGAGTGACTTGCGGAAAGGGTCCTGTGAAAATTATTATCTGAGTCCACTCTTCTTCTTACCATAGGTAAAAACTCTGCTTCTGCAACCCTGAACAGAGCAAAGCTGCTCCATGTTATCTATAAGCAAACTTACGGTACATAGGTGTAAGCCTTCATTTATACTGCAGAATCAATGCAGGTTGACATCCCTTTAACTGCCATGGCTCAGAGCGATGAGAATCTGGAATTGGCAGTTTTCTGAGGTACGTATTTTGCCTTCTCTCTCAGAGAGCTCTGATGACACAACAGACTACAAACCCCAGGATCCCATACCATGGAGCCATGACAATTAAAGTGGGGTCAAACTGCATTTATTCTGCAGTGTAGATGGAGCCTAAGACAGGATTCTGGCCAGTGCGTGTGCCTTTGCATGTGTGTGTTTTAAATATCCTGGGGCAGCTGTCCACAAAGAGAGTGAACATCAGGAATCAAGCACCAAAGAAGGGTAATTTTTGTGATTGGGTCTTTGGGTTTTTCCCCCCGGCTGCATCTTTTCTTGCAATGAAACTGGCTGTGCAGAGGTGCCACCACCATTCCCAGTCTCTTCTGCCATCCGTGCCACCCACCAGCGGCTATTCATCGGCCCTGTCCCTCGCCAGAGAGCTTGCAAGGAGATGGCACGTAGGATGTCAGGGGAGGAAGGAAGGAAGGGACGGCTGCCTTTTCTGTCCTCCCACAATGGAGGGATTCTCTCTGAGAGCATCTGAAGCCTGGCACCGGCGGCCTGGCAGGGGCAGCTGCTCACCCGCCTTCACTGGGTGGGAAGTCGGTGGCAGGCAACGTTGCGAAGATGTATACACACACATATACACACACCGAGGAAGGACCACTGTGCAATTGGGGCACAGAAAGAGTGAAAAATGCTCGAGGGTCACTCAGTTTTTAGACGCACGAGAAAAGCCGGGCGCTCGGGGAGGTGGTTAGTCTTTGAAAGCAAAAGGGTTTTTAGGATAAGTGGGGCATTCTTGCTGCTGCTGTCGTGGCGGTGGGTGAATTGGTAAAGCAAGCGACCAAGCTTTAGGAATTCAGAAATAGGGGTATGCAGAAGCCTCCTCCTCCTCCAACAAATGCACACACACACACACACACACACACACACACACACACACTTCTTTTCCTTGACATTCTTCAGATGTTTTACCCCAAAGGCCTTTTATTCCTGGGCCTGCCCTTTCAGAAAGCAACTAGGGCACAGCAATTCAGTGTGTTTTTGCGCTCACTTTGGGCTGAGAAGGGCATATTGTGTTCTCTATCTTTCTCTCCCTTTCTCTTGAAGACGGATGAAGCTCCAAAGGTTGATATTCTGCAACACAGGGCTGGGGTGTGTGTGTCTTCTACCCAGATGAAGACAGGCTGGCAAAGCACCATCACCAATACTGCCTCCTCCTCCTCCTCCTTCTCATTTTACTCATTTTATATCCCTCCTTTCCCCCAACAACAACAACAACATCAACAATTTATTTATTTATTTATAGCCCACCTCTCCCCATAGGATCGAAGCAGCGAACAATCATAAAATATTACAATGACATCATAGAATCATGGAATTATAGAGTTGGAAGAGACCCCAAGGGCCATCCAGCCCAACCCCATTCTGCCATGCAGGAACTCAAAATCAAAGCATCCCCAACAGATGGCCATCCAGCCTCTGTTTAAAGACCTCCAAGGAAGGAGACTCCACCACAATCTCCGAGGGAGAAATGTGTTCCATTGTCAAATAGCTCTCACTGTCAGGAGGTTCCTCCTAATGTTGAGCTGGAATCTCTTTTCTTGTAACTTGCATCCATTGTTCTGGGTCCTAGTCTCTGGAGCAGCAGAAAACAAGCTTGTTCCCTCCTCGATATGAGGACATCCCTTCAAATATTTAAACACAGCTATCATATCACCTCTCAGCCTTCTCTTCTCCAGGCTAAACATCCCCAGCTCCCTAAGTCCTTCCTCATAGGGCTTGGTTTCCAGACCCTTCACCATTTTGGTTGCCCTCCTTTCCACATGCTCCAGTTTCTCCACATTCTTTTTGAATTGTATAACTCCTGTTAAGCCAGGTGTCCCCCATCTTATATCTATGTATTTCATTTTTTTGCCCTAAATGCAGTACCTTACATTTCTCTGTCTTGAAATTCATTTTTTTAGCTTTGGCCCAGCTTTCTAATCTATTAAGGTAATTTTTGAAATGTGATCCTCTCCTCTAGGTTATTAGCTATTCCTCCTAATTTGGTGTCATCTGCAAATTTGAGAAGCAAATCATTGATAAAGATATTGAATAGCAAACTGGGCCCAGGGCAGAAACCCACTGGACACCCTACTGGTCACTTCTCTCCAGGATGAAGAAGAGGAGCCATTGCTGAGCACCCTTTGGATTCGGCCGGTCAACCAGTTACTAATCCATGTAACAGTTGCCTTGTCTAGTCCATATTTTACTATCTTGTTTGCAAGAATATCGTAGGGGACCTTGTCAAAAGCCTTACTGAAATCAAGATATGCTATGTCTACCGCATTCCCTTCATCTACCAAACTGGTAATTTTATATATATATATAAAAAGAGATCAGATGAGTCTGGCATGATTTGTTTTTGAGAAACCCATGTTGACTTTTAGTGATTATGTCATTCCCTTCTAAATGTTCACAGTCTCTCTCTTTAATGAACTGTTCTAGAATCTTCCCTGGTATTGATGTCAGACTAACTGGGCGATAGTTGTTGGGATCCTCTTTTCCCCCCTTTTTAAAGATGGGGACAATGTTTGCCCTCCTCCAGTCTCCGGGTTAGGTACAAGGATAGCCACATGTAAAGCACGTTACAGAAGTCCAATCGAGAGGTTACCAGAGCATGTACCATCAATTAAACATAATTCCCTAACCCCCAATTAAAACAGAAAACATCATCAAATATAATCAATTTACTAAAATCAATCTAAAATTAACCCTCGTTAAAATGAGGCATTGTGGGATGAGTAAAGCAACCACAGTTATAGGACAATGGGAGAATCCGTCTATCAATCTGGGAATGCCCACCGGAAGAGATCCGTCTTGATGGCCTTCTTGAAGGCATCAAGAGATGTAATATGACGGATCTCCTCTGGCAGGTCGTTCCAAAGTTTCGGAGCGGCCAATGAGAAGGTCCTCTGGGCAACTGCAGCAAGCCTGGTTTTCTTTGGCTGTAATAAGTTGCTCCCAGAGGACCTGAGTGTGCAAAGTGGATTGTATGGAAGAAGACACTCCCACAAATAAGCGGGACCTAAGCCATGCAAGGCTTTAAAGATTATTACCAACACCTTTTACCGTGCCTGGAAACTAATAGGTAGCCAGTGTAAAGATTTTAAAACTGGTGTTATGTGGTCGCCTCTAGATTTTCCAGTGACCAACCTGGCTGCCATATTTTGAATTAACTGGAGTTTCCGAGTTAGGTATAAGGATAGCCACATGTAGAGCGCATTACAGAAGTCCAATCGAGAGGTTACCAGAGCATGTACCACTGTTTCTAGGTGGGCTCAAAGTTGGGTTTCATA
This sequence comes from Phrynosoma platyrhinos, assembly GCA_020142125.1. NCBI lineage: Eukaryota > Metazoa > Chordata > Lepidosauria > Squamata > Phrynosomatidae > Phrynosoma > Phrynosoma platyrhinos. The sequence continues at coordinate 2,567,464 of CM034701.1, forward strand.
TCTTTTGTGCACTGTTTTCCCCATTCCAAAATATTGAAAGGCTCCTCCAAGGTCTTAGCTATTGGCAATAACAGTAGAATTCGGAGACTATCTAGCCGTGTGAGTCTGGGGTATCAGTATGCAACATTCACTCTGTTATTCAAAACTGCTGCAAAATCCCTTTGTATACTGATATTCCAGACTCACATGGCTAGATAGTCTCTGAATTCTACCTTTCTTGCTAATAACTAAGGGCCTTTGCAGACTGCCAGAAATAGTGCAAATTGAGTCCACTTTTAGGGTTATGGTTATGGTTAGGGAATCATGGGAACTGTATTTTATTGTGGCACCAGAGCTCTCTGACAGAGAAGGCTCAATGTCTCAGAAAAAATACAATTCCCATGATTCCCTAGCATTAACTCTAACCCTTAAAGTGGACTCAATTTGCACTATTTCTGGCAGTCTGCAAAGGCCCTAAGACCCTCAAGCATTTTTTGCTCTTTCTGTAGCATAAGCTTTCACAAACTTTGGTCTACCCGGCACTGCAATGAAAATGCAGTTTGAGACTGCTTTAACTGCCCTGGCTCCATGGTATGGAAGCCTGGGGTTTGTAGTCTGTCGTGGTGCCAGAGTTTTCCGACAGAGAAGATTAAATGTCTCACAAAACTATAAATCCTGGGATTCCATAGCACTGGGCCATGGCACTTAAAGTGATGCCACAGTGCACCATTTCTGCAGTGCAGATCAGATCTGGGGTCCAACTCCATGTACCTGGGGAAGTAGACCAAGGGGGGTTGCAGACTGCTAGAAATAGTGCAAACTGAGTCCACTTTTAGGGTTAGGGTTAGGGTTAGGGAATCATGGGAACTGTATTTTATTGTGGTACCAGAGCTCTCTGACAGAGAAGGCTCAATGTCTCAGAAAAAAAAACAATTCCCATGATTCCCTAGCACTAACCTTAACCCTAAAAGTGGACTCAATTTGCACTATTTCTGGCAGTGTGCAAACCCCCCAAGTCTACAAAACATTGTGCGAAGGCATCTTTTGCTCAGTTACTCTCAAAAGTGTTACGAGATCCCTTTGCATACTTTCAAGCTAAACTTTGCTGTTATATTTTGGGTCCATGAGCTTATCCTCTATCCCTGCCTACCCACCCATCAAATGCAATCCCAATAAATATTTCTCTAAAGCACGGTTGGCCCTTCAACTGTATGTTTCCTCAGCCTTGATCAGCCTTCTCCATGGTTGCCCCAAACTCTGGAACTCGCTTCCCAAGAAGGCAAGGATGGCTGATTCCTTGCTATCATTTTGCCATCAAGTCATATTTTACTTTTTCTATCCCAACAACTGATTGTTCCCAAACTGGGGTCACGAACGGTCCTGTCAATATACATCTTTAAGTGGACTTCACTCCATGTTGCTCTCTCTCTTCAAAGTGAAAAGATGCTGCTGGTTTGAAAACATGCTGGGAAACGATTTTGATGCGTTTTAAGCTGATCTCAGTGGCATCACGCTGGGATGTTATTAGGCCTGCTAGATTATTGTTTGCAATGGAGTTATACTGCTGCTTAACTGACAGCACTGGGTAAATTGTGGGTTTTGGGATTTTACGATCATGTTTTGTATATAATGGCTGAGATCCAGCAACAAGAAACGAAGCGAGAAGAATGGAGCTCTTCCATCATATCTAAATGAGACTTGCAGAAACTCAACCTTAAAAGCCAAAGAGCATCAGCAACAACACTTAAAGATGTATACTGATAGGATCATACATGGCCCCAGTTTGGGAACAATCGGTTTTTATGAGATTTGCTGCTGTTCTTAGATTATTTTAATTGTTTTACATTTTATCGCATTTTTTTTAAAGTGTTTTTATCTGTGAGCTGCCTTGGGTCCCATCTGGGAGAAAAGGTGGCATACAAATGAAATGAATAAAATAATCAAACACCAAAAGGATTTTCATGGCACGGGGGAACAGGGGGTGAATGAAGAAGCATCCTTGCTCTTCCGGCAGGAAGGCATTTTCTGAAGGGCAGCAACAGGGAAATTTTTGGCATGCAACTGCTTTTAGCTACGGGTGGAAAAAATATTTGAAAACATTCATAAAACAGTTGAAATATATGTTTTTTTAAGTGTTGAGAAACTCTGATTTGAAGAATCCTGATGAGAATCTTTGCAGTGTGGGGTTTATTCTGTGCAAAATTTACACATGGTTGTTTTGCACACAAAAAAAGCATTTCCTGTGCAGGAATCAGGACTTTCTGCATAGAAAATAATATTTCAGTGTAGAAATATTAATTCCTGCATAGAAAGGCATTCCAGTAATTTTACATATGTTTCCCCTATTATCCCTGTATTATCATCACATTTTTTTTCCAAGTCTGTTTTTTTTTTTCCCAACAGAGTCTGGATGGCCATCGGTCCCAGGGAGGGTTTGGATGGTGTCTTCTTGTATGGCAGAATGGGGTTCGACTGGATGACCTTTGGGGATTTCCTCCAACTCTAGGATTCTATGATTCATCATACAACAATAAATAAATAATAATAAATTTTTATTTATAACCCGCCCCTCTGCGCGGCAATCGGGGCGGGGTACAGCAATTTTAAAATAGAACAGAGTTTAAAACATTCCATTATCCCATACTCCCACCTTCCCATCCCCTTAAAACAGAATTAAACAGATAACTAGTTAAAATGCAATATTAAAAACAATAGCAGCAAATGATATAAAGAGTCAGGTTTGCAGGTCAGGGACCCATCCCTAGGCTGACAATTATTCCGGGAAGGCCTGCCGGAAGAGATCCGTCTTTACTGCTTTCTTAAAAGCAGCAAGAGTGGTAATAAGACGGATCTCATCCGGCAGGCCATTCCAAAGTCTGGGAGCGGTTGCAGAAAAGGCCCTCTGGGAGGTCTGGGACAGCCTAGTTCTTTTTGGCTGTAGCAAGTTCCCCCCAGAGGACCGCAGGGCACGGGGGGGATCATATGGGGAGAGGCGGTCCCTAAGATAAGATGGACCCAAGCCATGTAGGGCTTTAAAGGTCAAAACCAACACCTTGTACTGTGCCCGGAACAATTGATCCAATAGATCCACTTGAAGTTGGGACTGAGCCATACGATTCAGGCCAGAGACCAGAACTGTCATGGCAGCATTGTGAGTAGAGGGTCAGCTGAATAAACAAAGGATTGCCTTTTAACAGGTAAACAGACCATAAAATGGTTTCAGGTTAAGGCAAGGGTGGGCAAAGTGAAGCTCACAGCCCACATACAGCCCCCAGGGCCATTTTTGTGGCACCCTTAAGTACAAAAGCAACTACTACAAAACTCAGGTACCTCTAGCCAGGTATGCATACAGACATATATTGCGTTCCGCAAGGCGCCATCCTGTCCCCAATGTTGTTCAACATTTATATGAAGCCACTGGGTGAGATCATTCTGAGTTATAGGGCTGGGTGTTATCAGTACGCTGATGACACCCAAATCTATTTCTCCTTATCTCGATCGTCGGCCTCGAATTCCAATAGCATCTCTCCTCTCAATGACTGTCTTAAGGCAGTAATGAGCTGGATGAGGAAAAATGGATTGAGACTGAATCCAGACAAGACAGAGGTGCTCACGGCGGTGGCCCCAAAACCAAGAATTGGGTTGCAACCTCCAGTCCTGGATGGGGTTACACTGTCCACGACAGACTTGTGTTTGCAGTCCTTGATCCGTCACTTCAGATGGCCAGTCAGGTAAATGCGACGGTCAGGAGCGCCTGTTGTCAGCTTCGGCCGATACACCAGCTGCGCCCTTTTCTGGAAGTAAGGGATCTTGAGACCGTGGTGCA
>CM034701.1:2592038-2602620 GCA_020142125.1 Phrynosoma platyrhinos
GAATGAAATCAGGCTTGCTGGAGGGGTTAAGAACAATAAAAAGGGCTTCTAGCTTGGCTTTGCTAGATGACGGCATTAATCCTCTCCGATTTGCCCCTGGACCAGAATATCAAGCAGAGAGTTTTGGTGTTCTATTCCAGTCCTCTGCAATCTCTCAAAGTCGCACACCCCCAGAAGGTGGAGGCCAATGTCACAATCTCACACCTCAGCTATCTTTTTAGGGAAGGACCCTCTGTCCTCCCTCCCTCTTTCCTTGTCTTGCACGCTTGCAAAAGCTCTGCCCTTCCCAACTAATTTTCACGTTGCATTGCCTTGATGAATAGGTTGATTCACACCAAAAATTTAACGGTGCATTAGGCACAGTTAGGAAATTAAGTCCTTTCCTTTCTTTCTAGAGGGTTGTCAAATGCAGGAGCAGGTCTCTCCTCCTCCACCCCCGTCATTTTTTAACAAAGAAATGAGAAACACACTGAAAAGACAGGAGGCTGAACGCTGGGGGAGTTTTCACAGGTCCAGTGGAAATGGAACCAAGTAGGAAAAGCAAAAACCTCCAACAGATTGAGCAGAAAATAATGGAAGGATTACACAAAAACCTCCTGTTTTTCAGTATTTCCCAAAATGATGGGTAAAACCAAGAGCAGAGTTCCAGGATTTCTGTCCTTTTTGTGTTAAATGGATTTGACAATCAAGTTGTTGTTGTTGTTGTTGTTGTTGCTGTTGTTGTGTGCCTTCAATTACCGGTATTTTCTGACCTGTAATGGCATAAAGCTTCAAATGGAAACCAAGGAAGAATTTGGGGATCATATCTCTTTTGGGGTCCTATCACTTTTTTTGTTTGTTTTTCAGCAATTCACATTGATTGACAATCTATAGAAGCATGTTTGCAGTCAAGAAATTGGAAGACTAGGATTGGGAAGAATGCTATGAAAGAACTAGGCAAGATCATAAAGAGCGAAGACATACAACTGAGCACTAAAGTAAGGATGGTCCAAGTTACTGTATTCCTCCCCATCCCCATGTATGAGCTGGACAGTGAAGAAAGTGCATAGAAAGAAGGATAGAAAACCCAACTCATTGAGATGTGGCGCTGGAGAAGATTGCTGAGGATACTGTGGACAACCAAAAATTCCAAAAAATAGGTATTAGAACAAATCAAGCCTGCAATCTCCCTGGAAGCCAAGATGAGGCTGTTGTACTTTGGCCACATCATGAGAAGCCATGACTCAATGGAAAGGGAAATGATGCTAGGAAAGGTGGAAGAATTAATGCAGTTTGACAGCACGCTAACTGCCATGTCTCAGTGGTATGGGATCCTGGGGTCTGTAGTGCACTGTGACACCAGAGTTCTCTGACAGAGAAGACATTGGGCCTCGGCAGACGACTAATAGAGTCGTCTTCCGGGCCCAGAAGAGGAGGGGCAGCCGCACGTTCGGCGCCCCTTCCTCTCCCTGAGGTCACCCTCGGAGTCGCCGGCCCTCCGCACGGCCGGCGCTCCGGGGAAGACCTCACGCCGCGGCAGCCGAACGCGCCGTGGCGGAAAAGACAGCGAAAGTGCGCCCGCCGCTGTTAATGCGCACTTTCGCTGTCTTGAGGAAGGAGCGCTGATTTAGCGCTCCTTCCAGGGTCGCCGCCGGTGCGCTGAGGTGCGGAGGCTGCGGCCCCGCGGCGCGCCGGCCCAGGGCGTCCTGGACGCCCTCGTCTGCTTCCCCCCTTAATATCTCACAAACCTACAAATTCCCGAATTCTATAGCATTGAGCCATGGCGGTTAAAGTGGTGTCAAACTGCATTTTATCTGCAGTTCAGATGCAGCCAAAGAATGGAGGCAACCATACTGCAGGTGGCAGTGCTTGTCCACACTAAAAACAATCCTAGAATCATTAAAATAAAATAAAATAAAATAAAATAAAATAAAATAAAATAAAATAAAATAAAAACTTGGGATGGGAGAAGGATGAAAGAAGAAAATAGTTTCCGTGAAGTTTTCCATTTCCAAAGAAATATGTTCATGTATTTCCATGTGGCCTTTTGTACACAGCTGAACCCAGCTTCTACAAATCTTTGCCTCTATTGGGCCCTTTTCTCTGCAATTTCTCCTGAGAGATACATTTTTTTCAGCTTCCAGCCAATACATTTTATTTATTTATTTTATTTATTTCATTTCTATGCTCCTTTCTCCCAGAAAGGGACCAAAAGTGTCTTTCATGGCTGTGAGAAATCACGGAGATAGAATGCAACTTTATACTCAGGAGCCAATGTGAAACTTGTGCATTGCAACACTGTGCAACTGAAGGTGCAAATAAACGTGAAATGCATGAATGCAAGATGAAAAACGCATCTAACTATGCAGTGCACAATGCACAATGCTCACACAATGCTCACACACATGCATAGGCATACATAGGCATAGGCAATGGCACCACATGAGGAACTCTGGTTCTGTAAACTGAAGTTGAATACAGATTTCCAATACGGGGGGGAAGTCCAGCCATTTTTATAGTGAAATTTACACACATGTAAGGTTTTAACAGGATGCCAGCCATATGTATTTCTTTTTTTCTTTTTCTTTTTAAATTTTTATTGATTAAAAAAGACAAAAATAACACACCATTCAATAAAGCAACAAAATATATCAAAGCAAAACAGACAGTCATATCATCAAACTCATATCACTTCCTAACAACTATGTATTTCTCTTTATCGTTTAAACTACTGACAGATTAACATGTTTGATAAAGAAAAAAGGAATAGATTCCTTTAAAAAGGATTGGAAATTAATGATAGAATATTGGAGACAAGAATGGGTTCCAAATTTAGTTTTAGGATTAGATTAATTCAGAGAATTCCTAAATAAACGAATGGGACGTAGTTTAAACCATATGTATTTCTGTCTGCATTTTTAAAGATTACAGTTGCACCCCAACATTGAGATAACTGTGAAAACACAAAGATCTCCACATTCCATTGGAAACTATGCAAATAAAAGAAATGCTAACACAACAAATATTGCAACCTCCACAAGGGAGATGTGTCTATCTCCAACCTGCAGTCTGTTCACACACACACACCCAAAAAGTCTGTCCGGTATCCTGTTGGTTACACCCAACTACAGTACATGCCTTGAATAAATTGTTGAATGGTGAGTCAACACACAGGTAAATCTTATTGATTGAATGGGGTTAATCTGGGGAATCAAAAGTTACAAGATTCCCCATACCTTGGGTCAAACATTGATCAGAACAGAGAATGAAGTCAAGAAATTAGAAGATTAGGAATGGGAAGGGCAGCCATGAAAGAACTAGAGAAAAGCCTAAAGTGCAAAGATATACAACTGAATCACCCAAGCCATTTCATCCCCCATCGCCATGTATGGATGCAAGAGATGGACAGTGAAGCAAACAGAAAAGACAAATAATCAACTCATTTCCAATGTGGTGCTGGAGAAGAGGGCTGAGGATATCATGGACGGCCAAGAAATCAAACCAATGGGTCCTTGAACAGATTAAAAATTTTCTCTGGCCTCGGATACGCCCACCCCAGTGATCCTTACGTGGCCCCATCTAAGGATGGTTAGGATCATGGCCGCTGGGTTTATATATTGGTCTATGTTGTTTTATTGAACTGAATTGCTTGTTTTAATCTCTATTGATTTAATACTGTTTTAAGGGGGGGAGGGGTTTCTGGGGTACTGTATATGTTTTTATGGTTGTAAGCCGCCCTGATTGGGTTACCATAGGGCGGGATATAAATAAATTTTTTATTATTATTATTATTATTATTATTATTATTATTATTATTATTATAGAACTCTCGCTGGAAGCCAAGATGATCAAAGTGAGGCTGTTGTACTTTGGCTACATCATGAGAAGACAGGAGTCACTAGAAAAGACAATGACGCTTGGAAAGGTAGAAGGCAGCAGAAAGACAGGAAGACCACATGCCAGGTGGACTGAACCTGGTCCTGTAGGTTCAGGCCCATGGTCTCCCTGATGGAATCCATCTGGCATGTGGTCTTCCTATCTTTCTACTGCCTTCTACCTTTCCAAGTGTCATTGTGCGGTTGAGGGCAGGGGGTCTTGGAGATGACACCATGAGTCGATGTTGACTTGAGGGCACTTAACAACAACAACAACAGTCCAGTTGGGAGCAAGAACAGGGTTCCAGCTTCTGAGTTTACCTACTGTTTTGGGTGGTGTTTATAAACCCATGAAAGGCCATCACGGCTGTGGATAATGGGATCTTTACTCTTAAGATATCTGAAGAGTGCCAGGTTTGGGAAGACAGCTTGTAAATCATCTCCTTCCCAATTAACATTCTTGGTTTGCTTTGCTTGGAAATATTCCCTGCGCTGTGCACTGCAATGAAACCTCGGAGAGTAGAGCAGTGATATTATAAGACAGAAATAGACAGATACACACACCTTTACACATACAGAGAGAGAGAGAGAGAGAAAGAGAAAGAGAGAGAGAGAGAGTATCTGAAGGCGATGCAGGTTCATGTCGGTGGTCAGGACAATGACAAACACAAATAGGAACAGCAAAGAAATGAGTCAGGAAATGGAATTCAATTTCTTGACGCCTGTTCCTGGAGAGGTACATGACAAATAGAACAGAAAAAGGAACACAATGAAACAGAATATAATGTATTTTGCTCCGCTCCTCCAGGGTTGTAAAAATGCATTTTTCTGCTATACTTCTTCCTCTTCTGCTGACAAGTCTGTCACTGTTCCCTTCCTCCCCGCCTCAATCGTTTAGCGATTCTCGGCACGCCGCGCTTCCTAAAAAGTCCCAGACCACACAACGCCCCTTCCGACTCGCTGGGAAATTAATTATTTTTTAAAAAGTAGATGTTTGTTTGTGTATCATGGAGGCTACTGGGGCCCTCATGGAATATGCATTGGTAGCCTTTCACAAAGACCTCACAGTGGTTTGTGCAGTGGACTGCTACTCTGCAGATCAGGGTTCGATTTCTCACTCGGCCATGAAAACCCACTGGGTGACCTTGGGTGAGCCTCACACTCTCAGCTCCAGAAAAACCTCATGATAGGCTCACCTTAAGGCCAACATAGGTCAGAAACTATTTGAAGGCATGGTACACAACAACAACAACAACAACATGAATGCTTTTTTGCACTATGGAGGCTACTAGGGAGGGCCACCAAGCACACACTTGAAGTCTTTCACGCAACATCAAATCTCTCCAGGTGTCCAGGTTTCTCCAAGGAAGAGGAAGGAACCCTTAGAAGGGGTTTTGTTCAGCAGTTCTGGGGGTCCCCAGACAAAGGCCTTGTTGTTGTTGTTGTTGTTGTTGTTAACTGCCCTCAAATTGCCCCCAACCCATGGTGACCCTGCAGATGAGACACCTCCAAGCCCCCCTGTCCTCCATGGCTCTGCTTAGGTCCTGTAAATTCATGGTTGTGAGCTCCTTAATAGAGTCGTCCGTCCACCATTTCCTCTCTACTTATTCTACCTTTCCCAGCATCATTGCCTTTTCTGATGAGTCCTGCCTTCCTATGATGTGGCCAAACTTCAGAACAGCCTCCGTTTGACCATCTTAGCTTCCACAAATATTTCTGGCTTGCTCTGTTCAAGGACCCACACATTTGTCCTTTTGGCTGTCCATGGGATCCTCAGCCCTCTTGTCCAGCCCCACCTTCTCTCAAAGGAGTTGACTGTCTTTTTGTCTGCCTTCTTGACTGTCCAGCTCTCACATCCATCCGTGGTGGTGGGGAATACAATGGCTTGGAGGCTTCTAACTTTAGAATCTTAGGTCCTTCTATCCCACCAAACTGAGTGGACCAAGGCCATCTCCAGCTGAGATCCACTGGGATAATACAATCAGTATGTTTCCTGCTCTAGGGACACAGCCCTTCACTTTCCATTTTCCACCAGCAATGGAATAGGTAGGGGAAGCTGTAGTGTCTAAATGCTTTGGACATTGTAGAAGGTGAGAGATAATACCAAGCCCTACAATGACCAAACAAACAAAAAGCCATACACCGATGTTAGATACACAAATGTCCATTCCAAACACGCATCTGAGGAAGTACGCTGAAGCCTACGAAAGCTCCTGCTACCAACGTCTTTCTTTCAGTAAGTCTCAAAGGTGCTACAAGATCCCTTTGCATACAGATGTTACAGCCAGTGTGGTATAGTGGTTTGAGTTTTGAACTGTGAGTTTTTGTTGCTGTTGTGTGCCTTCAAGTCATTTCTGACTTCTGGAAACCCTAAGGCAAACCTATCCTGGGTTTTTCTTGGCAAGATTTGGCCAGAGAAGATTTGCCATTGCTTTCTCCTGAGGCTGAGAGGATGTGACTGGCCCAAGTGGGTTTCATGGCTGAGCTGGGAATCGAACCCTAGTCTCCAGAGTTGTTGTCCAGTGCTCAAACCACTATGCCACATCGTCTCACACATAAATATATCTAGGTGCAATCAAACCAAGTATCTGTAAGGCCAGAGAAATCTGAAAACAACTCCTACTAGAATGGTAAAAAGAAAAGTAGAAAAAAGCCACCATCTTATTCCCTGGACTGTGAGACCAGGGTTCAAATCCCCATTCATCCCTTGGGTTTTCATCACTCTCTCAGCCTCAGAGGAAGGCAAAGGCAAACACTTTCTGCCAAGCAGAAATCTTGCCAAGCAAACCCTGTGACGACAGGTTCGTTTTGTCGTCATTTCAACCTGGGGCCATACAGCAACAACAGCAGATGTAAACTGGACTGGATGCCAGTCTGTGAAATGGGTGTTTCCACAACCGCAATGAATCAAGGGGCAGCAGGAGAGTCATCTACCAGGTAAGAAATCACAATTCAATGTGAAATGGTTCCACTTGCAGAACTCAGATTAGGCAACCATGAACTGAATCCGTCCGTTGCCCAATAGACAAGAAAGAACAACATAAGATTAAAGAACTGACACCGACCAGGATTCTGGCCAATCTGATTATTATTATTTTTTTAAAAATGCATTGCAAACATACATTTGTTCTCTCTGTATCACACTGTTCCTTTGTGGCATCTGGAGGGACCTCTTTTTGTCCTTGCCAGCGACAGCTGTGACTTCCACAAATCTTAATTGGGAAAAGTGACAGCAATGCGAGCTCACGTCATCTTAAAATAACTCTTTTTTTGTGATGTAAATACAAGGCTGGAAAAGAGGGTTTACTTTCCAAACAACAGATGGTTAAGTGATGGGTTTTTTCTCTCTCTGAGTTCTTTGTACAAAAGGTCCAGTGGGCCAGTCGTGACAACCATCGTCTGAACAATATGCCTGTTTCACACCTCTAAAGTGCAAACCACAAAGGTGAAAGTCCAGACTACCAACCATGTGCGACACCTCTTCATTGCCGCTTTCGCAAAAGTGATCTCTTTGTGCATAGCAGAAAAGCACCCCAAGTAAAGCGATGGTTTGGGGACCATCATACAGACAGACACACAAACCCACACAAACTAAATGAGTGGCAGGTTGCTCTGCAAAATGTTCTGAATTAGTGCTGCTTGGTTTATAGATTGGGGAAGGATACAAGACAAACTCCAGAAGCAAAGGAGCAGTGCCAAAGCACAAAGGCCATTTGGCCCTTTCTTGGGGGAAACTGAAGACAGCAAGACAGACAAGAAGTAGACTCAAAGACTTGGAAGATACCTCTAAGGGCCACCTAGTCCATCCCAGGAAAGACTACTTATTACTCATGCCACCAACATCTCTCTTTCAGTTAGTCTCAAAGGTGCTGCAAGATCCCTTTGCATACAGACTTGACTAAGCAGCTGCTGGAAAATACAGACCCATGTTTTGAGAATGCTGTCATTGGACAAATCACACACAAGATGCCAACTTTGTACCAGAGAATCACCTGGAAGCTTCACATTTCCTTCTTCTCCATTATGGCCCAAGACAGCAACATGGAGATGACATGGCTTACCACTGTCTTCCTTGAACTTCTTGAGTTGTTGTTGCTGTTGTTTCTCCCCTTCCAGGTTTGTGATGTTTTCTGTCTGGTGTCACCTGCATATCTTATGAGTATGGTGTCACCTGCATATCTTAGATTATTGATACTCCTTCCTGGGTGGAAGGCATCTTTGCTCTTGGAAGGACCAGAAGTGACCCTACCTTCCTTTATTTGGTTAAAAGTTAGCCCCCAGACTTGAGACTCGACTTGAGACTCAACTTGAAATTATCTTGCAAGGAATTGAGACTTACAGGCTGCCTCCGCACTGCAGAAATAATCCAGCTTGACACCGCTTTAACTGCCATGGCTGAAGGTTATGCTCTGGGGCCAAAAGAAACTACCATTCCCAGAATTCCATAGTCTTGAGCCATGGCAGTTAAAGCGGTGTCAAGCCGGACTGTTTCTGCAGTGCAGAGGCAGCCTTGGAGTCAAAGACTTGACTATGCTGCTTGCTTTTCTGCCAAGTAAAACTATGGCTGTTCCTGAAAGTTTTCGGGATCTAAATGGTTTTACAAAAACCTTGCCATGCACACCATTTTAATACATTTTAAACTATTATAAAACTGCATGAACCCTTTTAATCTGTTATAATTCTTTCTTTCTTTCTTTTTAAGCCTTTTTATTATTATTCTTATTACTTATAATGTTTTAAATTGGTTAGATTGGTTTCCTCGTAATGCCGCCTAAGCTCTCCAGATAAAGGGTGGGTTACAAAGAACTTTTTTAAAAATAAATAAATAAGAGGTTAATGGAGGAATACTGAATGATATTCTGTAAAACACATTTGCACCCTGCCTAACTTCTGTTCCCTTTCCCATTTAACCACAAAACATCAAGCTGGGGACATTCTTGGTTGAAAACCTTTTTGAAAAAATTCTCATGCACAGCGGGTTGCGTTCCTCCTGCTTGCTTTCCAGACATTTTTTCTTAGCATGCAGGTGCTGTTACCTTTGCAAAACTCAAGGAGATTTTCACCAAATGGCTCTTTAAGGCCCTATAAATTACATCTTCTGCACACCAAAGTCACAGGGAGAGAAGCTCTCCTTAAAAACGTCTTTATCTCTGCCATTACTTTTCCTCGACAAAGTATTTTCTTCAAGAGGTTTTATTGTCCCTGCCCCTCTCTTATCTTTAATTTGATTCAATAATACACTAGGAAAAAATCCAAACGGGTTCTTGTACATCCAAGCGCCACAGAGCATCCGACGCACCCAGAATGAGCAGGTATCTGCCTTCAAGTTAGCTCTGATTTATGGCGACCCTAAGGAAAACCTGTCAAGGGGATGTCTTAGCAAGATTTGGGGGGGGGGGTATGTGCCGTTGCCTTTCTCTGAGGCTGAGAAAATGTGACTTGTCAAAAGTCACCCAGTGGGTTTCTGTGGCCCAGCAAAGATTCAAATCCTGGTCCCCAGAGTCATAGTCCAATGCTCAAACCACTCCACCATGTTGGCTCTTGTGCTGAAAGTAGAGAGCATGAAACCCCCTGCAATGAGACAGAAGATAGGAACATGATCTAAGAAACATATATAATCTGGCATCTTGGAGTGATCTGAGTGTGTACAAGTCCCCCTACTGAAGCTGTTGGATTTTAATTTTATTTTCATGTATAGGTCAGTATTTGGAGAGCCAATGTGCTGCAGTAGTTTGAGCATTTGACTCTGATTCTGGAGACCAGGGTTCGAATCCCAGCTCAGCTATGGAAACTCACCTGGGCAAATCACGCTCTCTCAGCCTCAGAGGATGGCAAATGCAACCCCCCTCTGACGAAACTTGCCAAGAAAACCCCACGATGGGGAGTTATGTCCTTAGGGTCGCCATAAGATGGAAATGATTTGAAGGCATAAAACAACAAGAAGTCAGTATTCAGCAGAAGGCTGAAGAAGCAGAGCTGTGCATGCAGAATGCACATGTAGATGTGCATTATGCTTTGCCCATTGCAAGCATGTATTTCATGTTTGTTTGGACATCCAGTGGCATGATCTTGAAATCCACTAATGCAGGGGTAGGCAACCTGTCCCCTTTAAGGGCCGAGGGACTTCAGCTCCCAGAATCCCAGGAGCTATTGGTCAACATGGGACTATTGGCCAACATGGCTGAGGCTTCTGGGAGCTGAAGTCCCTCGGCCCTTAAAGGGGACAGGTTGCCTACCCCTGCACTAATGCATAACCCCCACATAACTCTGTGAGTGTAAAGTTACACTCCAACTTTTCGATGCAGGCTCTCAGTTATCTGAATCGTCCTGGCCACCACCACCACCACCACCATCATTATCACCACCACCATGACTTCCATCTGTTCAGTGTATATCCCACCCTTTTTCATATGAGCTCAAGGCAGCACACAATCCACACAGCAAACACTCTGAAAACTGCAAATCTGAAACTGCAAAGTACGCATCTAGCACTGCAAATAAATAAATCCACAAACTAAAGCACCTGCTAAAATACCATTAAATCAATACAGACGAGCAGCAGTAAAAGGCATGTTAAACACTTGCTCCTTCCCTAAAAGCCTGTGCAAATAAGTGCGCGTTGTTGTTCCTGTTGAGATGGAAAAGTTTCAATAATCAATATATTTTAACTATCTATTAAAAGAAAAATAGATGCCAAGTGGCCACATAGAGAGGATTCTGGGAGTTGA
>CM034701.1:2627283-2642284 GCA_020142125.1 Phrynosoma platyrhinos
TATTATCGCTTTCTGGCCCACGTGTGATAACGTCCTATGTCTTTGAATGTGACTCTGGATTTTAAAAAAATGATGACATGGCATTTGGCACTCTGGGTAGCCACAGCTTCCTTCCTGTTGCTTAGATCTTGTTTACTGGCATTCTGCATTCATGGGCACAAAGAAGACTGACTGGAGGTTAGAAAGGTTTCAGTCATGGCTGGGACATTGTTTAGGATCTAAAAGACCAATTCACCTGAGATTCACCTAAAGATCTGCCAAGGATTATTAGACACAATGGCCAAATGGAGTCTCTATGGGCAAAGGCAATCTAACCTGTCAGTTCCAGAGACTAAAAGACATTTTGTGGCAAAAGATATATACTATATATGGGATACAGTTGTTGTTGTGGGTGCAGTGGGAAGGGTGCAGCCCTCCAAATGTTTCCCCCAGTTACCCAACCCCGCTTTAGATGCCACTGAGTTACAGCACCCATCATGCCACCCATTGGCTACACAAGCTAGGACTGATGGAAACTGTGGTCCAGCAACATCTGGAAGCCTCGACATTTCCCCACCCGTGTCCTACATTGTTCAGTACAACCAGAATTAGTGGGAAAACAACAACACAGCTGAATGTTTGACCTCTGCGCACCACCTGTGATGCATTCACTTGAGCTACCTGATGTTCCTCACTCTGCCAACTCTCTCAGGATATGCCTTGCTTTCTGGCACTCTACTTTGTTTGGACTAGCTCATGGACCATGCTGGCTAGCAAAACCTGGGAGCCATGGTCCAAGAAGGTAAGTTTCCCAAGCTGTCTTGAGGCCCAACTCAGTCTTGGGCTGTGATGTTCTACCATATGTTCAAATATGGCTGTTTCTTATACAATAGGACATTTCCCCCCATCCGTGCCAAACAGTCAGCAGAAGAAGCCCTAAACCTTCACAAGAGGGAAGTCTTTCTCATGACACATGAGCCTTCCTTCCCTATTGCTATGGCAGACCCTGGCTGGAATCACTGAGGACATAAATAAAAGCAGATATGTTCTTAGCTGATATGATCTCTGCTTTTCGGAGTGCCTGACTTATGAGGAGGAGGAGGCCTGCAGGGTGAAGTTAATAAATCTATCTTTGTCTGCATCAAGGTCCCAATAGCTCAATAGCTCTGCTGCAAAATGCTAATGCAAGGGCCAGCTCAATGGGTTCCAAAAAGAGATGACAAGGGAGGAATGCAGAAGATTCCCTCCTGCTGCTAAAACTACCAGGGAGATGTTCAAAGACGTTCCTTTAGCTACTCTTGGAGTTGTGCATTGACGGTGTAATGCAGCCCTTCTGCAGAATGGGAACATCACGCAACTGAATGCACATCCAAATGTGCAACTGCATATACACAACTAAATGTGCCTTTGCCTGGGCATCCTGGGGCCTAGACTCCTCTTGGTGACAGACATTCGGTTAAGTACTCCTCATACCAGAGAATTATGGGAGCTTACACTTTTTAGGATGCTGTGCATGGGTCCCATCCTGGTATTGACTGTGGAAACAGAGTGGCTCTGGCACAGGAATGGAAAGATCATTTGGAAAATTTTGAAAAACACTCCAAAAATGTGTTTCTTGATTGTCAGGAATCCCTGAGGAGGGAAATCTTTGACTGATGAGAACCCTCACAGTTCAGAATTTCTTTTACACAAAATCCACACATGGTTTTATTGCACTTGAAAAGCCCCAGCATCTTCGGATCAGGAAACAGCATGGACAAACAGCGTGTGTGAAATTTGCACAGAATAAGTGTCACGCTGTGAATAGTCTTCAGAAACTGCATTGTTTTCCAATATTTTCTCACAGTGGAAAGAAAATGGCTCAGAATCAACTCCTTCAAAATGAAACTAATGAAGAATCATCTCTCTATTAGCACAAAAAGTTGTGCTTTCTACAGCTCTGTGCAGGTTTGCCCCCATTGCACCTTGTCTAGGGGCTATTACCCATCATGCAAAGGAAGCATGAGAGCCAGCGGGTATTGTACTTTGAGTGCTGGATTCACAGCTCAGTCATGGAAAGCCACTGGGTGACCTTGGGCAAGTCACACTCTCTCAGCCTCAGAGAAAGTCAAAAGGCAAACCGCCTCTGAACAAATCTTGAAAAAAACAACAACCCCAAAACAACCCTGTGATAGGTTCACCTTTGGGTCACCGTAAGTCAGAAATGATCTGAAGGTACACAACAGACCCACACACAAAGGAAGCACACACTAGCATGATCTGAACTGTATGGCCTATTATGCAATGATGCAATTATTATTAATAACATCATGGTGTAGTGGTTTGAGCATTGGACTACAACTCTGGAGACCAGAGTTCAATTCCCAGCTCAGACACAAAACCCTTTAGATAGCCTTTGGCAAGTCACAATCTCTCAACCTCGGAGGAAGGCAATGGCAAACCTTCTCTAAACAGATCTTGACAAGAAAACCCAATGATAGGTTCACCTTAGAGTTGCCATAATTTGAATGTCACAGAATCCTAGAGTTGGAAGAGACCCCAAGGGCCATCCAGTCCAACCCCATTCTGCCATGCAGGTGGCCATCCAGACTCTGTTTAAAGACTTCCAAAGAAGGAGACTCCACTACCCTCCAAGGCAGCATCTTCCACTATCAGAAAGCGCTTAATGTCAGGAGGTTCCTCCTAATGTTGAGCTGGGATCTCTTTTCCTGTAGCTTGCATCCATTGTTCCGGGTCCTGTTCTCTGGCTTGAAACAGAAATGACTTGAAGCCACACAACACACACATTATGTATTATTAATTATCAATAATACTTTTCTTATTATGCAAGTGCCCAATTTATGATGGCATAGTAGCAGCTAAGCAATCGTTCTATTGGAACTTGGCCATGGTGTGTGTGTGTGTGTGTGTGTGTGTGTGTGTGTGTTAGTAAGAACGCTAAGGATGGGAATGTCATCTTTCTCAGACGGAAGAAAGGGAGGAGGCTCCGATGTAAGCCGACAGCATGGAGATGAGGGGAATTCAAAATAGAGATGTTTGGAGACAGTTTCTTCCGAGTCCCTATTTCAACAAATAATCTCAGAGCATCAACAAATATGTTTCTTCCTGCCACTCAGCTGTCTCTTCCACAGACTGGGGAAACATCAATGTCAGATCGCGGTTCGTTCAGAGCTGGGTTTGAATGCTTAGACCCCAAGAAAGCCTGGAAAGAGCAGTTTATCAGGGAAATGGCACATTTCCTCACAAACACGCCTGCAGCTGTTTCTGTTTTTGCTCTTAGTGCTTTCTTTTTTGCTGTTTTTGCTTTTAGGGGATAAGGGGATCTCAGTGCAACAAGAGAGTCATGGAGAAGCTGTTAAAATCAAGAGAAGCCATGTCAAAACCATGTGCTTCATCAAGAGGAAAGCAGATGGAGGTGGACAACGTTAAGAAGGGGGCACTTAGGAGGAGAAAAATCAGAGAAATTAAAAATCGAGTGTGAAGCAGAAGTCACACTTCTGCCACAAAGTCATCCTATGATGATACCAGAGATGGGCAAAGTGTGGCCTTTTGTGGTCCCTGAAGCTCCCACCTGTCCTCCAAAGCCCCTCAGCTCCCCTATTTTGTAAAAATGGTAAAATTTTCATGCATTTTTCCCTCATACCATGCAGAAAGCCCCTCGAGCACATGAAAAGAGGAGAAGATATTCCCAAGCCAGCCCCAAAATCATCCCAGAGCCCTGTACTACCCTGAGATGCTTCCATTTCCTTCATCAGTCCTTCTCAAAATGGTGCCACCAAGTGATGCAATGCCCCTTCATATCATCATTTTTAGAGAATCTTTTAGGCCAGCACAATGGGAGACAATGTTAAGAAGAGGGCACTTCTGGGAAAATATCATTTTTGTTGTTTGTTAACTGCCTTTGCATCAATCTCAACCCATGGCTACCCTATGGATGAGACATCTCCAGGCCTTCCTGTCCTCTATTGTTCTGCCCAGCTCCTGCAAACTCATATTCATGGTCTTTTTAATAAAGTCCATCCATCTAGCATGTGGCCTTCCTCTCTTTCTACTTCCCTCCATCTTTCTTAACATCATTGTCTTTCCCAACAATTCACACGTTCTCATGATGTGTCCAAAGTACGACAGTCTAAGTCTTGCCATCTTGGCTTCTAGGGATATTTCTGGCTTGATCTGCTCTAGGACCCATTTGTTTGTTCTTTTGGCTCTCCATGGGACCCTCAGCACTCTTCTCCAGCATCACATCATATCAAATGCATTGATGTTCTTCCTATGCTCTTTCTTAACTGTCCAGCTCTCACATCCATCCATGGGAATAATAGGGAATACGATGGCTTGAATGATTCTGACATTTGTGCTGAGTTGTATGTCTTTGCATTTTAGGATCTTTTCTAATTCTTTCATAGCCACTCTCACCATACTTAGTCTTTTTCTGATTTCCTGATTTCAGTCCTCATTTCTATCAATGTTTGATCCCACGTATGGGAATTCTTTTACTATTTCTATTTCTTAATTGTCTGTCAAAGGCTATATCATAGAATCTTTTTTGAATATATCAAAGGAAAATATCATAGAAATTTTAAAAAATCATGCGTGAATCAGAAGAGCTGCAAAGACACTCTGAAGAGCTATAATTCTTTGCTGATACCAGAAGGGGGCAAAGCGTAGCCTGTGGGTCACAAGTGGCCCCCCCAACCCCACTATGGTGGTCCCCAAAGCTCTCAAAAGTCCCCCAAAGCCCCTCAACTCCCTTTTGGAAAATAGTACAATTTTCAAGCATTTCTGTGCCCCAAATCATGCAGAAAGCCCCCCAAGCACATGAAAACCATATTTTCTGTTCATTTTCTGTGCAGAAATAATAGTTCTACATAAAAAATATTATTTTCTGCAGAGAAAAAAAAAATGTGTTCCCGCAAAGAAAATGTTGCTTTCCGGGAAAATCAACCTCATGTGAATTTTCTGCAAAGTAAGGGGGGTTGCAGACTGCCAGAAATAGTGTGAATTCAGTCCACTTTTAGGGTTAGGGTTAGTGCTAGGGAATCATGGGAACTGTTATTTTCCTGAGACATTGAGCCTTCTCTGTCAGACAACTCTGGTGCCACAATAAAATACAGTTCCCATGGTTCTCTAACTCTAACCCTAACCCTAAAAGTGGACTGAATTCACACTATTTCTGGCAGTCTGCAACCCCCCTAAGTCCCAAACTCTGAAAATTCTCATCCAGCCTGGCTTCATCTTGATTTTCTCAATACTTGAAAAAAAGGCATCTCCCAGAAACCTTTCTATGGGTTTTCATGGGAGATGTGCTGGAGGGGCATCATGTTGCATCACAGAATCCTAGAGTTGATGGGAACCCCAGGGACCATCCAGTCCAACCCTGTTCTGCCCTGCAAGAACACACAATTCAAGCCCTCCTTGAGACAGATGGCCATGCAGCCTCTGTTTGAAAACCTCCAAAGAAGGAGACTACAGCAGTCTTCAAGACAGCATCTTCTACTATTGGACATCTCTTACCATCAACAAGTTCTTCCTAGGGTTTCGGTGGAATCTCTTTTCCGGTAGAATCCTAGAGTTGAAAGAGATCCTTAGGGGCCATCCAGTCTTACCCCCTTGGGCCATGCAGGAAGACACCATCCAAGCCCTCCCTGTTCCCATGATTCCCTAGCACTGATCCAGGACAATTAAAGTGGACTCAATTTGCACTATTTCTGGCAGTCTGCAAAGGCCCTTACTCTCAGGAAGTTCTTCCTAATGTTGAGGTAGGATCTCTTTTCCTATACCTTGAATCCATTACTCCATGTCTTAGTCTCTGGAGTAGCAGAATACAAGCCTGTTCTATCCTCAATCAGGCATCCTTTCAAATATTTAATTATTTAATACCCAAATTCCAAAACCATTCTCCCCCTGAGCCAAATTTTCAATGAACGGAGGTTATTGCTAGAAGAATTCCAGACTATTGGCCAACATGGCTGAGGCTTCTGGGAGCTGAAGTCCAAAATCTCTTCAAGGACACAGTTTGGGGACCACTGTGCTAGAGTAACAGCAAAGGAAACCATTTGAGTAGGACTGAGAACCCTCTGCCAACTCGAAGCCGGAGGAGAAAAGAGTGCAAGAGGGAGCTGACATTTTATTAACAGCTTTGTTAAAATTAATGGGACTGCTTCCAAGTAAACAATCAGGAATCAATAAAAGAGCTGCTTTAAATTAAGAACGGTGTCATCCAGTGGGAGGCTGAGAAGACCAAAGCCAGCCAACACGGCAGGGAACACTGGCAACTTCATATTCTTGGAGAGCACAGCTTTTGAGGAGAGTCAAGAATAGTCCAGCATCATGGCTTGGCAAGTTTGGCACGCTTTGCCACAGCAAGGAGGGCACTGATGGAGACCACGGGGGCTGCACAAAACTTGAAGGACTGTGCCACCTCACTGGACCCCTGAATCTTTTTGCCCCCAAATGCACCCGACACCCCACCCCCAAAATAGTGTGGGACGAGGAGAGCCCCAGGAGAGGGATGTTGGGTTTAAGATCTGATGAATCTATCTTACATAAAGCACTAACCGACCTATTCTGGATTGGTGCAAGAGTTGAAACAGAATGTCTTTGGAAAGATGGAATCAATGCTTGCTTATTTGTTTGTTTATTTATTCATTTATTTTGGTATTGCCCCCCCAACCCACAAGGGTTCCTGAGGTGATGAATATATAAAACAGAGGCTGGATGGCCATCTGTCAGGGATGCTTTGATTGGGAGTTCCTGCATGGCAGGGGGTTGGACTGGATGGCCCTTGTGGTCTCTTCCAACTCTATGATTCTATGATTCTATGATTCTAAAAGCCAATTAAAACAATACAAAGACAAAACAGTTTAAAAACCCATTAAAATACTATTTGTTGCTGTTGTGTGCCTTGGAGTCATTTCTGACCTACGACAATCCTAAGACAAACCTATCCTGGGGTTTTCTTGGCAAGATTTCTTCAGAGGAGGTTTGCCATTGCCTTCCCCTGAGGCTGAGAGCATATGAACTACCCAAGATCACCAAGTGGGTTTCATGGCCGAGTTGGGAATCGAACCCTGGGCTCCAGAATCCTAGTCCAATGCTCAAACCACGACACCATGCTAAAAATTGCTAAACACAGTCTAAAAACAGTCCCAGAATCTAGTTTTGAAACAGTTCAAAGAGCAGTTTCAAACACTGAATGCCATGTGGAACAATACTGTTTTGAACTCCCTGCCAGAAGCTTAAAAGAAATGGATCCAGCCACACTTTCTTATTGGGGCACAGCTACAATGAAAGCCCTGTTACGTGTATCCACCAACCTAAATAATGAGGTGTTGGGACACACAACAGGGCCTCCTCCAAAGAATGCAGATTTCTGGCAGGCTCACGTGGGAAGAGGTGGTTTTTCAGCTATCTTGGCCCCAAGTCATTTATGGCTTTGTAGGTCAACACCAGGCCTTGAATTGAGCTCAGAAGCAAACTGGAAGCCAGTGCAATTCTTGCAAGACTGGTATTATATGGTCTCTGAAATGCACACCCAGCACCAGTCTGGCTATTGCATTTTGCATTAGCTGCAGCTTCTGAACTCACTCCATGGGCAGCCCCACATAGAGCAGTAGTCTAATCAAGAGGTAACTATGTCACAAACCACTCTGGCCAGATCTGCCTTCCCCAGGAAAGGGCACAGTTGGTACCCAAGCTGAAACTGGGCAAAGGTGTATCTAGGCATGGCACCAGAACCCAGGAGTAGTGTTGGGTCCAAGAGCATTCCGAAGCTATGAACCTGATCTTTCACAGGGACAGCAATCCCATCCAGAACAGGCTGTGATCCCAATTCCAGGTTAGTTTTTCTACTGAGAGATGCAGTGGCTCAAGTGGTGAAGACGCTGACTCTGTTGATTGCAAGATTGGCAGGTTGGCAGTTCGAGGCGCAAGTGCCATATGATGGGGTGCGCGCCTGTCCCAGCTTCTGCCAGCCTAGCAGTTCAAAAGCATGCAAATCCAATAAATAGGTACCACTTCGGTGGGAAGGTAACCAGCATTCTGTGCCATCATGTTGGCCCCAGGATCACAGAGTAGTCTCTGACAATGCTGGCTCTTCGGCTTAGGAGCGGAGATGAGCATTGCCCCCTATAGTCAGACAAATATCTTTACATTTACCTTTTCTACTGAGCAGTAGCACTTCTGTCTTGTCTGGATTAAGCCTCAGTCTATCCACCCTTTACTGTATCCAGACAACAGTTCAGTGCTACCACAGCCTCCTTGGCATCGGTTGTAAAGGAGAGAAAGAGCTGAGTGTCATCTGCATTCTGATGACACCCAACCCCAAAGCTCTAGATGACCTGTCACTGCAGTTTCGTGTAGTTGAAGAAAAACATGGACCCTTGCGAAATCCCACAGGCTAATGGCCAAAAGGCTGAACAACAGTCTCCCCAGCACGACCCTCAGGGAACCTTCAGCCAAGAAAGATCAGAATAACAGCAAAGCTATGTCCCCAGGACCCATATCAGCCAGACGACCCAGAAGGATCCCTTGGATGAGGGTAACAAATGACACGAAAAGTTCCAGGAGGACCCCTGTCCAACCCCTAGAGTGGGTTATCCATCAAGGTGACCAAGGCTGTTTCTGTCCAATGCTGTTTCTAATTGTGATGGGTCCAGGTAATCTGTTTCACCCAAGAAAGCCTGGAGTTGCACTGCTGCCATTCACTCTAAGACTTTGCTTAGAAAGGAGAGATCAGAGGCTGACCAATAGTTACCTAGGAAGGTGAGTTCCAATGAAGGGTTTTTTCAATGAAGGTCTTACAATTGATTCTTTTCAAGAGGTCGGACCATAACCTTCTTTCAAAGAAGCATTTACAATCTCCACAACCCAACCGGTCAGTCTACCTCAGGTAATTTTAAGGAGCCAGGGGGGACATTGATCTAACAGGCAAGCGGTTGTTGACAACTTGTCCACGTCATCACATTGTACAACCTGAAACTCATCCATCAAAACTGGACAAGTACATGCCTCAGTTATCTCCCCAGACTCTATCTTCAATGTGGAATCCAAGTCAGAACAAATCCAAGCAATTCTTCCCATAAAATATTTAGCAAATTCATTAAAGCACTTTTCAGAGGGCTCCCCCTTTAGCAGTTTGATGTTCCATCTCTTTCTAGATGGAAAAAGAGACTTTAGTCTTTGGTCCTCATAGGAAAGTTGACCATGTATGTGCATGAAAAAATAAGGGCCAACTGCATCAATTATTCTATGCAATACTTATCCATTTATCTAGCTATAAAAGCAGAAGGTATTGCTCACCTGCTTCACATAGTGATTTATGGAAAGATTTGCTTACTAATTGTTAAATGCTGTAATTAATCTGGAGAATGTGATGTACTGTATGTTTCTTGCTGTGCTGATTTTCTGCATCCTGTGCTTCATTTTACTTATGATTTTGAAAAATAAAAAACAACCCAGCCCTCTCCAAATAAAAAAAAGAGAGACACACACACAGAGAGAAATTGAGGGACCTTTTTTTGGTAAAATAGTTTTGTGGCCCTCAGAAAAGGGATTGGGGCTACTGAGTGCCTCCTCAAGAACAGACCTGGGGGAATATGAAGCTCTCATGCTTCTCTTTTCTCACTCCTGCTTCAAACATTGGAGATCCAAAGAAAGAAATTCTTACTGAGCAGGCATGGACTACTTTACCTCTGATATTTTAGGAGGTTAGAAAACAGAAGCCACAGGCTAGTCTACACTAAGTTTTTATGCAAATTGAGTTATGCGAATTGCTGCAAATTTTTGCACATTCGCATCAACAGTTAATGTTCTTCACTTTCCTGTGCAAATCTGCATCTATTCGACCTCCCTCTGCTGAAAATGTGCAGCCATACGAATCCATGCAAATCTATGCAAAGCAAACATACAGCGATAATGCGCATCTTTGCAGATACTCACAATACTCCAGTAAAACTCATAAATCCTTTTTCAGTAGAGTTTATGGAGGGTTTTTTTCTCCCCTTGCAAAATGTGAATTCCTCTGAATTAGGAGTATTTTAATCATATAGACAAACCCCATGGCAGAGCAAATGTAAAAAACAAAAATATCCCCATGTGTCTCTCGTGGGGATGTAATTCTTCAGTAATGTTCTCCCACACCCCACCAAAAATAGATGAATTTTTTAAGCAATTTTCTTCTGACTAGAAGAAAGTTTTTGAAAACCACCTAGGTTTTGAAGTCCATTTGGGACTCATTCCATGCAAAATTTGCACATGGTTGACTTTTCAAAGAAAACAGAATCATCTGCACGGGAAACATCCCTTTCTGCACAGAAAATCGTATTTCTGCACAGAAATCGATCTCTGCAGAAAGAGCTGTTTCCTACACAGAAAATGTTGTTTTCTGTGAAAATCAGCCATGTGCAAATTTTGAACAGATTAAGTCACCAATTGCAGCATTTTCTGTGCAGAAAATAACGGCCATCATTCTGCGAGGGATTTTCATCTTCATAAATGTGTGTGCAAAATTGAACTGAGTAGATTTGCAACAGTGATATTCACCTAGGGGCTGTCGTGATGTTTCAACCTACAGACTTCGGTTGTACATGGGTGGAGTGACCAATGAGCCATGGTCTGGTGAGCAATGGGCAGTGATGCCCTCTGGGAACCTTCCCGATGCTCATCTAGGCATGGACTAAGAAATGCTGGAGGGCAACAAGAATGTCCAATGTACATCAGAAACGCCCAGTGTGCTTTGGTGCACTCTTGACAGCACTGGATGCATGTCTATAATTCATTAGCAGAGTGTTCATAGAATCATAGAGTTGAAAGAGACCACAAGGCCCACCCAGTCCAACCCCCTTCTGCCATGCAGGAACTCACAATCAAAGCACCCACAACAGATGACCATCCAGCCTTTGTTTAAAAACAGCCTCCGAGAAAGTGTCTTCCATTGTCAAACAACTCTCACTGTCAGGAGTTGCCTCCTAATGTTGAGGTGGAATGTCTTTTCCTGGAGCTTACATCCATTGTTTCGGGTCCTATTCTCTGGAGCAGCAGAAAGCAAGCTCCTTCCCTCCTCAATATGACACACCTTCAAATACTTATACAGGGCTATCATATCCCCTCTTAACCGTCTCTTCTCCAGACTAAACATCCCCAGTTCCCTAAGTCTCTCCTCATAGGGCTTTGTGGTTTCCAGACCCTTCACCATTTTAGTCACCTTCCTTTGGACACGCTCCAGTTTCTCAACATCCTTTTTGAATTGTGGTGCCCAGAACTGGACATAAGATTCAGAAACATAACCATGTTATTCTGGAATATTAGCATGCAAAGGGATTTTGTAGGACCTTTGGGACCAACTGAGAGAAAGATGTTGCAGCATCAACTTTCCTAACTGGGGCAGCTTACAACATTAAAAATACACAACATATCCCACAATCCCACCCACCCCTTAAAATATCATTACACAATGAACAATTTAAAACGCACTTAAAATAAAATACAAATAAACAAATAACAAGGAACAAATAGACTTGTCCTAGACTTGTGTCTACTTCCTCAGATGCACAGAGTGTAGATAAAGTTATAAAATCTAGACTGTGATGTAGGATCAGAGCCAGTGCTAATATTTCTTTGTAGAAACACTATTTCGGTTCCTAATATGCTGTTTTCTACACATAACAACCTCATGTGAACTCTGTTAAGAATAAGTCTTGAACTATGAAGATTCCCAGCAGTTCTTCTTAGTAAGCTTTCATTATAATGAAAAATCATAGCGGTTTTTTTTGGGGGGGTGGGGAACCTTTTTTTGGAATATTTTAAAATATTATTTCCATCCCTAGTCTCTGCCTTGGTGAAACATTTTTGCCAGAAGGCAGGTTCTTTGTTTGTTCCTTTATCTGCTGGAACGCTGTACCAAGAGCAAACAAGGAGGCTTAATTCTAGCATCCATCATCTCCTCTTGCGCCACTGAGCCGCTCTGAAGGAACTGTCTTGGACACTGGCAGGAACTCCAAAAACCATCCCCTTGACAGCAGATGCCACATTCAGCAGTCCATTTGATGGAGGAGAAAAGCTGGACAATGAAACTGCTCTCATATTCTCTTCCGGCAGGCCTTCCCTGAATAACATCCCGGCCCAAAGAAAAGTATTCCAGCTCTTTAGTTGCTAAGCTGCTATTTATTTGTATTGCATTGTTTTTCTTTATTTTGTATTTTAATAGTTTAAAAGTTTAATAGTTTAGTTTTGTATTGTTATAGTTTAATAAATTTTTAAGGGGTGGGTGGGTTAGGGAAGGGGTTGTTTGACTCTTTTAACTTGTAATGTTGTTTTAATTTGCTGTGCGCCGCCTCGATTGCACTGCAGAGAGGCGGCATAAAAATAAAAATTATTATTATTATTATTATTATTATTATTATTATTATTATTATTATTATTACTACTACTCAGACGTTCTTCTGCAAGGAGGGGGAATTCACCCCTGCACTGACATGGGAGGCTTCAAACACAACTACCGGATGCACACAAACAGTAGCAATTAATACCAAGATCTCACCAGGACCTCATCGATCCAACCCCAATGTTTTTTCAGTCCACATGGATCACCCCAATCCTCTGCCCACAGCTGCTAGAAAGTCCAAGTTGGTTGAACGTTTGGTGAAAAACCTCTAATTCAACCACAGTTAGGATCTCAGCATGGCGAGAGCTCAACATCCCGATTAAAATTCTGTACGGATGCACTTGGCCCTTGGAAAAACAGCCCTTAAGGAGGTCTTTAGATGAGGACCCAGCTTCATTCCTGCAAATGCATACATTTTTATGGGCTTAAATTGCTTCTCTTTCTGGCTTCCAGAACTGCTGTGGCTTCAAGCGGAGGATTACATCGTTAAAATCTAAACGGCTGACGCAAGGGTTGGCTTAAGGAATGACAAACTGATGACTCTACAGCATGATGTCTGTTTCTCCCATCGGTTACAGTTGTATCGGCAACTGCATCAGCAGATTGGGGAGATGAGATAATCTAATGGATGTCAGTCACCAGTTACGTTCCCACCGGCCGGGCCCAGATGCACCGACAGGCCAGCGGTTGTGGAATTTCACTTGAGACTTTCTGTACAAGATCATTTATCATTGCTTGGTCACATTCACAACCCTCCTTGCTTCAAGAAATTTAAGCCTAAATCCACCGGCGACTGGTGGATCTCAGCCGCAGGGGTCGTAAATGGGGTTCCCAAATTCTCACAGCCTCAACCTTCTTCCCTGGTCCTTAGGGCAAAGTGATGAGAGAAAACTGCCTTCAGAAGTGTGTGTGTGTGTATGTGTTAGAATTGTAGAAACATAGAATAATAGAGTTGGAAGAGAGCACAAGGGCCTCCCAATCCAACCCATTCTGCCATGCAGGAACTCATAATCAAAGCACCCCCAACAGATGGCCATCCAGCCTCTGTTTAAAGACCGCCAAAGAAGGAGACTCCAAGGGAGAGTGTTCCACTATCAAACAGCTCTCACTGTCAAGAAGTGCCTTCTAATGCTGAAGTGCAATTTCTTTTCTTGGAGCTTGCATTCATTGTTCCATGTCCTATTCTCTAGAGCAGCAGAAAACAAATTTGCTCCAACTTCAGTATGACAGTATGACATTGGCTGAGCTCCTATATCACAGTCTATGCTTCAAAACTTTATGAAACCATAGCTACGTTGCAGAAACACAATGAAGCCTTTTAGGGAATCGAGAAGCATGCATTCAAGCATTAGAAAGAGTGCTCCAATGAGCATAAGGCACTTCCGATGCTCATCAGGCATTTCTCATGTCCACTGGACCTTTCTAATGTGCATCGGCCACTTCTGATGCACATCAGGCCCTCCTGTTGTGTTCTGGCCAATGTCCAGATATGCATCAGGGAGCGAGTAACCTGATGTGTATCGGTGCCCAGCGTGCATTGAGTCATGATGCATCAATCACTCCACCGTTGCACAATGAATGCCCCTACCTTATAACATTATGGCGCACACACACACACCCCATGAACATCATGGAACCAAAGAATCCTAGAGTTGGAAGAGACCCCAAGAACCATGCAGCCCAACCCCATTCTGCCATGCAGGAAGAATCAATCTAAGCACACCTTGTGACAGATGGTCATCCAACCTCTGTTTAAAAACCTCCAAAGAAGTGTCTCTCTCTCTCTCTAGACCTTTTTAATGAATTGCACACTCTGAGCATCATCTATCATGCTTCATGACATCACAAACTGTATCTACCCTATAATTATTATTATTATTTATACCCCGCCCCTCTGTGAACAATCAAAGTGGCTAACAACAATTAAAATTACTTACAATGTCAAACAGAAAAACCGAATAATCACCCCCCTTAAAAAAGTATTAAACCAAACACTAGTTAAAACATATAGATTAAAATGACATACAATACAAATAACATACACTACACTACAATACATCAATAATGAAATAGAGCAAACAGAGTAGCGGCAGGATCCAAGATGGGAAAGGACAGAATAGGGGAGTTCCTGAGGCCGGGAAGTCTATTCTGGAAAGGCCTGATGGAAGAGATGCATCTTAACAGCCTTTTTAAAGCTGTTTAGCGTTGTAATCTGACGGATCTCGTCCAGCAGGCCATTCCATAATATTTCCCTTCCTATCCCTTATTTTTGTACCTTGAAGACCTTCCTCCTCACAGGCATGCATGTCAAGCATCAAGCAGCACAGGACAGTTTTCCTACTAGATGGATGGGATAACTCTCAGTGAACAAAGTCTTGGCACAAACTGGTAGATTTCTGGCAAATCAACTTTGGAATTTATTCTAGGCTTTAAAGGAGCTATTCAAGGTAGCCATTCAAGGTAATGTCTGGCATGCAGTGAATCCACTCTGAACTTTATGCCAGAATGTAACATGTGAAAGGTATAAAAGACCTGGAAACCACCAAGCACTATGACAAGTAGCTTAGCCTGGAAAAGAGAAGGTTAAGGGGTGATATAGAATCATAGAGTTGGAAGAGACCCCAAGGGCCATCCAGTCCA